>JAMPIT010000300.1:1712500-2299186 GCA_026261815.1 Monarcha castaneiventris obscurior | reverse complement strand
AATGTCCATTTCTTTTTCACTTGCAGTTGACATAGGACCAGTAGTTGGATTTGACCATCGTGCAACTAAATACTGTAAATGCAGAGCAAGAGGTTGGATTCTTACTAGGAAATTAGGTGGATCATTGTGGTTTTGACTGAGGACTTGTTTGATGTCATGGTGTGCCATTTTTGTCTGTGATCCTGGTTTCCCTGTTTTGAAAGGCAGTGGTAGGCCTCTGATAAGAGAGCATTTGTCCAATAGCTCTGCATTTAGAAGGATGACACCTGCTTTAATGTGATGTCATTAATGAATTATTTCGATTGTCTAAAGAATTTCTGTCAGATATATTATCAAAAGTGGCTTAATATGATGTTGTGGAAGTGTGTCTTTAACTTTCTAAACTCCTGATGAGACTTATATGCAACCAGGTCCAATCATAGCCTCAGATATCACCTGTGGTTTATCTCTAATGGAATTAGCTACATGGATTTCATTAGTATGAATTTATCTGTCACTTACTGAGGTTCTGCTGTGGCTGAGGGGTCTGGCTGCCTTGGGTAATGAAGGATCTCTTTGTCTTAGGTAAGGAATGTCAAGTCTTGAGGGGTGCTACTGTTCAAGGGGAAAGCCACCTGGCATGCAGTCCAGCTGCACTTCAGGGAGGCCTTGAATCGGACTCATCCAAGTATCTCTTCATGGCAAAAGATCTCCCTACCTCGAGGACCAAGCTTGAGAGGTGTCCCATAAAATGGGAGGTCATTGCCATGCACACGCTGCCTAGCAGGGAGATTTCAGAAAATAAATATGACAGCTCACATTGGCTTTATGGGATAAATTGTTTGGCTCAGAGTCAAATTGCATAAACCAGGAAAGGTCTGCGTGAGATTCCTTGTACCTGCAACTTTCTTTGTTTCATAAAGGAGTCTGGGAAAAGACCCTTGCACATCACTCTGCTCCTTGGAGGGTTTCCTAGAAGAGTTCTTGGCCCAGCTTCAGCAAGTTTCTAATTCCTATGTGAAACCTCTTTATCTAAATTGTATCTCCCTGGAATGTGGCAATGGAGGTTTGTTTGAAGTTGTAATAACTTTCTTTCAGGCATTTTTTTCCCAGAAGGTCTTGCTTCTGTTTCCCTGTTTTTGGACAGTGCTTTTGCATTAGAAGCTGTGAGTGGAGTTTTTTTCAGGAAATACTTACTTGAGTCACCTAAGACAAAATTCTATGTGTGAGAATGAAGAAACATAGTGCAAAAGAGACTCTGTTGAACTTTCTCACAAGACTTAGCTTGACAGAGAGGCCCATGATAAAGGCTTTAAAGTCAGCGCTTGTGGTGGCCCGGGAACTTGCATTGTACTGGGGTAGCCAGAGGGTTTCCCCCCCGAGGTGGACTGCTCCTTGGGATGGCCGGTCCCGGTTTGGATTCCGCGGGTGTCTGTCAGCCTGGTCACTCCTCCAAAGCTTTCCCATTGGTTCCCGCTCCCTGATCCTACCTTTCCCCCGGACTGCGCAGCCATGTTCCCTCGGGTTTGCGTCTACGCCCTTCGAACGGAAGCATGCAATAAAATGCTCTTGCCGGAATGGCATGCAGATTCCCTTCCTGCCTCCTTATCACTGACTAAATACTTATTTTAATAAGTATTAAGTGCTTCTTACCCTCCAGAGTCCAGAGTAAGACCTCAGGGTATCACTTGCAGCTGGAGACTTCAATGACTTTCAGGTGCTCTCAGAAATGAATTTCTGTGGTCGAAGTGAAAACTGAGCTTTCCTCCTGGTCAGTTTCTCTGAAAACATTATTAATGCATCCTTGCATAGTTCATATCATTGTTTATTCTTTTCCTTCTCCATACATAGGTTTAATTATAAGTCGTGGAAAAACTTAATTTACCAGGGCTTTGTCCTTTAGCGTCTTGTTTAGTCATCTTATAGCTGGTGAGGAAGGCGGGAGATGTGTGTGGCAGACCCTTGAGTTCTAGTTCTGAGGGAACAGATGTAAACATGGCCTTAGAGTAAGTCACATGTTTGTGGAACAGTGTGTGCAATAAAAGAGGGGAAGAGATTCCCCTAAGTGAATAGTTCAATGACCACATCACTGCTGGATGACCACTTCTCTTTTGATTTGTCCATTTATCACTCCTGTGCTTTTGAATAATTACAGTTCTTCTTGGAATGGTGGTGGTCAGACAACTGTATCACCTTTATGTGCATGATCACGGTGCATTATCTTCTCACGAGGTATTTTTGTTACTGATGAAGTCATAAACAAACCTGAAAGTTGAATAGGATTTTAGACAGATGAGAATGATGACATATGGGTAGAATAGTTTATAAATGGGTAGAATAGTATATACAGTGGAAGCACTGGTGCATTTCCAAAACCAAAACCCACTACTATATAGTCCAAACTAAGAGTTAACAGCCCCACTTGCTCGTTCAGACACTGGTGAGTTCCAGGTGCCCTGTGAAACATTTCTTTTAAGGCAGATATATGACAACACACCTGTATATTCCAGGAGTCCTGTATTTCCCTCAGGGAGGCCAGTCACAGATTTTGGTTTTATTTCTTGATGGACAGAAATGAGTGAGGGATTTGAGCTTCTGCTTTGCAAAAAAGACCTCGTGAAGAGCACTGGAACACAGCGCCACCCATTGCTGACTCCAAGTGGGTAACAAGCATAAACAAGCTCAAGGAGCGCTATTGCACAGCAGCAGTCACCTCTGGACCCCTTCTGCCAAGCTCCAGAGCACAGTACAGATTGTAGAGTACAGGTGGCCAGTCCCATCAATCTGGAGATTGTTCTTATATTTTGGGGGACTACAGGACTACATTCTCGTCTATGTGATTTCCTACACTGTGCAGACCTGCATTTCTCACAGTTGAGGAATAATCAGCCCCATGTGGGGCAGTGGGAGGTTTTTGGTTGGGCTTCTTTGGGTTATTAAGTGCAAGGAAGCATTGATGCTATGAAAAAAGCAATATCTGAAGCTTAGTAAAGTCACCCAGCACAATTAAAAGAGACCTAGTGACCCTTTGAAATCAGTGCAGTTTTCTTACCTTATGCCGCTAGGCTTCAGTGAATTTCCAGGTGCTCTGGGCATGAGTTTTTAAGGGAGAGTTGTGGCAAAGCAACTGAAAATCATAGACCCTTGGTACTTTTCTCAATAAGGTCGTATGGAGTTTTGGATTTGTGTATGGATCATCAGAAATCACTGTAAAATTTTCAGTTGATCATGCTGTTGTTAGATGGCCTGACCTGATGATAGGACTTATGCCTACAAGCTCCCCAAATAAAATCAGGGGAACTATCATAACAATTATTATGACAGGCCTTGGATTCTCAAGTGTCCACCAAGAACACTGAGGGTTTCTCCACGTTCAAGAATAATGGGTGCCACGATGTGCACAGTGCAGAGCCTGCACAGACTTGTGCTATATTTTCCTTTGGCAGGTGTGCACAGTGACACGGGTCTGAGTGCAGATTCACTACCTTTGAACTTCACATCTCTCCCTCAGTGTTCATTGCTGCTCAAAATCAGAACCATACCTGAGCATTTCAGGATAATGTGAACACTTTTGTATGGGCCTCAGTGCCATCTGTGGGCAGCAAAGTGAAATATGAAAGGTTTAAAAGATTTGTAAGTTTGGCATGAAATGATAGAGAGGTTTTGGAAAACAGTTGCAACTAGGTTGTGCAGGTTTACAGTTTGCTTTTCTCGTGTTGTTGCAACACGACACGGGGTCGTACCCATAGCGAGTAGCTTCACACACCCTGGAGATTAACTTTCACAAGGCGGCTGCAGCGGCGTCGCGGCGCCTCCGGGTGCCGCTGTTGGCCGCCGCCGAGCGGTGCTGGAGCCGCCGCCGCCTCCGCGTCCTGCCCCCGCAGGCTGCTCGCTCGCCCGGCGCCGGCCAGAGCGGCAGCGGCACGGGCAGCAGCGGCGGCGAGAGGCGGCGAGAGGCGGCGCTGGGCGGGGAGCAGCGGCGTCCGAGGCGGGCAGAGCGGGCTCGCTGCGCTGCGGCGGCCCCTGCGCTGTGTGGCGAGAGCGGCTGGAAGGGAGGCAGGGCAGCGGCAGGAGGCAGGAGCGCGGCGAGCGCTGGCGCCAGAGAATGGCGGTGAGGCGGCGGCAGAGGCGCGGGCCGGGCTGGGGGCGAGCGCTGCTGCCCGCGGTGCTGCTGTGCCTGTGGTGCCGGGCGGCGGCGGAGCGGGTCCGCTACTCCATCGCCGAGGAGCTGGGCAGAGGCTCGCTCGTGGGGCCGCTGGCGCGGGACCTGGGGCTCAGCGCGGACGAGCTGCCGGCGCGCAAGCTGCGGCTGAGCGAGGAGAAGCAATACTTCACGGTGAGCGAGGAAAACGGGAACCTGTACGTGAACGAGAGGCTGGACCGGGAGGAGGTGTGCGGCGAGTCGGCGTCCTGCTCTGTCAGCTTCGAGGCGCTGGTGCAGAACCCACTGAACATTTTCCACATCGAGGTGTCCATCGAGGACGTGAACGACAACGCACCGGTCTTCAGGAAGCCTGTTCTGCACCTCGAGATCGGTGAATGGACGCTTCCCGGTGCTCGCTTTCCGCTGGACACGGCCCAAGACGCAGACACAGGAAGCAATTCGCTGCTGACTTACCAGCTCACCAGCAACCCGTCCTTCTCTCTGGCTTTAAAGGAGAACACGGACGGAAGCAAGCAGCCGGAATTAGTGCTGGAGAGAGCGTTGGACCGGGAGAAGCAGAGCTCTTTTGATCTGGTGCTAACTGCACTGGACGCCGGGGATCCCGTGAGGTCCGGGACTGTCCAGATTCGGGTAAACGTGACGGACGCCAACGACAACTCGCCCGTGTTCAGCAAAAGCGTCTACGAGGCGAGAGTGGCGGAGAATCTGCCAGCGGGATCGGTGGTGGTGCGGGTATGGGCGACGGATGCGGACGCGGGCACCAACGGGCGGGTCTTCTACTCCTTCGGCAACGCCCCGGACGGAGTTCTCGCGCTGTTCGCTGTCGACAGCGAGAGCGGTGAGATCAGGACGGTGGGTGCTCTGGATTTCGAGGAGAAGAATAAATACATCTTCGGCTTGGAGGCGAGGGATGGCGGTGGGTTGAACGCTCATTGCAAGGTGCAAATAGACATCACAGACGAAAATGACAATGCGCCTGAGATCACGACTCTGTCGCTGTCGAGCCCGGTGCCCGAGGACGCTCCAACCGGCACCGTAGTGGCCCTACTGAAAGTGCGGGACAGAGACTCCGGCGAGAACGGTCAGGTGTCGTGCGAGCTGTCGGGCGAGGCGCCGCTGTCGATCGTGGCGTCGTCGGGCGGCTCGTACAAGGTGGTGACTGCGGGCGCGCTGGACCGCGAGCAGGCGTCCGAGCACCGCGTGACGGTGGTGGCCCGGGACCGGGGCAGGCCGGCGCTGTGGAGCCGCACGGAGCTGGTGCTGGAGGTGTCGGACGTGAACGACAACGCGCCGGTGTTCGAGGAGGCCGCGTACAGCGCGTACGTGGCGGAGAACAACGCGGCGGGCGCGCTGGTGCTGCGCGTGCAGGCGCGGGACGCGGACGCGGGCGCGAACGGGCGCGTGAGCTACTGGCTGGCGGGCGGCAGCGCGGGCGCGGCGGGCGCGGCGGCGCTGGTGTCGGTGGAGGCGCGGAGCGGCGCGCTGTACGCGCAGCGCTCCTTCGACTACGAGCAGTGCCGCGAGTTCGCGGTGGCGGTGCGGGCGCAGGACGGCGGCGCGCCGGCGCGCAGCTCCACGGCCACGGTGCGCGTCTTCGTGCTGGACCGCAACGACAACGCGCCCAGGGTGCTGTGGCCGGCGGCGGGCGCGGCCGCCGGGGCCCCGGGAGCTGCAGCCGGCGGCTCGGCCCCGGCTGCGGCGGCGTTCGAGGTGGTTCCGCGTTCGGCCGAGGCCGGGTACCTGGTGGGCAAGGTGGTGGCGGTGGACGCGGACGCGGGGCGCAACGCGTGGCTGTCGTACGAGCTGGTGCAGGCGTCGGAGCCGGCGCTGTTCCGCGTGGGGCTGCACAGCGGCGAGGTGCGCACGGCGCGCGCCGTGTCCGAGAGGGACGCGGCCAAGCAGCGCGTGGTGGCCGTGGTGAAGGACCACGGGCAGCCGGCGCTGTCGGCCACGGCCACGCTGCACGTGGTGCTGGCCGAGAGCTTGCAGGAGGCGCTGCCGGAGCTGAGCGAGCGGCCGGCGGGCGCCGAGGCGCCGGCGGCCGAGCTGCAGTTCTACCTGGTGCTGGCGCTGGCGCTGCTGTCGGCGCTTTTCCTGCTGAGCGTGGCGCTGGCCGTGCTGGCGCGGCTGCGGCGGGCCGGGCCGCCCGCCGTGCTGCGCTGCCTGGGCGCGCAGCGCTTCTCGGTGGCCGGCGCCGCCTTCCCGGCCGACTTCTGCGAGGGCACCTTGCCCTACTCCTACAACCTGTGCGTGGCGGCGCCGGCGCGCGCCGTGCCCGAGGCCGCTTGGCCGCCGCCGCCGGTGCCCATCCTGTCCGCGGAGGAGCTTCTGGGCGGGGATTCCTGCGAGAAGCCGAGCCCGAGCAGCAGCGCCGTTGAGGGAGAACCGCCCGCCGGCACCGACGCACTGCAGGTTTGTAAAGCCGCGCGTTCGTTCTGTTATTGAGGCTTTCCTAACGTCGTCCTTTCTGCCCTTATTTTCTCGGCGTGGTGTCAATGAGAAGTCCTCATCCATGTCTTCATGTAACCCCGGAAATTTTTTATTTTTACTTGATAACACCTTCAGTTTCAGCTGACATGCGGCTCTCTTTTGAGTTTGCAGCAATGTTCCCCTGTGTTTCGCAGGGTTGTGTTGTTGTGGGATGCACATTCCTGTCTCCATGAATGACTGAATTAAGGAAAGGGCTATCCTCCTCCCATAGAGTGCAGGCAGCCAGCCAGCGGTGGCACTTGGTTCTTCCTAGGTAAGAGAGTCAAATTCAGTGGAGACGTTTTGTCTTCAACACTTGTGCTCTGTAAATTAAAATGCGTTCGCAGCATTGAACTTGGATGCTTACTCTGTAGGACAACTGCTCATTATGCGTGACAGAGTCGGAGAATATAAAACAGTGACAAGTGATGTTGTAGCTTTTTCCTTCCTGATTGACTTTTTCAGAAAGGGTATAATTGAAACTGGTTTATAGCTGCACCCAAACCCGATCGTTTATTTTTTTCCTATTGGACCCACAAAGGAAACGCGTGTGGATAGTTACGTTCTCTGTCCTGAGTGAAAGAAAAGAGTGCCGCCCGTTTTGAGGGGGCAATGCAGCAACAGGCTGGCTTCCTGTGTAAAAAGTAAGGAAACACGAAATTTAACTGAGGATAGCGAGATTCAAACATTCGACTTCCTTCAAGTTTTCCTTTGAGAGTATTAGCTGCATCTTTATTTCTACGTATAATAATCAGGTAATAATTAACTCCCTGAATTCAAGAAGCATGTAATTGCTCTTGTCCCGCTTATGCTAATGAGCCTGATAACTCAGGTTAGCCGTATGTGTGTGTATACATATATCTAATGTTTTCAATCTCAGACACTGTTGTTGAAGATGGTTTTGAACAAATAGGGTAAGAATAACGGTAATCTACAGGTTTAAATCAGAAAAATATGCTTTTAATTTACATATATTGCCATTAATAAATGATTAGTATCTCCTGCACCATGTCCACAGCATGCCTCTGCTTTCCTCCGGATCGTGATCTGGAGGATCAAAGCAGAGATCTGCTGGAGAGAAGCCAGTGCAGGAGATCACCGCTGCACGGGAACCGATGTCTCCGTGGCAAATATCCAGTCCCCGCGAGCAGCCCGTGGGAGCGGACGGGTGGGTAGCGCTCGTCAGCGCTCGGTGCCTGCAGTGCCGGCAGGAGGCTGCGGGCGCCGCTGTTGACCGAGAAGACAGAGAGGAAGCTCGGAGCGCTGCAGCCCCGCCCGCTGCGGACCGGCTCTTTCACAAGATCGCTGGATTTTTGGCTCAGCGGGCGGGCGGTCTGCGATCGTCCCCGCGGTGCGGAACCGTTCTGCAGCAAGGCAGAAGAACTGCCAGACAGCAGCGGCCGGGAGTGGCGAGCCCGAGAAGGAGCGTGAGGCAAATCGGCGGTCCGTGGTGGGGATCTGCTCGCGGTGTTGCGGTGCCGCGGCGGAGATGTGCGCGGCGGGGAGGCGCTGGGGCCGGCGGCAGCGAGTTCTGCTCTGCGGCGTCCTGCTGGCGGCGTGGGAGGCGGCGTGGGGGCAGCTGCGCTACTCGGTGCCCGAGGAGATGCCCAAGGGCTCGTTCGTGGGCGACGTGGCCAAGGACCTGGGGCTGCAGCTGCCGGAGCTCCGAGACCGCGGCGTCCGCATTGTCTCCGAAGGTAGGACGCAGTATTTCGCTCTGCAAGGGAAGACGGGACATTTAGTGACGGCGGAGAGAATCGACAGAGAGCAGCTGTGCGAGAATGTGCAGCAATGCGTGCTGCGCTGTGAGCTGATAGTGGAGGGGGAAATGAAGTTTTATGAAATAGAAGTGGAGATTGTGGATATCAACGACAACGCCCCGAGCTTTCAAGAGGCAGATACCGATATGAAACTGAGCGAGACGACAGCCCCGGGGGCGCGATTTCCACTGACAGAGGCTCATGATCCGGACTTGGGACGGAATTCCCTGCAGAGCTACGAGCTGAGCGGTGACGAGCACTTCTCGCTGGCCGTGCAGGCGGGCCCCGGCGGCGATCAGCGTCCCGAGCTGGTGCTGGCGAAGGCGCTGGACCGGGAGGAGGCGGCTTTTCACGAGCTGGTGCTGAGGGCGATGGACGGCGGCGATCCGGCACGGACGGGCACGGCTCGGATCCGCGTGACGGTGCTGGACGCGAACGACAACGCGCCCGTGTTCAGCCAGGCGGAGTACACGGTGCGTGTGCCCGAGGACGTGCCCGTGGGCTCCGTCCTCGTCACCGTCACGGCCACCGACGCGGATGAGGGGCCGAATGGGCAAGTGAAATACTCCTTTAAAAAAAAGAAGCAGCCTTCATCGCAGATATTCAGCCTGGACTCTGAGACGGGAGCAATCACCCTGGGGCGGAGTCTAGATTTCGAGGAAGGCGACACCTACCTGCTGGACCTGCAGGCGTATGATGGTGGTGCTCTTTACGATACTGCAAAAGTCGTGATCACTGTGACAGACGTCAACGACAACGTTCCAGAGATTTCGGTGCGATCGGCACTAAGTGCCATCTCTGAGGACTCCCCATCAGGGACCGTGGTAGCCCTCCTACACGTCCAGGACCGTGACTCGGGGGCGAATGGCGAAGTGCGCTGCTCGCTCGACGGGGATGTCCCGTTCCGGCTGCAGAGCTCCCACGGCAGCTACTACAGCGTGGTGACAGCGAGAGAGCTGGACCGAGAGCAGGTGTCGGAGTACAACGTGACGGTGCGGGCGGCCGACGGCGGGTCGCCGGCGCTGCAGAGCAGCGCGGTGCTGGCGCTGCGGGTGCTGGACGTGAACGACAACGCGCCGGTGTTCGCGCAGGAGCGCTACAGCGCGCGGCTGGCGGAGAACAACGCGGCGGGCGCGCTGGTGCTGACGGTGCGCGCGACGGACGCGGACTGGGGCCAGAACGCGCGCGTGCGGTACCGGCTGTCGGAGGGGCGGGTGCGGGGCGCGCCGCTGTCGTCGTACGTGTCGGTGCAGGCGGAGACGGGCGCGCTGTACGCGCTGCGCTCCTTCGACTACGAGGAGGTGCGCGAGCTGGAGCTGTGGGTGCGCGCGGAGGACGGCGGCGCGCCGGCGCTGAGCAGCAACGCGTCGGTGCGGCTGCTGATCGTGGACGAGAACGACAACGCGCCGCAGGTGCTGTACCCGCCGGCGGCGTCGGCGTCGGCGTCGGGCGGGGGCCGGTCGGGCGTGGAGCTGGCGCCGCGCTGGTCGGAGCCCGGCGCGCTGGTGGCCAAGGTGGTGGCGGTGGACGCGGACGCGGGTCAGAACGCGTGGCTGTCGTACGAGCTGGCCAAGGCCACGGAGCCGGGGCTGTTCCGCGTGGGGCTGCACAGCGGCGAGGTGCGCACGGCGCGCTTCCCGCTGGCCCGCGACGCGGCGCGCCAGAGCCTGGTGGTGGTGGTGAAGGACCACGGGCGGCCGGCGCTGTCGGCCACGGCCACGCTGAGCGTGGTGCTGGCCGAGAGCGTGGCCGAGCTGCTGGCCGAGCTGGGCAGCGCGGCCGAGGCGGCGGCGCCGGGCGAGCCGGCCGGCAGCCTGACGCGCTGGCTCGTGCTGGCCGTGGCCGCCGTGTCCTGCCTGTTCCTCGCCTTCCTGCTGCTGCTGCTGGCGCTGCGCCTGCGCCGCTGGCGCCGCGAGCAGCTGCTGCCGGCCGACAGCGGCGTCTTGCGCGGCGTGCCGGTCTCGCACTTCGTGGGCATCGACGGCGTGCGCGCCTTCCTGCAGTCCTACTCGCACGAGGTGTCGCTCACGGCCGACTCGCGCAAGAGCCAGCTGCGCTTCTCGGGCGGCAGCTGCTGCGACACCCTGCCGGCCCGGCCGCCGCCCGACGAGCCCGCGCCGCTGCTCGGGCACGAGGATCTTGCTGGCAGTCATCCCGCGGAACTCGCCGCTGCACCGGTGAGTTATTCGTATCAGAATCTTCCCGAGACGTTTTCCTCTGCTTCTTTCCTGCTTTTTGCCCCCTGTGTTCTGTCATCTACATAGGAATATTTTCTGGCAAGAAGGCAAGGTTTTATTTAGGGACGCTCGGAATACTAGTGCCTCATGCTGCGGGGTGGTGCATGTGGAGTCCCTTCGCAGCTTTAAAGTTGGTGGGGAAGGCAGGAGAAATGAGGTTTCTGGTGGCTGAAACATCATTGAGACTTGCCTTATTTCCACACGGCTGATAATTTCTCAGTTTGTCCCCTGAAATTTCTAGTATCAGTGTTTCTGTCGGGTTTAGCTCTTCTGTATTATATTATTTTATATATTTTGCATTATATTATGTCTGCTTATTTTATTGCAACTGGCGTGTTGCTATAATAGCACATGAAAGCTTGCTTTATGTACAGAGTGACGTTTTTTCCCAAAAACACATGTTCTAGAGCAGGGTGAGATTTTCTTGAAACTGGCTGTTAGTGGTCCTTTGTGTAACTTGGCTGCTCATCATTTCTATTCTGCTCAGCCTTTTTCATGTCCCCATGATAAAGCAGTAAGCAAGAAAATGCCTTCGCTTTTGTCCATCCTCTGATCCTTGTGTCCTTGGTAGAGAAATGGACTGGCCAACAACTGGTCCTTTAATGTAACCTGTTTGCCTGTTTTGAAGATGAAAGGTTTTAGAAGAACTGTGAGTTGCTGCTTGTGAAGGGCAGGGAACAGATGTGTTGTGCTAACTCTCCTCCTTTCATGTTGCCTTGCTGTAAGATGTTCTGAATGTGCCCTGGTTTGAAGATACATCTGTGAGAACAGCCATACAAAGGAGAGAGGGACGAGATTCAAGGTGCAGAAGGTGACATAAGGGCGGAGTGTTTGCTTCTGTGCAGATGTTCACTGGCCCAGTTTCTTCTGGAGGACGGCTGGTTTTTCCCTTTGAGAACTTCTTTGTTAATTCACATAATATTAGTGAGCAGAAAAATGTATCTTCCTTCTTCCTACAGAAATATATAGATGTCTGTGTGAAGTCTGTGGGTGATGGTGGTGCATGTTGAAGAGAAATGGTGTGGGAACCGGCCCTTTGATACCTTGTGCTTGCAAATTATGTGGGTCGGAAGCACCGTGCAGTTTGGGAAGGGTTGGAGTCGTGAGTCATGGGAGTTGTGCATGAGGGGCTGTTTTGATCCATCTCTTATCACCGTGCAAAGTGAGTTTTGTGTTCCCAAAGAATTTTGGTTTAAAGATATATTATTCTAACTGCATGGGGAACCCTGGGAAGTTCTTCCTTTGTGTTTACAAGTCATCATTAATATTTTACTCATAGCTTAATTATACTTATGAAATGTGCCATAATGGGAGCTTTGGGAAGAGTAAACTGTGTATTGACTACTTCCTAAAGACTTTGATGAAGTGCCATAATCTAGAAGAGTACATCGTGATCCCTTCTTTTCTGCAGGTTTTAACTTCTTGCCTTGCACTTTGTGACGATCTAACTGTGGGACTTTGATAGTATTTGATCATACCGTCCCATACATGCTTTTCATGTTAACAGCTCTAAAGAGAAAGATTACAAATAGAAATATAACTGGTAGAAATGCTCTTCCTTCTCACTCACACGTGGTGAGAAGTTGAATATTATCCATGGTAAGGAGATGCTTTTGTGCATCTTTTATTCTTGACACAGTCTACGTGCGAATGATGATCAATGAGAATGATGTGAGCTGTGAAGGTTTTGAGGAGGGACTTGGGGGTGCTGTGTGTGAGGAGGCGCTTGTTAGAAACAAGATATGTGTCTTAGAACCCAAATGCCCAGGTTGGAGGCTCATCAGTTTGGTTTCTTGTTGCATGTTGTTTTCTTTGAATGGCAGTTATTGATCATGGATGTACACTTAGAGTTGAGAATTGTGAATCATGTATGTTCCAACATGGCCATGTGCTAAATTAGACCGATGGTGTCTTTGAGCTGATACCTGGACAACTGGGATTTTGTTGGAGCTTTTATTATTGCCTATGAACATGAGAACATTTTACATTTCCTCCAACTATTGTGGTGAGCAGGGAAATCTCTTTGCATGCGTCCATGTTGTGATGCTCGTTCTCAGAAAACAACAAGTGTGTGCAGCTTCACTTCCATGTTGTCTGTTCTCAAAGGGAGTTTCACTGTTGTGTGATGTTTTGGCAGGGTAAAAAACTCTGTCTGGGCAGAGACAGGACAGTTGGAAGTGGTTGCTGTGGTATCACTTGGTAGAGATGGCGTAAAGGTTCAGTTTGTCTTAGTTGTTATATGAGGCCTACAGTTGTGGTTCCATGCATTTTCCCTTCTATGTTGTCCAGAGAAATTACACTGTGGAACTGTTGCTATGGTCCTTGGAGTGAGCTCTTGTGTGAATGTCCTGTGGACATTTCACCAACTAGACACCCTTCCTGCATTCCTACTGTTGTTCAGATAATCTCAAATGTCAGTTTATTGAACCAGTTTATTTCTCTATTTCCAGAGAAATACAACTCCCCCTCCTGGTAAACATACAGGGCCTTATCATGGTGCACATTACAGATGTTTTGATTGCACAGTTGGCATTTTGATTACATGTTCTTGTAAGTTCTGAGGATTAGAGAGCATTGCATATTGTGAATGGTTGGAGAAGAGAGTTCTGGTCCTGTTCATGAGGTAAAGGACACAGGAGATGGAGTTTGCTCTTTTCATTGTTTGATGCACACTTCTAATACTATGCAGTGTGATTCTCTTTTTGTCCCTGAGTTTGCACCTTTTCATGTCAAATGATGAAGTATGAACATCTTATTCCTGTTTGAAATATTCATTATCCATCCACATCTCCCTGTAATATTGCAATGCAGAGTTTCTTCGTAGTTGTAATTACATTTTCTTTCAGGCCTTTGTTCCTGAAGGTAATTTCCCCCATTTCTGAACACTTCTTTTGTCTTTGAAACTGTGAGTATTGTTTTGTAGCAAATACTTCTAGCACCTAAGATAAATTTCTTATGTGAGGAAAGCAGAAGGAAAAAGTCAATCTGTTATGTTGTAGCTTCTCAGAAGACTGAATTGGAGACAGAGGCCTATAATTACGTTTACACTTGCAGTTTCATATTCATGGAAGGTTAGCAGGACATAGAGTAAAAAAAAAAAAAAGGTTTGATAAGACGTGATAAATATGTCTTAAAATTAAAACCCTACTATGCAGTCCAGAGAAAGAGTTGAGGGTCTCATTTTAAGGTAGGAATATCTTTCAGGGGCTCTTAGGGGTGAGTTTCAGAGCTTGCAGAGAAGACCAGAAAGACTTCCCAGTGAGTTTCTCCAATATCCCTTTGTCTTCTAAAGCTTCCTTGCCTTGCTTGTTTGATTTATAGTTTGGTTTTAATTTTCTTGGTTTCTTGTATATGTAGGTTTCCCTGTAATTATCAGCATTGCTTCCTTTAGGAACGTGTCATGTGTTAGTGCCTCTTGCTCTTGCCAGAGCAGGTGTGAAAGGCAGTAAGGGTATCTTTGTGGTCTGCTGTTGTGGGGAGGAATAGATGTAAACATGACCTTAGTAGAGTCACGTCTTTGTGGAACAATGTGTGTGATAAAAGAGGGGAGGAGATGTGCCCAAAGCCATTAATTGGATGAGCCATTCTCTTTTGGATGACTACTCCTCTTGTCTTTTAGCCTCTTATCCTTTGTGTGCTTTAGAATACTTCAGTTTCTGATGAGAATGCTGGTGATCAAAGGTACCTTGTTGGGGAAGATGAAATAGGAAAGCCTTATAAATATGATTACCTGGCAAAAGATGCTGAGAATATGGAAATTATAAGCGAGATTGAAATAAAAACAAGCTTTGAGTTACCCAACCCCAGTTACTGAACAACTGGAAAACAATGGTATGGCCGGCTGAAGGTAATCCCCCCTTTGATTAAACAATACCCTCTGCTTGCAGATAGGTCCAAGGGTCAGAGCAGGCCCTGCCAGCTTGGCAGAGGGTCCAAAAAGTAGTTTTTAGGGTTTAAAATATAACGCAGCATGGTAATGCAATGATTCTTATAGGCTGTATGTAAATGTTGTTCTAGATTGGTTAATGGAAATTAGAATATTCGGCACAGAAGATTATTTATTGTGTTGTAAACGGGAACCACACATTTCTTCTACACTCTTTCTTTACTCTCTGTCTCTTACTTGCTCTCTTACTTCTCTGACCCACTTCAAGCTGTGTCTGGCAACTCCTTGCAGGGCCCCTACAGCCACACCCTCTGCAATAAACCTCATGCTCTAAGACCTGACTCCAGAGGTCTCTTGTCTCCATCCATCCCGACCGTCAGAGCAACCCAACAGCAGATCCTTACAGTACCTCTCTTCTGGGTCTAGTCATAGTGCAGTATCCCTTCATTATAAGTTTTGCCAATTATGAACAAATCAGAAGTGAAACTGACGGCTGTGTAGCAATGGAGAGAAGACAAGGGAGCTTTGTGTGTGAGGAGTCTATAGAAGAACAGATCTGATCTTGTCACATGTCATAGTTAACAGAAGTGTGAGCCTGATGGAATGCCATGCAATTTGAGCTGCTTCTGCTCAATAAGTGCATGACTATGACATGTTTTTGCACCTGATCTCTTTATTTCTAACTCAGTTATATCTTACTCTTGCCTTGCTTCTCGTGAGCTAAACTTCTGGGTGCCTGATGTTGTGTGGAAGGTCACATCTGTTTCAATTATCCAGTGCAGGTGCAGTTTCCATATACACCTGTGATGTTTCCTCTGGAAAGAGGAACGCTTTCACAGGCATAGGTGTGCTCACCCAGGACCACCACACTTGTCTATAGCAGAGTAATGCAAAACCATCTCTTCATGCAGTCCTCAAAGTGCAGAGAGGACAGCCAGCCCACCCACTTTCCATGAGAAGTGTAGAGGCCAGTGGGAGAATGTGTACAGAATAACTCACACAAAGTCCCCCCTAAAATGGTGGCTGCTGAATTTGAAAGATAAGGTGTGACAGGTGGACTGTTAGATGGATGAGAAACTGGCTGCATGATCACCTCCAAAAATGGCTCAATGTCGAAGTGGAAACCAAAAACGTGTGGTGCCCCTCAGTCGTCTGTATTGTTATCAGTAGTAGTTATTATTTTAAATAATATATCTTCCTCAGTGGCATAAAGGAATCCACCTTTAAATTTGTGCATCAGAAGCAGAATAATAAAGGCTAGGGTTTTGTCTCGTCAAAATAGTAATGGGTTTTATCTTAGCACACATCAATACATTTTTTGGGGGGGGTTAGTTATTTCTCACAAAAAAAGAGGGGAAATGTTAGAGACTTCCATGAACAAAACTCAAAAATGCAGGGAACATGAAAATATTTTGGAGGTTCTGATTCCTTATGGTTTACTCCAGCCTGAATATTTTTTTTCTTACACTACATCCCACGTATGGAAAGAAGACGTGAAAATAATTCTGCACCTATAAAATTCCCTTTATTTCTCTTGAGAATTTAGCAAGGCTACTGAGTTCAATTTACATGCCTCTGCCATTAATATTTTCTTCGTATTATTCACGGCAAGGAGATGCAGAAAGAGATGGAAAAGACCTTAATCCTCAGTTACAAATGGTTTTTAGAGTCGCTTTAAGCAACTGCTTCTGCTCTTCCTGCCACAGGTCTGAGAGAGACCCCAGCGGCGGCGCAGCCCCCGAGCCCCGCCCAAAGCCGGGCCCCCTTGAGCGCGGCCATCCGGCGGCTGCAGCGGCGTCGCGGCGCCTCCGGGTGCCGCTGTTGGCCGCCGCCGAGCGGTGCTGGAGCCGCCGCCGCCTCCGCGTCCTGCCCCCGCAGGCTGCTCGCTCGCCCGGCGCCGGCCAGAGCGGCAGCGGCACGGGCAGCAGCGGCGGCGAGAGGCGGCGCTGGGCGGGGAGCAGCGGCGTCCGAGGCGGGCAGAGCGGGCTCGCTGCGCTGCGGCGGCCCCTGCGCTGTGTGGCGAGAGCGGCTGGAAGGGAGGCAGGGCAGCGGCAGGAGGCAGGAGCGCGGCGAGCGCTGGCGCCAGAGAATGGCGGTGAGGCGGCGGCAGAGGCGCGGGCCGGGCTGCGGGCGAGCGCTGCTGCCCGCGGTGCTGCTGTGCCTGTGGTGCCGGGCGGCGGCGGAGCGGGTCCGCTACTCCATCGCCGAGGAGCTGGGCAGAGGCTCGCTCGTGGGGCCGCTGGCGCGGGACCTGGGGCTCAGCGCGGACGAGCTGCCGGCGCGCAAGCTGCAGGTGGCGTCTGCCGGCAAAAGGCAGCTGAAATACTTCACGGTGAATGAGGAAAACGGGAACCTGTACGTGAATGAGAGGCTGGACCGGGAGGAGATGTGCGGCGAGTCGGCGTCCTGCTCTGTCAGCTTCGAGGCGCTGGTGCAGAACCCGCTGAACGTTTTCCACGTCGAAGTGGACATCCAGGACGTGAATGACAATGCGCCGCGTTTTCGGCGAGACAAATTTCAGCTGGAGATCAACGAGTTCACTTCTCCCGGCGCCCGATTTGCCGTGGGGGTGGCCGAGGACGCGGACGTGGGTACTAACTCGCTGAAAGGCTACGAGCTGGAGGCCAACGACTACTTTGCGGTGGAGGTGAAGGAAAGGCAAGACGGCAGCAAGTTCGCTGAGTTGGTTCTGCGCCGCGCACTGGACCGGGAGAGAGAGCAGAGCCTGAGGTTGGTGCTGACGGCTCTGGATGGCGGAGACCCGCCCCGCAGTGGCACCGCCCAGCTGTGGATCAACGTCACCGACGCCAATGACAACCCACCCGTGTTTGCTCAGGACCGGTACCGCGTCAGCCTGCGAGAGGACGCACGTCTGGGATCGATTGTGCTGAACGTGACAGCCTCCGATGCCGACGCCGGCACCAACGCCCGCATCACCTACGGCTTCGGGGAAACGCCGGCCAAGGTGCTTCAGAAATTCCTTGTAGGCGCGGAGACTGGGACAATCACGCTGCAGGAGGCGCTGGACTTCGAGGAGACGCGAGGTTACACGCTACTTGTGGAGGCGAAGGATGGAGGAGGTTTGGTGGCGCACTGCGAAGTTGAGTTGGACGTCCTGGATGTGAACGACAACGCTCCCGAAATCACGATTCTGTCTCTGTCGAGCCCGGTGCCGGAGGACGCGCCGCCCGGCTCCGTGGTGGCTCTCCTAAATGTGAACGACCTGGACTCCGGCGAGAACGGTCAGGTGTCGTGCGAGCTGTCGGGCGAGGCGCCGCTGTCGATCGTGGCGTCGTCGGGCGGCTCGTACAAGGTGGTGACTGCGGGCGCGCTGGACCGCGAGCAGGCGTCCGAGCACCGGGTGACGGTGGTGGCCCGGGACCGGGGCAGGCCGGCGCTGTGGAGCCGCACGGAGCTGGTGCTGGAGGTGTCGGACGTGAACGACAACGCGCCGGTGTTCGAGGAGGCCGCGTACAGCGCGTACGTGGCGGAGAACAACGCGGCGGGCGCGCTGGTGCTGCGCGTGCAGGCGCGGGACGCGGACGCGGGCGCGAACGGGCGCGTGAGCTACTGGCTGGCGGGCGGCAGCGCGGGCGCGGCGGGCGCGGCGGCGCTGGTGTCGGTGGAGGCGCGGAGCGGCGCGCTGTACGCGCAGCGCTCCTTCGACTACGAGCAGTGCCGCGAGTTCGCGGTGGCGGTGCGGGCGCAGGACGGCGGCGCGCCGGCGCGCAGCTCCACGGCCACGGTGCGCGTCTTCGTGCTGGACCGCAACGACAACGCGCCCAGGGTGCTGTGGCCGGCGGCGGGCGCGGCCGCCGGGGCCCCGGGAGCTGCAGCCGGCGGCTCGGCCCCGGCTGCGGCGGCGTTCGAGGTGGTTCCGCGCTCGGCCGAGGCCGGGTACCTGGTGGGCAAGGTGGTGGCGGTGGACGCGGACGCGGGGCGCAACGCGTGGCTGTCGTACGAGCTGGTGCAGGCGTCGGAGCCGGCGCTGTTCCGCGTGGGGCTGCACAGCGGCGAGGTGCGCACGGCGCGCGCCGTGTCCGAGAGGGACGCGGCCAAGCAGCGCGTGGTGGCCGTGGTGAAGGACCACGGGCAGCCGGCGCTGTCGGCCACGGCCACGCTGCACGTGGTGCTGGCCGAGAGCTTGCAGGAGGCGCTGCCGGAGCTGAGCGAGCGGCCGGCGGGCGCCGAGGCGCCGGCGGCCGAGCTGCAGTTCTACCTGGTGCTGGCGCTGGCGCTGCTGTCGGCGCTTTTCCTGCTGAGCGTGGCGCTGGCCGTGCTGGCGCGGCTGCGGCGGGCCGGGCCGCCCGCCGTGCTGCGCTGCCTGGGCGCGCAGCGCTTCTCGGTGGCCGGCGCCGCCTTCCCGGCCGACTTCTGCGAGGGCACCTTGCCCTACTCCTACAACCTGTGCGTGGCGGCGCCGGCGCGCGCCGTGCCCGAGGCCGCTTGGCCGCCGCCGCCGGTGCCCATCCTGTCCGCGGAGGAGCTTCTGGGCGGGGATTCCTGCGAGAAGCCGAACCCGAACAGCAGCGCCGTCGCGGGAGAGCCGCCCACCGAGCCCGGCGCACCACAGGTCTGTAAGGCCGAGCGCTCGTTCTTTTATTGATCTTTTCCGAGACGTCCTGCTTTCCCACCCTCCCCCCCCCTCCGTTTTTGCTGTGCGTGGGTAGTCCTCTTGTGCCTCCGTGCAGGGGCGGAAATTTTTGGTTTTGCCTTCTTAACTGCTTCAATTTTGCCTAAGTTGTTGACTGTAGCTCTTTTGAACTTTCAGCAGTGATCCCATGTTTTCCGGGGCTGTATTGTTGTGGGATGAACATTCCTGTCTCCGTGAAGGACTGAATTAAGGAACGAACGGGCTATTCCCGTTCCATGAAAAGCAGGAAGCCAGCGGTGGCACTTGGTTCTTTACTAATCACCGTGTCGAGCTGGAGGAGACGTTTTGTCTTCAGCACTTGTGATCTATAAATTGAAATGTGTTCGCAGTACTGAACGTGGATGCCTTCTCTGTAAGGGAACCGCTTATTCTACGTGACGGAGTAGGGGAAGAAAAAGCACTGACACTTGGTGTTGTAGCTTTTTCCTTCGTGACTAATTTGTTCAGAAAGGGTGTAATTGAAACTGGTTTATAGCTTTACAGAAATCCGTTCGTTAATATTTTTTTCCCTATTGGACTCACAAATGGAACGTTGGTGGAAATTTACGTTCTGCATCCCGAGTTAAAGAAAAGAGTGTCGCCCGTTTTGGGGGGCAATGCAGTAGTGGACTGACTTCTTTTTTTCCATCCTGGCTGGCAGTTTCTTGTTTTACTCTTCATAACGTTAATTTCATGCACATGTGAAGGTGCAGGAAGTTTCTTTCAGAGATTTTTCTTTTTTCCCTTTCCTCTTTACCATAAGGGTTTGAGATTTATGGAGAAATCGGGTTTTTGGAGAGCAGCAGGTTTTATTTGTGACTCTTTATAAGAATAGACGTCTGAGATAGGAATATATCAAGTATCAAGGAGATTGGCCAAGTTCAGGCACTTGAATGAAACGCATTTGCACATTTATCACGGGTCAACAGAGTTTCGCGTGGGCAACTATACTTTTCTTCTACTGTTCTACAATTCTTCTCTTGAAAACCTTTTACCAACGTTATTAAGAAAGTATTCCTGTGATACTTTCTTAACGCATTTCAATCCTTTACACGTTGATTTCTGATAAAATATCTTCCTTTTGGTTAGGGAATTATTTGATTAAGTCTAAGAGCATAAAAAGTAAGGAAACACTAAATTTAACTGAGGAGAGCGTGATTCAAACATTCGAATTCCTGCAAGTTTTCCTTTGAGAGTATTAGCTGCATCTTTATTTCTACCTATAATAATCAGGTAACAATTAACTCCCTGAATTCAAGAAGCATGTAATTGCTCTCGTCCCGCTTGTTCTAATGAGCCTGATATCTCAGGTTAGCCGTATGTGTGTGTGTACGTATATCTAATGTTTTCAATCTCAGACCCTGTTGTTGAAGATGCTTTTTGAACAAAAAGAGTAAGACTAACGGTAATCCAGAGGCTGAAATGAGAAAAATATGCTTTAATTTAGATATATTGCCATTAGTAAATGATTAGTATCTCTTGCGGTAGAAGCACCGCGCCCACGGGATGCCTCTGCTTTCCTGCGGATCATGTTCAAAGCATGATCAAAGCAGAGGTCTGCTGGGGAAAAGCCAATGCAGGTGGTCATTGGCTGCACGGCAGCCGGTGTCTCGGTGATGCCTGTCGCATCCCCGCTAGCTGCCCGTGAGCAGGGCAGAGCGGGAAGCGCTCAGGAGAGCTCGGTGCCTGCAGTGCCGGCAGGAGGCTGCGGGCGCCGCTGTTGACCGAGAAGAGAGTCATGATGATCGGAGCACTGCAGCCCCGCCCGCGGCGGATCCGCTCGCTCACTAGATCGCTGGATTCCTGCCTTTGCCGGCGGACGTCCCCACGGTGCGGACAGGTTCTGCAGGGGGTCAGGAGGGCCGGAGGTAGCGGCCGGGAGCGGCAAGCCCTAGCAAAAGCGTGAGGTAGCGGTCAGCGGTGCGACTGCTCCTGTTGTTGCGGAATCCGCGGTGCCACAGCTGAGGATGTGCGCGGCGGGGAGGCGCTGGGGCCGGCGGCAGCGAGCTCTGCTGTGCGGCGTCCTGCTGGCGGCGTGGGAGGCGGCGTGGGGGCAGCTGCGCTACTCGGTGCCCGAGGAGATGCCCAAGGGCTCGTTCGTGGGCGACGTGGCCAAGGACCTGGGGCTGCAGCTGCCGGAGCTCCGAGACCGCGGCGTCCGCATTGTGTCTGAAGGTAGGACGCAGTATTTCGCTGAGCACGGGAAGACGGGACATTTAGTGACGGCGGAGAGAATCGACAGAGAGCAGCTGTGCGAGAGCGTGCAGCAATGCGTGCTGCGCTGTGAGCTGATAGTGGAGGGGGAAATGAAGTTTTACCGAATAGATGTGGAAATCACGGACATCAACGACAACGCCCCGGTCTTCAAGGAAACAGAGTTGGAGGAATCCATCAGCGAGATGTCGGTTCCGGGGGCGCGGTTTCCACTCCCCAGGGCTCACGACCCGGACTCGGGTCGGAATTCCCTGCAAAGCTACGAGCTGAGCGGCGACGAACACTTCTCGCTGGCCGTGCAGGCGGGCCCCGGCGGCGATCAGCGTCCCGAGCTGGTGCTGGCGAAGGCGCTGGACCGGGAGGAGGCGGCGTTTCACGAGCTGGTGCTGAGGGCGATGGACGGCGGCGATCCGGCACGGACGGGCACGGCTCGGATCCGCGTGACGGTGCTGGACGCGAACGACAACGCGCCCGTGTTCAGCCAGGCGGAGTACACGGTGCGTGTGCCCGAGGACGTGCCCGTGGACTCCACCGTCATCACCGTCACGGCCAGTGACGCCGACGAGGGGCAGAACGGACATGTGAAATATTCGTTGAAAGCAGTTACAGAGAAAGCCTTGAATATCTTCCATCTGGGCGCTGAGTCAGGTGCGATCACACTTGTGAGGATCCTGGACTTCGAGGAGAGCGACTACTATGAGCTGGAGGTGCAGGCACGGGACGGGGGAGGCCTGTACAGCATAGCAAAAGTAGTGATCACCGTGACAGACGTCAACGATAACATGCCAGAGATATCGGTGAGGTCGGCGATTAGCGAAATCTCTGAGGATGCCCCGTCGGGGACCGTGGTTGCCCTACTGCACGTCCAGGACCGTGACTCCGGTGCTAACGGCGACGTGCGCTGCTCGCTCGACGGAGACCTCCCGTTCCGGCTGCAGAGCTCCCACGGCAGCTACTACAGCGTGGCGACAGCGAGAGAGCTGGACCGGGAGCAGGTGTCGGAGTACAACGTGACGGTGCGGGCGTCCGACGGCGGGTCGCCGGCGCTGCAGAGCAGCGCGGTGCTGGCGCTGCGGGTGCTGGACGTGAACGACAACGCGCCGGTGTTCGCGCAGGAGCGCTACAGCGCGCGGCTGGCGGAGAACAACGCGGCGGGCGCGCTGGTGCTGACGGTGCGCGCGACGGACGCGGACTGGGGCCAAAACGCGCGCGTGCGGTACCGGCTGTCGGAGGGGCGGGTGCGGGGCGCGCCGCTGTCGTCGTACGTGTCGGTGCAGGCGGAGACGGGCGCGCTGTACGCGCTGCGCTCCTTCGACTACGAGGAGGTGCGCGAGCTGGAGCTGTGGGTGCGCGCGGAGGACGGCGGCGCGCCGGCGCTGAGCAGCAACGCGTCGGTGCGGCTGCTGATCGTGGACGAGAACGACAACGCGCCGCAGGTGCTGTACCCGCCGGCGGCGTCGGCGTCGGGCGGGGGCCGGTCGGGCGTGGAGCTGGCGCCGCGCTCGTCGGAGCCCGGCGCGCTGGTGGCCAAGGTGGTGGCGGTGGACGCGGACGCGGGTCAGAACGCGTGGCTGTCGTACGAGCTGGCCAAGGCCACGGAGCCGGGGCTGTTCCGCGTGGGGCTGCACAGCGGCGAGGTGCGCACGGCGCGCTTCCCGCTGGCCCGCGACGCGGCGCGCCAGAGCCTGGTGGTGGTGGTGAAGGACCACGGGCGGCCGGCGCTGTCGGCCACGGCCACGCTGAGCGTGGTGCTGGCCGAGAGCGTGGCCGAGCTGCTGGCCGAGCTGGGCAGCGCGGCCGAGGCGGCGGCGCCGGGCGAGCCGGCCGGCAGCCTGACGCGCTGGCTCGTGCTGGCCGTGGCCGCCGTGTCCTGCCTGTTCCTCGCCTTCCTGCTGCTGCTGCTGGCGCTGCGCCTGCGCCGCTGGCGCCGCGAGCAGCTGCTGCCGGCCGACAGCGGCGTCTTGCGCGGCGTGCCGGTCTCGCACTTCGTGGGCATCGACGGCGTGCGCGCCTTCCTGCAGTCCTACTCGCACGAGGTGTCGCTCACGGCCGACTCGCGCAAGAGCCAGCTGCGCTTCTCGGGCGGCAGCTGCTGCGACACCCTGCCGGCCCGGCCGCCGCCCGACGAGCCCGCGCCGCTGCTCGGGCACGAGGATCCTGCCGCCTCTCGCCCTGTGGACCCCGCCTCACTCCTGGTGAGTTACTCATGCCGAAAGGCAAAATTTCCTTCAGCAACGGTTTTGTTCGTCTTTCCATGGGTTGGTGGACGTATAAACAGTTGTTGGAGGAGATAGAAGTGATGCTTCCCCTGCGTGCATAGTTTTTTTGGGTCTTTGATTTTTTTTCTGCCGCCTGGTTCCTTCTCCTTTTTTCCCCTTACCCATGCAATACCGGTTTCCTCTCAGTCTTAGTTCTTTTGAATGGATGGATTGCATTGTCAGGTAAGGGAATGTCGCATGATTAGCCGAATCAGGTGTCTCCCCAACAGCACGTGTTAGCGTGGAGTGAAATCCTCTTGAATGGTTTACTGACATCGTTTCTATTCTTCTCAACCTTTAGTTTTTCATGATAAGCCAGTGGGCAAGAATTGTCTCTGCATTCATCTATGTTCTGATGTTTCTGCGCCTTCTGGAAGAATGTATGTGCCTGCTTATGAAGGGCCACTGGAGGAAATAGTAGAGAAGTTTTGCTGATCCTATGTCTTTTAAGTTTGTTTTTTTTTAAGAACTGGATATGCCTTAACTCGAAAATTCCTGTTATTGCAAGAGCCGTACTAGGGAAGAAGGGGACAGATTCAGGTTACAGGTGGCAAGGTGAGGAGGGGGAGAATGCCCCTTTGCAGGTTTTCACCATCTTAGTCTCTCCTAGAGGACTGCTCCTTTTTGCCTTTCAGATGTTTTAAGCTCTCTAATGACCAAACAGATGTATCCTTCACCTTCATTACAGAGATGTAAAGATAACTGTGTGAAGTCCGTGGTGTGATGGTGCATGTTGAAGAGAGTGGTCTAGGACAGAAGGAGACTTCCATCTTCTCAAACAGGCTTGACTAGAAGACATTATTCCAGCTGTACTGGGAGCCCTGGGTGGTCCTTCCTGTGTGTTTGCAGGTGGTTGTCATGTTTCTATCTAATAGCTTAATTGTGCATTTATGGGAAGTACCATAATGTGAGCTTTGGGAAAAGGAAACTCTGTATTTATTCCCTCCTGGAGGAAGTTATGTTTCTACTCCGAGTGCCATAATCTAGAAGAGTTTATTCTGATCTCTTATTTTTTGCATGGGATAAGGAGTTGTTTTGTTTGTTGTTATGAGATAAAAGTAAAATGAGTCTCAAGATGTCTTATTTTTGACATCACACTGCTCAGAATCTGACTGATCAAATTGTGGGTTCCTCCATGTGCTTTCTTGTAGTATATTTCCTGTGAGTGGTAGCTACGCAGCATAACATACAGTGTGTGTCAAGGTTTAAAAGTAACTCATCTGAGTTGCATGACATGCTGAAGGGTGTGGTAATGGTGTCCTCGAGTTGCTACTTTTACAATTGGGTTCCTATCCGAGCTGCATAATGCTTAATCAATTCAGGACATTTGACATTTCTTTGAAGCATCGTGATGAGCACAGAAATCTCCTTTCATGCATCTGTGTTGTGATCCTTGTTCTCAGTAAGGAGCAGTTGTGTATGCAACATTTCTCTCACAGTGGCTCATGCAGACAGAGCAAGTGAAAACTGTTGCTCTGGTATAATTGGAAGTGACTGAATTATGTAGACACGATGTAGAAGTTCAGTTAGTCTTAGTTGTTATATGAGGCCCACAGTAGTGGTTTTGTGCATTTGTGTCCTTTTTTATTTTCCACAGAAATTACACAGTGGGAGAACTCTGTGGCTGTGGTCTTAGGTGTGAGCTCCAGTGTGAATGTTCTGTGGACTTTTTACAAACTAGATACCCTTCTTGAGTACCTACTACTGAAATGTTAAGGTATTGAAACTTGCTGAGGGAGGCACCTCTCCTTCTTGGTGAATGTACATGGCGCACATGTACATGGTGCACATTACAGGGTTTTTTTTCTGTGCACCTGGGAGTTTTATTACATGTTCTTGCAACTTATGAGAGTCAGAGAACAACACTATGTAAGTTAAGAAGGGCTGGAGATAAGAGTCCTGGGAGCTGTGTGCGAAGGTCTTTTGAAAGACACAAGAAATGTGGTTTGCCCTTTTCCCTGACCAGTGCCCAGTTTTAGTGTCATGCATTGAGTTTCATCATCCCAAAATGTTCAGCTAGATGACATCTTACTCCATCTGTGCAGGGAGCCTTGGAAGGTTCTTCCTATGTGTTTGCATCTTTCTATCAATTCTTATCTAACAGGTTATGTACTTATAGCAAATACCATAATGGAAGATTTGGGAAGATTAAACATTTTATTTACTACCTACTAAATACTGCAATTACGTAGCTACTCCAAGTACCATAATCGGAAACTCTATGGCATGACTACTTCCACTCTGCAAGTGTTAATTTGTTGTCTTGCTTGATCTAATGGGCTAAAGGTGGGCCTTTTTCTCTGAGTGTGTGTCGAAGATCACATCTGTTAGTTTTCTGACTGCCCTGAACATGCCTTTCATGTTTTCAGATCTGAAGAAAAGATTTCCATAAGTGTCTTTCCGCAAAACATCACTTGAAGAAATAGCCTTTCTTGTTAAATACTCGTAGTGAGAAGTCAGTGGAAGATCAGTGAGACACTGGCCTCAAAGCAGGAAAGGAGGGGATTGTTTGCTCCACCTGGCTTGGTGTGCTTTCATAGCGTTCCTAGTGCCAAGGCCCGTGTGACTTATACCATTCCCTGTTTTCCTGTATCCCAAAAAGGTACAGCCGTAGGTGAATTTTTCTGCAGACATACCCATGAAAGTGCAAAGATGCTTCAGAGAGTTTGTCTAAGACTTTCAGATTATCAGGCAGTGGGAGGTGTTTTCATCCGTGTTCATCCATGAAGGTGTTCAGCTGCCAACAGAAAGACTTCGATACATCTATGTTTCCCTAGATTGTCACTGAATTACAGCCAAATGATGGGCACTGCCTGTAGTGCAACGAAAAGTTGTGAATGCAGAGTAAAGAAGTTGAGGAACTAGTTTGGAACCAAGAAAAGAGATGGGTCAATGTGTATTTGGATGAGCAATGGTTCGATTTCATGCCTGCTGCCAAGGCCTGTGCCATTTATGTTATGATCCCGATATCCCTGTATAGAAAGGCAATGGAAGTCATCTGGCAGTAAGGTGCTAGAACGTGTGTACCTAGAACAGTGATGTCTGAGTAGAATGGCTTGTGATTCTTGTGTGAATCCTCCTTTACTCATCTATGTCTCCCTGGAGCATTATGATACATGGTTTCCTCACAGTTGTAATTCCACTTCCTTTCAGTCCCTTTTTTCCTGAAGGGCCATGGTTCATAATCCCCATTTCTGAAGAAAAGTTATTTTGCGTTAGAAGATGCGAGTGTTGTTTTGCAGCAAAAACTCATTTTAATCACCTAAACCAGGATTTTAGGTGTGAAGAAAATGAAGAAAAAACTAAAAAGAAGTCTCTTATCTTTTCTCAAAAAACAGGAAAAAGGCCCATTATAAAGTGTTTACATTTAGAGAATTTTATTTGTAGGGAGGTTAACAGGCCACATAGCAGAAAAAAATCACATGACAACTGATGATGTTTTCATGAAATGAAATTCGATGTGTGCCATGCAATATGTTTTGGTTCTGCTCAATAAATAACTCCTGCCTTGCTTTTTGTTTTGAGCATCACCTCAGGGTATCTGATCTTATGTGTAAGGTCACATCTGTTCCTGTTGGCCAAGCGCAGGTGGAGTTCAAAGAGCTGTAGACAAGATCTCAATGCCCAGCTGGAAACTACTAATGTGTGGTGTCTTCAAGGGCCTGTACTTGGACTGATATATTCAGTATCTTTATCAGTGACACAGCTAATTGGATTGAGAGTACCCTCTACAGGATTGCAGAGAACACCAAGCTAATTGGTGCCATTGATTCAGTAGAGGGATGGGATGTCATCTACAGGGACCTTGACAGTCTGGGGGAGCGGACCCACGTCAGTCTCTTTAGGTTCAACAAGGTCAAGTGCAAAATCATGCACCTGGGTCAGGGCAATCCCCTTTCAATACAAACTTGGGGGATTCAGAGCTGCCTCGTGGGGGAGGACTTGGGGTTCTGGTGGCTGAAAAATGGGGTATGAATGGGCAGTGAGTTCTTGCAGGCCAGGAAGTCAGTCATATTCTGGGTTGCATAAAAAGTAGTGTGGCCAGCAGGACAAGGGAGGAGGTTTTCAGTCTCCACCGTGCTTCTGTGAGACCTGTTCGAGTACGTTCAGAGAAGGATAACAAATATTTTTAAAGGGACATAACATCTCTGCTATGTGGATGGACAGAGACAAACCCTTCAGCCTGAAGAAGAAAAGGTGCTGAGAAGATCTGATTGCAATTCTTATTGTTTAAAATGAGCTAAAAGAAATAAGGGGAGAGATTTCTACTAGGGCCCATCTTGATAGGAAAAGGTGAAAGGTTTAAAACTCAAAGTAGGTTTAGACTGGTCATAAGGGAGACAGGTTTTTCTGTGAGGATGATGAGACATAGGAACAGGTTTCCCAGAGAAGATATTGATGTGCCACCTTTGAAAGGGTTCAAGGTCTGGATGGATGTGGCTTCGAGAAACCTGACCTAGAGAGGTGCGGACTAGATGACCGTAAAAATTCCTTCACGCACAAACCATGACAAGATAGAAATGACTTTTCTTTAATGTGTTTCTGAATATTATTGACTACTCTAACTCAACTATTACCTTCTGGGATTTTTCCCAATTAATATACAAATTCAAAATATACTAGAGTGCTAAAGAGCATTTAAAGTCTTCCACAGCTATACTGTTATTTCTTCCCCTAATAGTTGTACCTTCATTTTACTAAGAGGAGCTGACTTTATTGCTCTGCCATAAATATTTGCTTCTGGTTGTTCACTACGACAAAAGGAGATGATCTAAAAGCACCGAAAATACATTTCTCAGTTTGAATCGCCTTTGGAGTCGCACAAAGAAAGTGCTTCTGAGCTTTCTGATTCCAGTCTAAAAGAGACCCCAGCGGCGGCGCAGCCCCCGAGCCCCGCCCAAAGCCGGGCCCCCTTGAGCGCGGCCATCCGGCGGCTGCAGCGGCGTCGCGGCGCCTCCGGGTGCCGCTGTTGGCCGCCGCCGAGCGGTGCTGGAGCCGCCGCCGCCTCCGCGTCCTGCCCCCGCAGGCTGCTCGCTCGCCCGGCGCCGGCCAGAGCGGCAGCGGCACGGGCAGCAGCGGCGGCGAGAGGCGGCGCTGGGCGGGGAGCAGCGGCGTCCGAGGCGGGCAGAGCGGGCTCGCTGCGCTGCGGCGGCCCCTGCGCTGTGTGGCGAGAGCGGCTGGAAGGGAGGCAGGGCAGCGGCAGGAGGCAGGAGCGCGGCGAGCGCTGGCGCCAGAGAATGGCGGTGAGGCGGCGGCAGAGGCGCGGGCCGGGCTGGGGGCGAGCGCTGCTGCCCGCGGTGCTGCTGTGCCTGTGGTGCCGGGCGGCGGCGGAGCGGGTCCGCTACTCCATCGCCGAGGAGCTGGGCAGAGGCTCGCTCGTGGGGCCGCTGGCGCGGGACCTGGGGCTCAGCGCGGACGAGCTGCCAGCGCGCAAGCTGCAGGTGGCGTCTGCCGGCAAAAAGCAGCTGAAATACTTCACGGTGAATGAGGAAAACGGGAATCTGTACGTGAACGAGAGGCTGGACCGGGAGGAGGTGTGCGGCGAGTCGGCGTCCTGCTCCGTCAGCTTCGAGGCGCTGGTGCACAACCCACTCAACGTTTTCCGCGTCGAGGTATCCATTGAGGACGTGAATGACAACTCCCCGGCATTCAGCAACGCTGCTCTGGAACTGCATATGGGTGAATGGACTCTTCCCGGTGCTCGTTTTCCCCTAGAGATGGCCCGAGACGCAGACGTGGGAAGCAATTCGCAGCTGACTTACCAGCTCAGCAGCAACCCGTCCTTCTCTCTGGCCATGAAGGAGAGTCCCGACGGAAGCAATCAGCCGGAATTAGTGCTAGAGAAAGCGTTGGACCGGGAGAAGCAGAGCTCCTTTGAACTGGTGCTTACGGCGGTGGATGCCGGGGATCCAGTTAGATCCGGAACTATCAAGATTCGGGTAAACGTGACAGACTTAAACGACAACCCACCCGTGTTCGCGCACGACCAGTACCGTGCGAGATTGCGCGAGGACGCCCCCCTGGGATCGAGAGTGTTAAACGTCTTTGCTTCCGACGCCGACACCGGCAACAATGCTCGCATCACCTACGGCTTTGGGAAAATGCCCGCCAAGGTACTTCAGAGGTTCATGGTGGACGCGGAGAGCGGGATGATCACGCTGAGGGAGGCTTTGGACTTCGAAGACACGAGAGCCTACACATTACTGGTGGAGGCGAGGGACGGTGGCGGTTTGGTGGCGCAGTGCAAGGTGGTGGTGGAGGTGCTGGACGTGAACGACAACGCGCCCGAGATCACGATTCTGTCGCTCTCGAGCCCGGTGCCCGAGGACGCGCCGGCGGGTACTGTGGTGGCCGTGCTGAACGTGAACGACCCAGACTCCGGCGAGAACGGTCAGGTGTCGTGCGAGCTGTCGGGCGAGGCGCCGCTGTCGATCGTGGCGTCGTCGGGCGGCTCGTACAAGGTGGTGACTGCGGGCGCGCTGGACCGCGAGCAGGCGTCCGAGCACCGGGTGACGGTGGTGGCCCGGGACCGGGGCAGGCCGGCGCTGTGGAGCCGCACGGAGCTGGTGCTGGAGGTGTCGGACGTGAACGACAACGCGCCGGTGTTCGAGGAGGCCGCGTACAGCGCGTACGTGGCGGAGAACAACGCGGCGGGCGCGCTGGTGCTGCGCGTGCAGGCGCGGGACGCGGACGCGGGCGCGAACGGGCGCGTGAGCTACTGGCTGGCGGGCGGCAGCGCGGGCGCGGCGGGCGCGGCGGCGCTGGTGTCGGTGGAGGCGCGGAGCGGCGCGCTGTACGCGCAGCGCTCCTTCGACTACGAGCAGTGCCGCGAGTTCGCGGTGGCGGTGCGGGCGCAGGACGGCGGCGCGCCGGCGCGCAGCTCCACGGCCACGGTGCGCGTCTTCGTGCTGGACCGCAACGACAACGCGCCCAGGGTGCTGTGGCCGGCGGCGGGCGCGGCCGCCGGGGCCCCGGGAGCTGCAGCCGGCGGCTCGGCCCCGGCTGCGGCGGCGTTCGAGGTGGTTCCGCGTTCGGCCGAGGCCGGGTACCTGGTGGGCAAGGTGGTGGCGGTGGACGCGGACGCGGGGCGCAACGCGTGGCTGTCGTACGAGCTGGTGCAGGCGTCGGAGCCGGCGCTGTTCCGCGTGGGGCTGCACAGCGGCGAGGTGCGCACGGCGCGCGCCGTGTCCGAGAGGGACGCGGCCAAGCAGCGCGTGGTGGCCGTGGTGAAGGACCACGGGCAGCCGGCGCTGTCGGCCACGGCCACGCTGCACGTGGTGCTGGCCGAGAGCTTGCAGGAGGCGCTGCCGGAGCTGAGCGAGCGGCCGGCGGGCGCCGAGGCGCCGGCGGCCGAGCTGCAGTTCTACCTGGTGCTGGCGCTGGCGCTGCTGTCGGCGCTTTTCCTGCTGAGCGTGGCGCTGGCCGTGCTGGCGCGGCTGCGGCGGGCCGGGCCGCCCGCCGTGCTGCGCTGCCTGGGCGCGCAGCGCTTCTCGGTGGCCGGCGCCGCCTTCCCGGCCGACTTCTGCGAGGGCACCTTGCCCTACTCCTACAACCTGTGCGTGGCGGCGCCGGCGCGCGCCGTGCCCGAGGCCGCTTGGCCGCCGCCGCCGGTGCCCGTCCTGTCCGCGGAGGAGCTTCTGGGCGGGGATTCCTGCGAGAAGCCGAGCCCGAACAGCAGCGCCGTCTTGGGAGAGCAGCCCCCTGAATCTGACGCCCCGCAGGTCTGTAATTTCGCACTCTGATTTTCTCTGAGCCTTTCCTAACAGCGTGGTGACGGAAGAAGGCTCTGTGGTTTCGTTCTAGGCTGCGACGGTTTTTGCCGTTTCATATTCCCATGATGCGTGAAATAATTATGTCCCCTGTCAATTTTGGCTGCAGCTCATGCGATATAGCATTTCTTGCCAGGTCAGTTGTGGTGAAGGTCTCATTTCTCTTCATCTGAAGCGTGTGTTAAATTTCTGTGAGAAATTATGCCTCGCAATTTGATGTCATCTTCAATATTTTGAAATTTTGAAAATTTCGTTAGTTTTCCTTTTTTATTGTTGTTCTTCAGCGCAGTGTAATCCAACCTGATAGATAATTAGAAAAAAAAAGAAAAAGCTTTTGCTAAATGTTGTTTTGATATTGTAGTGCCAAAGGAAATTTGTGTGTAGCTCCTTGAATAGAGAATTTGTACCTCTGCCGTGTGGCTCACATCTTTTGAGGAAAAGATGCCATACAAACGTTTACACCACCGGGACAGGGTAATTCGGGATTTCAAAACCTAAAAAACAAACAAAGGAAAAATAATTCACCCTAAACATTTAACAAAGAAAGCAAAGTAACAAACAAAGAAAACCCCACACAAAACGATTCCAATCTCTTTGTTAGTATTTTATCCCTCTTTCCTTATCATATAACCTGAAGACTTTTCTTTAAGTCGTATTTTATTATTTATTTTCTTTTGGGTTTCTTAGTGTTCTGAACTTACCCCCAAGCGAGAATGCATGGACTGGATCGCGTAGGAGGTCTTTTCTGACATTACTGATTCTATTGTTCAATGGCTCATTGCTCTCTGCTTCTGAGTTACTCTACGTAGCAGAACTAGGCGTAAGCGCAGCCTCTAAGGTGTAAAGCTCTAAGGAACACGTCTGAAGTGGTGTCTGGAGAATGGGGAGATTTCAGGGTGGTTCAGAGCAGCCTCAGATGTGCAGCTTGAATAGAAGAAGGTCCAAAAGTTTAGGGTTGTGCCTGTACTGCGGAATGCGGGGTAAGAACCTTTCGGCTGTTCATAAGTATTTCAGATCATACATGGCGCTGTTTTAACCGTGGGATGGCTGAGGAAGAAGTCCTTGAAGAAGGATTGGTCTAAAAAGCTGTGTAGTTGTGCAGTTGCAGGAAGGAGATTGTGCTTCGGGGTCTAATGAAATAATATTAGTAAAACTCTGCATGACATATTCGATGAATATATACTATTTTATTAGTTTTAGGGGAAATTTTCCAGTGCTGTAGGAATAAAACCACCCCAGAAGGCGTATTAATTGTGTCTAGTGATCAGCCGGGTGATCAAAGAAGAGATTGGCTGTAGAAAAGCCGAGGCAGGCGGTTCCCGATGTGCGGGACCGCTCGTCTCCGATGCTACTGGTCCCAATCCCGCGAGTTTCCCGTGGGCAAGGCAGGGAGGGCATCGCTCGGCAGCGCTCGGTGCCTGCAGTGCCGGCAGGAGGCTGCGGGCGCCGCTGTTGACCGAGAGGAGCGAGAGGAAGCTCGGAGCGCTGCAGCCCCGCCCGCTGCGGATCCGCTCGCTCCCTAGATCGCTGGATTCCGGGCTGGGCGGGCATTCTGCGATCATCCCCGTTGTGAGGAGCAGCGCTGCGCAGAGGTGCGGGGGGCGGCGGTGGCGGCGGGGAGCGGAGAGGCGGGTACGGAGCCGAAGCGGGAGTGAGAAACTGATCAGCAGGCGGCGGCGGAGATGTGCGCGGCGGAGAGGCGCTGGGGCCGGCGGCAGCGAGCTCTGCTGTTGGCAGTGCTGCTGGCGGCGTGGGAGGCGGCGTGGGGGCAGCTGCGCTACTCGGTGCCCGAGGAGATGCCCAAGGGCTCGTTCGTAGGCGACGTGGCCAAGGACCTGGGGCTGCAGCTGCTGTCGCTCAATGACCGCGGCGTTCGCATTGTAGAAAGAGGTAGGACGCAGTATTTCGCTCTGCACGGGAAGACGGGACATTTAGTGACGGCGGAGAGAATCGACAGAGAGCAGCTGTGCCGGCTGGTGGAGAAATGCGTGCTGCGCTGTGAGCTGATAGTGGAGGGGGAAATGAAGTTTTATGAAATCGAAGTGGAAATCACGGACATTAACGACAACGCACCCAGCTTCAAGGAAATCGAACTGGAACAGAGGATCAGCGAGGCAACAGCCCCAGGGTCCCGGTTTATCCTGCCAGATGCTTACGATCCAGACTCGGGCCGGAACTCCCTGCAGAGCTACGACCTCAGCGGCGACGAGCACTTCTCGCTGGCCGTGCAGGCGGGCTCTGGCGGCGATCAGAATCCCGAGCTGGTGCTGGCGAAGGCGCTGGACCGGGAGGAGGCGGCGTTTCACGAGCTGGTGCTGAGGGCGATGGACGGCGGCGATCCGGCACGGACGGGCACGGCTCGGATCCGCGTGACGGTGCTGGACGCGAACGACAACGCGCCCGTGTTCAGCCAGGCGGAGTACACGGTGCGTGTGCCCGAGGACGTGCCCGTGGGCTCCGTCCTCGTCACCGTCATGGCCACGGACGCCGACGAGGGGCAGAACGGACACGTGAAATACAGTTTCGGTAGAATTTCAGAAAGGGCATCCGAACTTTTTCACCTTGAATCAAAGACAGGCGAAATAACCCTTAAGGAGTACCTAGACTTCGAGGAAATTTACTCACTTGAACTGCAGGTGCAGGCACGGGACGGCGGAGAGTTATTTGACGCGGCCAAAGTCACAATCTCCGTGACAGACGTCAACGACAATGCCCCTGAACTGACAGTATCGTCGGCACTAAGCGAGATTTCTGAGGACGCCCCGTCAGGGACGGTGGTGGCCCTGCTGCACGTACATGATCGGGACTCGGGGGCTAACGGCGAGGTGCGCTGCTCGCTCGACAGAGAAGTCCCGTTCCGGCTGCAAAATTCGCAGGCCGGCTACTACAGCGTGGTGACAGCGAGAGAGCTGGACCGAGAGCAGGTGTCGGAGTACAACGTGACGGTGCGGGCGGCCGACGGCGGGTCGCCGGCGCTGCAGAGCAGCGCGGTGCTGGCGCTGCGGGTGCTGGACGTGAACGACAACGCGCCGGTGTTCGCGCAGGAGCGCTACAGCGCGCGGCTGGCGGAGAACAACGCGGCGGGCGCGCTGGTGCTGACGGTGCGCGCGACGGACGCGGACTGGGGCCAGAACGCGCGCGTGCGGTACCGGCTGTCGGAGGGGCGGGTGCGGGGCGCGCCGCTGTCGTCGTACGTGTCGGTGCAGGCGGAGACGGGCGCGCTGTACGCGCTGCGCTCCTTCGACTACGAGGAGGTGCGCGAGCTGGAGCTGTGGGTGCGCGCGGAGGACGGCGGCGCGCCGGCGCTGAGCAGCAACGCGTCGGTGCGGCTGCTGATCGTGGACGAGAACGACAACGCGCCGCAGGTGCTGTACCCGCCGGCCCGGCGTCGGCGTCGGGCGGGGGCCGGTCGGGCGTGGAGCTGGCGCCGCGCTGGTCGGAGCCCGGCGCGCTGGTGGCCAAGGTGGTGGCGGTGGACGCGGACGCGGGTCAGAACGCGTGGCTGTCGTACGAGCTGGCCAAGGCCACGGAGCCGGGGCTGTTCCGCGTGGGGCTGCACAGCGGCGAGGTGCGCACGGCGCGCTTCCCGCTGGCCCGCGACGGCGCGCCAGAGCCTGGTGGTGGTGGTGAAGGACCACGGGCGGCCGGCGCTGTCGGCCACGGCCACGCTGAGCGTGGTGCTGGCCGAGAGCGTGGCCGAGCTGCTGGCCGAGCTGGGCAGCGCGGCCGAGGCGGCGGCGCCGGGCGAGCCGGCCGGCAGCCTGACGCGCTGGCTCGTGCTGGCCGTGGCCGCCGTGTCCTGCCTGTTCCTCGCCTTCCTGCTGCTGCTGCTGGCGCTGCGCCTGCGCCGCTGGCGCCGCGAGCAGCTGCTGCCGGCCGACAGCGGCGTCTTGCGCGGCGTGCCGGTCTCGCACTTCGTGGGCATCGACGGCGTGCGCGCCTTCCTGCAGTCCTACTCGCACGAGGTGTCGCTCACGGCCGACTCGCGCAAGAGCCAGCTGCGCTTCTCGGGCGGCAGCTGCTGCGACACCCTGCCGGCCCGGCCGCCGCCCGACGAGCCCGCGCCGCTGCTCGGGCACGAGGATCCTGCCGGCGCCGTCTCCGCGGATCCCGCCGCTCCCTCGGTGAGTTCCTCTGCCTAGATGTTCTCCTTGACGCTTTTCGTGGATGCTTCTCTGTACTTTTCTCGGCGTGTTCCGTCGCTTGATATGAGATTTTGCTGAAAAAGAAGGCAACCTTTCCTGTAGGGTGCACTTTGAGCTTCTTTTTGCTGCGGTGAGGTGGTCGTGTGTTCGATCGTCGGCCTTGCAATTAGTGGAGGAGGGAGAAAGAAGGCAGGTGGTTTCCTAAATCGGAGCTTTGGATCTTTATCTGGTTCCAGGGTTTTTCCCACTCTGTCGGCTGTGCTGTGTCGAAGCTGTGTTTCCTGTTAATATTAGATCTTTGTAACAGAGTTATCGAGTTATTAGGAAACGCAAGTTTTCCTTATTAGAAAGCTCAGGTGTCTTCCCAACAGGACATGTACTTGAACAGGTTGAGTGTGTCTTGGAGAAAAGGCTGATATCTTTGTGTGGCACTTCTCTGCTCGGTGTTCTCAGCCTTTGTCATTCTCCAGGATCCATAGTGGAGTTCAGCAGGAAATGTCTTTGCATCTCTCATGCTTTGATCTTTTTTCCCAGTAAAGGACTGGGCCAGACAACAAGTGGTTCTTGATAATGTCTTTCTGCCTGTTATGAAGATGAAGGATCCTCTTGAAAGTTGTGACTGTTCAAAAAGCCTGTGTGTGGCTGCATATGGAGGAGGAAATACAGGAGGAAATGGCGGGTCGGCTTTGGAGAACTCTTGGTTTTTAAGGCAGAGCTGTGTCAGAGCGAGCTAGATGAATCTGGGGTATAAAATATTTCAGGCAAGAGAATTGCCTGAATGGGAAAGGAGAGATTCAAGGTGCAGCCGGGGATATCAGGTGGGCATAATTCCCCCTGTGCAGATAGTCACTGACTCAGTTTCTCTTGGAAGACTGCTCCAAGCTGTGCTCGGCTTTTCCTTTTACACCTGCGAAGTCTCTTCAGAGAACTTCAGAGAGCAGGCAAATGTATCTTCCATAGTGCAGAGGTGTAAAGAAAGCTGTGTGAAGTCGGTGGTGTGAAGAAAAATGGTCTGGGGAATGGGGCCTTCAGTGCCACGCGTTTTTAAGGTATATGGGTGAAGGAACACCATGGATGGTGTGCAGGGTTGGAGATGAGAGTCCTGTCAGCTGTGCATGAATGTCTGCTGAAAGGCTGAAGGGAATGTTTTCCTCTGTTCCGTGTCCAGTTCCCATCTCAAGCATCAATCAATGTGAGTTTTTCCTTCCCAAAATGCTTGCCTAGAAGCTCTGTATTCCAGCTGCACGGAGAGCCCTGGGAGGTTTTCACCAAGAATTTTGTACTTATGAAAGGTGCCATATGATAGGGGGCTTTGGGAGGAGCAAGCTGTGTATTCACTGCATAGTAAAGAACAGAATTAGTCCCCTATTCTTAGTTCTATAATCTGGAAGTGTTGTGAACTCTTTGATTCTGCAGGTGTTAACTTCCTGTCTCGCTCTACTGATGATCTGAAGATGAGTCTTTCATGTTTACAGGTGGAAAGACTGTCATAGACATGTTTGTTTAGAATGTCTCTGTAATAAATGCTTTTTCTTGTCACATGGCCAGGGTGGGAGGTCAAATATTATCTGTGGTTTGATGGTGTTGTCTGAGATGTTGTCTCCACCTTTTCTTTTGGTGGAGTCTCTCTGAATTCTGAGGATCTACGATAAGCCATGTGAGCTGTGAAGGGTCCGAGGGGAGTGTTGGGAGTGTGGTGTGTGAGGAGGTACTGGTGGAGACACAGCATATGTTTTGTTGATTCCCAGGGTTATTGCTGACCTTATGAAAAGGAGTCAGGAGGAGTCTTATGGTTTTATGTTGCGTGATTTGGACTCAAACGGCCTGGTTTGGGTTCCACATGGTTTTGCAAAGGCAGTGGTGGTCACACTTGTTGTGAGGAGTCCACGTGCTGAAGAATGGTGATGTTGATCTTTGAGCTGATACTTGGATGACTGGGTCTTTGACAGAGCTGGTAAATGATTTGTGGCCTATATAATATTTTACTTTTGTTCAAATTGGAACAAACTGGCTAATCTGTGAGGAACAGACAAATCTTAGTTGTGATGGGTGTGATCTGCAAAGCTGTGCAGACAAGTTTTCTGCTAATGATGTCTGTGTGCAACATTTGCTTTTGTGTTGTGTTTGAACAGAGAGAAGTCTGTCTGTCCAGAGACAGGGCTGGTGCTTGAGTGCCTTGTGGTATACTTTGAAAGGGATAACTGAATTGTGTAAAGTTCAATTTGTCCTAGTAGTTAGCTGAGGCCCACAGTTGTGGTTCCAAGCTTTTTCCTTTGTCTTACTATCCAAGGGAATGACTGTGTGGGGTCTGTGTTGTGAGCTCCTGTGGGAGCCTCCTGTGTACTAGTTACAGTCTGGTGTTCTTTCTTTGTACACACTACAGGTGGCACAATCTGAATTGTGAGGCCATGATTGCTACTTTTCTGATGTTTTCCTATTCTTGACTTGGTTGATTATGTTTTTGGGCATTTTTTTTAGTTTGGGTTGGGTTTTTTGTTTGTTTGTTTGCTTATTATTTTGTCAGGGAGTAAAGTTGCTCATCATTATGCTTGGAAATTCTGCAAACTTCAAAATATGTCTTATAATTCTCCCACAGGAACAGTATTTCTCATCCATTCCTTGAAGCTGTACATAGAAGTGTAGAATCATAGATTGGTTTGTGTTGGAAAGGACCTTAAAAATCATCTCATTGCAACTCCTCTGCCATGGGCAGGGCCATCTTCCACCAGACCCGGTTGCTTTGAGCCCCACCCAGCCTGGCCTTGAACATTTCATTAAAGAAATACAACTTCATAAATACGTGTTTCCCCAAGAAGCTCTGTTTTCTGTGGCTGACATACAGCCAAAATGTTGGTGGATGTTGATGTTGAAAGCAAAGGATGTGAATGCAGAGTGAGGAGGGTGAGAGCTCAGTTTTGTGCCAGGAAAACTGATGGATCCTCATGGGTTTGACTGAGAAATGGTTTGATTTTATGTTTGGTGCCAAAGGCAGTGCCATTTCTGTTCTCATCCTGGTTCTTCTGTCATGAAAGACAATGCCAGTCCTCCGAAAATAACGTTTTGCACAGTAAGTGTTCATGTAGAACCATGATTCATGGGTAGAGCAGCTTCTTAATGCTCTGTGAAACGTCCATTATCCATCTGTATCTCTATGTAACATTGTGATGTAGAGTTTCTTCACAGTTGGAATTACATTTTCTTTCAGGCCTTTGTTTCCAGGAAGGTTGCAGTTCATTTTGACAATTCTGGTCTTTGCTTTTGAATTTGAAACAGTGACTGTTGTTTTTCAGGACATCCTTGCTTCAGCCACCTAGGAAAGAATTGTGTGTGTGGTGGGGGGAGTATGAGGCAGAATCACTAAGAGATTCTGTTGTAATTTGTCAGAAGATTTACCTTGAGAAAGAGGCCGATGAGAAGCTGTTGAAAATGGTGGTTTGATAATGGTGCAAGGTGAGCAAGGCCACAAAGTAGGAAAAGCTTGCTGAGGAGAGGACTAATGCTTCCCATGAACGCCCTGTGCTGTAGTCCAATATAAGTGCTTAGGGTCACACTTACAGCTGAAGACCTCAGTGACTTCCAGGTGCTCTCAGGGATGAATTTCAATGCCTGTAATTAAGGCTTAGAAGATTTCACTGTGAGCATCTCTGAGTATTTTTTCTCTTCTAATACTTCATTGAATCCTCTGATTTATTTTTGGCAGTTTTGTTTTGGTATTTTGTTTTGGGTTGCTTTGCCTTGGTTTACTCTGTCTGTGTGTTTAGTTACTATTATCCACAACTTGTCTTATTTTAGCAATGTATTATGGGTTAATGTCTCTTGCTCCAGTGGGCATGGAAGGCAGGAGATATGAGAGTGACTTTGTGTTCTGTTATTGTTGGGTGAAATAGGTGTAAATATGACTTTAGTTGATGTTGCATCTCTGTGGAAAAGTGCGTGTGATAAAGATGGGGAAATCTTTGTCCCAGTGCCGGTGGTCAAAGGACAGCAGACAAGCGTTTTTAAGTGAAAAAGGTGAGGTTTTTATTAGAAGAAATGTTTACTGTGTGGATGCTGAGAAAATGGAATATATTGTTCAGAGAAGTCATGGATATGCCGCCAACATTGAACTCTCGTGGCAAGTGTTCATGCTGATGGCTGTGGTTAGGGTTCAATGCCTGTTAAAGGACCCTTCCAACTGAAGACATTGTTAGATCTCTGAAGAGCTGTACGTCGCTTTGCTCTTTCCCATGTGTAGACCCTCAGATATGGAGATGCAGCTGAAACAACTTTCATGAATCAGAAACAAAAGGGTTAATATTATTCTGCTATCTTCCCATAGATATGGACATTAGGCTGATCTATTTCTCAGGTTAATTCATCCCAAGTAAAGAAAGAAAAATTTAAGACACCCGAAGTAGTGCTAAAAACCTCTATAGTGTTCTGTATACTATCGTTTCTTGCTGTAGATATGCCATGTTTTAATTAAGAGCAGGTCAATCCCATTCTTTACTGTTCTGCCATGAATATTTGCTTCTGCCTCTCAATGTGACTCAAAGCGATGACCCAAAAGCACCCGACAGAGCATCTGAGTTACAAACGGCTTGGAGTCGAATTTATCAAGAGCTTCTTTGCTGATTCCGGTCTAAGAGAGACCCCAGCAGCGTCGCAGCCCCCGAGCCCCGCCCAAAGCCGGGCCCCCTTGAGCGCGGCCATCCGGCGGCTGCAGCGGCGTCGCGGCGCCTCCGGGTGCCGCTGTTGGCCGCCGCCGAGCGGTGCTGGAGCCGCCGCCGCCTCCGCGTCCTGCCCCCGCAGGCTGCTCGCTCGCCCGGCGCCGGCCAGAGCGGCAGCGGCACGGGCAGCAGCGGCGGCGAGAGGCGGCGCTGGGCGGGGAGCAGCGGCGTCCGAGGCGGGCAGAGCGGGCTCGCTGCGCTGCGGCGGCCCCTGCGCTGTGTGGCGAGAGCGGCTGGAAGGGAGGCAGGGCAGCGGCAGGAGGCAGGAGCGCGGCGAGCGCTGGCGCCAGAGAATGGCGGTGAGGCGGCGGCAGAGGCGCGGGCCGGGCTGGGGGCGAGCGCTGCTGCCCGCGGTGCTGCTGTGCCTGTGGTGCCGGGCGGCGGCGGAGCGGGTCCGCTACTCCATCGCCGAGGAGCTGGGCAGAGGCTCGCTCGTGGGGCCGCTGGCGCGGGACCTGGGGCTCAGCGCGGACGAGCTGCCGGCGCGCAAGCTGCGGCTGAGCGAGGAGAAGCAATACTTCACGGTGAGCGAGGAAAACGGGAATCTGTACGTGAATGAGAGGCTGGACAGGGAGGAGATGTGCGGCGAGTCGGCGTCCTGCTCTGTCAGCTTCGAGGTGCTGGTGCACAACCCGCTGAACGTTTTCCACATCGAAGTGGACATTGAGGACGTGAACGACAACGCGCCACGCTTCCTGCAAGACCATTTCCAGCTGGAGATCAACGAGTTAACTTCTCCCGGCGCCCGATTTTATTTGGGCACGGCAGAGGATGCGGACGCGGGCAGCAGTTCGCTGAAAGGCTACGAGCTGGAGGCCAACGACTACTTTGCGGTGGAGGTGAAGGAAAGGCAAGACGGCAGCAAATTCGCGGAGCTGGTATTGCGCCGCGCGTTGGACCGAGAGAGAGAGCAGAGCCTGAGGTTGGTGCTGACGGCACTGGATGGAGGTGACCCGCCCAGGACCGGCACCGCCCAGCTGTGGATCAACGTCACCGACGCCAATGACAACGCACCCGTGTTTGCTCAGGACCGGTACCGCGTCAGCCTGCGAGAGGACGCGCCTCTTGGATCGACAGTGCTGAATGTCTCTGCCTCCGATGCTGACGCCGGCATCAACGCCCGCATCACCTACGGCTTCGGGAAAATGCCGGCTAAAGTGCTTCAGAAGTTTCTTGTGGACGCAGAGAGGGGAACAATCACGCTGCGGGAGGCGCTGGACTTCGAGGACATGCGCGCCTTCAGCCTGGCTGTGGAGGCCAGGGACGGGGGCGGATTGGTGGCGCATTGCGAGGTAGAAGTGGAAGTACAGGACGTGAACGACAACGCACCCGAGGTGACGCTGACGTCGGTGTCGAGTCCTGTGCCCGAGGACGCACCGGCTGGCACCGTGGTGGCCCTGCTGAAAGTGCGAGACAGAGACTCCGGCGAGAACGGTCAGGTGTCGTGCGAGCTGTCGGGCGAGGCGCCGCTGTCGATCGTGGCGTCGTCGGGCGGCTCGTACAAGGTGGTGACTGCGGGCGCGCTGGACCGCGAGCAGGCGTCGGAGCACCGGGTGACGGTGGTGGCCCGGGACCGGGGCAGGCCGGCGCTGTGGAGCCGCACGGAGCTGGTGCTGGAGGTGTCGGACGTGAACGACAACGCGCCGGTGTTCGAGGAGGCCGCGTACAGCGCGTACGTGGCGGAGAACAACGCGGCGGGCGCGCTGGTGCTGCGCGTGCAGGCGCGGGACGCGGACGCGGGCGCGAACGGGCGCGTGAGCTACTGGCTGGCGGGCGGCAGCGCGGGCGCGGCGGGCGCGGCGGCGCTGGTGTCGGTGGAGGCGCGGAGCGGCGCGCTGTACGCGCAGCGCTCCTTCGACTACGAGCAGTGCCGCGAGTTCGCGGTGGCGGTGCGGGCGCAGGACGGCGGCGCGCCGGCGCGCAGCTCCACGGCCACGGTGCGCGTCTTCGTGCTGGACCGCAACGACAACGCGCCCAGGGTGCTGTGGCCGGCGGCGGGCGCGGCCGCCGGGGCCCCGGGAGCTGCAGCCGGCGGCTCGGCCCCGGCTGCGGCGGCGTTCGAGGTGGTTCCGCGTTCGGCCGAGGCCGGGTACCTGGTGGGCAAGGTGGTGGCGGTGGACGCGGACGCGGGGCGCAACGCGTGGCTGTCGTACGAGCTGGTGCAGGCGTCGGAGCCGGCGCTGTTCCGCGTGGGGCTGCACAGCGGCGAGGTGCGCACGGCGCGCGCCGTGTCCGAGAGGGACGCGGCCAAGCAGCGCGTGGTGGCCGTGGTGAAGGACCACGGGCAGCCGGCGCTGTCGGCCACGGCCACGCTGCACGTGGTGCTGGCCGAGAGCTTGCAGGAGGCGCTGCCGGAGCTGAGCGAGCGGCCGGCGGGCGCCGAGGCGCCGGCGGCCGAGCTGCAGTTCTACCTGGTGCTGGCGCTGGCGCTGCTGTCGGCGCTTTTCCTGCTGAGCGTGGCGCTGGCCGTGCTGGCGCGGCTGCGGCGGGCCGGGCCGCCCGCCGTGCTGCGCTGCCTGGGCGCGCAGCGCTTCTCGGTGGCCGGCGCCGCCTTCCCGGCCGACTTCTGCGAGGGCACCTTGCCCTACTCCTACAACCTGTGCGTGGCGGCGCCGGCGCGCGCCGTGCCCGAGGCCGCTTGGCCGCCGCCGCCGGTGCCCGTCCTGTCCGCGGAGGAGCTTCTGGGCGGGGATTCCTGCGAGAAGCCGAGCCCAACTAGCACCGGCGTAGCGGGAGAGCAGCTCGCCGACACCGACGCACCACAGGTCTGTAAATCCGCTCGGTTATGCATTTCGCATTAAGCATTTCTGAACCTTCGTCCTCCTTCCCCTCTGTTTCCTTGAGATGCGGCGTTTTGGAATGCCCGCACGCTCCCACTCTTCTTCAGTGGTTACAGTTTCTGGTTTAATGTAGTGACTTTGACTACTTCTACCATTTGTCTTTCTGGCTGTGAACGCGGTAAATTAATGGTGTTAGAGATTTTTCCTTCGATCCCTGTTTCCACAAATTATGTAGTTGGTGTCTTTGTCAGCTGGGTGGTTAATAGTGTTTCGGTATAGGACTCAAGCGTTCCTGTGAGTCCATGAATCGTGAAGTTACATATTGTTCATAGTCCCCTTTTCTTTATACGGCCGTGTTTTGCAGTTCTGCTGCTGTAGAAATGATAGCTGTACTGGTGACTATTACTTTCGAGGAATTATTTCTCTGATGCCACACCGTTGGCACCGCTGTTTCACAAGCTAATGTTGTAGATTGTTTCTCCCTAGTGAATATTCTTAACTTCTGCTGCGTGTCTTCCCGTCTTTTGCAGAAGGCTACTATAGAAATGGCAGCATTAGTGGGGCAGATAAATTATATCCAAGCATGGTTTTTCCCCATCTTTGTAAAGTTTTTTTCTTACTCTGTAGAATGGGATTGTCAGTTCCTTTTACAGAACACTGTTGTTTCATGGCCAAGTTGTGGTAAAGGAATCGACTTTTGGAGTAGGGTATCTTTCCCCCCTGATATATATGTGTTTTGGCCATGAAAGGTTGTTCCTTCATGATGGTGTAGGAGAGTGTCTGTCATGTTTTGGGGTTAGGTTTCTGCAGAAGGGGGAGCCTAAGCGGGACAGATTATTTATTCCAGGATTTCAGGCATTGTTTCTCTGTGCAGGTCTTTTCCTTCTGGTTTTCTTTTTATTTAATTCGTTGGTTGTTTTTGCTCTTTTCCATCCTCGGTGGTAGTTCCTTGTATTGAAGGAAGCAATGAAGATGCAGAGTGGGATATCAAAGGAAACACGTTAAATCACAGGTGTAGGCTCAGTGAGGAGATTCTTGCCGTTGTACTTCTGCTAATAGAATGTTAGAACTGTTTTGAAGCTTCTCTTCTGGTTTGCCACACATTCAGGTTCAGCTGAGAATATCTGTCCATGAACGCTGTCTGCATTTTTACAAGTTGCTTTACATAAATGCAATGCTTCCTGATCTCTCTTTCTGGAAGCAATGTATTTGGACCCGGTTTATCGGTGGGCGAAACCTCGTTAGTTAATGCTCTTGACATGTTGGACTTCCAAAGTCAGTGCGTGGGTGTTCATGAACAGGAATATACAGCTTGATCCATCTGTTGAGGTGCTGAGAAAATGGTTGCACTATGGGTCGGATTCCTTTTGTCCGGTCATTATGTAGCTGGAGCTAAGCCATAGAATTGGATCTCCAAAAGCAAAAAGCTCTGTTTTTCCCTTCAGAGCCTGTTTTCTATTTGTATGCCTCCTGTCCCGAAGAGGCATTTGCTTTATGCTGGGTTTTGGTTTTATTTTGGAATGGGTCATCGAGTTCCTGTTCATGGTTGCTGCTGCTCTCTAAGAAAGCATCGTGTAATAGTGTAATGTGTGTAATCACGTGCTCTAGTTTCCAGATTATAATGAACAATTTGAAAGTGGTAGTTGGAGAAGGCAAAGCAATGCAGGTTCATTCAGAGCATCCGACGATGTGCAGGTGAAAACTACAAAGTCTGTGAGGAAGGTCAGTCCCTTAGAAAGACTCATTTTGAGCGAGGATTGTCATCACTGCGTTCTGGAATTTGTGCGGTGTGGTAAACAGATGTGACTGTTGACGATCCAGTGTGATGCCGTTTTGGTTTGTACAAAGGCAAAGAAAAAGTAAATGATACAAGAGAGCCGAAAAAGTTATGCAATTCGTTAGTGAGACTGGGGTTTTGAAAGAATGGCGTAAGAGTAGTAATATTCTTAAAGTCATATTATAAGAACAATTTCGTAAACCAGCATTTCACAAATATTTTTCAATGCGGTAAATATAGTAAAATCACAGGGGTTTTATAATTTACGTATGGCCGCGATCAGCTAAAGGATCAAAAAAAAGATGTGCTGGAGAAAAGCCAAGGCAAGAGGTCATCGCTGCACGGGATCCCACGACTCAGCGATCACTGTGTCACCTCCGCGAGCTGCCCGTGAGAGAGGCAGCGCTCGGTGCCTGCAGTGCCGGCAGGAGGCTGCGGGCGCCGCTGTTGACCGAGAGGAGCGAGAGGAAGCTCGGAACGCTGCAGCCCCGCCCGCTGCGGACCCGCTCGATCGGTTGTTCCCTGTCAAGCTCGGCGGCGGGCGGTCTGCGATCGTCCTCTCTCTGCGGAACCGTGCTGCGGAGAGGCAGCGGTGCCGGAAGAGGAGAGCAGAGCAGGAGCGAAAGCGGGATCAGCGGAGTGACCGGCGGGGAGCGGTGTTGCGGTGCCGCGGCGGAGATGTGCGCGGCGGAGAGGCGCTGGGGCCGGCGGCAGCGAGCTCTGCTCTGCGGCGTCCTGCTGGCGGCGTGGGAGGCGGCGTGGGGGCAGCTGCGCTACTCGGTGCCCGAGGAGATGCCCAAGGGCTCGTTCGTGGGCGACGTGGCCAAGGACCTGGGGCTGAAGCTGCCGGCGCTCCGAGACCGAGGCGTCCGCATTGTCTCCGAAGGTAGGACGCAGTATTTGGCTCTGCACGGGAAGACGGGACATTTAGTGACGGCGGAGAGGATCGACAGAGAGCAGCTGTGCGAGAATGTGCAGCAATGCGTGCTGCGCTGTGAGCTGATAGTGGAGGGGGAAATGAAGGTTTATGGAGTCGTAGTGGAAATCACGGACATTAATGACAATGCGCCCGGCTTCCGAGAATCAGACATTGAACTGAGAATGAGCGAGATGACAGCTCCGGGGTCGCGGTTTCCATTGCCCGAGGCTCACGACCCGGACTCGGGCCGGAATTCCCTGCAGAGCTACCAGCTGAGCGGCGACGAGCACTTCTCGCTGGCCGTGCAGGCGGGCCCCGGCGGCGATCAGCGTCCCGAGCTGGTGCTGGCGAAGGCGCTGGACCGGGAGGAGGCGGCGTTTCACGAGCTGGTGCTGAGGGCGATGGACGACGGCGATCCGGCACGGACGGGCACGGCTCGGATCCGCGTGACGGTGCTGGACGCGAACGACAACGCGCCCGTGTTCAGCCAGGCGGAGTACACGGTGCGTGTGCCCGAGGATGTGCCCGTGGAGTCAACCCTTATCACCGTCCCGGCAACGGACGCGGACGAGGGGCTAAACGGGAAGATTAAATACTGGTTTAAGAAAATCACAGATAAAGCCTCGCAGATTTTCCAGTTGGACGGCGACACGGGAGCGATCACCCTGTTCCGGAGCCTGGACTTCGAAGAAGGCGACTCTTATGAACTAGAGGTGCAGGCACATGATGGGGGAGGCCTTTCTGACACGACAAAAGTCGTGGTTACTGTGACAGACGTCAATGATAATGTGCCGGAGATTTCGGTGCGGTCGGCACTGAGCGAGATCTCGGAAGACGCCCCGCCGGGAACTGTTGTAGCCCTGCTGCACGTGAGGGACCGCGACTCGGGGGCAAATGGCGAGGTGCGCTGCTCGCTCGACGGAGACGTCCCCTTCCGGCTGGAGAAGTCCTATGAGGACTACTACCGTGTGGTGACGGCGAGAGAGCTGGACCGGGAGCAGGTGCCGGAGTACAACGTGACGGTGCGGGCGGCCGACGGCGGGTCGCCGGCGCTGCAGAGCAGCGCGGTGCTGGCGCTGCGGGTGCTGGACGTGAACGACAACGCGCCGGTGTTCGCGCAGGAGCGCTACAGCGCGCGGCTGGCGGAGAACAACGCGGCGGGCGCGCTGGTGCTGACGGTGCGCGCGACGGACGCGGACTGGGGCCAGAACGCGCGCGTGCGGTACCGGCTGTCGGAGGGGCGGGTGCGGGGCGCGCCGCTGTCGTCGTACGTGTCGGTGCAGGCGGAGACGGGCGCGCTGTACGCGCTGCGCTCCTTCGACTACGAGGAGGTGCGCGAGCTGGAGCTGTGGGTGCGCGCGGAGGACGGCGGCGCGCCGGCGCTGAGCAGCAACGCGTCGGTGCGGCTGCTGATCGTGGACGAGAACGACAACGCGCCGCAGGTGCTGTACCCGCCGGCGGCGTCGGCGTCGGCGTCGGGCGGGGGCCGGTCGGGCGTGGAGCTGGCGCCGCGCTGGTCGGAGCCCGGCGCGCTGGTGGCCAAGGTGGTGGCGGTGGACGCGGACGCGGGTCAGAACGCGTGGCTGTCGTACGAGCTGGCCAAGGCCACGGAGCCGGGGCTGTTCCGCGTGGGGCTGCACAGCGGCGAGGTGCGCACGGCGCGCTTCCCGCTGGCCCGCGACGCGGCGCGCCAGAGCCTGGTGGTGGTGGTGAAGGACCACGGGCGGCCGGCGCTGTCGGCCACGGCCACGCTGAGCGTGGTGCTGGCCGAGAGCGTGGCCGAGCTGCTGGCCGAGCTGGGCAGCGCGGCCGAGGCGGCGGCGCCGGGCGAGCCGGCCGGCAGCCTGACGCGCTGGCTCGTGCTGGCCGTGGCCGCCGTGTCCTGCCTGTTCCTCGCCTTCCTGCTGCTGCTGCTGGCGCTGCGCCTGCGCCGCTGGCGCCGCGAGCAGCTGCTGCCGGCCGACAGCGGCGTCTTGCGCGGCGTGCCGGTCTCGCACTTCGTGGGCATCGACGGCGTGCGCGCCTTCCTGCAGTCCTACTCGCACGAGGTGTCGCTCACGGCCGACTCGCGCAAGAGCCAGCTGCGCTTCTCGGGCGGCAGCTGCTGCGACACCCTGCCGGCCCGGCCGCCGCCCGACGAGCCCGCGCCGCTGCTCGGGCACGAGGATCCTGCCGGCTTCCGCCCCGCGGATCCCGCCTCTGTCCCGGTGAGTTCCTCAATCTAGACTGTCTCTGCGAAGCTTCCCTCTTCTACCCTCCTTCCGTTTCCTCGCCGTGTTGCATGTTCTTTTTTGGGCCGTTTGCTGACAAGGATAGCAGAGCTTCGTTCATTGACGCGCTCTGTTCTGGTGCGTCTTGCTGCACGGTGGTGGAGGAGGGGTCCGTGCTCAGTTTTCCGCGTCGTTGGGGTGGTAGGTGTAGTGAGGTTGATGTTGGCTTGAAGTTCGAGTGGGTCTTTGTGGTTTCATCAGGCACCAAGTAGTTTTTGTGCCGTGACAGGTTTAATACCCGTGTTCTTTTCAGCACTGGCTGTTCTGAACGGATGGGCTGCATAAATAACAAGTTATAGTTTTCGTTCTTTGCTAATTCAGGTGTCTTCCCAACCGCAGATATCCTTGATTAGGGTGAGATTCTCTATATTGTAATCTCGACAATTCTGTGTGTAACTTCGCTGCTCAGCGTTTGTACTCTTCTCAGCCTTTATGTTTAAATGGAGGTCAGTAGGAGATGTCTTTGCATTCGTCTCACTCCCGGTGAGTTCTTCGAGCAGGGCTGCCTCCGTGGCGCTTCCCTCTTTTGCTCTCCTCTTTCCCCTCGTGTTCTGTGTCCTGTGTAGGGAGTATTGCTCACCAGGATAGCAGCGCTGCGTTCATTGGCGCGCTGTGTTCTGGCGCGTCTTGCTGCACGGTGGTGGAGGAGGGGTCCCTGCTCAGCCTGCCGTGTTTTTGGGAGGCAGGTGTAGTGAAGCCGATGCTGGCTTGAAGTTCGAGTGAGGCTTTTTGGTTTCATCAGGCACCAAATAGCTTCTGACAGTTGTGATACCCGTGTTCCTTTCACTATTATCTCTCCTGAACGGGTGGGCTACGTAAATATCAAGTTATAGTTTTCGTTCTTTGCTGATTCCGGTGTCTTCCCAACCACAGATGTGCTTGATCGAGGTGTGATTTTCTGTATTGTAATCTCGACAGTTCCGTGTGTAACTTCGCTGATCATCATTTGTACTCTTCTCAGCCTTTATGTGTGAATGGAGGCCAGTAGGAGATTCCTTTGCATTCATCTCACCCTGCAGGGGAATGGGCTGAGTGCAACTGCTCCCTTGATAATGTGTTTGTGCTTGTTATGAAGATTAAGGATCCTCTTGAAAGTTGTGACTGTTTGAAAAGCCTATGTGTGGCTGCATGCGGAGGGGGAAATACGGAAGGAAATGGCAGAGGTGTATTGTTGATATCCTGTCTTCTAAAGCTGAGCTTTATCAAATGGAGCTGGATGTGCCTTGGCTCTAAAATACGTGTCTCGGCAAGAGCCTTGGTGTGGGTGGGAGGGGAAGGATTCAAGGTGCAGAGTTAGATATAAGAGGTGGGTGATCACCTCTATAAAGGCAGTCACTGACCCAGTCTCTCCTGGAGCTCTCTCCTTTTCCTTTTAGAAGTCTGAGATTTTTTCACAGAAGACCCGTGAACAAAGAAATGTACCTTCCTTGATACAGAGGTGTGAAGGTGTCTGTGTCTAGTTGGTGATGTGGTCTGGGAAACTGGGCATGATATGTCATGTGTTTGTAAATTAGATGGGTCAAAGAGTGCCCTGGATATTAGGAAGGATTGGAGATTTCAGTCCTGGGAGCTCGAGGGTCTGTCGAATGATGCAAGGAAATGCTTTCTTCCTTTGATTTTCAGTGCCCATCTCTAGTATCATGCAGTTTGAGGTTTTTCGTCCTAAATTGTTCATCCAGAAGACATGTATTCCAGCTGTATGGAAAGCTCGTGGAGGCTCTTCCAATGGGTTTGCATGTCATCATGATTGTGTAACTTAATAGCTCAATTATAAACACATGACAAAGGTCACATGAGACCTGTGGGAAGAGCAGTCTGTGTATTCACTGCTTACTGAACACCTGAATTAATTTCCCAGTCTAAGTTACATGGTCTAGGAAAGTGTGTTGTGGTCTCTTCCTTTTTGCAGCTGTTTATTTTTTGTCTTGCTCTTTTGATGATCTGAAGATGAGCCTTTATCTCTGACAGGCTGTGGAAAATCAGATCTATTACACTTGGTGCACTGTTCCATATGTGCCTTTCAAGTCTACAGTTCAAATTTCTGAAACCAAGTCCAAAGTTTTCTTAGTTTTTGATACTGCTTTATTCTGACTCAAATGGCCACGTTGTGGGTTCAGCATTCTTTTGCATTAATAGTAGAATCACACACCATCCAGACGTGCTGAAAAAGCATGATGCTACTTCTGAGACGATATTTTGATGACTGGTTCTTTAATTGAGTTGCTGATTGTCTTTTTGTAATATTTTACATTTGTCAAGTTGTTGGAATGAGCAACATAATCCTGGTTGTGATTATTGGGATCTGAGAAGGAATGTGTGCAAGGTTTCTTTTAATGGTGTCTGCCTGCAGATTTAGCTTTCCTGATGTGTAATGTTTGGACAAGGAAAAGAGCTCCATCTGTCCAGAGACAGGGCCAGTGGAAGAGGTCACTGTGGTACAGTTTGAAAGGTCTAAAGGGAAAGTGGAGAAGTTCAGCTTGTCTGAGTCTTTACAAGACAACAGCTGCAGTTCCAAATTTTTCCTTTTTTTTTCACCCAATGAACTTTCTATGTTTGGGGTCTATGGTGTGAGCTCCTGTGTGAGTCTCCTGTGTACTTGTTACAAACCTGTTTTCTTAGTTTCCTACTAGAATAACACAATCTGAAAGATGAAACTATGATTTACACACTTCTGGTGGTTTCCCATTCTTGTCTTGTTTGTATGGTTGCTTTTTTTTTGTTTGTATTTTCGTCTCGATTGTGTTTTAGTGTTTCTGTCTTGTCAGGGAGTAAAGCTGATCCTCATTGTGCCCAGCAATCCTGCACACACCAAAATACATGTTATAATTAGCTGGAAGTGAGAACAGTTTTCATGCATACCTTGAAAGTATAATAAATATGTTTCCCTAAGATGGTCTTTTCTCTGTGGCCAACAAACAGCCAGAAATTTGGCATATATTGAAGGTTTCTTGAGAGTTGTAAGTACACTTTCTTTGAGGTCTTGGTTTACTGGGGGGTCGTGGCTAATTTTAGCAATTCTGGTCAGTACTTTTGAATTTGACACCATGAGTGTTGTTTTTCACCAAATCTTTACTTCAGCCACCTAGGACAGAATTTTGTGTGTGACAAAAATTAATGAAAAGCTAAAAGAAAATCCGTTTCAGAAGACTGAGCTTGAGAAATAGACACGTGAGAAGCTGTTCCAAATGATGGTTTCATAATTGTGCAAAGTGAGCAGGACACAGTAGAAAAAACTGGCTGAGAGATGATGACTAATACTTAAAATGACCCCCCTCCCTGTTCTGTAATCCAGACTAAACCTTTAGGGCCACACGTGCAGCTTGAGACCTCAAGGACTTCAAAGTGCTCTCAGGAAAGAATTTCAGTGCTGTAGTAGAGACCTAGAAGACTTCCTGGTGAGCATGTCTGACAACCTCTGTCTTCTAATTCTTCCTCACGTTGCTTGTCTGATTTATGTGTTGTTGGGGGTTTTTTTTCTTTGATTTACTCTGTATGTGGGTTTACTTATCAGCACAGCCTCCTTTATAAATACATCAAGCGTTAGTGGGTCTTGCTAAAGGAGTAGTGAAAGGCAGATGTGAGAGTGACTTTTTGTTCTGGTATTGTTGGGAGAAATAGATCTAAATCTGACCTTAGAACTTGCATCTCTGTGGAACAGTGCATGTGGTAAAAGAAGGGACATTTCCCGTAAACTTTTAGTTTGATGAGCCATTCTCTGTCGGATGATAGCTAATGCTTTATTTTGGCTTTTTATCATTCATGTGCTTTAGAATCTTTCAGTTCCTTCTCAAAATGGTGGTGAGCAGATAAATGTATCTCTCTTCTCAGTATGATTATAGTGCATTATCATCTCATGACAAATTTTACTAATAATGAAATGGTCGCAAGCAGAGCTGCTGGTTGCATAGCATTGCAGAGAAGATGGGAGCTGGGTGTGTGAGGCTATAAAAGAACCTGGTTATTTCCTTGCTTTCCATGCCATAGATAACACAAGCTTGTGCCTGATGGAGTGCCATGCAGTTTGAGTTGCTTCTGTAGAGTGAGACCTACAAAATACTATCACACTTCATCTGTCCATTTCTATGTGTTTCTAACTCTTGCATTTCTTGTTGTCATGAGCTCAGCTTCAGGGTGTCTGATCTTATGTGGAAGGTCACATCTATTCCAGTTGTCTGTGTGTGGTTCCAGTTCGTGTGATGTTTACAGCTGTAAAGAGGAAGGGTTTCATAAGCACGTGTGTGCTCACCCAGGCATGGTTGTCTGTAGCATAATAATGCAAAAGCATCTCTGCTGCAGTCCTCAAAGTGCAGAGCGGCCACCCAGGCCAGCCAAGGTTTCCATGAACAGAACAGGGACCAGTGGGAGAATGTGTGCAGAGTGTCCCCCAGATCATGCTGGCCAATCAACTGCAGGCTGTTAGAGGATGAGGAACGGGCTGGATGGCTGCATGCAAAGTGTTATAGTCAGTGGTTCAATGTCCATGTGGAAACCAGTCCTTCAAGGTTCTGTACTGGGACCAATACTATTTAGTATGAGGTATCTTCATTAAAAACTGGGATTTAGCACACCCTTGGCAAATGTGCAGATGACACAAGGCTGAATTGATAGGGAGGGCAACTAGAGGGAACTTGATAGGCTGGAGAAGTTGGCCCATACAAACATAATGAAATTTGACAAGGCCAAGTGGAAGGTCCTGCACATGGGTCGGGGTAAATCCCAGTTTAAACAGAGAGTGAGGATTGGGAAGAGCCTTACCGTGACGGACTTGGGGGTACTGGTGAATGACAAATGGGACATGAACTGGCAGCGTGCACTTGCTGCCTGGCAAGTGAGTTTCCTGGGCTCCAAAACAACTAGTGTGGCCAGCAGGATGAGGTGGATTGTTCTCTTCCTCTACACTTCTTTGACCACAGAATTATGAAAGGACTGGATGATCTCAGCCATGAATAAGGTCTGACAAATGTTAGGTCCTGCAACCTAAGAAAACTGAGTTTTGAATAGAAGTTATTTCGCTTCTTCAATCCATAAAGTGCTTAAAAGAAAGATTTGGAGACATTTTTGCAGGGTCTGCAGTAGCAGGACAAGGGACAATGGATTTAAAGAGAAAGAGGGTAGGTTTTGATTAGACAAAATGGCTTATAATGAGGGTAGTGAGACACTGGAACTGATTACCCAGAGACGCTATGGATGTGCCACCTTTGGAAGGGTACAAGGACAGCTTGGATGGGCCTTGGAGTGACTTAGTCTACTGTAGAATGTCCCTGTGAATGACAGAGGGGTGAATTCAATTACCTTTAAATGTCTCAGCCAATCCGAACCACTATTTAGTTCTATGAAAGACACGATGTGTGTTTACAGTTTCTCAGTGTCAGACCCTCAAATATGGAAATAAAAAAGAAAGTACTTTTTTGGATCCGAAAGAAGGCAGTAAATGTTATTCTTAGCATGAAAGTACAAATTTTATTTGGGCTGATGTATTTCTCTGGTTAATTTGACCCAGGTAAGAAAGCAGAATTAAAAATAGAGGGGAGAGTGGTAAAATCCTTCCCCAGCTATATTATTATTTCCTCCACATATACTTGTGCCGTGATTATTTTTAAGAGAAGCTGGTTTGCTGTCCTTAACGCTGACGTGAGTATTTGCTTCAAACTATTCACTGCGGCAAAAAGAGATAACCTAAAAGAAGTACAGCTCATTTCGCTTTAGAGTAACACTAAGCAAGGGTTTCTCCGCTAGCTGATTCGAGTCTAAGAGAGACCCCAGGGGCGGTGCAGCCCCCGAGCCCCGCCCAAAGCCGGGCCCCCTTGAGCGCGGCCATCCGGCGGCTGCAGCGGCGTCGCGGCTCCTCCGGGTGCCGCTGTTGGCCGCCGCCGAGCGGTGCTGGAGCCGCCGCCGCCTCCGCGTCCTGCCCCCGCAGGCTGCTCGCTCGCCCGGCGCCGGCCAGAGCGGCAGCGGCACGGGCAGCAGCGGCGGCGAGAGGCGGCGCTGGGCGGGGAGCAGCGGCGTCCGAGGCGGGCAGAGCGGGCTCGCTGCGCTGCGGCGGCCCCTGCGCTGTGTGGCGAGAGCGGCTGGAAGGGAGGCAGGGCAGCGGCAGGAGGCAGGAGCGCGGCGAGCGCTGGCGCCAGAGAATGGCGGTGAGGCGGCGGCAGAGGCGCGGGCCGGGCTGGGGGCGAGCGCTGCTGCCCGCGGTGCTGCTGTGCCTGTGGTGCCGGGCGGCGGCGGAGCGGGTCCGCTACTCCATCGCCGAGGAGCTGGGCAGAGGCTCGCTCGTGGGGCCGCTGGCGCGGGACCTGGGGCTCAGCGCGGACGAGCTGCCAGCGCGCAAGCTGCAGGTGGCGTCTGCCGGCAAAAAGCAGCTGAAATACTTCACGGTGAATGAGGAAAACGGGAATCTGTACGTGAACGAGAGGCTGGACCGGGAGGAGATGTGCGGCGAGTCGGCGTCCTGCTCTGTCAGCTTCGAGGCGCTGGTGCATAACCCGCTGAACATTTTCCACGTGGAGGTGTCCATCGAGGACGTGAATGACAACTCCCCGGTCTTCAGCAAGGGCGCTCTGGACCTCGAGATTGGTGAGTGGACGCTTCCCGGTGCTCGTTTTCCCCTAGAGATGGCCCGAGACGCAGACGTGGGCAGTAACTCGCTGCTGTCTTACCAGCTCACCAGCAACCCGTCTTTCTCATTATCAATGAAAGAAAAGCCGGGTGGAAAAAAGCAGCCGGAATTAGTGCTGGAGAGAGCGTTAGACCGGGAGAAGCAGAGTTCCATTGATCTGGTACTGACAGCAGTGGACAGCGGAGAACCGGCGAGGTCTGGAACTGTCCTCATTCACATTAACGTGACGGATTTAAATGACAACTCGCCCGTGTTTAGCAAAAGCGTATATGAGGCGGAAGTGGCGGAGAATCTTGAAGCGGGGTCGCTGGTGCTGCGGGTATGGGCGACAGATGCGGACGCGGGCACCAACGGGCGGGTCACTTTCTCCTTCGGCAATGTCCCAAACGACGTTCACTCATTGTTCGCTATCGACAGCGAGAGCGGCGAGGTTAGGACAGCCGGTGCTCTCGATTTCGAGGCGAAAAACAAATACGTTTTTGGCCTAGAGGCGACGGACGGGGGTGGCCTGACCGATCACTGCGAAGTGCAGATAGACATCACCGACGAGAACGACAACGCGCCCGAGATCACGATTCTGTCACTGTCGAGTCCTGTGCCCGAGGACGCGCCGGTTGGCACCGTAGTGGCCCTGCTGAATGTAAACGACCCGGACTCCGGCGAGAACGGTCAGGTGTCGTGCGAGCTGTCGGGCGAGGCGCCGCTGTCGATCGTGGCGTCGTCGGGCGGCTCGTACAAGGTGGTGACTGCGGGCGCGCTGGACCGCGAGCAGGCGTCGGAGCACCGGGTGACGGTGGTGGCCCGGGACCGGGGCAGGCCGGCGCTGTGGAGCCGCAGGGAGCTGGTGCTGGAGGTGTCGGACGTGAACGACAACGCGCCGGTGTTCGAGGAGGCCGCGTACAGCGCGTACGTGGCGGAGAACAACGCGGCGGGCGCGCTGGTGCTGCGCGTGCAGGCGCGGGACGCGGACGCGGGCGCGAACGGGCGCGTGAGCTACTGGCTGGCGGGCGGCAGCGCGGGCGCGGCGGGCGCGGCGGCGCTGGTGTCGGTGGAGGCGCGGAGCGGCGCGCTGTACGCGCAGCGCTCCTTCGACTACGAGCAGTGCCGCGAGTTCGCGGTGGCGGTGCGGGCGCAGGACGGCGGCGCGCCGGCGCGCAGCTCCACGGCCACGGTGCGCGTCTTCGTGCTGGACCGCAACGACAACGCGCCCAGGGTGCTGTGGCCGGCGGCGGGCGCGGCCGCCGGGGCCCCGGGAGCTGCAGCCGGCGGCTCGGCCCCGGCTGCGGCGGCGTTCGAGGTGGTTCCGCGTTCGGCCGAGGCCGGGTACCTGGTGGGCAAGGTGGTGGCGGTGGACGCGGACGCGGGGCGCAACGCGTGGCTGTCGTACGAGCTGGTGCAGGCGTCGGAGCCGGCGCTGTTCCGCGTGGGGCTGCACAGCGGCGAGGTGCGCACGGCGCGCGCCGTGTCCGAGAGGGACGCGGCCAAGCAGCGCGTGGTGGCCGTGGTGAAGGACCACGGGCAGCCGGCGCTGTCGGCCACGGCCACGCTGCACGTGGTGCTGGCCGAGAGCTTGCAGGAGGCGCTGCCGGAGCTGAGCGAGCGGCCGGCGGGCGCCGAGGCGCCGGCGGCCGAGCTGCAGTTCTACCTGGTGCTGGCGCTGGCGCTGCTGTCGGCGCTTTTCCTGCTGAGCGTGGCGCTGGCCGTGCTGGCGCGGCTGCGGCGGGCCGGGCCGCCCGCCGTGCTGCGCTGCCTGGGCGCGCAGCGCTTCTCGGTGGCCGGCGCCGCCTTCCCGGCCGACTTCTGCGAGGGCACCTTGCCCTACTCCTACAACCTGTGCGTGGCGGCGCCGGCGCGCGCCGTGCCCGAGGCCGCTTGGCCGCCGCCGCCGGTGCCCATCCTGTCCGCGGAGGAGCTTCTGGGCGGGGATTCCTGCGAGAAGCCGAACCCGAGCAGCAGCACCGTCGCAGAAGAGCCGCCCGCCGACTCGGACACACCGCAGGTGTGTAGTAGCCGCCCACTTTTTATCCTGAGTCCTTCCTAAGCGAGTGCGGCAGTCCGTTCCTGGACTTCGGTTCATTTTTTGGGACGTCTTGTACAGGTCTGTGTTTCAATGAACCCCTGTAAGAATCCTGTCCCGTGTATCTTAACAGCCGGCGGTTGAACCGGCACTTCTGATCTCAGCAGCTGTCATACCTGTAAGCTCCCTGGAGCGTCTCTTATCTTGCACTTTGTGGGGCATAAAATCTTAGAGGAGTGATCACGCTGTGAGTTACTTTTGGCTTTCTTTCATTTTCCACTCAGAGCAGGTAGATTTTGACGGCAGGTTTTTCCTCATGACATGTTGAGGTTTAGCCGAAGAACTTTGTCTTCGAAACTTGTCTGAAGTGCCGAGGGTTTTTTATGATGGAAGCAGATTTTCAGTGTGTAAAACGAGATGCTCGAAGTTTCAGATTCTTGTTTTGTGACTTCACTTTATCGGTTATCGGCTGGGTAACAGCCCTAGAAAAAAAGTGTTTTAATTACTGCTGTTTTGGTGTTACAGCGGAAAATGAAACGTACATGTGGGTCACTGAATAAAGAAGTGACAGAACATTCCTTCGTAACGTATTTTTCTCCCCTTTCCCTTGTGCCCTAATTCTTTTTAGGGAAGGTAGCTGTGTAAATTGCAGGTTTCAGTGAACAAATGAAATAAGCCTGGATTAAGTTCGCGTCATTGCCTGCCTCGTTAGTTGTCAGACGTGTAGGAGAGCGTTTTCCGTTCAGTTGTGCTGTCCAAAATTATTCACGTGGTTTTAGGTCTTTTTTGCGGGGCATCCCGCGCGTTCAGGTTCAGTGGGAAAATTTCGTCTACAAAGCTTGGGTTATCTGAAATGTTAGAAAATACTGAAGTTTCAAGCAGATCCTTACTCCATAAAATAAGATACACTAATTTTTCTTTACGGGCTCAGGAAACCGGAGTGAATATTTCTCCATCCTGATGCATCTTTCCTGAATAGGAAGTACTGGGATTTGGGTGGCTGCTCAGTAATACCCCATTTGTTAATGGTGGTTCGCTATGGTACTCCAGAGGGAGCATACGAGTGCTTCCCTAGAGAAAGTTCAGCTGTGTGCGATCCCATGTTTTGCTGGAAGGCGGCTGCAGAAATGACAGCATCAGTCCCGCTGGACTGGACACCGCATCTCCGTGAGGACTTTGCTTCTTGCGAAAATTGTCCATGGGCGAGGCAGGGCGGGCAGCGCTCGGCAGCGCTCGGTGCCTGCAGTGCCGGCAGGAGGCTGCGGGCGCCGCTGTTGACCGAGAGGAGCGAGAGGAAGCTCGGGGCGCTGCAGCCCCGCCCGCTGCGGACCCGCTCGATCGGTTGTTCCCTGTCAAGCTCGGCGGCGGGCGGTCTGCGATCGTCCCCGCGGTGCGGAACCGAGCTGCAAGGAGACGGAAGAACAGGCGGCAGCAGCCGGGAGCTCTAAACTGGGGTCTGAGTTGAACAAGGAGACGGACCGGTAGTCGGAGGCGGTGTTGCGGTGCCGCGGCGGAGATGTGCGCGGCGGGGAGGCGCTGGGGCCGGCGGCAGCGAGCTCTGCTCTGCGGCGTCCTGCTGGCGGCGTGGGAGGCGGCGTGGGGGCAGCTGCGCTACTCGGTGCCCGAGGAGATGCCCAAGGGCTCGTTCGTGGGCGACGTGGCCAAGGACCTGGGGCTGCAGCTGCCGGCGCTCCGAGACCGCGGCGTTCGCATTGTCTCTGAAGGTAGGACGCAGTATTTCGCTCTGCACGGGAAGACGGGACATTTAGTGACGGCGGAGAGGATCGACAGAGAGCAGCTGTGCCGGCTGGTGGAGAAATGCGTGCTGCGCTGTGAGCTGATAGTGGAGGGACAGATGAAGTTTTATGCAATAGAAGTAGAAATCACGGACATTAACGACAACGCCCCGGTCTTTAAAGAAATTGAACTGCAGGAGAGGATAAGCGAGGCGACAGCCCCGGGGTCACGATTTCCCCTCGCCAAGGCTCACGACCCGGACTCGGGCCGGAATTCGCTGCAGAGCTACGAGCTGAGCGGCGACGAACACTTCTCGCTGGCCGTGCAGGCGGGCCCCGGCGGCGATCAGCGTCCCGAGCTGGTGCTGGCGAAGGCGCTGGACCGGGAGGAGGCGGCGTTTCACGAGCTGGTGCTGAGGGCGATGGACGGCGGCGATCCGGCACGGACGGGCACGGCTCGGATCCGTGTTACAGTGGTGGACGCGAATGACAACGCGCCCGTGTTCAGCCAGGCGGAGTACACGGTGCGTGTGCCCGAGGACGTGCCCGTGGGCTCCGTCCTCGTCACCGTCACGGCCACGGACGCCGACGAGGGTCTGAACGGGCAGGTGAAATATTCGTTAAAGAAAATAACAGATAAAGCCTTGCAGATTTTCCAGCTGAACGGCGACACGGGAGCGATCAGTCTGTTGCGAAGCCTGGACTTCGAAGAAGGCGACTCCTACGAACTGGAACTGCAGGCACATGACGGGATAGGCCTTTCCGATACCGCGGAAGTTTTGGTTACCATAACAGATGTAAACGATAACGCCCCCGATATCACAGTGTCGTCGGCGCTGAGTGAGATCTCTGAGGATGCGCCGTCGGGAACAGTAGTGGCCTTCCTACACGTGCAGGACCACGACTCGGGGGCAAATGGCGAGGTGCGCTGCTCCCTCGATGAGGGCGTCCCGTTCCGGCTGGAGAAGTCCTATGAGGACTACTACCGCGTGCTGACAGCGAGAGAGCTGGACCGGGAGCAGGTGTCGGAGTACAACGTGACGGTGCGGGCGGCCGACGGCGGGTCGCCGGCGCTGCAGAGCAGCGCGGTGCTGGCGCTGCGGGTGCTGGACGTGAACGACAACGCGCCGGTGTTCGCGCAGGAGCGCTACAGCGCGCGGCTGGCGGAGAACAACGCGGCGGGCGCGCTGGTGCTGACGGTGCGCGCGACGGACGCGGACTGGGGGCAGAACGCGCGCGTGCGGTACCGGCTGTCGGAGGGGCGGGTGCGGGGCGCGCCGCTGTCGTCGTACGTGTCGGTGCAGGCGGAGACGGGCGCGCTGTACGCGCTGCGCTCCTTCGACTACGAGGAGGTGCGCGAGCTGGAGCTGTGGGTGCGCGCGGAGGACGGCGGCGCGCCGGCGCTGAGCAGCAACGCGTCGGTGCGGCTGCTGATCGTGGACGAGAACGACAACGCGCCGCAGGTGCTGTACCCGCCGGCGGCGCGGCGTCGGCGTCGGGCGGGGGCCGGTCGGGCGTGGAGCTGGCGCCGCGCTGGTCGGAGCCCGGCGCGCTGGTGGCCAAGGTGGTGGCGGTGGACGCGGACGCGGGTCAGAACGCGTGGCTGTCGTACGAGCTGGCCAAGGCCACGGAGCCGGGGCTGTTCCGCGTGGGGCTGCACAGCGGCGAGGTGCGCACGGCGCGCTTCCCGCTGGCCCGCGACGCAGCGCGCCAGAGCCTGGTGGTGGTGGTGAAGGACCACGGGCGGCCGGCGCTGTCGGCCACGGCCACGCTGAGCGTGGTGCTGGCCGAGAGCGTGGCCGAGCTGCTGGCCGAGCTGGGCAGCGCGGCCGAGGCGGCGGCGCCGGGCGAGCCGGCCGGCAGCCTGACGCGCTGGCTCGTGCTGGCCGTGGCCGCCGTGTCCTGCCTGTTCCTCGCCTTCCTGCTGCTGCTGCTGGCGCTGCGCCTGCGCCGCTGGCGCCGCGAGCAGCTGCTGCCGGCCGACAGCGGCGTCTTGCGCGGCGTGCCGGTCTCGCACTTCGTGGGCATCGACGGCGTGCGCGCCTTCCTGCAGTCCTACTCGCACGAGATGTCGCTCACGGCCGACTCGCGCAAGAGCCAGCTGCGCTTCTCGGGCGGCAGCTGCTGCGACACCCTGCCGGCCCGGCCGCCGCCCGACGAGCCCGCGCCGCTGCTCGGGGACGAGGATCCTGCCGTTGCCCTCTCCGCGGATCCCGCCGCTCCCTCGGTGAGTTTCTGAGGCCGAATTCTACCAGCGACGCTTTCTTCTGCTGTTCGCCTGTCCTTTCTTTCCCTGGTCTGTGTCTTGCGTAGGGACGATTTGCACAGAAGGCAGTTCATGGGCACGCTGTGTTCTGGTGCTTCTTGCTGCGGGGAGGTGGTTGTGGGGTTGGTGGTCAGTCTTGAAGTTGTTAGGCGAGGTATGAGTAGGGAGGTTGCTCTTGGCTGGAGGTTTGTTCTTTGTTTTTAAGATGTTGCATTTCGTTTTTCGATTTGTTTTTTTTTTTTTTTTTTCACCCCTGAGAAGTGTAATTCCTCTCAGCATTACGTATTCTCAATGGATGTGTTGCATTAAATGCAAGTGGAATTTATTGATTGCAGGGTCAGGTGTTTGCCAGACCGCACCTGTTCACGAGCAGGTTGAAGTTCTTTTGAAACCGCACTTAGTGGCCACTTGTGTAACATCAGTTTAAAGTTTGAGAATCATGTACCTTCCAAGTAGCCGCGTGCTGAAGTAGGATGATGGTTTTGTTGAGCAGTAATTGTGGTTACTGGGTCCTTACCAGAGCTGCGTATCGCTTATGCATTTGAGAGTGCTGTATTTTAGTTAGTAGCGCACATTTCTTTTCGGCGTCAGTGCTGTGATCGTTCTCAGATAAGGGGAGGTTGTGTGCGCCGCTTTTCTTTCAGAGGTGTCAGACTGCAAATGCAGCTTTCCCGTCACGTAATGTTTGGGCAGGGTGAAAAATGTCTCTGTGCAGAGGCAGTGCAGATGAAAAGTTTGCTGTGGTTTAATTAGAAAAGTCCAAAGGTGTAAAGATGGTGTAGAAATTCAATTTGTCATAGTTGCTCTATGAGACCCACAGGCATTTTTCCAGTATTTTCCCTTTTTACTGTGGAACTGTGGCCTTGGGTGTGAGTTCCTGTGTGAGAGTTGTGTGGGCCTTTTACTCCCTAGATACCCTTGTCGTGTGCTTACTGCCGTTGAGGAAATCTGACATGTCAGGCTATCGAACCTTGCAGAGAAATGCAACTCCCCTTCCTGGTAAATGTACATGGCCTGATGGCGGGGGATATTAAAGATGTTTTGGGTGGGCAGGTGGGTTTGGATTACACCTTTTTGCAAATCGTGAGGGCAAGAGAATACCGTGGATGTTGTTCAGGGCTGGAGGCAAGAGTCCTGTGACCTGAGGTCTGTTTAAAACAGGAGAGACATGGTTTGCTCTTGTCCTTGTTCAGTATCCAGCCATACCATCATGCAACGTGATTTTCTTCTTCCCTGGTAAATTTGCCCTAACGGATCTCATTCCGGCTGTGTGGAGAGCCGTGGGAGCTTCCTGCTGTGTGTTTGGAGGTTGTTGTGGTTTTTTAAACGAGTGGTTTCATTAGGTAGTTATGGCAAGTGCCATAACGAGAATTCTGGGCTTAGACAACTCTCTTTTCACCACCTCTCAAGTACCTGAACTCAGTGCCTAACCTTAGTGCCGTCATCATCAAGAGGAAATGTCGATGCCTTCCTTTCTGCAGGTGTAAACTTCTTGCTTTGCTTGTTTTAATAGATGTGGGTCTTTTTAACTGTTACTGGAATAAATTCTCATGCTTATCACGTATACAGATTGAGATGTGAGATATTTTTCATGGCAATGAGAAGCTGTCTGAGGAGATTTTCTTTTGGTGGACCCTCTCTGGCAATGATTAATATCTATGCAAATTCTGTGAGCTGTGAAGGGATTGAGGAGAGACTTGTTTGTGAGAAAGCAATAATGTTGGAGACAAGGCATGTGTCTTGTTGATCTCAGTGCTTATTCATGTCCTTCTGAAAATTGTCTAAAGGTGTCATCATTTTCTGTGTTATTCCATCATTTGGACTCCAGGGGCCAGGTTGTGTGTTCACCATTTAGGTTTTCTGTTTCATGATGTTTTCTGTGAATGAGAATTCTTGGGCACAGATGGAAACCTTGCATTCAGAGTAGGAGAGTCACACACCCTACAAAGAACCCATGTGCTGGAGAAAGATGGTGTTACCATTGAGTGATAGTTTGATGACTGGATCACGAATTGAGCTGCCAATGTCTTGTAGCCTTTATAACAATTCAGAATTGTTGAAGTTATTGCGATGAGCAGAAAAATTGCCGTGCATGCATTCGTGGTGTGATCCTTGGGATCTGAGGAGTTGTGAGTGCAGCTTTTCTTTTAATGATGTTGTGTGATGACAGAGAGAAGTCTATCCAGGGCCAGGGCCAGTGCAGGAGTTTACTGTGGTATGGTTTGAAATGGATAAAAGAAATGTGTAAATTTCCATTTGTCCTGGTAGTTAGATGACGCCATTATCTGTGGTTCCAAGGATTTTCCTTTTTTCATGTCCAACGAGCTGACTGTGGCTGGGGTGTGTGTTTGGAGGTCCTGTGTGACCCTCCTGCGTACTTGGTGCAAGACAGTTTCCTTTGTTGTGGACCTGCTCCAACTGACAGAATCGGAAATAGGAGTTTATACATTCTGGTGTTTTCAGAAGGGGAGCGTTGTCTAAACACCCAGCCCAAGTTGGGTGTGTCTGAACAGTTAGAGTGCATTGCGAGTAGGTTGAGAGACTGGCCTTGATCCAGGAATAGGTGTGCCAAATGGGGTTTTGTTTGGAAAGTAGTTAGAGTTCATGTCTGGTGTCCAGGCCTGTGCCATTTTCCCCGTGTGAACCCTTTGCTGAAAGTAAATGACAGTCATGCAGCAATAATGAACCATGTTGCTCAGACGGAATGGTTTATAATTCCAATGTTTCCATCTTTTTTTGGTTCTATGAAGGACAAGAAAATGTCTTTGCACTTTCCCACTGTCAGGTTCGCAAGTACCGGTTCAAAAGTTCCCGCTGTCAGGTTCTTAAGTTCAGGTTCAAAAGAAGGAACTTCCATGAATTAGAAAAAAATAAGTGTTATTCTATCTTAGCACAGAGCTGTAGACAGTGCTTTAGGGTGATGTCTTTCTCAGGTTGATTTGTCCCATGTAAGGAAAGCAGAATTGAAGACACCTGACGGAGAGCTGAAAGGCTCCCAAAATCATCCCTTTCTATAATATAGTTTCTTGCTCCCACACCATGATTTTATCAAGATCAGCTGAGTTCTTTTCTGTACTGCTCTGCCACGAGTTCTTGTGTGTGACTGTTCAGTGTGACTCAAAGAGATGACCTAAAAGCACCCAAGAGTGTATCTCCGTTAGAAACGCCCTTGGAATCACAGCGAGCCAGTGCTACTGCGTTTGCTGTTTGCAATCGAGGAGAGACCCCAGGGGCGGTACAGCCCCCGAGCCCCGCCCCAAGCCGGGCCCCCTTGAGCGCGGCCATCCGGCGGCTGCAGCGGCGTCGCGGCGCCTCCGGGTGCCGCTGTTGGCCGCCGCCGAGCGGTGCTGGAGCCGCCGCCGCCTCCGCGTCCTGCCCCCGCAGGCTGCTCGCTCGCCCGGCGCCGGCCAGAGCGGCAGCGGCACGGGCAGCAGCGGCGGCAAGAGGCGGCGAGAGGCGGCGCTGGGCGGGGAGCAGCGGCGTCCGAGGCGAGCAGAGCGGGCTCGCTGCGCTGCGGCGGCCCCTGCGCTGTGTGGCGAGAGCGGCTGGAAGGGAGGCAGGGCAGCGGCAGGAGGCAGGAGCGCGGCGAGCGCTGGCGCCAGAGAATGGCGGTGAGGCGGCGGCAGAGGCGCGGGCCGGGCTGCGGGCGAGCGCTGCTGCCCGCGGTGCTGCTGTGCCTGTGGTGCCGGGCGGCGGCGGAGCGGGTCCGCTACTCCATCGCCGAGGAGCTGGGCAGAGGCTCGCTCGTGGGGCCGCTGGCGCGGGACCTGGGGCTCAGCGCGGACGAGCTGCCGGCGCGCAAGCTGCAGGTGGCGTCTGCCGGCAAAAAGCAGCTCAAATACTTCACGGTGAGCGAGGAAAACGGGAACCTGTACGTGAACGAGAGGCTGGACCGGGAGGAGATGTGCGGCGAGTCAGTGTCCTGCTCTGTCAGCTTCGAGGCGCTGGTGCACAACCCGCTGAACATTTACCGCGTTGAGGTGTCCATTGAGGATGTGAACGACAACGACCCGGCTTTCAGCAAACCTGTTTTGGATCTCGAAATTGGTGAATTAATCCCTCCCGGTGCTCGTTTTCCCCTAGAAATGGCCCGAGACCCAGATGTGGGAAGCAATTCGCAGCTGACTTACCAGCTCACCAGCAACCCGTCTTTCTCTCTGGCCTTAACGGAGAGCGCTGATGGAAGCAAGCAGCCGGAATTAGTGCTTGAGACAACTTTGGACCGGGAGAAGAAGAGCTCCTTTGAGCTGGTGCTTACGGCAGTGGATGGCGGGGTCCCCGCGAGGTCTGGGACTGTCCAGGTTCGGGTCAATGTGACAGACGCCAATGACAATGCGCCCGTGTTCAGCAAAAGTGTCTACGAGGCTCGAGTGGTGGAGAATCTGCCGGTTTGGTCGCTGGTGCTGCGGGTGCGGGCGACGGATGCTGACGTGGGCTCCAACGGGCGAATCTCCTACTCCTTCAGCAACGTTCCAGGTGCCATCAGCGCGTTCTTCGCTGTTGACAGCGAGAGCGGGGAGATAAGGACGGTGGGTCCTCTCGATTTCGAGGACAAGAGTAAATACATCTTTAGCGTGGAGGCGAGGGACGGCGGGGGTTTAGCGTCCCACTGCAAAGTGCAGATAGACATCACCGACGAGAACGACAACGCGCCCGAGATCACGATTCTGTCACTGTCGAGTCCTGTGCCCGAGGACGCGCCGGTTGGTACCGTAGTGGCCCTGCTGAATGCAAACGACCCGGACTCCGGCGAGAACGGTCAGGTGTCGTGCGAGCTGTCGGGCGAGGCGCCGCTGTCGATCGTGGCGTCGTCGGGCGGCTCGTACAAGGTGGTGACTGCGGGCGCGCTGGACCGCGAGCAGGCGTCGGAGCACCGGGTGACGGTGGTGGCCCGGGACCGGGGCAGGCCGGCGCTGTGGAGCCGCACGGAGCTGGTGCTGGAGGTGTCGGACGTGAACGACAACGCGCCGGTGTTCGAGGAGGCCGCGTACAGCGCGTACGTGGCGGAGAACAACGCGGCGGGCGCGCTGGTGCTGCGCGTGCAGGCGCGGGACGCGGACGCGGGCGCGAACGGGCGCGTGAGCTACTGGCTGGCGGGCGGCAGCGCGGGCGCGGCGGGCGCGGCGGCGCTGGTGTCGGTGGAGGCGCGGAGCGGCGCGCTGTACGCGCAGCGCTCCTTCGACTACGAGCAGTGCCGCGAGTTCGCGGTGGCGGTGCGGGCGCAGGACGGCGGCGCGCCGGCGCGCAGCTCCACGGCCACGGTGCGCGTCTTCGTGCTGGACCGCAACGACAACGCGCCCAGGGTGCTGTGGCCGGCGGCGGGCGCGGCCGCCGGGGCCCCGGGAGCTGCAGCCGGCGGCTCGGCCCCGGCTGCGGCGGCGTTCGAGGTGGTTCCGCGTTCGGCCGAGGCCGGGTACCTGGTGGGCAAGGTGGTGGCGGTGGACGCGGACGCGGGGCGCAACGCGTGGCTGTCGTACGAGCTGGTGCAGGCGTCGGAGCCGGCGCTGTTCCGCGTGGGGCTGCACAGCGGCGAGGTGCGCACGGCGCGCGCCGTGTCCGAGAGGGACGCGGCCAAGCAGCGCGTGGTGGCCGTGGTGAAGGACCACGGGCAGCCGGCGCTGTCGGCCACGGCCACGCTGCACGTGGTGCTGGCCGAGAGCTTGCAGGAGGCGCTGCCGGAGCTGAGCGAGCGGCCGGCGGGCGCCGAGGCGCCGGCGGCCGAGCTGCAGTTCTACCTGGTGCTGGCGCTGGCGCTGCTGTCGGCGCTTTTCCTGCTGAGCGTGGCGCTGGCCGTGCTGGCGCGGCTGCGGCGGGCCGGGCCGCCCGCCGTGCTGCGCTGCCTGGGCGCGCAGCGCTTCTCGGTGGCCGGCGCCGCCTTCCCGGCCGACTTCTGCGAGGGCACCTTGCCCTACTCCTACAACCTGTGCGTGGCGGCGCCGGCGCGCGCCGTGCCCGAGGCCGCTTGGCCGCCGCCGCCGGTGCCCGTCCTGTCCGCGGAGGAGCTTCTGGGCGGGGATTCCTGCGAGAAGCAGATGTCGAGCAGCAGCGCCGTAGCAGAGCCGCCCGCCGACCCGGACACACCGCAGGTGTGTAAGTCCGCGCCCTCTTTCTCTCTGACCCTTTACCAAACGGCGTCCTGGAGGCAGCAGGCTCATGAGGGTTGTTTTTTATTTTCTGGATCTTTAAGTGCCCATCTGTGCTTTCCATGAACGCATTAAATAGTTCCATCTCTAGGCTTTGTTTTTCCTTCTAGCCTTCAGAAATGGCAGTTACAGACTCGTGAGCTTTAAGACTTGTATGCTCATTGGGAAGTTCTTATCGTTCTGCTTCTGGTGCATAAAATGTATGTAGAGCTTTGAAGTTCGTTTCATTCATCTGATGTTCTGGCTCAGATGAGTGATTTTCCCTAGGAAGAATTTGGTTTTTTTAATTGCTTTTGTGGTGGTAATGATGCCTTAGGTTTAAACTTTTATATTTTTCAAATTCTGTACTGCTTAGGGTGTAACTCTGAAGGTCCTTGTAGCCTGTAATTCCTGCTCTCTCGTGCTCGGCAGACATAACAAAGCCTCTCCAGGCTTTGCCTTCAAGGACAGCCAGGGTGTTCTAGGCCCAAAATGTGTAAACCAAAGCCCCTAAGGGGGGAGCAAGCTGAGGGGAATTACATCATTGGACTGGAGCTTTAATTGGAGAATTAACCGTGGTATGCAAATGAACCAAACCTATAAAGGTGTGAAGAACTCATGACCTGTCGTCCATCTTGGGGTCCATTTTTGGAGGCAGCCTCTGGCTCCCCCAGGGTGTACCCGGAAGGCCCTTCAAATAAATACCTATCTTATTCCCTTACTCTTGTCTAGTCTCTGTTTCTAGGTGGCTGGAGAAGGCATCAGTAAGACAGAGGCTGATCCTTATTCTGTAGAATGAGGTATAGATGACGAGCTTGGCTTGCAGAGTTTTCCTTCCAAGTACTTTTTTCTCTTAGCTGGGTTTTTCAACTTTAAATTTGTGGACAAAACCCCTTAATGTTGTTTCGGTGTTTGGGTCCCGAAGGGACGTTGCATGTAGCTCCATGAATATGGAAGTTCCAGTTCTGTGTGTTTGTTCCCATCCTTTGAGAGATGGCTGCTGTAGCAATGATTACTCTACTGACTCGGGTGAAATCAGGATCTCAAAAACCCTCCATGACTAAGTCCTCAGAGTAAACACTGTAGGTTCTGTGCTAAGTAAAGTTGCAACGAAAAATTCCGAAATCGTAGCTAGAGAATGGAGAGCAATGCAGACTTTTTCAGCGTAGTCTGATGTGCGGGTGCAAAGTTAGGACCGTCCCTACCGTGTCGGATTCGGTGATCAGGGCAACCATTCACCAGTATTTTCCCTAGACCGTAACACTGTTTTGATCCGTTGAAAGGCTAAGGAAAGAGTTCTTCAAACATGAGTAGTATAAAAACTATGTGGGAGAGTTTGTGCTTTCGGACTCATGCAATGAAACTCGTGGTATTCCACAAATAATATTAGGGGAGATTTATAACCATGTTATATGGCCACGATAAAACATCTTTCCTTGTGGTGGAAATAACGTAACCACAGAGGCGTGTTGCTTCTGCCTGGTCGTCATCAGCCGGAGGATCAAACAGAGATCAGCAAGAGAAAAACGATGTGTCTCTGCTGAGCCATCCCGCCCAGCTGCCCGTGGGCAAGACAGGATGAGCAGCGCTCGGTGCCTGCAGTGCCGGGAGGAGGCTGCGGGCGCCGCTGTTGACCGAGAGGAGCGAGAGGAAGTTCGGAGCGCTGCAGCCCCGCCCGCTGCGGACCCACTCGATCGATTGCTCGCTCCGTGTCAGGCTCGGCGGCGGGCGGTCTGCGATCGTCCTCTCTCTGCGGAACCGTGCTGAGCGAGGCGGGGGGAACGGCGGAATCAGCTCGGTGCAGGAGCTCGGATCGCTAGTCGGTGGTGGGGAGCTTCTCGCGGTGTTGCGGTGCCGCGGCGGAGATGTGCGCGGCGGGGAGGCGCTGGGGCCGGCGGCAGCGAGCTCTGCTCTGCGGCGTCCTGCTGGCGGCGTGGGAGGCGGCGTGGGGGCAGCTGCGCTACTCGGTGCCCGAGGAGATGCCCAAGGGCTCGTTCGTGGGCGACGTGGCCAAGGACCTAGGGCTGCAGCTGCCGGAGATCCGAGACCGCGGTGTCCGCGTTGTTTCTGAAGGTAGGACGCAGTATTTTGCTCTGCACGGGAAGACGGGACATTTAGTGACGGCGGAGAGAATCGACAGAGAGCAGCTGTGCCGGCTGGTGCAGCAATGCGTGCTGCGCTGTGAGCTGATAGTGGAGGGGGAAATGAAGTTTTATGAAATAGAAGTAGAAGTCACGGATATTAATGACAACGCCCCGAGCTTCCGAGAGGCAGAAATAGAACTTAGAATGAGCGAGACGACCGCCCCCGGGTCGCAGTTTCCCCTGGCCGAGGCTCACGACCCGGACTCGGGCCGGAATTCCCTGCAGAGCTACGAGCTGAGCGGCGACGAGCACTTCTCGCTGGCCGTGCAGGCGGGCCCCGGCGGCGATCAGCGTCCCGAGCTGGTGCTGGCGAAGGCGCTGGACCGGGAGGAGGCGGCGTTTCACGAGCTGGTGCTGAGGGCGATGGACGGCGGCGATCCGGCACGGACGGGCACGGCTCGGATCCGCGTGACGGTGCTGGACGCGAACGACAACGCGCCCGTGTTCAGCCAGGCGGAGTACACGGTGCGTGTGCCCGAGGACGTGCCCGTGGGCTCTGTCCTCGTCACCGTCACGGCCACGGACGCCGACGAGGGTCTGAACGGGCAGGTGAAATATTCGATGAAAAAAATGTCGGACTTGGCAACGGATATTTTCCATCTGGACTCTGAGACTGGAGAGATCACTGTCTTGCGGAGTCTGGACTTCGAAGAAGGTGATTCGTACGAACTGGAGGTACAGGCACATGATGCTGGAGCTCTTTTTGACAGGACAAAAGTCACGATCGTTGTTAGAGACGTCAATGACAATGCGCCAGAGATTTCAGTACGGTCAGCGCTAAGCGAGATTTCTGAGGACGCCCCGTCAGGGACGGTGGTCGCCCTGCTGCACGTACATGATCGCGACTCGGGGGCGAATGGCGAGGTGCGCTGCTCCCTCGATGAGGGCGTCCCGTTCCGGCTGCAGAGCTCCCACGGCAGCTACTACAGCGTGGTGACAGCGAGAGAGCTGGACCGAGAGCAGGTGTCGGAGTACAACGTGACGGTGCGGGCGGCCGACGGCGGGTCGCCGGCGCTGCAGAGCAGCGCGGTGCTGGCGCTGCGGGTGCTGGACGTGAACGACAACGCGCCGGTGTTCGCGCAGGAGCGCTACAGCGCGCGGCTGGCGGAGAACAACGCGGCGGGCGCGCTGGTGCTGACGGTGCGCGCGACGGACGCGGACTGGGGGCAGAACGCGCGCGTGCGGTACCGGCTGTCGGAGGGGCGGGTGCGGGGCGCGCCGCTGTCGTCGTACGTGTCGGTGCAGGCGGAGACGGGCGCGCTGTACGCGCTGCGCTCCTTCGACTACGAGGAGGTGCGCGAGCTGGAGCTGTGGGTGCGCGCGGAGGACGGCGGCGCGCCGGCGCTGAGCAGCAACGCGTCGGTGCGGCTGCTGATCGTGGACGAGAACGACAACGCGCCGCAGGTGCTGTACCCGCCGGCGGCGTCGGCGTCGGGCGGGGGCCGGTCGGGCGTGGAGCTGGCGCCGCGCTGGTCGGAGCCCGGCGCGCTGGTGGCCAAGGTGGTGGCGGTGGACGCGGACGCGGGTCAGAACGCGTGGCTGTCGTACGAGCTGGCCAAGGCCACGGAGCCGGGGCTGTTCCGCGTGGGGCTGCACAGCGGCGAGGTGCGCACGGCGCGCTTCCCGCTGGCCCGCGACGCGGCGCGCCAGAGCCTGGTGGTGGTGGTGAAGGACCACGGGCGGCCGGCGCTGTCGGCCACGGCCACGCTGAGCGTGGTGCTGGCCGAGAGCGTGGCCGAGCTGCTGGCCGAGCTGGGCAGCGCGGCCGAGGCGGCGGCGCCGGGCGAGCCGGCCGGCAGCCTGACGCGCTGGCTCGTGCTGGCCGTGGCCGCCGTGTCCTGCCTGTTCCTCGCCTTCCTGCTGCTGCTGCTGGCGCTGCGCCTGCGCCGCTGGCGCCGCGAGCAGCTGCTGCCGGCCGACAGCGGCGTCTTGCGCGGCGTGCCGGTCTCGCACTTCGTGGGCATCGACGGCGTGCGCGCCTTCCTGCAGTCCTACTCGCACGAGGTGTCGCTCACGGCCGACTCGCGCAAGAGCCAGCTGCGCTTCTCGGGCGGCAGCTGCTGCGACACCCTGCCGGCCCGGCCGCCGCCCGACGAGCCCGCGCCGCTGCTCGGGCACGAGGATCCTGCCGTTGCCCTCTCCGCGGATCCTGCCGCTCCCTCGGTGAGTTCCTCTGGCTAGATGTTCTCCTTGACGCTTTTCCTGGATGCTCCTCTGTACTCTCCCCGCCGTGTTCCGTGTCTTTATATGAGGTTTTGCTGAAAAAGAAGGCAACCTTTCCTGTAGGGTGCACTTTGAGCTTCTTTTTGCTGCGGTGAGGTGGTCGTGTGTTCGATCGTCAGCCTTGCAGACAGTGGAGGAGGGAGAAAGAAAGCAGGTGCTTCCTTAAGTCGGGGCTTTGGATCTTTATCTGGTTCCAGGGTTTTTCCCACTCTGTCGGCTGTGCTGTGTCGAATCTGTGTTTCCTGTTAACACTAGATTTTTGTAACAGAGTTATCGAGTTATTAGGAAACACAAGTTTTCATTATTAGAAAGCTTAGGTTTCTTCCCAACAGGACATGTACTTGAACAGGTTGAGTGTCTCTTGGAGAAAACGCTGATATCTTTGTGTGGAACTTCTCTGCTCGTTGTTCTCAGCCTTTATCATTCTCCAGGATCAATAGTGGAGCTCAGCAGGAAATGTCTTTTCATCACTCATGCTTTGATCATTATTCCTAGTAAACGACTGGGCCAGACAACAAGTGGTCCTTGATAATGTCTTTCTGCCTGTTACGAAGATGAAGGATCCTCTTGAAAGTTGTGACTGTTCAAAAAGGATGTGTGTGGCTGCATACGGAGAAGGAAATACAGGAAGGAATGGCAGAACAGCTTTGGTGATCTCTCGCCTTTAAGGTAGAGCTATGTCAGAGGGAGCTGGATGAACATTGGATATAAAATATGTACCATGGCAAGAGAATTGCCTGAATGGGAAGAAAGAGATTCCAGGTGCAGAGGGAGATATCAGGTGGGCATAATTCCCCCTGTGCAGATATTCAGTGACTCAGTTTCTCCTGGAAGAATGCTCCAAGCTGTGCTCGGCTTTTCCTTTTACACCTGTGAAGCCTCTTCAGAGAACTTCAGAGAGCAGGCAAATGTATCTTCCACAGTACAGAGATGTAAAGAAAGCTGTGTGAAGTCGGTGGTGTGAAGAAAACTGGTCTGGGGAATGGGGCCTTCAGTGCCACGTGTTTTTAAGGTATATGGGTGAAGGAACACCATGGATGGTGTGCAGGGTTGGAGATGAGAGTCCTGTCAGCTGTGCATGAATGTCTGCTGAAAGGCTGAAGGGAATGTTTTCCTTCTTTCCCTGTCCAGTTCCCATCTCAAGCATCAATCAATGTGAGTTTTCCTTCCCAAAATGTTTAGCTAGAAGCTCTGTATTCCAGCTGCACGGAGAGCCCTGAGAGGTTTTCACCAAGAATTTTGTACTTATGAAAGATGCCATATGGGGGCATTGGGAGGAGCAAGCTTTGTATTCAGTGCATAGTAAAGAACAGAATTAGTCAGCTATTCTTAGTTCTATAATCTGGAAGTGTTGTGAACTCTTTGATTCCGCAGGTGTTAACTTCCTGTCTCGCTCTACTGATGATCTGAAGATGAGTCTTTCATGTTTAGAGGTGGAAAGACTGTCACAGACATGTTTATTTAGAATGTCTCTGTAATAAATGCTTTTTCTTGTCACATGGACAGGGTGAGAGGTCAAATATTATCCGTGGTAAGGAGATGTTGTCTGAGATGTTGTCTTCACCTTTTCATTTGGTGGAGTCTCTCTGAATTCTGAGGATCTACGATAAGCCATGTGAGCTGTGAAGGGTCCGAGGGGAGTGTTGGGAGTGTGGTGTGTTAGGAGGTACTGGTGGAGACACAGCATGTGCTTTGTTGATTCCCAGAGTTATTGCTGACCTTATGAAAAGGAGTCAGGAGGAGCTTTATGATTTTATATTGAATGGTTTGGACTCAAACGGCCTGGTTTGGGTTCCACATTGTTTTGCACAGACAGTGGTGGTCACACTTGTTGTGAGGAGTCCATGTGCTAAAGAATGGTGATGTTGATCTTTGAGCTGATACTTGGATGACTGGGTCTTTGACAGAGCTGGTAATGATTTGTGGCCTATATTACATTTTACATTTGTAAAAATAATTGGGAGGAACAGACTAATCTTAGTTGTGATGGTTGTGATGTGAGAAGCTGTGCAGACAACTTTTCTGCTAATGATGTCTGTGTGCAACATTTGCTTTTGTGTTGTGTTTGAACAGAGAGAAGAAGTCTGTCTGTCCAGAGACAGGGCTGGTGCTTGAGTGCCTTGAAGTATAGTTTGTAATGGGTAACTGAATTGTGTAAATATCAATTTGTCCTAGTAGTTAGCTGAGGCCCACAGTTGTGGTCCCAAGCTTTTTCCTTGTCTTACTGTCACGAAATGACTGTGTAGGTTCTGTGCAGTGAGCTCCTGTGGGAGCCTCCTGTGTACTAGTTACAGTCTGGTGTTCTTTGTTTGTACACACTACAGGTGGCACAATCTGAATTGTGAGGCCATGATTGCTACTCTTCTGATGTTTTCCCATTCCTGACTTGGTTGATTATGTTTTTTGAATGATTTTTTTGTTTGGGTTGGGTTTTTGTTTGTTTGCTTATTATTTTGTCAGGGAGTAAAGTTGTTCCTCATTGTGCCTGGCAATTCTGCAAACTTCAAAACATGTCTTGTAATTATCCAACAGGAACAGTATTTCTCATGCATTCCTTGAAGCTGTACATGAACAAGAATCATAGATTGGTTTGTGTTGGAAAGGACCTTAAAGATCATCTCGTTGCACCTCCTCTGCCATGGGCAGGGACATCTTCCACCAGACCAGGTTGATTTGAGCCCCACCCAGCCTGACCTTGAACATTTCATTAAATATATGTTTCCCCAAGAAGCTCTTTTTTCTGTGGCTGACATACAGCCAAAATATTGGTGGATGTTGATGTTGAAAGCAAAGGCTGTGAACTCAGAGTGAGGAGGGTGAGAGCTCAGTTTTGTGCCAGGAAAATCGATGGATCATTGTGTGTTTGACTGAGAAATGGTTTGATTTTATGTTTGGTGCCAAAGGCAGTGCCATTTCTGTTCTGATCCTGGTTCCTCTTTCATGAAAGACAATGCCAGTCCTCCAACAATAAAGTTTTGCACAGTAAGTGTTCATGTAGAACCATGATTCATGGGTAGAGCAGCTTCTTAATGCTCTGTGAAACGTCCATTATCCATCTGTATCTCTATGTAACATTGTGATGTAGAGTTTCTTCACAGTTGGAATTACATTTTCTTTCAGGCCTTTGTTTCCAGGAAGGTTGCAGTTCATTTTGACAATTCTGGTCAGTGCTTTTGAATTTGAAACAGTGACTGTTGTTTTTCAGGACATCCTTGCCTCAGCCACCTAGGAAAGAATTGTGTGTGTGGTGGGGGGAGTAGGAAGCAGAATCACTAAGAGATTCTGTTGTAATTTGTCAGAAGATTTACCTTGAGAAAGAGGCCAATGAGAAGCTGTTGAAAATGATGGTTTGATACTGGTGCAAGGTGGGCAAGGCCACAAAGTAGAAAAAGCTTGCTGAGGAGAGGACTAATGCTTCCCATGAACGCCCTGTCCTGCAGTCCAATATAAGTGCTTAGGGTCACACTTACAGCTGAAGACCTCAGTGACTTCCAGGTGCTCTCAGGGATGAATTTCAATGCCTGTAATTAAGGTTTAGAAGATTTCACTGTGAGCATCTCTTGAGTATTTTTTCTCTTCTAATGCTTCCTTGACTCATCTGATTTATTTTTGGCAGTTTTGTTTTGGTACTTTGTTTTGGGTTGTTTTGCCTTGGTTTACTCTGTCTGTGCGTTTACTTACGATTATCCACAACTTGTCTTATTTTAGCAATGTATTATGGGTTAATGTCTCCACTGGGCGTGGAACTCAGGAGATATGAGAGTGACTTTGTGTTCTGTTATTGTTAGGAGAAATAGGTGTAAATATGACTTTAGTAGACGTTGCATCTCTGTGGGAAAGTGCACGTGATAAAGATGGGGAGGAGACTCCCTTTAAGCCAATGGTTTGATGAGCCATTCTCCGTTGGATGACTGCTGATCTTTTAGTTTGGGTGTTTATCATTTGTGTGCTTTAGAATCCTTCAGTTCCTAATCAGAATGGTGGTGAGCAGATAAAGGTACCTCCCTTCTGGTGTGATTGTAGTGCATTATCTTCTCATGCTAAATTTGACCAGGGAGGAGATGGCCACAAGCAAAACCTTCCAGTTGCACGGCATAGAAGGAAAAGAGGACAGGGGAGCTCTGTGTGTGAGGCTGTAGAAGAAATCGGTCATTCCCTTGCTTGTCCCATGTCCTAGATAACACAAACATGTGCCTGATGGAGTAGAGTGTGCTGTGAGTTCCTTCTGTAGAGCAAGTGGGATCCAGGAAATGTTATTGCATCTGTTCATTTCTATGTGTGTCTACCTCTTGCACTGCTTGTTGTCATGAGCTCAATCCCAGGGTGTCTGATCTTATGAGGAAGGTCACATCTGTGCCAATTTCCCCAGTGCAGGTGCAGTTCCCACACAGACCTGTGATGTTTACAGCTGTAAAGGGGAAGGGTTCCATAAGCACGTGTGTTCATGCAGGAACCCTTTGTCTGTAGTGGAATAATGCAAAAGCATCTCTGCTGCAGTGCTCAAAGTGCAGAGTGGCCACTCAGCCCAGCCAAGGTTTCCATGAACAGGGGCCAGTGGGAGAAGGTGTGCAGTGTCCCCCAGGTCATTTCCCAGAGGAACCTGCTGGGCATGCACCTGGAGGCTGTAAATGGCTGAGGAGCGGGCTGGACAGTCACCTCCAAAGTGCTCTAGACAGTGGCTCAATGGCCAGGTGGAAAGCAGTAACTCGTGTTGTTCCTCACGAGTCCTTACTGGGAGCAGTAGTACTCAGCACCTTCATGGACAATGGGATTGAGTGCACCTTCAGCAAATGTGCAGCTGACACCAGTTTGAGTTGATTCACGAGAGGGCAGAGATGCCAACGAGGGATAGGCTGGAGAAGTGGCCTCCTGCAAATATCAGCAAGTTGAACAAGGCCAAGTGCGAGGTCCTGCAGCTGAGTTGGGGCAATCCCAGTTACAGCAGGAAGCAGGAGAAAGGGAACAGCTTTGCAGAGAAGTACTTTGGGTTATTGGTGGGTGATAAGATGGGACATGGGCTGGCAATGGTCACCTGCTGCTCAAGTTGTATCCTACACTGCATAACAAATACTCTGGCCAGCAGTTCGAGAGAGGTCCTTCCCCCAGCTAAACTCCTTTTGTGAGACCCTACAGCACGTGCAGCTCTTGGGCCAATATCTAAAATGCGCATGTTAGAGTCCCCAGAAAGATCATGAAAATCTTCTAATGGTTAGAACATCTCTGCTATGCAGGAGGACTGAAGTAATTTAGGTCTTCAGGCACGGAGTAAAGATGCATCTGTGTAGATTTTTCAAATTATTTTTGCAGTTTCAATTTATAAATTAAGAAAGATGGAGGGAGCTCTTTTTCCCAGGGCCAGTGGTCACAGGACAGTGGACAAGCGTTTTTAAGTGAAAAAGGTGAGGTTTTGATTAGAAGAAGGGTTTACAGTGTGGATGCTGAGAAAATGGAACATATTGCCCAGAGAAGTCATGGATATGCCGCCAACATTGAACTCTCGTGGAAAGTGTTCATGCTGATGGCAGTGGTTAGGATTCAGTGACTTTTGAAGAACCCATCCAACTGAAGACATTATTAGATCTCTGAAGAGCTGTATGTTGCTTTGCACTTTCCCATGTGTAGGCACTCAGATTTGGAGATGCAGATGAAACAACTTTCGTGAATCAGAAAGAAAAGGGTTAATGTTATTCTGCTGTCTTCCCATAGATATGGTTATTGCATTAGGCTGATCTATTTCTCAGGTTAATTCATCCCAAGTAAAGAAAGGAAAATTTAAGACACCCGACAAAGCGCTAAAAACCTCTATAGTCTTATCTATATATTCGTTTATTGCTCAATAGATACACTGTGATTTAATTAAGAGCAGCTCAATTCCACTCTTTACTGCCCTGCCATGAATATTTGCTTCTTACACTACAATGTGACTCAAAACGATGACCCAAAAGCACCCGAAAGAGCATCTCAGACACAAACGGCTTGGAGTCGAATTAATCAAGAGCTACCTTTGCTGATTCCAATCAAGTAGAGACCCCAGGGGCGTTGCAGCCCCCGAGCCCCGCCCAAAGCCGGGCCCCCTTGAGCGCGGCCATCCGGCGGCTGCAGCGGCGTCGCGGCGCCTCCGGGTGCCGCTGTTGGCCGCCGCCGAGCGGTGCTGGAGCCGCCGCCGCCTCCGCGTCCTGCCCCCGCAGGCTGCTCGCTCGCCCGGCGCCGGCCAGAGCGGCAGCGGCACGGGCAGCAGCGGCGGCGAGAGGCGGCGCTGGGCGGGGAGCAGCGGCGTCCGAGGCGGGCAGAGCGGGCTCGCTGCGCTGCGGCGGCCCCTGCGCTGTGTGGCGAGAGCGGCTGGAAGGGAGGCAGGGCAGCGGCAGGAGGCAGGAGCGCGGCGAGCGCTGGCGCCAGAGAATGGCGGTGAAGCGGCGGCAGAGGCGCGGGCCGGGCTGCGGGCGAGCGCTGCTGCCCGCGGTGCTGCTGTGCCTGTGGTGCCGGGCGGCGGCGGAGCGGGTCCGCTACTCCATCGCCGAGGAGCTGGGCAGAGGCTCGCTCGTGGGGCCGCTGGCGCGGGACCTGGGGCTCAGCGCGGACGAGCTGCCGGCGCGCAAGCTGCAGGTGGCGTCTGCCGGCAAAAAGCAGCTGAAATACTTCACGGTGAATGAGGAAAACGGGAACCTGTACGTGAATGAGAGGCTGGACCGGGAGGAGATGTGCGGCGAGTCGGCGTCCTGCTCTGTCAGCTTCGAGGCGCTGGTGCACAACCCACTCAACATTTTCCACGTCGAGGTGTCCATCGAGGACGTGAATGACAACTCCCCGGCATTCAGCAACGCCGCCCTGGAACTCCATATTGGTGAATGGACCCCTCCCGGTAATCGTTTTCCATTAGAGATGGCCCGAGACACAGACGCGGGAAGCAATTCGCTTCTGACTTACCAGCTCACCAGCAACCCGTCCTTCTCACTATCAATGAAAGAAAATCCCGACGGAAAAAAGCAGCCGGAATTAGTGCTAGAGAAAGCGTTAGACCGGGAGAAGCAGAGCTCCTTTGAACTGGTGCTTACGGCAGTGGATGCCGGGGAACCAGCTAGATCCGGAACTATCAAGATTCGGGTAAACGTGACAGACGCAAACGACAACCCACCCGTGTTCCCACACCAAAACCGTCATATCCGAGGACGCCCCAATTGGACGAGAATCTTAAACGTCTCTGCTTCCGACGCCGACACCGGCAACAACGCTCGCATCACCTACTCCTTCGGAAAATGCCCCAAACGTACTTCAGAGGTTCATGGTGGACGCGGAGAGCGGGATGATCACGCTGAGGGAGGCTTTGGACTTCGAGGACACGAGAGCCTACACATTACTGGTGGAGGCGAGGGACGGTGGCGGTTTGGTGGCGCAGTGCAAGGTGGTGGTGGAGGTGCTGGACGTGAACGACAACGCGCCCGAGATCACGATTCTGTCGCTCTCGAGCCCGGTGCCCGAGGATGCGCCGATCGGCACCGTGGTGGCCGTGCTGAACGTGAACGACCCAGACTCCGGCGAGAACGGTCAGGTGTCGTGCGAGCTGTCGGGCGAGGCGCCGCTGTCGATCGTGGCGTCGTCGGGCGGCTCGTACAAGGTGGTGACTGCGGGCGCGCTGGACCGCGAGCAGGCGTCGGAGCACCGGGTGACGGTGGTGGCCCGGGACCGGGGCAGGCCGGCGCTGTGGAGCCGCACGGAGCTGGTGCTGGAGGTGTCGGACGTGAACGACAACGCGCCGGTGTTCGAGGAGGCCGCGTACAGCGCGTACGTGGCGGAGAACAACGCGGCGGGCGCGCTGGTGCTGCGCGTGCAGGCGCGGGACGCGGACGCGGGCGCGAACGGGCGCGTGAGCTACTGGCTGGCGGGCGGCAGCGCGGGCGCGGCGGGCGCGGCGGCGCTGGTGTCGGTGGAGGCGCGGAGCGGCGCGCTGTACGCGCAGCGCTCCTTCGACTACGAGCAGTGCCGCGAGTTCGCGGTGGCGGTGCGGGCGCAGGACGGCGGCGCGCCGGCGCGCAGCTCCACGGCCACGGTGCGCGTCTTCGTGCTGGACCGCAACGACAACGCGCCCAGGGTGCTGTGGCCGGCGGCGGGCGCGGCCGCCGGGGCCCCGGGAGCTGCAGCCGGCGGCTCGGCCCCGGCTGCGGCGGCGTTCGAGGTGGTTCCGCGTTCGGCCGAGGCCGGGTACCTGGTGGGCAAGGTGGTGGCGGTGGACGCGGACGCGGGGCGCAACGCGTGGCTGTCGTACGAGCTGGTGCAGGCGTCGGAGCCGGCGCTGTTCCGCGTGGGGCTGCACAGCGGCGAGGTGCGCACGGCGCGCGCCGTGTCCGAGAGGGACGCGGCCAAGCAGCGCGTGGTGGCCGTGGTGAAGGACCACGGGCAGCCGGCGCTGTCGGCCACGGCCACGCTGCACGTGGTGCTGGCCGAGAGCTTGCAGGAGGCGCTGCCGGAGCTGAGCGAGCGGCCGGCGGGCGCCGAGGCGCCGGCGGCCGAGCTGCAGTTCTACCTGGTGCTGGCGCTGGCGCTGCTGTCGGCGCTTTTCCTGCTGAGCGTGGCGCTGGCCGTGCTGGCGCGGCTGCGGCGGGCCGGGCCGCCCGCCGTGCTGCGCTGCCTGGGCGCGCAGCGCTTCTCGGTGGCCGGCGCCGCCTTCCCGGCCGACTTCTGCGAGGGCACCTTGCCCTACTCCTACAACCTGTGCGTGGCGGCGCCGGCGCGCGCCGTGCCCGAGGCCGCTTGGCCGCCGCCGCCGGTGCCCATCCTGTCCGCGGAGGAGCTTCTGGGCGGGGATTCCTGCGAGAAGCAGATGTCGAGCAGCAGCGCCGTAGCAGAGCCGCCCGCCGACTTGGACGCACCGCAGGTGTGTAATACCCGCCCACTTTTTATCCTGAGTCTTTCCTAAGCGATTGCGGCAGTCCGTTCCTGGACTTCCTGGTTCTCTTTTCGGACGTCTTGTACAGGTCTGTGTTTCAATGAACCCCTGTAAGAATCCTGTCCCGTGTATCTTAACAGCCGGCGGTTGAACCGGCACTTCTGTTCTCAGCAGCTGTCACAGCTGTAGGCTCCGTGGAACGTCTCTTATCTTTCAGCTTCTGGTGCATAAAATCATAGAGGAGTGATCAAGCTGTGAGTTAAATTTTCCTGTCCTTCATTTTCCACTCAGAGCAGGTAGATTTAGACGGCAGGTTTTTCCTCATGACATGTTGAGGTTTAGCCGAAGAACTTTGTCTTCGAAACTTGACTGAAATGCCGAGGGTTTCTTATGATAGAGGCAGATTTTCATTGTCTAAAACGAGATGCTCGAAGTTTCAGATTCTTGTTTTCTGACTTCACTTTCTCAATTATCGCCCGAGTAACAGCTGTAGAAAAAATGGTTTCTTTACTGCTGTTTCGGTGTTACAGCGCAAAAGGAAACGTACATGTCTGAACAGAGAAGTGACAGTTCATTCCTTCATAATGAATTCTCCTTCCCGTTCTGTGTTCCCTCATTCTTGCGAGCGCACGTAGCTTTATAAGGGACAGGTTTCCGTGAACAATCGAAATAAGCCTGGTCCGTGTCACTGCTTGGCTCATTAGTTGTCAGACGTGTAGGGGAGTGCTTTTCTTTAAACTGTGCTGTCCAGATGTGGTTTTAGGGGTTTTTTTTGAGGGCATCCCGCGCGTTCAGGTTCAGTGGGAAAATTTCTTCTACAAAGCTTGGGTTATCTGAAATGTTAGGAAATACTGAAGTTTCAAGCAGATCCTTACTCCATAAAATAAGATATACTAATTTTACATTACCGACTCAGGAAAACGGAGAGAATATTTCTCCATCCTGATCCATCTTTCCTGAATACGAAGTGCTGGGGTTTGGGTGGATGCTCAGTAATACCCCATTTGTTAATGGTGGTTCGCTACGGTACTCCAGAGGGAGCATACGAGTGCTTCCCTAAAGAACGTTCAGCTGTGTGCGATCCCATGTTTTGCTGGAAGGCGGCTGCAGAAATGACAGCATCAGTCCCGCTGGACTGGACACCGCATCTCCGTATGGACTTTTCTTCTGGCTAAAGTTGCCCATGGGCAAGGCAGGGAGGGCGTTGCTCGGCAGCGCTCGGTGCCTGCAGTGCCGGCAGGAGGCTGCGGGCGCCGCTGTTGACCGAGAGGAGCGAGAGGAAGCTCGGAGCGCTGCAGCCCCGCCCGCTGCGGACCCGCTCGCTCGGTTGTTCCCTGTCAGGCTCGGCGGCGGGCGGTCTGCGATCGTCCCCGCGGTGCGGAGCCGTGCTGCAAGGAGACGGAAGAGCAGGCGGCAGCAGCCGGGAGCTCTAAACTGGGGTCTGAGTTGAACAAGGAGACGGACCGGTAGTCGGAGGCGGTGTTGCGGTGCCGCGGCGGAGATGTGCGCGGCGGGGAGGCGCTGGGGCCGGCGGCAGCGAGCTCTGCTCTGCGGCGTCCTGCTGGCGGCGTGGGAGGCGGCGTGGGGGCAGCTGCGCTACTCGGTGCCCGAGGAGATGCCCAAGGGCTCGTTCGTGGGCGACGTGGCCAAGGACCTGGGGCTGCAACTGCCGGAGCTCCGAGACCGCGGCGTCCGCATTGTCTCCGAAGGTAGGACGCAGTATTTCGCTCTGCACGGGAAGACGGGACATTTAGTGACGGCGGAGAGGATCGACAGAGAGCAGCTGTGCGAGAGTGTGCAGCAATGCGTGCTGCGCTGTGAGCTGATAGTGGAGGGGGAAATGAAGTTTTATGAAATAGAAGTAGAAATCACGGATATTAATGACAACGCCCCGAGCTTCAAGGAAATTGAGCTGGAAGAGAGAGTGAGTGAGACGACAGCGCCGGGATCGCGATTTCCCCTGGCCGAGGCTCACGACCCCGACTCGGGTCGGAATTCCCTGCAAAGCTACGAGCTGAGCGGCGACGAGCACTTCTCGCTGGCCGTGCAGGCGGGCCCCGGCGGCGATCAGCGACCCGAGCTGGTGCTGGCGAAGGCGCTGGACCGGGAAGAGGCGGCGTTTCACGAGCTGGTGCTGAGGGCGATGGACGGCGGCGATCCGGCACGGACGGGCACGGCTCGGATCCGCGTGACGGTGCTGGACGCGAACGACAACGCGCCCGTGTTCAGCCAGGCGGAGTACACGGTGCGTGTGCCCGAGGACGTGCCCGTGGGCTCCGTCCTCGTCACCGTCACGGCCACGGATGCCGACGAGGGTCTGTATGGGCACGTGAAATATTCGTTAAAGAAAATAACAGAGAAAGGATCGAAAATGCTCCGTTTGGACTCTGAGAATGGAGAGATCCAGCTAATACAGGGTCTGGACTTCGAGGAAGGGGACTCGTATGAGCTGGAGGTACAGGGACGAGACGGCGGCGGCCTTTTCGACACTGCCAAAGTCGCGATCGCCGTGACAGACATAAACGATAATGCACCCGAAATTTCCGTGCGGTCAGCGCTGTGTGAAATATCTGAGGACGCTCCGTCAGGGACGGTGGTCGCCCTGCTGCACGTACATGACCGCGACTCCGGGGCGAACGCCGAGGTGCGCTGCTCGCTCGACGGAGACGTCCCGTTCCGGCTGCAGAGCTCCCACGGCAGCTACTACAGCGTGGTGACAGCGAGAGAGCTGGACCGAGAGCAGGTGCCGGAGTACAACGTGACGGTGCGGGCGGCCGACGGCGGGTCGCCGGCGCTGCAGAGCAGCGCGGTGCTGGCGCTGCGGGTGCTGGACGTGAACGACAACGCGCCGGTGTTCGCGCAGGAGCGCTACAGCGCGCGGCTGGCGGAGAACAACGCGGCGGGCGCGCTGGTGCTGACGGTGCGCGCGACGGACGCGGACTGGGGGCAGAACGCGCGCGTGCGGTACCGGCTGTCGGAGGGGCGGGTGCGGGGCGCGCCGCTGTCGTCGTACGTGTCGGTGCAGGCGGAGACGGGCGCGCTGTACGCGCTGCGCTCCTTCGACTACGAGGAGGTGCGCGAGCTGGAGCTGTGGGTGCGCGCGGAGGACGGCGGCGCGCCGGCGCTGAGCAGCACCGCGTCGGTGCGGCTGCTGATCGTGGACGAGAACGACAACGCGCCGCAGGTGCTGTACCCGCCGGCGGCGTCGGCGTCGGGCGGGGGCCGGTCGGGCGTGGAGCTGGCGCCGCGCTGGTCGGAGCCCGGCGCGCTGGTGGCCAAGGTGGTGGCGGTGGACGCGGACGCGGGTCAGAACGCGTGGCTGTCGTACGAGCTGGCCAAGGCCACGGAGCCGGGGCTGTTCCGCGTGGGGCTGCACAGCGGCGAGGTGCGCACGGCGCGCTTCCCGCTGGCCCGCGACGCGGCGCGCCAGAGCCTGGTGGTGGTGGTGAAGGACCACGGGCGGCCGGCGCTGTCGGCCACGGCCACGCTGAGCGTGGTGCTGGCCGAGAGCGTGGCCGAGCTGCTGGCCGAGCTGGGCAGCGCGGCCGAGGCGGCGGCGCCGGGCGAGCCGGCCGGCAGCCTGACGCGCTGGCTCGTGCTGGCCGTGGCCGCCGTGTCCTGCCTGTTCCTCGCCTTCCTGCTGCTGCTGCTGGCGCTGCGCCTGCGCCGCTGGCGCCGCGAGCAGCTGCTGCCGGCCGACAGCGGCGTCTTGCGCGGCGTGCCGGTCTCGCACTTCGTGGGCATCGACGGCGTGCGCGCCTTCCTGCAGTCCTACTCGCACGAGGTGTCGCTCACGGCCGACTCGCGCAAGAGCCAGCTGCGCTTCTCGGGCGGCAGCTGCTGCGACACCCTGCCGGCCCGGCCGCCGCCCGACGAGCCCGCGCCGCTGCTCGGGCACGAGGATCCTGCCGTTGCCCTCTCCGCGGATCCCGCCGCTCCCTCGGTGAGTTTCTGAGGCCGAATTCTACCAGCGACGCTTTCTTCTGCCGCTCCTCTGTCCTTTCTTTCCCTGGTCTTTGTCTTGCGTTGGGACGATTTGCACAGAAGGCAGTTCATGAGCACGCCGTGTTCTGGTGCTTCTTGCTGCGGGGTCGTTGGGTTGGTGGTCAGTCTTGAAGTTGTTAGGCGAGGTATGAGTAGGGAGGTTGCTCTTGGCTGGAGGTTTGTTCTTTGTTTTTAAGAAGTTGCATTTCGTTTCTCCTTTCTTTTTCCCCCCGAGAAGTGTAATTCCTCTCAGCATTACGTATTCTCAATGGATGTGTTGCATTGAATGCAAGTGGAATTTACTGATTGCATGGTCAGGTGTTTGCCAGACCGCACCTGTTCACGAGCAGGTTGAAGTTCTTTTGAAACCGCACTTAGTGGCCACTTGTGTAACATCAGTTTAAAGTTTGAGAATCATGTACCTTCCAAGTAGCCGCGTGCTGAAGTAGGATGATGGTTTCGTTGAGCAGTAATTGTGGTTACTGGGTCCTTACCAGAGCTGCGTATCGCTTATGCATTTGAGAGTGTTTTATTTTAGTTAGTAGCGCACATTTCTTTTGGGCTTCAGTGCTGTGATCGTTCTCAGATAAGGAGAGGTTGTGTGCGCCCCTTTTGTTTCAGAGGTGTCAGACTGCAAATGCAGCTTTCCCGTCACATAATGTTTGGTCAGGGTGAAAAATATCTCTGTACAGAGGCAGTGCAGATGAAAAGTTTGCTGTGGTTTAATTAGAAAAGTCCCAAAGGTGTAAAGATGGTGTAGAAATTCAATTTGTCATAGTTGCTCTATGAGATCCACAGGCATTCTTCCAGCATTTCCCCTTTTTGCTGTGGACCTGTGGCCTTGGGTGTGAGTTCCTGTGTGAGAGTTGTGTGGGCCTTTTACTCCCTAGATACCCTTGTCGTGTACTTACTGCCGTTGAAGAAATCTGACATGTCAGGCTATCGAGCCTTGCAGAGAAATGCAGCTCCCCTTCCTGGTAAATGTACATGGCCTGATGGCGGGGGATGTTAAAGATGTTTTGGGTGGGCAGGTGGGTTTGGATTACACCTTTTTGCAAAGTATAAGGGCAAGAGAATACCGTGGATGTTGTTCAGGGCTGGAGGCAAGAGTCCTGTGACCTGAGGTCTGTTAAAACAAGAAAGACGTGGTTTGCTCTTGTCCTTGTTCAGTATCCAGCCATACCATCGTGCAATGTGATTTTCTTCTTCCCTGGTAAATTTGCCCTAACGGATCTCACTCCGGCTGTGTGGAGAGCCGTGGGAGCTTCCTGCTGTGTGTTTGAAGGTTGTTGTGTTTTTTTAAAGAATGGTTTCATTAGGTACTTATGGCAAGTGCCATAAAGGGAATTCTGGGTTTAGACAACTCTCTTTTCACCACCTCTCAAGTACCTGAACTCAGTGCCTAACCTTAGTGCCGTCATCATCAAGACTAAATGTCGATCCCCTCCTTTCTGCAGGTGTAAATTTCTTGCTTTGCTTGTTTTAATAGATGTGGGTTTTTTAACTGTTACTGGAAGAAATTCTCATGCTTCTCACGTACAGAGATTGAGATGTGAGATATTTTTCATGGCAATGAGAAGCTGTCTGAGGAGATTTTCTTTTGGTGGACCCTCTCTGGCAATGATTAATATCTATGCAAATTCTGTGAGCTGTGAAGGGATCGAGGAGAGACTTATTTGTGAGAAAGCAATAATGTTGGAGACAAGCCATGTGTTTTGTTGATCTCAGTGTTTATTCATGACCTTGTGAAAATTGTCTAAAGGTGTCATCATTTTCTATGATATTCCATCATTTGGACTCCAGGGGCCAGGTTGTGTGTTCACCATTTAGGTTTTCTGTTTCATGATGTTTTCTGTGAATGAGAATTCTTGGGCACAGATGGAAACCTTGCATTCAGAGTAGGAGAGTCACACACCCTACAAAGAACCCATGTGCTGGAGAACGATGGTGTTACCTTTGAGTGACAGTTTGATGACTGGATCACGAATTGAGCTGCCGATGTCTTGTAGCCTTTATAACAATTCAGAATTGTTGAAGTTATTGCGATGAGCAGAAAAATCGCCATGCATGCATTCATGGTGTGATCCTTGGGATCTGAGGAGTTGTGAGTGCAGCTTTTCTTTTAATGATGTTGTGTGATGACAGAGAGCAGTCTATCCAGGGCCAGCGCCAGTGCAGGAGTTTACTGTGGTATGGTTTGAAATGGATAAAAGAAATGTGTAAAGTTCCATTTGTCCTGGTAGTTAGATGACGCCATTATCTGTGGTTCCAAGGATTTTCCTTTTTTCATGTCCAACGAGCTGACTGTGGCTGGGGTGTGTGTTTGGAGGTCCTGTGTGACCCTCCTGCGTACTTGGTGCAAGACAGTTTCCTTTGTTGTGGACCTGCTCCAACTGACAGAATCGGAAATAGGAGTTTATACATTCTGGTGTTTTCGGAAGTGGAGCGTTGTCTAAACACCCAGCCCAAGATGGGTGTGTCGGAACAGTTAGAGTGCATTGCGAGTAGGCTGAGCGACTGGCCTTGATCCAGGAATAGGTGTGCCAAATGGGGTTTTGTTTGGAAAGTAGTTAGAGTTCATGTCTGGTGTCCAGGCCTGTGCCATTTTCCCCGTGTGAACCCTTTGCTGAAAGTAAATGACAGTCATGCAGCAATAATGAACCATGTTGCTCAGACGGAATGGTTTATAATTCAAATGTTTCCATCTTTTATTTAGTTCTATGAAAGACTCGAAAGTGTCTTTGCATTTTCCCACTGTCAGGTTCGTAAGTACCGGTTCAAAAGTTCCCACTGTCAGGTTCTCAAGTTCAGGTTCAAAAGAAGGGACTTCCATGAATTAGAAAAAAATAAGTGTTATTCTATCTTAGCACAGAGCTGTAGACAGTGCTTTAGGGTGATGTCTTTCTCAGGTTGATTTGTCCCATGTAAGGAAAGCAGAATTGAAGACACCTGACAGAGAGCTAAAAGGCTCCCAAAATCATCCCTTTCTATAATATAGTTTCTTGTTCTTACACCATGATTTTATCAAGGTCAGCTGAGCTCTTTTCTGTACTGCTCTGCCACGAGTTCTTGTGTGTGACTGTTCAGTGTGACTCAAGGAGATGACCTAAAAGCACCCATGAGTGTATCTCCGTTAGAAACGCCCTTGGAATCACAGCGAGCCAGTGCTGCTGCATTTGCTGTTTGCAATCGAAGTAGAGACCCCAGGGGCGTTGCAGCCCCCGAGCCCCGCCCAAAGCCGGGCCCCCTTGAGCGCGGCCATCCGGCGGCTGCAGCGGCGTCGCGGTGCCTCCGGGTGCCGCTGTTGGCCGCCGCCGAGCGGTGCTGGAGCCGCCGCCGCCTCCGCGTCCTGCCCCCGCAGGCTGCTCGCTCGCCCGGCGCCGGCCAGAGCGGCAGCGGCACGGGCAGCAGCGGCGGCGAGAGGCGGCGCTGGGCGGGGAGCAGCGGCGTCCGAGGCGGGCAGAGCGGGCTCGCTGCGCTGCGGCGGCCCCTGCGCTGTGTGGCGAGAGCGGCTGGAAGGGAGGCAGGGGAGCGGCAGGAGGCAGGAGCGCGGCGAGCGCTGGCGCCAGAGAATGGCGGTGAGGCGGCGGCAGAGGCGCGGGCCGGGCTGGGGGCGAGCGCTGCTGCCCGCGGTGCTGCTGTGCCTGTGGTGCCGGGCGGCGGCGGAGCGGGTCCGCTACTCCATCGCCGAGGAGCTGGGCAGAGGCTCGCTCGTGGGGCCGCTGGCGCGGGACCTGGGGCTCAGCGCGGACGAGCTGCCGGCGCGCAAGCTGCGGCTGAGCGAGGAGAAGCAATACTTCACGGTGAGCGAGGAAAACGGGAACCTGTACGTGAACGAGAGGCTGGACCGGGAGGAGATGTGCGGCGAGTCGGCGTCCTGCTCTGTCAGCTTCGAGGCGCTGGTGCAGAACCCGCTGAACGTTTTCCACGTCGAGGTGGCCATTCAGGACGTGAATGACAACTCCCCGGCTTTCACCAAGGCTGTTCTGGAACTCGAGATCGGTGAATGGACGCTTCCCGGTTCTCGGTTTCCACTGGAGACGGCCCGAGACGCAGACGTGGGAAGCAATTCGCTGCTGACTTACCAGCTCACCAGCAACCCGTCCTTCACTTTGGCCGTGACAGAGATTCCCGATGGAAGCAAGCAGCCGGAATTAGTGCTGGAGAGAGCGTTGGACCGGGAGAAGCAGAGCTCCTTTGAACTGGTGCTTACGGCGGTGGATGGCGGGGACCCTGCGAGGTCCGGGACTGTCCAGATTCGGGTAAACGTGACGGACGCCAACGACAACCCGCCCGTGTTCAGCAAAAGGGTTTACGAGGCGCGAGTGGCTGAGAACCTTCCGGTGGGATCGCTGGTGCTGAGGGTACGGGCGACGGATGCGGACACGGGCGCCAACGGGCGGGTCTCCTACTCCTTCGGCAACGTTCTGGATGGCGTCCGAACTCTGTTCACTGTCGACAGCAACAGCGGTGAGGTCAGGACGGCGGGTCCTCTCGATTTCGAGGAGAAGAATAAATACAGCTTCGACCTGGAGGCGAGGGACGGGGGCGGGTTAACGGCTCACTGCAAGGCTCAAATAGACATCACTGATGAGAACGACAACGTGCCCGAGATCACCATTCTGTCACTGTCGAGCCCGGTGCCCGAGGACGCTCCTACCGGCACCGTAGTGGCCCTACTGAAAGTGCGGGACCGAGACTCCGGCGAGAACGGTCAGGTGTCGTGCGAGCTGTCGGGCGAGGCGCCGCTGTCGATCGTGGCGTCGTCGGGCGGCTCGTACAAGGTGGTGACTGCGGGCGCGCTGGACCGCGAGCAGGCGTCGGAGCACCGGGTGACGGTGGTGGCCCGGGACCGGGGCAGGCCGGCGCTGTGGAGCCGCACGGAGCTGGTGCTGGAGGTGTCGGACGTGAACGACAACGCGCCGGTGTTCGAGGAGGCCGCGTACAGCGCGTACGTGGCGGAGAACAACGCGGCGGGCGCGCTGGTGCTGCGCGTGCAGGCGCGGGACGCGGACGCGGGCGCGAACGGGCGCGTGAGCTACTGGCTGGCGGGCGGCAGCGCGGGCGCGGCGGGCGCGGCGGCGCTGGTGTCGGTGGAGGCGCGGAGCGGCGCGCTGTACGCGCAGCGCTCCTTCGACTACGAGCAGTGCCGCGAGTTCGCGGTGGCGGTGCGGGCGCAGGACGGCGGCGCGCCGGCGCGCAGCTCCACGGCCACGGTGCGCGTCTTCGTGCTGGACCGCAACGACAACGCGCCCAGGGTGCTGTGGCCGGCGGCGGGCGCGGCCGCCGGGGCCCCGGGAGCTGCAGCCGGCGGCTCGGCCCCGGCTGCGGCGGCGTTCGAGGTGGTTCCGCGTTCGGCCGAGGCCGGGTACCTGGTGGGCAAGGTGGTGGCGGTGGACGCGGACGCGGGGCGCAACGCGTGGCTGTCGTACGAGCTGGTGCAGGCGTCGGAGCCGGCGCTGTTCCGCGTGGGGCTGCACAGCGGCGAGGTGCGCACGGCGCGCGCCGTGTCCGAGAGGGACGCGGCCAAGCAGCGCGTGGTGGCCGTGGTGAAGGACCACGGGCAGCCGGCGCTGTCGGCCACGGCCACGCTGCACGTGGTGCTGGCCGAGAGCTTGCAGGAGGCGCTGCCGGAGCTGAGCGAGCGGCCGGCGGGCGCCGAGGCGCCGGCGGCCGAGCTGCAGTTCTACCTGGTGCTGGCGCTGGCGCTGCTGTCGGCGCTTTTCCTGCTGAGCGTGGCGCTGGCCGTGCTGGCGCGGCTGCGGCGGGCCGGGCCGCCCGCCGTGCTGCGCTGCCTGGGCGCGCAGCGCTTCTCGGTGGCCGGCGCCGCCTTCCCGGCCGGCTTCTGCGAGGGCACCTTGCCCTACTCCTACAACCTGTGCGTGGCGGCGCCGGCGCGCGCCGTGCCCGGGGCCGCTTGGCCGCCGCCGCCGGTGCCCGTCCTGTCCGCGGAGGAGCTTCTGGGCGGGGATTCCTGCGAGAAGCCGAGCCCGAGCAGCAGCGCCCTTGTAGGAGAGCCGCCCGCCGACCCGGACGGACCGCAGGTCTGTAATGCGAATTCCTTCCTTCTCCGGTGTCCTGGTGGCAGCGAGCTCCTGGTTTGTTGTTTTTGTTTTTTCCTCCTAGTCTGTTTGTGCTTAACTGTGTTATCAGTGACGACGTGAAATAATGCCTTCTCCTGACATTTGTTTTTGCATCAAGCGTTGCGAACTGGCAATTGCTGCCTCATCAGCTGTAAGATTGTTAGGCTCGGTGGGAGGTTCTTACTGTTCCGGAGTTTTGGATTACGTTTGATTGATGTATCATTCTGTTTCAGCTGAAAGATTTCCTCTAGGAAAATTCTTTTTACTTAATTGTTATTTGTTATTAATGAAGAAGGCGGATCTTTATTGTGTAGAATGAGATGTACATGACGGACTTGGTGGGAAAATTTATTCTTCCCGATAGTTTTTTGTCAAATCTATGATTTGGACCTTCTGATAGGTGGACCAAACCCCTTCTTTTGAGGGAAGGCTGCTGCAGAAATGTTTGCACTAGTGAGCCGGCTTAATTTCGGATTTCAAAAAATCTCTGTGTGGGAGTATTAAATCTCTGTGTGGGAGTATTAAGTCATTAGTGTGCGCACTGTCATGCTTATATTGAATAGTGTTGTAATGAAAAGTTGCGAAGTAGTGGTTTGGGAAGGGGGAGTAATAATGCAGCCTTATTCAGAGTAGTGTCTGATGTGCAGGTGCAAAGTAGTACGAGTGCTCCTGTAGTGCTGGATTCGGTGACCATTGTCACAATCCATGAGTCATTTCCCTATTACATAACACTATTTTGGTCTGCTGAAGGGCTGTTCTTCGAGCACGACTCGTACAAAATCTGCAAGTGGTGGAGGAGTTTGTGCTTTCGGACGTATGCAGCAAAACTCGTGATACGCCAGACATCGTATTAAGAGAGGATTACATCCATGTTATATGACCATGATAAAAACGCTTTCTCGTGCGGTAGAAATAGCATAATCACAGCAGACCTGTTACTTCTGTCCGGTGGTCATCAGCTGGAGGATGAAACCAGAGATCAGGTGGACAAAAGCTGAAGCAGGAGGTCCGCGCTGAACGAAAAGCGACGTATTCTTAGCGGTTATGTCCTGTCCCCGCGAGTAGCCCGTGGGCAAAGCAGGGAGGGCATCGCTCGGCAGCGCTCGGTGCCTGCAGTGCCGGCAGGAGGCTGCGGGCGCCGCTGTTGACCGAGAGGAGCGAGAGGAAACTCGGAGCGCTGCAGCCCCGCCCGCTGCGGACGGGCTCGCTCACTTGCTCTCTCGGTGTCTGGCTCGGTGGCCGAGCGGTCTGCGATCGTGTCCGCGGTGCGGAGCCGTTCTGTAGCAAGAGAGAGGGGCCGGCAGCTGAGATTCTGTGCAGAAACTGGGAACAGAGTCGGAGCCGGAGCTATCTGGGCTGGCGGCGAGGAGCTGCAAGCAGCGGTGTTGCGGTGCCACGGCGGAGATGTACGCGGCGGGGAGGCGCTGGGGCCGGCGGCAGCGAGCTCTGCTCTGCGGCGTCCTGCTGGCGGCGTGGGAGGCGGCGTGGGGGCAGCTGCGCTACTCGGTGCCCGAGGAGATGCCCAAGGGCTCGTTTGTGGGCGACGTGGCCAAGGACCTGGGGCTGAAGCTGCCGGCGCTCCCAGACCGCGGCGTCCGCGTTGTTTCTGAAGGTAGGACGCAGTATTTTGCTCTGCACGGGAAGACGGGACATTTAGTGACGGCGGAGAGAATCGACAGAGAGCAGCTGTGCCGGCTGGTGGAGAAATGCGTGCTGCGCTGTGAGCTGATAGTGGAGGGACAGATGCAGGTTTACCGAATCGAAGTGGAGATCACGGATATTAACGACAACGCGCCCAGTTTCAAGGAAACTGAGGTGGAAGAGAGAATGAGCGAGTCGACAGCTGCAGGGTCGCGGTTTCCCCTGGCCGAGGCTCACGACCCGGACTCGGGCCGGAATTCTCTGCAGAGCTACGAGCTCAGCGGCGACGAGCACTTCTCGCTGGCCGTGCAGGCGGGCCCCGGCGGCGATCAGAATCCCGAGCTGGTGCTGGCGAAGGCGCTGGACCGGGAGGAGGCGGCGTTTCACGAGCTGGTGCTGAGGGCGATGGACGGCGGCGATCCGGCACGGACGGGCACGGCTCGGATCCGCGTGACGGTGCTGGACGCGAACGACAACGCGCCCGTGTTCAGCCAGGCGGAGTACACGGTGCGTGTGCCCGAGGACGTGCCCGTGGGCTCCGTCCTCGTCACCGTCAAGGCCACGGACGCCGACGAGGGGCCAAACGGACACGTGAAATACTCGTTGAAAAAAGTGTCGGACATGGCATCGGACATTTTCCATCTGGACTCTGAGACTGGAGAGATCACGCTGTTACGGAGCGTGGACTTCGAGGACGGCGACTACTACGAACTGGAGGTACAGGGACGAGACAGCGGCGGCCTTTTCGACACGACAAAAGTCGCGATCACCGTTACGGACATAAATGATAATGCACCCGAAATTTCGATGCGTTCAGCGCTAAGTGAGATTTCTGAGGACGCCCCGTCGGGGACGGTGGTCGCCCTGCTGCACGTTAATGATCGGGACTCGGGGGCTAATGGCGAGGTGCGCTGCTCGCTCGACGGAGAAGTCCCCTTCCAGCTGGAGAAGTCCTTTGAGGACTATTACCGTGTGATGACAGCGAGAGAGCTGGACCGAGAGCAGGTGTCGGAGTACAACGTGACGGTGCGGGCGTCCGACGGCGGGTCGCCGGCGCTGCAGAGCAGCGCGGTGCTGGCGCTGCGGGTGCTGGACGTGAACGACAACGCGCCGGTGTTCGCGCAGGAGCGCTACAGCGCGCGGCTGGCGGAGAACAACGCGGCGGGCGCGCTGGTGCTGACGGTGCGCGCGACGGACGCGGACTGGGGGCAGAACGCGCGCGTGCGGTACCGGCTGTCGGAGGGGCGGGTGCGGGGCGCGCCGCTGTCGTCGTACGTGTCGGTGCAGGCGGAGACGGGCGCGCTGTACGCGCTGCGCTCCTTCGACTACGAGGAGGTGCGCGAGCTGGAGCTGTGGGTGCGCGCGGAGGACGGCGGCGCGCCGGCGCTGAGCAGCAACGCGTCGGTGCGGCTGCTGATCGTGGACGAGAACGACAACGCGCCGCAGGTGCTGTACCCGCCGGCGGCGTCGGCGTCGGGCGGGGGCCGGTCGGGCGTGGAGCTGGCGCCGCGCTGGTCGGAGCCCGGCGCGCTGGTGGCCAAGGTGGTGGCGGTGGACGCGGACGCGGGTCAGAACGCGTGGCTGTCGTACGAGCTGGCCAAGGCCACGGAGCCGGGGCTGTTCCGCGTGGGGCTGCACAGCGGCGAGGTGCGCACGGCGCGCTTCCCGCTGGCCCGCGACGCGGCGCGCCAGAGCCTGGTGGTGGTGGTGAAGGACCACGGGCGGCCGGCGCTGTCGGCCACGGCCACGCTGAGCGTGGTGCTGGCCGAGAGCGTGGCCGAGCTGCTGGCCGAGCTGGGCAGCGCGGCCGAGGCGGCGGCGCCGGGCGAGCCGGCCGGCAGCCTGACGCGCTGGCTCGTGCTGGCCGTGGCCGCCGTGTCCTGCCTGTTCCTCGCCTTCCTGCTGCTGCTGCTGGCGCTGCGCCTGCGCCGCTGGCGCCGCGAGCAGCTGCTGCCGGCCGACAGCGGCGTCTTGCGCGGCGTGCCGGTCTCGCACTTCGTGGGCATCGACGGCGTGCGCGCCTTCCTGCAGTCCTACTCGCACGAGGTGTCGCTCACGGCCGACTCGCGCAAGAGCCAGCTGCGCTTCTCGGGCGGCAGCTGCTGCGACACCCTGCCGGCCCGGCCGCCGCCCGACGAGCCCGCGCCGCTGCTCGGGGACGAGGATTTTGCCGGCGCCCTCTCTGCAGATCCTGCCGCTCCCTCGGTGAGTTCCTCGAGCCCGATTCTGTCCGCGACGCTTCCTTCTGCTGGTTCCCTGTCCTTTTCCTTTATGGCCTCTTTCCTGAGTAGGGAAATATTCTTACAAGTAAGGCAAAGCCTCGGTGAGCGATGCGCTGGTGCTTCTTGCTGCGGGGATGTGGACGTAGGAGTCGAATCTCAGTCGTATGGTTTGTGGGCCTTTCAGGAGAGTTCAGGCTCTTCTCTGCTGGAGATTCTGTGTTTGAGAGATTTTTTTTTTTATGAATCCAGGTTGTTTAATTCCGGTTTTCTTGTCAATATTAGCTCTGCTGATCTGTTGTATTGCATTGTAAAGCAGTGGAAGTTTGCGTTGCTAGCAGTGTCAGCTCCATTCTCCACAGCACATGTGCTTGAGTAGGGTGACATATAGAACATTTGTGTTTCCGTCTAGAAATCTGAATTTAGCGATAATATTTTTATTTTGAATCCAATATTATGTATTACGGCTTCCCCCCCCTCCCCCTTTCCCCCCATCATTATTTGCTCTTGCGTATTGTACCACCTGATCTTTTTTTAAAAATTATTATTATTATTATTGTTATTATTATTATTATTATTATTATTTGTTATCTTTTAAAACCGAGTATGAACTAAGCTGTAGCATGGATTTTTAACGGTGGCACTTTTCTCAAATCTGTCTTTGGTATATTTGATTATCACTCTTCCCGTTTCTTTTAATAGTATTTAGGATAAATTTAAGCCATTTTTGGAAATTGAACGTAGACCTGTGTTTGCCTACTTGGTGTTCGGTCTGTTGCATTTCTTACATTTGGAACTGCCTCATACAACCTGCTCCCCATCCAGCAGTTGCAGCAGTGTCATCTTTGTGTAGCACTGTGTATTTTCCGGGAGACCATTCCTAGGCGTTCTTCGAGCTTGCTGGCGGGAATTTCTTCGGTTGAGTAAAAAGTGAGCTTCACATTCAGGAGTGAATAGAGATGGTGAAAGAGGAGCACAATTGATTGTTGCTAATGTTGTTAAATCTAAAATAAATGTGTTAGCACTGGTTTGTCACCGTGGTGGTGCGCCATCGTTGTGCTCCTGCGAAGATGGAGTCAAAGAACTGGATGTTCCCAGACAGAATGTTCGGATTAGAGACAACATGCTCCTTTTTATACCTTCAAACTATGGGTGAATATCTAGAAATTAGAGGGTATTGTCGATGTTTCTGCTGAGGTGCGTTCCAGACGACACGGCATTGCCGTGGAATGTCGAGATACACTTGTGGGAAGGGTTGTTCGTTTGTGCTTTTTACATCGCCTTTAATCTTGTTTTGTATCATTCTCTCTCGTGTAGCAGCGCTCGATCTTTCCATGCCAAGTGTTGAAAATCGATGTGGTGCATGAGCAAGAGAGTAGTGTATGTTTTAATGCGTTATTGGTTAGAAAGTTTTTTTCTTTCTGTGGTCCTGAGCAACCGGTGAGCACAATCCAGAATCTTATTGCACCTGGAGTGATTTAGTGAGAATGGCCTTGTTGTCCACGAGAAGCCTCTTCTGCCAAACAAAGGTTGATTTCCGAGTGATTGTTACTGTTCCACGGACAATTTTTGCCTACTTTACTCTTCGCCATTTTTCCTTTTTCAGAGAGGTGTAAACACAGGTGGTGCTGTAGCCGGGGGTGTAGCGACAGTAGGTCCTAATGTGCCTAAAGCCAGTGTTCATTGCTTGGTCACAGCGTTGCTCACAGGTTTGGACTATTAGACACACACAGGTATTTTCATTGTGAACAGCTTATTGGTTGAAGGTTTTTTCAAAAGTCAGTCGTCCGTTTTTTTATTTATCACAGATGTCTTACAACACAGAGTTTTCAATTAACGTTTATTATTTGAAAGCATGGAAGCTGTGTATTAATGTAATACAACAAAGGGTGAGGAAGGGCGAGATTCTGCTTAAATGCTTTCTCACTGTGGGCAGGTGTCCTTCCCCGTCCTCCCCCCAGCTGAAGTAGACTGTGGCTGCTTCTTGTTGTGGAGGAAGAACCTGTTCTCACAGCCATGTTGTGGCTGAGCGATCGTTTCCTAATAACTGCTACAGCAGGAGAGACTTGTGAGATAAAAACTGAGTCTTGTAGTTTTTATCTTTGTTTCTTTAGAGGCACAGAGTGGCATAACCGGGAACCGAGTTATCCCCACGACCCTGTGAACGAGCACAGTAGTAATCCATGGAGTTATTTCTTGAGCAGTAGGAGTGTTAGGAAAACCTGCTGTACCCGTAGTTTCCCAAATCCTGGTTTGTGTAGCGCTGGAAATGATTCAGATGATCATAATGTGCCCTGCTCTCGACACGGTCGTGAAACAAGAATTGTTGCCATGCGGAGAGTTTTGTATTCCGTGATTTCCTTTGGTTGTTGCAGAGGAGTGGTGTCAGTACAAGCAGGCACCGAGGTGGATCAAGTGTTTTATCATTTCCGTTTTCAGACCATCCCACGCTGGGAGCGTTCAGTGTTTTATCGAGGCAAAGGACACGTCAGTGTGTTTGCGCCGTGGGCAAACTGCCTTCTCTAATTTTCCCCTTCTAAAATTTCTTTTTGTGACGTTTTTGTCGTCTTTTTTTTCTCGAAGTCTCTGTCCTGGGAAAGGTAGCAACATGTAATGTATGCCTCGTGCATCACCACGGAGGAGTAATAACCCTCTTCTTTGCGATTCTCCGAGTAGCACACTGGTAACTGAAGTATCCTGGGAGCATGGATACCTTTTTTCTTCCGTCCACATTCTTAGATCTACTTACTTACGGCTTTCACTGAAAAAAAAAGCTTTTTGAAGAAATGCTTTAACACGCCATTCTTCCCAGTTCTAGGGCAAGAAGTTGTGGTAATCTCCTTGATTTGTAAAACTGGGAGCATTAAAGGATAATACTGTTCTAGAGAATAAGACTTGCCATTTTCCCTCAGTCTCAGCCTCTCTGAGAGGGATATAAAATAAAAGGAATATAAAAAAGAATCTCCAGAAAGACAATTGTGGTCCTGGAGTTTCTCTTCTACAAAGACTTCTCTTCCCAAGTATTTTGTAGACGTTGCTTCACAGAGATGGTAGAAATGAAATAAAAGAGCTGGGTAAAGAGAGCCCACCGCAATAACAGAAGGGATTGGTATCTGCAAGGCATTTGCTGCGTAGCGCACCTGCTTATACTTACACGTACTCACCTGTACTCCCTTGTATGAAGTCTGCGTGATCCTCCACTACTCCATTACACGTTCCCCAGCCAGACTCTGCATTTTCGCTTCTGAACAGAGCTCCTAGATTCCGCTTTCCGCGGGTATGAGAAAAGTCGCCAAACTGAACGCTGACCCGCGCCTTTCGGTAGCTGATGGAGGTGAGCCGCCAACGGTGCTGCCCGCGGCCAGACCCCCTTGAGCGCGGCCATCCGGCGGCTGCAGCGGCGTCGCGGCGCCTCCGGGTGCCGCTGTTGGCCGCCGCCGAGCGGCGCTGGAGCCGCCGCCGCCTCCGCGTCCTGCCCCCGCAGGCTGCTCGCTCGCCCGGCGCCGGCCAGAGCGGCAGCGGCACGGGCAGCAGCGGCGGCGAGAGGCGGCGCTGGGCGGGGAGCAGCGGCGTCCGAGGCGGGCAGAGCGGGCTCGCTGCGCTGCGGCGGCCCCTGCGCTGTGTGGCGAGAGCGGCTGGAAGGGAGGCAGGGCAGCGGCAGGAGGCAGGAGCGCGGCGAGCGCTGGCGCCAGAGAATGGCGGTGAGGCGGCGGCAGAGGCGCGGGCCGGGCTGGGGGCGAGCGCTGCTGCCCGCGGTGCTGCTGTGCCTGTGGTGCCGGGCGGCGGCGGAGCGGGTCCGCTACTCCATCGCCGAGGAGCTGGGCAGAGGCTCGCTCGTGGGGCCGCTGGCGCGGGACCTGGGGCTCAGCGCGGACGAGCTGCCGGCGCGCAAGCTGCAGGTGGCGTCTGCCGGCAAAAGGCAGCTGAAATACTTCACGGTGAATGAGGAAAACGGGAACCTGTACGTGAATGAGAGGCTGGACCGGGAGGAGATGTGCGGCGAGTCGGCGTCCTGCTCTGTCAGCTTCGAGGCGCTGGTGCAGAACCCGCTGAACGTCTTCCGCGTCGAGGTGGACATCCAGGACGTGAATGACAATGCGCCGCGCTTTCTGCAAGAAAATTTCCAGCTGGAGATCAACGAGTTGACTTCTCCCGGCGCCCGATTTGCCGTGGGTGTGGCCGAGGACGCGGACGTAGGCAGCAACTCGCTGAAAGGCTACGAGCTGGAGGCCAACGGGTACTTCGCGGTGGAGGTGAAGGAGACCCAGGACGGCAGCAAGTTCGCTGAGTTGGTGCTGCGCCGTGCGCTGGATCGGGAGACTGAGCAGAGTCTGCGTCTAATGCTGACGGCTCTGGATGGCGGAGACCCGCCCCGCAGTGGCACCGCCCAGCTCTGGATCAACGTCACCGACGCCAATGACAACGCACCCGTGTTTGTTCAGGACCGGTACCGCGTCAGCCTGCGAGAGGACGCACCTCTGGGATCGACAGTGCTGAATGTTTCTGCCTCCGATGCTGACGCCGGCACCAACGCCCGCATCACCTACGGCTTCGGGAAAATGCCGGTCAAGGTGTTTCAGAGGTTCGTGGTGGATGCGGAGAGCGGAACCATCACGCTGAAAGAGGCACTGGACTTCGAGGACACGCGAGGCTACGTGTTGCTGGTGGAGGCGAAGGACGGTGGCGGTCTGGTGGCGCACTGCAAAGTGGAGGTGGAGGTGCAGGACGTGAACGACAACGCGCCCGAGATAGCGCTGCTGTCCCTCTCGAGCCCGGTGCCTGAAGACTCGCCAGCTGGCACCGTGGTGGCCCTGTTGAATATGAATGACCCGGACTCCGGCGAGAACGGTCAGGTGTCGTGCGAGCTGTCGGGCGAGGCGCCGCTGTCGATCGTGGCGTCGTCGGGCGGCTCGTACAAGGTGGTGACTGCGGGCGCGCTGGACCGCGAGCAGGCGTCGGAGCACCGGGTGACGGTGGTGGCCCGGGACCGGGGCAGGCCGGCGCTGTGGAGCCGCACGGAGCTGGTGCTGGAGGTGTCGGACGTGAACGACAACGCGCCGGTGTTCGAGGAGGCCGCGTACAGCGCGTACGTGGCGGAGAACAACGCGGCGGGCGCGCTGGTGCTGCGCGTGCAGGCGCGGGACGCGGACGCGGGCGCGAACGGGCGCGTGAGCTACTGGCTGGCGGGCGGCAGCGCGGGCGCGGCGGGCGCGGCGGCGCTGGTGTCGGTGGAGGCGCGGAGCGGCGCGCTGTACGCGCAGCGCTCCTTCGACTACGAGCAGTGCCGCGAGTTCGCGGTGGCGGTGCGGGCGCAGGACGGCGGCGCGCCGGCGCGCAGCTCCACGGCCACGGTGCGCGTCTTCGTGCTGGACCGCAACGACAACGCGCCCAGGGTGCTGTGGCCGGCGGCGGGCGCGGCCGCCGGGGCCCCGGGAGCTGCAGCCGGCGGCTCGGCCCCGGCTGCGGCGGCGTTCGAGGTGGTTCCGCGTTCGGCCGAGGCCGGGTACCTGGTGGGCAAGGTGGTGGCGGTGGACGCGGACGCGGGGCGCAACGCGTGGCTGTCGTACGAGCTGGTGCAGGCGTCGGAGCCGGCGCTGTTCCGCGTGGGGCTGCACAGCGGCGAGGTGCGCACGGCGCGCGCCGTGTCCGAGAGGGACGCGGCCAAGCAGCGCGTGGTGGCCGTGGTGAAGGACCACGGGCAGCCGGCGCTGTCGGCCACGGCCACGCTGCACGTGGTGCTGGCCGAGAGCTTGCAGGAGGCGCTGCCGGAGGTCAGCGACAGAGACGCTGTGTCCGACCTGACGTCTGATCTGAATCTAATTCTTGTTGTGTCGCTCTCCGTCGTGTCCCTGTTATTCGTTTCCACGGTCATTTTTGTTTTTTTCTTTAAATGGCGACGGTCGAAGAGCCCTCCCATTTTTATAACTTCTGATAAGGAACTCTATTCTACCATGGGCTCAAAAGTCCCGTACAACTACTGCAGCAGCACGCTGCCCTTGCCCTATTCCTATGAGGTGTGTTTAGCCTCCGAGTTGGGGCAGAAAGACTACACGTTCCTGAGACCAGAGACGGCAGCCTTGTCTGCCCGTCTCCTGTCCGGTAATCCCGGTTCAGGCACTCATTCCGGGAAGGACCCTCCTAGCCCCGGGAGCTCGGCACAGGTGAGCTTCTGCCCTGCGGTCCCTCTCTGTGTGTTTTTGTGAATCTTTTTTTCCTCTGTTCTGCCGTCGGTGATCAGTGGGCAACGGGAAACGTCCCGGCGCACTGCTCAATAGCTCAATAGCTCAGGGGCGTGGGGGTGTGAGTGGGTGTGTATATGAGATCTTGACTCATCCTTTTGACCTGCCAAGTCTTATCCGCAAATTGCTGATTTTCCCCGAGGAGCGACACAGTATTGTCAGTGTTTCTGTCTGTCCTGGAGAAGGAGACAGGTGCGAGTTTCACCATATCGGAGTGATGAGGTGGACTCGGGGTGGAGTGGGAAGAAAACTGGTGGAGTTCAAAGCTGAGACAACCCTTTCGCCTTGGGTTAGTCACCTCTAATTGTCTCAGCCACATTTGGGAGCTTTCATGTGATAACGATGTGTGATCTGTCCTGGCGTGTTTACTCAGTGGGGGCAGCCACGCTGCAGCTCTCCTTTTCTGGCGAGCTCAGTTCTTGCGTGCTCTGAACTTCTTTAACATAAAGTGTTGTGTACACCCGTAATTTACCTTTTCCCCTCCGTCCGCAGAGCCGGAGCTGGTGCTTCAGTGTAGCTCCACGCCTGGAATCGAACTGAAGGAGCTTTTTGTTCCCTGCTGCCACCGGCTTGTCTGGACCCTCAGCGGAGTTGGGAAAAACGCCGAAGTGAGAGGCGCAGGCTGGGATTTGGCTTGACCCCTTCCCCGAAGGAATTCCTGGTGTAGGGGAAGGCGTCTTCCCCCTTAGCTGTCATACGTTTCCACTCCTGTCCCTCCAAACTATGCTTTCAGGAGCTCTGAAGCATCGCCTGCAATATTCAGGCTTGCCATCAAGGTGGAGGAGACGTAATGTCTCCAGATTAGTCGAAATATGGTAGATGGAAATGTTCTGTCTTCCATGCCTTTCCCGAGGTCTCTTTTCTACTCATCTCTCCACTGCTCGGCCATCCCAGTACTGCTGGCATTAAAGGGACAAGGTACTCTGGTACGGGTGGTGTGTGCACTCATAGGACGGGAAATGACTTGGGAACTGCGGTCCCCACGTTAGAGAAATTGTTCTGTATACTGCTTTTAGGAAAAAACCAAAATGGGCAGTGATCGAAGAAGAGGATTCAGAGCTTACAGTGATTGGAAAAAGGATTTTGGATTTATTTCAAAGAAAATAACTCTGAAGACTATTTCAAGATTTGTATTGAAGAGAGCTGTGCATATTCTTGGTTATACATTATACGTAAGAAAGAAAGATAATTGGGATTTGGTTGTCTTGTGAGAAAAGAGGTGCTTTGGGAACGTTAGATGACTAAGATTGGTTTTTATCAGTGTGAACCCTTTTATCACATTCTGTGGACAGGTGATAAGAATGATAATTAGTGCTGATAAAGATTATCTTTTGGCAACGATTAATCAGGAGAAAAGGAAATAGCTGAACATGTAGATAGGACAGATTGCGCCGACTCTTGCTATTGCCGAGTCTCCATGTAAGCGCAGAGATGCTGCGTCTCTGGGTGGATCCCATGTGCTCACGGCAGCTTTTAGGATTGTGCGGGGCGAGGACACGCAGACAGAGTCGAGATTACTCTCGCTCTGGTGAATTGCGTTGTCCAGCAGTGGTGCGGGTGGTTTGCAGCCCCTACACAACAAGCTCAGCCAGCACAATTAGCGAGGTAACAAATAACCCGCCGCAAGTTTCCGAGCCAGTTCTGCAGGGCCTTGAGAACCTTCATAAGTGAATGAACACGTGGGCGCTGATTTCCAGTCCGGTTTTTCCCAGACATCGCCGGCCCTTCCTTACCAGTCTCGGCTGTGGGATGGCACCTGGGCTGTGTCACAGCCGGCTTTTCACAGGGTTCCTGGCACTCCTTTATCAAACTTCCTCATCCCCTTTCCATTATCCCGTGACAGCCGAGCAGTTGTGGGGGTGACGAACGCCGAAATTTCGGTCATTTTATCCTTATGCGTGCGTGAAAAGTCAGAAAACCCGACGTAGCACGAGTTGTTGATGACAGCAACAACAACCCAAAGGCAGGAGACGCCTGATTTTCGACCAGGCCCTGCCGGTGCTGTGACCTGCCAGGCTGTTGCTGCGCGGGAACAGGATCCGCTCCGACTCCGGTGAACCTGCGCCGCAGGTCGCAGAGCGTGATTTCCCTGAGTCTGGCTGAAAGAAAAAAGTACCGGGGAGCAAGCTGGGAGATGATGAGAGAAGGAGGGCCTATTAAACCGAGATTTCTGCGGTTTGCCGGGGAAGATGCCTGCTGGGATAGTGGTGGCAGTGGGGATCCCGCAGGAGGGGCGATGCTCCTGAAAGTGCTGCGGCGGGAGCCACCCCGCGGCGAGACTTTGTGCTGCGGCCGGAGGAGCTGCTCCTAGCTCGGCAGCACGAAATCAGTGTCGCTTTGCCGGCTTTGTCGCTTTGGCACACTGAGCGGCGACGCCGCGACGCCTTAAAAGGGGCTTCCTCCCAGGGAGGGGCTGGCCAAGCATTTGGGTGGGAGGACCGGCATCCTGAAGGTCCTGAGAGACACTGGGAGCCGGCGCGGTCGTGCCGGCTCTCCCTGGTATCCTGGGTACTCCGGACGACCCTCCCCACTCATCCTCCCGCCCTCTCCACCTCCCCCTCTTAGTCCCGCTGCCTCATTCCAACGAGGTGTTCCCGGAACACACACTCCAAACACCCCAAGTCTCCCTATCGCCCCTTTGGCGTCACTGTCTCTGCCATCTTTTACACATTCCTGCCCGCACACGCAGTCCCTGTGCCCGATCTGCCCTCCTCTGCCAATGCTCCCCCCGCCCGGCTGTTCTTGTAGCGGGGTTTATGGCAGGGCTGCGCTCTCCCTTCAGGTTCTGCCCGCTCGAGCCCCGCTGTCCTCGGGCCGAGGTCGCCGCGCTCCCTCCGGCGGGGCTCGGCGGCGGCGGGGCTCCGGCGCCCTGCGCTCTGTGCAGTTATTGGACGGGACTCTGTGTGCCGCTGTCGGCCAATGATGGAGCGGGGGGGAACTGGCGGCCCGGCCCCGCTCGGAGCCGGGATGAGGCGCAGACGGTCTCAGAGAGACTCTAGGAGTGAGTCACGGCCGAGTCCGCCGAGCAATGCCCGGCTCCCCGCCGCCGCCGCCGCTTCCCGGGGCCGCTGGGCAGCGGCATGACGGGGCGAGCTGAGAGTTTCTAGCCGGGGCGGGGGGGCGAAGCGGAGAGCGCGGCCGTCCTGTGCGATGAACGGCGTTGCTGTAAGGAGCCGCGGGGTGACGACGGGGCAGGTACTGAGCCTCTTGCTTTTGTTCGGCGTTTCCGACTGGGTTTCCGCCGCGATTCGCTATGCGATCCCCGAGGAGGCGCGGAGAGGCTCCGCGGTGGGGAATGTGGTAGCCGACCTGGCGCTGGACCTCGGGCGGCTGCCGGGACGCCGATTGCGGGTGGTGTCCGGCGGCAACAAGAAGTACTTCGGGGTGGATCTGACGAGCGGGGCGCTGCTGGTGAACGAGAGGATAGACCGGGAGGAGCTCTGCGGCGCGCTCTCTCCCTGCTCCCTCAGCTTTGAGATCGTGGTGGAAAACCCGCTCGAGCTGTACAGCGGCACCGTAGAGATCCAGGACATCAATGACAACGACCCGGTTTTTCCCAGCAGCCAGGCGAGGCTGGAAATCAGTGAGTCGGTGGCTGCCGGAGCGCGCTTCCCGCTAGAGAGCGCGCAAGACCCCGATGTGGGAATTAACTCTTTGCAGACCTACCAGCTCAGCGCTAACCCGAACTTTGCGCTCGACGTGCAGACGAGGGTGGATGGCAGCAAGTACGCGGAACTGGTGCTAGAGAAGGAGCTGGACAGGGAGGAGCAAAGGGAGCTGAATTTGGTCTTGACTGCGCTGGATGGAGGCAGCCCGCCACGGTCGGCCCATGTGCAGATCCACATTGACGTTGTAGATGCCAACGACAACGCCCCGGTCTTCAACCAGTCCACCTATAAGGCGAGTGTGAGGGAGAACACGCCCAGCGGTACCCTGGTCGCCAGGATCAGTGCGTACGATCTGGATGATGGGCCCAATGGAGACATCGTCTACTCCTTCAGCAGCCACACCCCCGCCAAGGTACGAGAACTCTTTGCTCTGGACTCAGCCACAGGGGAGTTGAGGGTCAAGGGACAGCTGGACTATGAGGAAACGAAGCTGTACGAGATTTACTTACAGGCTAAAGACAAGGGAGCCGTTCCTGGTGTGGCTCACTGCAAAGTGCTGGTGGAAGTCGTGGATGTGAATGACAATGCTCCAGAGGTGACAGTGACTTCTGTGTACAGCCCTGTGCCTGAAGATGCGGCCCCAGGGACGGTCGTAGCTCTGCTGAGTGTAACAGACTTGGACTCCCATGACAATGGCCTGGTGACCTGTTTTATTTCCCCTGGGATCCCCTTCATGCTCAGCTCCTCCCTCAAAAATTACTACACATTGAAAACAGATGGAGCTCTGGACCGGGAAAAGGCAGCAGAGTATAACATCACTATCACAGCCAAGGACTCGGGCTCGCCACCCTTGTCTGCAGTAAAACACATCCTGGTGCAGGTGTCAGATGTCAATGACAACGCGCCCAAGTTGTCCCAGGACTCCTATGATGTCTATGTTCTGGAGAACAACATGCCCGGCATCCCCATCCTTAATGTGAGCGCCACAGACCCGGACCTCGGGCGCAATGCCCACCTCTCCTATACCCTTCTGCAGGGTGACCCCACTTTCGGCCACCTCTTCTCCATCAACCGGGAGAACGGCACCCTCTACCTGCTCACCTCCCTGGACCATGAGGACCAGGTGGAGTTCAGCATGATGGTGCAGGTCCAGGACGGCGGCTTTCCGCCTCTGGCCTCTAATGTCTCAGTCAGTGTGTTTGTCACTGACCTCAATGACAATGCCCCAATGGTGCTGTACCCTCATCCCAACACCACCTACACCGATGTGGTGGCACCAGGCACTCCTGCCGGGCACATGGTCACCAAGGTGGTGGCGGTGGATGCGGATGCAGGGTACAATGCCTGGATCTCCTATACCCTGTTGCAGGCCACTGACCCCAGCCTCTTCTTGGTTGGGCTGCACAACGGGGAGATCTTCACGGCCCGCCAGCTCCGCGAGGATGAAACTCCTGAGCACACCTTGGTGATCCTGCTGAAAGACCATGGGGAGCCTGTGCTGTCCACCAGTGCCACCATCTCCATCTCTGTGGCCGAGATGGTCAAGGAGGTGCTCACTGACCTCACTGATGTGGCGCCTGCCAATGATCCCAGGAAACATGTGACTTTCTATCTCATCCTGGCTGTGATTTTGGTGTCAGCAGCCTTCTTCATCACCATGTTGTCCGTGGGCATCTTCAAGTGCTACAAGTGGAGGCAGTCAAAGGAGCTGTACAACAGCTCCAGGAGTACCACGTACAGGACACCAGGGCCCTTCCACCACATTGATGCCGTGCGGGGTGGCTTCACGCCACCCAGCTTCTACCACCAGGTCTATCTCACCACGGACTCTCGCCAGAGTGATCTCCTGTGTAAAAAGCCCTTCACTTCCAGCCCCTTAGGGAGCCGCCAGGGCACCATAAGGAATGGTGAGCCAGGGCTGTACCATCAGATTGTGGGCACCGCCAGCCGGCTCCCCACACCTGCCGAGGTAATGTAGCTCCTTCCTTGGCATGTCCCAGCGCTGGGCAGAGCCACAGTTCATTTGCGCCGTATGTGCGTGGTTGCATTTTGGGGTTGGGAGGGACATCCAGTCGCGCCATGCCCCTAAAGAGTTCAGCTACAGCTGAACAGGTGTTCTTTGGAGTCAAATGAGCCATCCTGAGGGCTGATGACTTCTGCACTGTGGTGAGCAGGATCAAGTGAATCAGTTTGTTCACACTGGCAAACATACGTCTTTTGGATGCAGTTTTGGGTACGCCTTGCATGAGTAACCGGTGAAGGCTGAGGTCAGCTTGAAACCACTTGTTAATCCTTGGCACAAAGTTTGTTGTTAATGGTATTTCCTTCCCTTCGCAAAAGGAGAGCCAAGGGGAGCACTTGCACTGCGGGGGAACATAATCTCTGTGCGTTGTGACTTGGTGGGGGCTGGAGAGGTGGTGGTGCAGATGGGGCTGGGAGCTGGGCATTGGCGTGTCACCTCTCACAGTGCAGCACGCAAAGGTGAAGGACAATGCTGATTCCTCTGTTTGACAGATCGTGGTCACAGAGCAGTCCCTCCCATCTGTGCCGCTCCTCGTGTTTGACTCCTGAATGGTTCCGGTTTTGCTTCCATGCAAGTTCTGTGATGATGTTTGTTTTGTGGCGGGGGAGGGATTGCAGACTGTCCCAGTTGCTTGCAGGGCTCCCCTGAGCTGGACTTTGGCTCTGAGCAGGGTGGTGAGTCCTCCACTCAGATGTTGTTCAAAAACCCTATTAGAAGCTCTGCATGATTTCTAATACGCTGTCTCTGGGTGATGTCTGATGTCCTGATGGAACAAACTGCAGGCTGGAAGGCGTTTGCGCATGGCAGCAGCTTCTCTGCTTCTCCCCCGATGGGAATTGTGCTGCTTAATTTGAAAGCTTTCAATTACAGGAATGCTTCAGTCTTCAGAGGTGAGGCCAGGTAGTGGATCCAGTGGAGAGGGGGTGTGGATCTGGTAGATTTCCAAGGTCATTGGTGCTGGTAATTTGTCCTTCCTGGGAGGCAGTGGGTAGGAGTGATTGGTTCCTCAGAGCAGAAGGAAGTGAGGTGCAGCGGAAGCTGTTCATGGGTGTGAGGCTGCGTGTGCCGCCTGCTCAGTGTGGCCAAATCACAGAAGGAGGCAGAAACCTCTCAGAATTATTTTATGCCTTTTTTTTTTCCCCTGCTTGCGTCACTGCTCAGACTCAGCACTTCTGGTTTGTGGCAGGTGAGAATGGCTGCAGCAGCTGCAGGAGCAAGTGTTTCTCTGCATTGTGTGGGCTGGGCTATGGCTGGGGAAAGGATGTCCCCTCCACCAAAAGGTCCTCACAAGATACCTCTGGTGGTGAGGGCAATAAGTGATTTGAGAGTGGGGGAAAGGAGGGCAGTAAACCTGAGCCCTAGCCATGACTCCCTCCTACTCCCCAGAATGGCACTGCAAAGGCACTGGCAGTGAGAAATCAGCTGGTCTGGCTCTGGGCCCTGAATTTTCAGTCTTTGTGGTGACAACGGACTGTGTCAAGCCTGCAAAGGCTTTACACCTCTTTGCTCTGCAGGACACAGCCAGCCCACAAAAGTGATGCTGTGGGGAGGGCGTTGGCCCTGTCTGTAGCAGGTGGCGTGGCCATGAGGGATCCTACCCTGCAGGATCTCCAGTGATCCCTGAGTTGTCTGGCTTGGTGCTTTTCCACAGGGTGAGCTCTGACCCTGTGGAATAAGGAGCATCTCCTTCTCCATCCTAGACACCCCATACCCTTCCTGCCTTGTCACACTGTCCCCATCCCAGCCTTTGACAGACCCAAGCAGCAGCAGGATTCCCTGTGTAAAGCACTTGCTCCAGGTCCTTGGTGACCGAGCCACCCCGGGACACTGAGTGGATTCTCCCAGGCTATGTGGGCTTTGCAGGGGGGTTCTGCTGAGGCACTGCAGCAGCAGCAAACCCATTCCCAGGGGTGCAGCACCCTGTATTGCTGGTGGAAAGGTCTGTCACCCAGCTATACTGTCTGGGGCCCGGACTGGGATGGGGACGGAGCACATTCCAGAGCCAAGGTTACTGTGACAGCTTCCTGCTCCGATCAGGAGCCCTGGGGGAATGAGTATGTGCAAGTAGGAATTGGTCACTCTGTGCTGGGAAATCCCTTGTCCAGCGCTTTTCTGCATTGTCTTTTTAAGAACGCCTTCTCCCCTCCTCCGGAGCCGGCAGTAGGTGGGACCCGGGCAGTCTTCTCACCATTCATAAGGTTCTTCCTGGTGTCTCTCCCTGACTGGCAGCAGGGTGGTCCCGCCTCACGGCTCTTAGAATAGGCAGGGAGGTGCTGCAGATCGGAGGGAGGACCCTCGACTGCAGCACCTTCACTGTCCGTGTTCTCGTCAGAAGGATGCTGTCCCTGTCACCGTCCACCGTGCCGGGCATGGGTGCCCTCAGCCTCCCTCACTTATTCCCCAGATCCCTCTGGTGCCCCGGTGGCGGAGACAGGCAGGATCCCAGGCAGGAGCTGGGTCCCCTGCCTGCCACACCACTGCAGACCCCCGCCCCCAGGGTCTGTGTGCACCCAAGGAGGGTCAGGGTGGCCTTCAGTGCACCAAGGACAGAAGACAGAGAGGGACATTTTACAAGAGCAGGTAGTGACAGGACAAGAGAGGATGGTTTCAAACTGACAGAGAGAAGGTTTAGATTACATAACAGGTATAAAAATTCTTCCCTGTGAGCATAGTGTGGCACTGGCACAGGTTGCCCAGAGAAGCTGTGGCTGCCCTGTCCCTGGGAGTATTCACGGTCAGGCTGGATTGAGCTTTGAGCAACCTGGTCTAGTGGAAGGTGTGCCTGGCCACAGCAGGTCAGAATGAGATGATCTATAAGGTCCCTTCCAACCCAGGCCATTCTGTGACTCTATGAATGCACAAGGCTTCTGCAGGGATGTGAATTGAACTAAAAGCCTGCAGCTTGCCAACATCATCTGGGACAGGGAGAGCAGGAAATTACTGTTTGCTTCCCCCTGGGGAAGCTGAGACCCCTGCTTTTGCCCTCAGGGCTGCAAAGCTGTATCTGCCACAGAATATCAGTGTGTGTGTCTGCCAGGTGGGAGGCTTGGACTTCCTTCCCAGCCTGACATCCTGACCTGGTGTTGTGATCCTGTGGTGATCTAGTGGCCTTGCTGTCCGGCTCTGTGTGTTTGCAGTGATTTGGGGCCTGTGAAGACTGACCCCTTCCTTGCCCCTGGGCGAGGAAGTGGCTTGCAGTCGGGTGTGCATTGGGAGCAATTGTATTTTGGCTTTGAATGGCTCACTGCCTTTGCTTTTTCACCTTCAGCCTCCCACTGCCACGGGTGGGCTGGGAGGAGTGGGCGTCCCTGCCTCAGTGTGAGGTCTCCTGGCCGGTGGTAATACTGTGGGCAGTGATGCCTCACTCAGAGAGGCAATCATGGGGTGCAGGCAGCAGCCAAAGCAGTAGCTGAGGGGGAGAAGAGGGGTGAGAGAGGAGCCCCTGGCACCTCGGGGCTCTAACAAGCACCTTTTCATCGGGCATGAAAAGTCCTTTGGCCTGCGTTCATGACAGCTGCCCTTTGTCTGTAGGCATGATGTGAAGCCACCATTGTGGAGGGGGAGCACACAGGGAGGGCTTGTACCTTGCTTCCAGGCTGCCAGGACGTGCAGTTTCCCTGTGAACGCAAAGCGAGCTGTCGGAGCAAGTGAGTCAGGCTGGCAGAGGGGAGGCCGGGGGTGGCAGCCCTGCTGTTGCCGGCTCAGGCCCCTGCTTCCCGCACCTCCGGAGCCACTGCTGGCCGAGAGGGGATGGAGCTCTCGGCCAATTGGGCGCTGATCTGAAGCGAGGGGGGGAAATCTGCTTCTCCCCCCCACCCCTCCCACCTCCGCGCTGGGGCTGTGATTCAGTTCCCCTCCCCCAGCCCACCCCCTCTGCTTGGAGGCTGACAGTTGGAGCCGCAGCCTGCCAGAGCCCCGGAGCTGTTTTCTAAGCCGTGGAACAGAGACCCAGGGATTTATTCGCAGTTCCTCAGTGCCTGCTGTGTCCCGGGCCGGATGCGCACGGACATGGAGAGTGTCAGCCTCCAGCGACCCGCCTGGAAATGGCAAGTACTGAGTTTGTTTTTGCTCTGCGGCTGGGGCTGGGTCTCCGGGCAGATCCACTACTCGGTGGTTGAGGAGTCAGAGTTGGGAACCGTGGTGGGGAACGTGGCCCGGGACCTGGGCTTGAAGGTGGAGGAGCTGCCAGGTCGCAGGCTGCGCCTGGGCTCAGAGGAGAGCTTGCGCTACTTCGCCGTGCGCCTGGACAGTGGCACGCTGGTGGTGAGCCAGCGGCTGGACCGCGAGCGTCTGTGCGGAGCAGCTGCCAGCTGCGTGCTGTCGGTGCAGGTGGTGACAGAGAACCCCCTGCAGCTCTTCCGCCTGGAAGTGGAGATCCTGGATCTGAACGACAACTCCCCGAGCTTCCCCACTGCTCACCGCACCCTGCGCATCGCCGAGTCTGCCACGGTGGCTGCGCGCTTCCCCCTGGAGAGCGCGCAGGACCCCGACGTGGGCACCAATGCTGTGAGCTCCTACTGGCTGAGCCCCAACTCCCACTTCTCCCTGGACGTCAAGCAGCAGCCGGATGGCAAACTGTTCCCGGAGCTGGTGCTGGAGCGTGCCCTGGACCGGGAAGAGCAGCCAGAAGTGCAGCTGGTGCTGACAGCTGTGGATGGGGGAAGCCCAGCTCGCTCGGGCACGGCACAGATAACGGTCCAGGTCCTGGATGTCAATGACAACGCACCCACCTTTGACCACACCACATACAAGGTGAAAGTCCCGGAAAACACACCTGTGGGGGCTGTGCTCCTCCGGGTCAATGCATCTGACCCCGACGAGGGCCCCAATGGGGAGACACAGTACTCCTTTGGGGTTCACACCTCCGACTCCGTGCGGAGGCTCTTTGCCCTGGATCCCCGCACTGGCGAGGTCTGGGTGAGTGGGGCCCTGGACTTTGAGGAATCGCGTTTCTATGAGATCTATGTGCGAGCCCATGACGGAGGGGTCCCAGAGATGGAGGGCAATTGTGTGCTGCAGGTGCAAGTGGAGGATGCCAATGACAACCCCCCGGAGGTGCTGCTCACCTCCTTGTTGAATCCGGTGCCAGAGGACACCCCACCGGAGACTGTCGTGGGGCTCTTCAATGTACGGGACCGAGACTCAGGAGCCAATGGGGATGTGAGCCTGGAGATCTCCCCCGACGTGCCTTTTGCCATCAGGTCCCTTCAGAACCACTTCTCCCTGGTCACCCAGAAAAGCCTGGACCGAGAGTCTACCTCACAGTACGCAGTGGAGCTGATCGCTCAGGATGGTGGTTCTCCTGCCCTCACCACCACACTCACGCTGCTCCTCAATATATCTGATGTGAATGACAACCCCCCACGCTTCTCGCAGCCCTCCTACGATGCCTTTCTCCAGGAGAACAACCCGCCTGGCTCCCTGCTGTGCACCGTCTCTGCCTCAGATCCTGACGACGGGGTTAATTCCCGGCTTGTTTACTCCATAGAGAGTGGCCAAGTGCAGGATGACCCCATCTCTTCCTTTGTCCACATCAACCCTGACAATGGCAATCTCTATGCTCAGCGCACCTTTGACTTTGAGCTGCTGCAGGTTCTGCCGGTGTCTGTGGTCGTGAAGGACTCGGGGTCCCCCCCTCTCTATGCCAATGTTACTGTCTACATCTTTGTGCTGGATGAGAATGACCATCCCCCCACCATCCTGCACCCTGCCAGTGACAGCGATGTGCCGGAACCCCAGAGGGTCCCGCTGTCTGCCCCACCGGGCTACCTGGTGGCCAAGGTGACAGCAGTGGATGCGGATGCTGGGCACAATGCCTGGCTCTCGTACCGACTCTTGCCGCAGTCCACCGACCCCTCCTTGTTCCACGTGTCGCTGTACACCGGGGAGGTGCGGACGGCGCGTGCCTTCCAGGACAGCGACATGGCAGTGCAGCAGCTCCTTGTCCAGGTGATGGACAATGGTGACCCTCCGCTCTCCACCACCGCCACCATCACTGTGGCCCTGGAGGAGGCAGCTCTGGAGGAGAGCTTTAAGCCTCAGGATTTCCTGGCTGGTGCCAAGGAAAAGCCGGACCTGACCTTCTACCTGATCATCGCGCTGGCAGCCGTCAGCACGGTGGCACTGGCCACTGTCACCCTCCTGGCCGCCCGCTGCCTCCGGCGCAGGGGCCGTGCCGCCGTCTCACCCTACTGCTGCTGCTGGCTCAGCGAGTCACCCTCCCGGGACTTTTGCAAGCACTCCAGCCCCAAGCTGCAGCTCAGCTCCGACGGCACCCTTAAGTACATGGAGGTCACGCTGCGACCCACCGACTCCCCGTCCCAGCACTACAGCACCTGCTTCTCCCCGGGCTCCGAGCGGAGCGACTTCACCTTCCTGCGGCCCTGCCCAAGCCCCGCCACGCTGCCGCGGGAGAGCGGGGTTTTCCTGCCGGCCGGCGGGACGCTGCGGGACCGCGGCCAGGTGAGCGGCCCGGCCCGGGCTCCGGCGGCTCCGGCGGCTCCGGCGGCGCGGGGGGCGCGCGCGGCTCCGGTGCGCGGGCCGTGATTGGCGCCGGTGTTGCTGTCCTGGGGAAGGCGCGCGGCGATTGGAGCGGCGCCGCCGCGGCCGCAGCCAATGGCGGGGCCGCTGCGCGCCGCGCTCCCCCCGCCCCGCCGGGCCGCGTCCGCCCCAAACAATGAATGGGAGCGGCGAGCGCTGAGCGCGGCCCCCGGCGCCCAGGGCATCGCTCCCCGGCCCGCCACCCGGCAAGGATGCCGAGGGCAGGGCAGGCGCGCCGCTCCCTGGGGCTGCCGCGTGTCTTCTCCTTCTGTCTGTTCTTGCACAGCTCGTCTGCTCAGATCCGGTACAGCATCCCGGAGGAGCTCACGCGGGGTGCCTTTGTGGGCAATATCGCGAAGGACCTGGGCACCGATGTGGCAAAACTGGCGGCAGCTAATCTGCAGGTACTGTCCGATTCGGATTCCCAGTACTTCTCCGTCAATGTGAACACGGGGGTTATTATGGTCAGTGAGAGGATAGACCGGGAGCAGCTCTGCGGGCAGAACCCACGCTGCTTCCTCCACTTGAAACTTGCCATCGAGAACCCGGTGGAGTTTTACCGTATTGAGGTGGAGATCCTGGATATCAATGACAACCCCCCGGAGTTCCCCAGTGATGAGGTTTCCTTGCGCATCTACGAGCTGGCGTCTCTGGGTGCCCGCTTCCCCATCCAGCCAGCCCAGGACCCTGACGTGGGCACCAACACCTTGCAGACCTATCACCTGAGTGCCAATGACAACTTCAACCTCAACGTGAAGGCCCGCACTGATGGTGGGAAGTTCCCTGAGCTGGTGCTGGAGCGGGCCCTGGACCGGGAATTCAGAGCCTTCCACTACCTGGTGCTGACTGCTGAAGATGGGGGCTCTCCCCCACAGTCCAGCAAGATACGCATCACTATTCAGGTTCTGGATGCCAATGACAACCACCCGGTCTTTGACAGGCCATCATACGGAGCACGCTTGGTGGAGAACTCGCCGCTGGGCACCCTCGTGGTGAAGTTAAATGCCACCGATGTGGATGAAGGACCCAACGGAGACATCCGCTACTCCCTCAGTAGCCACAACTCAGCTGCCTTACGCCAGATCTTTGCCATCGATGAGCAAACTGGGGAGATTCGTGTCCAGGGCAACCTGGACTTTGAGGAGGCGACAGTTTATGAGATCGAAGTGGAGGCCAAGGACATGGGGTCACCCACGATGGAGGAGCACTGCAGCGTGGTGGTGGAAATCACTGATGTCAATGACAACGCCCCTGAGGTCATTCTTACCTCCTTCTCAAGCACCCTGAGCGAGGATGCACTGCCAGGCACAGTGGTGGCCGTGATACACGTCAGAGACAGGGACTCTGGCGAGCAGGGCAAGGTCCTGTGCCACGTGTCTCCAGATCTTCCCTTCCAGCTGCGTAAGGACTACGAGCACCAGTACTCGCTGCTCACCAGCACCCGACTGGACCGGGAGCACGTTGCCTACTACAATGTCACCGTCTCTGCCTCGGACCTGGGCCATCCCCCCCTCTCCCGCCACACCATCTTGCCAATCACCCTGATAGATGTCAATGACAACGCTCCCCAGTTTGAGCAAGCGTCCTATGAAGTGCTGGTGGCAGAAAACAATCCAGTGGGCAGCGTGCTGGTTACAGTCTCTGCTGCCGACCCTGACTCGGAGCAGAATTCCCGGCTGTCCTACTCCATCCTGCGAGCTGGTGGGACAGATCCAGGCCTGGATCCTACTCGCTACCTCTCGATACATCCCACGAATGGGCAGGTCACTGCCAAATTCCCTTTTGACTATGAGCAAACCACCTATCTCCAGTTCCATGTGGAGGTCTCTGATGGTGGCTCCCCGGCCCTGAGGAACAGAACACTGGTTCATGTTTTTGTAGTGGACCAGAACGACAACGCCCCACGGGTGCATTTCCCCAGGGCTGGGGAGGACTCTGCTACTCAGTTCCGAATTTCCCCTTCCATCGTCCCTCCTGCCCTCATCACCAAGGTGGTGGCAATCGATGCGGACTCAGGGCGCAATGCCTGGCTATCCTACCACCTTGTGGAGGCCACAGACCTGGGGCTTTTCAGCGTGGCCCTGCGTTCTGGGGAGGTCCGGATCATGCGGGCTCTGCAGGAGACGGACGCCTCTGCGCACGAACTGCTGGTGGTGGTCCGGGATGCCGGGGAACCCCCACTCTCCACAGCCGTCACCCTGGTGGTGCTGGTGGAGGAGAAGGGTCCGGAGGCCCTGCAGGGCTCCGAGGCTCGGGCTGCTGATGGTGGGGGCTTGCCCACTATTACACTTTACCTGATTGTGTCCCTAGTGCTCATCTCCACCGTCTCGCTGGTGGGACTGGCAGCGCTGGGCATTCGGTGCCTCCGGCGGGGCTCTGCACCTGCCAACCAGGGCTGCTGCGTGGAGAGCGTGAACACGCTTCAGCCTCCTCCCAGCCACATCTTTGGGCACTTGCACTATGAGCCTAAGCAAGGGGACACTGTGATGGGCGTGCAGGTGACAGCAACAGCACCCCCCGCCCCCCGTTACCGCTCCTGCTTTTCGCCGGTCTCGGATATCAGCGAGTTCATGTTTGTGAAACCCTCCGCGGATCCCACCCTGTGCAGCGAGGTGAGCTCGGGAGTGTGGTCTCCAGCCTGAACACAGCGCCGGTGTTCGCGGGGCTCGGCACCGATCCGACCGGCTTTGGGGAGGGGGTGTCCGCCGGTGCCCGGTGCCAGCAGCCGGGCGGGGCGGAGCGGGGTTCCCGCTGCCGGGAGTCCCCGGCGCCCTCCCGGCGCTGCGGGGGCGGAGTGGCGGCAGCGGGGGAAGGGGGGGGCTACGCCGTGCGTATTTTGGGGAAGGCGGTGAGATTGAGAAGGGAGGAGGAGGGAGAGAAAAAGGAGGAGGAGGAGGAGGAGGGGGCTGTGGAGAGACGTAAAACTGTCACTCGGTCCATCCCCTCCGCTCGCCGACTTTGTGTGTCTTTGCGTATCGAGAAGCGGGTTCAGCCGGCCGGGCTGCGCTCGCCCCCTCCCCCGCCTTCTCCATCCCTCCCTGTCCGGCTCCGGCGGCTCCGGCGGCGGCTTCCTCCCTGCACAACCAGCTCGGACCCCCCCGGGGCGCGGGGGTTCCGGCTGCCGGGGCCGGCTGCGGGGGCGGGGAGGCGGGGGAGGCTGCGCGGAGCCGCCGCCGCTCCTCACCGCGCTGCTCCGTTCGCACACCCGGCACGGGATGCTCCCGGGACAGAGTTTGCCATGGCAGCTCCCGCTGCTGCTCGCAGCCCTCTTCTGCCTGCCGGCTCCCAGCTGCGCCCAGCTCCAGTACTCCGTGCCCGAGGATCGCGAGCCGGGCTTCTCTGTGGGCGACCTGGCCAAGGACTTAGGGGTGGACGTGCGGAGCCTGGCCGCCCGCAACCTGCGCCTGGTGAGCGAGGGTGGGCAGCGGCACTTCCAGGTGGACCTGGCGGCAGGTGTGCTGCTCCTGGACAGCAGGCTGGACCGGGAGGCACTGTGCGGGCAGAGCCCCACGTGCTCTCTGCACCTCCAGCTCGTCATGGAGAATCCCCTCCAGCTCCACCGTGTTGAGGTGGACGTCCTCGACGTGAACGACAACGCGCCCCAGTTCCCCAAGCCGGAGGTGTTGTTGGAGATCACTGAGGTAGCCAACCCTGGGACTCGGCTGCCCTTGGAGGTAGCAGAAGACCCGGATATGGGCTCCAACTCCATCTCCACCTACGAGCTCAGCCCCAGCAAGCATTTTGCCCTGAGCATCAACGTGAGAGGAGATGGTGTTAAAATGCCCGAGATTGTACTTGAAAAAGCACTGGATAGAGAGAGAGTGCCTGTTCATCATCTAACACTGACAGCCCTGGATGGAGGGACTCCTGTGAAATCTGGCACTGCCAAGGTTACCATCCATGTCCTGGATGCAAATGACAACCCTCCTGTCTGTGACCCACCCATATCCAAGGTACTGCTGGAGGAGAATGTGCCCGTGGGCACTCTGGTCACCAAGCTGAATGTCACCGACTTGGATGAAGGTCCCAACGGGGACGTGGAATATTCTTTCAAAACTAGCAATAATGCACCTGGTAAATTCACCAAGCTGTTCTCCTTAGATGCTCGGACAGGGGAGATCAGAACCAAAGCCCCACTGGATTATGAGGAATCCAGTGCTTACGAGATTGCGGTTCGAGCCAGGGACAAGGGATCTCCAGCCATGGAAGGCCACTGTCACCTGCGAGTGGAATTAATTGATATCAACGATAACAGCCCAGAGATCGTGCTGACCTCTGTCTCCAGCCCAGTGCAGGAGGATGCAGCCCCAGGCACTGTGATTGCCCTCATTGGTGTGAAGGACAGCGATTCCGGGGACAACGGGCAGGTCCGTCTACAGATAGCAAAAGAGCTCCCATTTAAACTGGTGTCATCTTTTAAAGAGCATTTCTCACTGGTCACCAGTGGTCCCCTTGATCGGGAGAAGGCCAGTGGATACAACATCACGGTGAGGGCTGTGGATTCAGGGTCCCCCCAGAGGGCCACACAAAAAACCTTTTATCTCCGCATTGCTGACGTGAATGATAATGCACCGAATTTCTCCAGCCCTTTTGATACAGCTCACGTCCAGGAAAACTCCCTTCCTGGAACTTCTGTCTTTTCAGTGTCAGCATCAGATCCTGATGAGGGTAGCAATGCCAAGCTGTCTTACTCCATCCTGGACAACGGGATGCAGGATGTACCCATCTCAGCCTACTTCCGAATAGACCAGGACAATGGCACCATCTACACCATGCGGGCGCTGGATTACGAGCAGGACAAGGTGTTCCAGGTGCCCGTGGAGGTGAAGGATGCTGGGTCTCCTGCTCTGAGTAGCACCGCTGTGGTCCATGTGTTTGTCCTGGACGAGAATGACAATGCTCCCAACATTGTCTACCCGTCTGTCCCCAAGGGCTCTGCATTCCACCAAGCCATCCCGGCCTTGGCAGAGCCTGGCTATCTGGTAACCAAAATTGTAGCAGTTGATGCTGACAGTGGCCATAATGCCTGGCTGTCCTACCAGCTGCAGGAGTCTGAGGCTTTGCCTTTCCAAGTGGAACGCCGCTCTGGAGAGATAAGGGTTGCACAGGCTCTCAGGGAGTCGGAAGATTCCCACAGGCTGGTGGTCGAAGTGAGGGACAATGGCACGCCGTCCCTCTCGGCCTCTGTGGTAATAGTCATTTCTCCAGAGGAAAGCAGCGTGCAGGACTTCTCCAAGTCCTTGGACCTCCCCCAGTCTTCTCCCGAGGATACCAACCTAACGCTTTACCTCATCATCTCCTTGGTGTCCATCTCCCTTGTGTCCTGCGTGATGTTTGGGCTGGTGGCTGCCCGGTGTCTCAAAGCTGGCAGTGCCAGCTGGACTTTTGCAGGTTGCTGCCAAGGGTCTGGCCGCAAGCCCGCCTCCCATTTCCGAGGGCAGATGAAGCCAGATGGCTTCATCAAGTACCTGGACGTGGGAGGAGCGGGCTTGACCTCCCAGGCACAGAATTACACCTCTTGTTTCTCGCCCATGTCTGACCAGAGTGATTTCCTCTTTGTAAAGCCCTTCAGCCATTCTAGCACTGCGGAGACCGTGGCTGCCTACGAGCAGGTGACCAGCACCTTAGCGAGTCCCTGCGATGGGGTAAGAGGCTGTTTCTTACTGACCTCCCTGCTAAGTGCAACAGGTTGTCATATCCAGGCCAGCTGGCTGTTCTCTGTCTGTCCTTCCTCCTAGGACGGTGGCCTCAGGGAACGTGTCACTGTCACCTCCTGGGAGGTGGCAGGTGAAAGTTTTGGCTTGGCTTGGTGGAGGTGGGGGAAGGGGCTGAGCAGCACTATAGGATTGAAGACTCTGTGTTTGTAGCAGTGGAGAGTTTCCCTTTGGCCCCGCTTGTACTTGTTTCTTTTTAAAGGGATTCTTAACGTGGTTGCGAGCAGATTGTTTGGGGGTTTAACTTCTTGGTTCTGTTTAACCCCTTTTTCCTACATGGCGAATGAATTGTGGTGCGGAGGAGGTTATCTGGAAGGAAAGTCTGCCTGTGTTTCTTTGGCTCAGTTTTAGAGGTGCATTGTAGAAATTTCTCATTTCTTAAGCCCCAGGTGTTATTAATTACTGACTGTGCCTCAGCAAGGGATCATTTTCCACCTTGAGCGAGGAGCTGAATTCAGTATTGAGCACTAAAATACTGAAATGTCACGTGGGACATTATTCACAAAGATCTTGGTGACCTTACGTGCCCTTGGGCTTGCAGAGGCTGAGGAGCGGCAAGCTTTGAAAACTTGAGCTGTTTGTACTCAGATGCCTAAATATAGATGTAGGTGACTGTGTTTAGCTGGAGCTTTTATAACTTTGGGCTATAAAAAGTAAAGCAATTTTGTGTCACAAATGCCTGCCCTAAATTTGAAAATGGTAATTACAACAGGAATTCAGAATATGGAAGGGCTATTCAAAATATTGGGAAGGGCTTATCTAGTGCAGTATTGTGTGTCAGCGTGTGCAAAAATGCGTATCTGAAATCTGGAGGGCAAGTCTTTAAACAGCTTCATTTGCATGCAGCATGGGGACCAGTGGGGCATCTGTTTTAGGGGAGTAATTTATTCTAATATCTTCTTTCATGAGTATCATCAAAGCTGCAGAGAAATTAGTGAGAGCACATCTACTAAATAAAAATCTAGGTCAGCTCTACTCGTCTTCACTTTTCCTTAGTATTTGCATGTACAAGCAGAATAATCCTATAAAACTGGTGTTCCACTATGTATGGACTGTGAACTGCTCATTCCTAAAATAGCTGAGGGAAGTGTTGTCCTTTCCAGGTAGTATGTCATCCCCCTGGAGTTAATTAAGATGATTATGATTTTCGGAAGTGTGTGTTTTCCCGACAGAAACAATTGTGCTATTTAGTGCTTTCCACAAAGGCGTGATTCAAACAGGAATATACAAGCTTACTCCATGTCCTTCCTTATTTACAAAATGTTCATTGTCTGGTGGTAAAATAACACGGGCAGAGAGCGATACGGGGGTTTATTAATGAGGTTACAAAGTGTGCTGCTGTGTCTGAAGGTTATTGTGTCTCCTAAACAAATAATGCTTTTTCCTCTTGCTGTCGGAAGTTTATTCTTCTCTCTGTGGACAGAAATATTGTAGTGCTCCAAGGCCACAGCATCTACGAAAAGTCATTCAAATACAATGCCTGAAAACAAGATTTAGGCAGGCCTTTTTAAGGATAGAAGAAGGAGAGATTAGGAAGGTCTGTTACCATTTTACCTTAGAGTATTAAAAGCATCTTTCTCAGTATCAATTAACTCTGCCACCCCCTCACACCCCGCTTCTTCCTCCAAGCTCATTATTGTGGTACCACTGCTCCTGCTGGATTCATGCCCTTATCAGTTTATTTCATGCTTCATTTCTTTCACAGTCTGGTTTCCTGAGCTGCTTTGGAAGATTATTCTCTGAACAGTTTTTGTCATGCTTTCTGGTATTCATGCTGCTTCAGAAATACTCAAGAAAGGGGGAGGGGGACCTTTCTCTTTGTTCTAATTGATTTGCTTCACTTGGACAGAACATGCTGATACTCCAGACTGAAATAATCCAGGATCAGTTCACTTTCATTTCCAAAGGCAAGAATGGAGGTATTAAAACTCTTCTTTTTCTTTGCAGCAAGCTCAACCTAACACAGATTGGCGCTTCTCTCAGACCCAGAGACCTGGAACAAGTGGGTAAGTGGCTCTTTCTTCATTTGTCTGTGGGGCGAAGGTTTCTTTTCTTTGTGTGCCACTTTCAGTGCTGGGCAGTCCAGGAGTGGCAGCTCTGAGAACGGGTGTTGCTGTCATTGATGGAGTCAGAAATGGGGCTGCTCCTGTGGCAGCTGTGTTTGGTGGGGGTGTGACAGCTGCTGCTGGCAGTGGTGTGTCTGGGTTTGGTGTCTGCACCTCAGGACCTGGAAGGTGCTCCAGGTGAAGGTTAAAGGACTGGACAATGGGTTTCACAGAGAAAGGCTTCTTTGCTGAAGCAGATTTTGAGCATTTGAGTAAATTCCTTCCTGAGTCAAAAACCTTAATTCCGCTCCCTTCACGGAGGCCACTGGAAGTCACTCCCTTTACCAGTCATGGAACCTTGAGCTCTGTGCTGCTCAGGTGTGTTCACAGAACCACAGAATGGCTCAGGATGGAGGGGATCACAGAGCTTCACCTGGTTCCACCTCCCTGCTCAGCTGGGTCATCCCAGAGCACACAGCACAGGATTGTGCCCAGACAGTTCTGGAATGTCCCCAGTGAGGGAGATTCCACCACCTCTCTGTGAGGTGTGTGTGAGGTCAGAAAAGAAGCCCCAGCAGCAGAGCAGAGACCTCCCAAGCGAGTACCCCGCTCTTGACTGGCGCTCTCCTGCCTCTGGCCCACCAAGGTTTGCTTGTCTTGGTCCACAGTGAGAGACCACTGACAACAAAATGTTGTTCTTTGCCTCTCACATCTTCCCTCCTGGCTCAAGAGCAGGGGCAGGGATCCTCTTCAGAGGGTGAACTCCCTTGAAAGAAAGAGCTGAATTCCACCTTTCTCTGTGAATACCCCAACCAGAGGTTATTGTGTACACCGAGACTGGCTCCAGGATAATTTATATGTGAAAAGATGATATCTTTTGGGGAATACCTGAGGATTGCACTCTTGGAGCAATCAGGAGGAAATTTGGGTGATGTACTTCCTCATCTGGCTGGGTCAGGCACTGGATCTCTGTGCTCTGGCATTCCTGGTGGCCACTTGGGCAGCTCCCGTGGAGGTTAAAATGGTGACATGGGAGTACTGGGTGCTGGATTTTGGTGTCAGAGCTTGCAGTTGAACATCAGCAGCTGCTTGTGCCTGACTCTTTCCCTGAGTCTGGCTCAGTAATTTATCTTATCAGAAAATTAAGAGATTGCTATAGCCAACTTGTTGAAGTGATTAAACTTTGCCATTAGGCTCTTCCAGCTGATAAAGCTAAAATGGAGTGAGGGTTTGATGTAATTAGATAAAAGTGTTCATAGTAGAAACTGGCCTTGGACTTTAAAACAAAGCTGTAGCTGGAATAGTTTTCTCAGAGGTCTGTTGAATTCCCCATCACTGACAACGTTTTAATCAAGGGACATCTTTCTAAGCATTTCCGCTCCAGTTCAAATGACAATTAACAAGGCCCTGTTAATGCAGAAGTGCACCACAGCTGCTGTAATTGTTTTGCTGTGAGAAGGCAGTAAATGAGCCCCATCAGAGCAAGCTCTACTGCTGCCTCTTCTAGTGTCATGCTGGGGCTCTTCAAGGCACAGAGCTGATGCAGTCCAGACCCCCCTAGCTCAGTGACAGGGACTTTTCTCAGGTCATGGGACAGTGACACTCACCCCATGGGACAGTGACACTCACCCCAGCTCCCAGCTTCTGCCTGGATCTCTTCACAAGCTCCATCCCCTTCCCAGTGCCTAAGAGACAGCAGCAACTCGTGGCGTGGGAAGAGAGAGGGCAAGAGGAAAGGCAGCCTCAGACTGTTTGTGGGGAGCTGAACTGGTGTGACATGATAGTTCTGGGGCATGAGCCACCATGTCACTGCTGAGGAGCTGTGACCTGGGTGCCCAGGACAGTCCCTGGAACAGCTGCTCTCATATCACAGAATGGTTTGGGTTGGAAGGGTCCTTAAAGCTCAGCTTTTTCCAGCCTCTGCCATGGGCAGGGTCCCCTTCCCCTGGATCAGGTAGCTCAGAGTCCCATGTCAGTGTCTGTTGTGATGGAGTCCCACAGCATGGGCTGAACCCTGGCTTTGGAAAGAGACTTTGCCCAAGCATAGGCTGCTGCTGAAATAACTGGAAAAACTCAGTGGATTTTAATTCCTGCTGGTTTTCCCCACTTGCTTGTGTCCACATTTGCAACAAAACGGCTCTTGCAGATTTTTTCCCCCACTGTTTGTTTCATGCTGTTTGAAGTTAAATGAAGGGGGATGTTTTTATTCCAGACCTGTGTGACAGTATTAAAGGATGGTAATAGAAAGTGCTCTCCTGTGTTCAGTGCCCAGCCCTGACATCTCCCTGGTGATCAAACAGGCAGATCCTGGAAAGCAGCCCACTCCCCACTGTGCTGTTCCCGTGCTCTTCCCGGCGTTTTGATGCCTGGTGTGTGAATTTCCAGGCCCTGCTTGGTAGTTCAGGTATTAAAGAGGGGCAAGTGCAACTGCCTGAGCCCGGCTCACTGTTCTCCCCACGATGGCAAACCCTGTACAAATGTGTCTCCTGCTGGCAGGTGAAGCTCTGTAGCACCACGAGCTCTCTGAACTGCAGGGCTCTGCCTGGTGCTTGGGGAGCACAGGTACCTTTGAGCTGGAAATTAAAAAACGGGAAGTGCTCTTAACTCGATTTGACCCAAATTTATTAACAATGAAGACGTGGCAGCTTAGGCCAGGGGTTTGGATGGATGCTGGAGGGAGCCTGGCACTGCCCCTAAGCCAGAAACAAGCTCAAACCCGTGTTGGGGTTTCTCCCTTGCTGTCTCCATGGGAGCTGGGGGAGAAACAATCCTGTCTTTCCTCCACATAGCCCTGCCCATCACAACAAATCCCACATGTCTCTGGGCACCTGGAACCAGGCAGAACAGGGGAAGCTCAGTGAGGCAGGGAGCAGCTCTTGATCTCGTACATCGCTGCTGCTCGGGGACAACAAAGGGAATCTGCTCTTTGTTCTGAAACACGGGAGAGCTCTGGTGCACATGCTCAGGAGATAAGAGCTCAGACAATATGCTCTGGAAATGTGGTAGCGAGGCAGACCTGAGCAAAACGATTCAGAATTAATCTTGTTTGGAAGAAATAGGAGGATAGATGATTAATTGAATGATGTTTGTGTTTTGTTTTTCTTAAAAAAAACAAACACCCGTGCTGTCGCTGGGCAAATGTAAATGAGTCCGGAGTGATTCCGAGCAGCAGATGCCATTCCCAGACAAATCAGATCAGTGGCTCTAGCAGAGATTACAGTGATGAATTGGCCAAAGTGGAGTAAATGAATGGTCCAGCAACATTGCAGGATATCCCTGTGGGATCATCAGTGTGGGGTTTCCCTGTGGGAGGAGGCTGGTGGTGTATGGGAGGAGAGTGCAGGGACTGGGGCTGCTACCAAGGACCCATCTTGTTGTTTTGGTTCGTTTTCATTGTTGTGCCCTGTATGTTCATGGTGCTGCTTGACCCTGGCTGCTCTTTGTTTTGGTGTCTGTGTGATGATTTGTTCAGGAAAACACCGGGCTGAAGTCAGGATTTCCTTCCTGGAGGATGGGGAGGGCTCTGTGTTGCTCACAGGTGGGGCATGGGTGGGTGAGACAGGCCGGGCTGGGAAGAGTCAGTATGTCCTGGGCACCTCGTGGCAGCAGTGAGGACAGTTTTGGGCTGTGTGGACAGGCTGGGAGGAGATCCCGGGCAGGAGACACCCCAGAGACAGCGGCAGGGGACTCACGAGGAGGTGGGAAGCAGTGTGAGAAACCATAGCAACTCCAGGGGAGGGAGGAGCAAGGCGTGTGGAGAAGATGCAGAGTTGCCATTTCACACCCCCCTTCCATTTGTTTTCTCCAATCCTGAATCCCCCTTTGTTAATGCTTCCCAAAGCTGTTGCTAGCCAGGCTTCCCCTCCCAGGCTGAGCACAGCCAATAGTGATGTTCACTTCACCTCACTTGTTTATCAAACAGCATCCCAGCTGCCCTGTCTGACCCCAGCCATCATCCCCCCACCATAGCATGAGGGGCTTGGGGCTGGCAGTGGAGATGCTGCAGCAGGAGAGAGCCAGGAAGGAAAAGAGGGATTTTTTTTCTTTCATTCTTTGTGTTGTTTTCACACAAGAACTCCAGGAGTTGGGCTTGCAGGGCTGTCAACAGGCTGCCTGTGTGTGCTGGGGGCCGGGAAGAGGAGTAAAGAATAGTCCTTTCAGCTCTCAGGGGTGTTCTTGTGGCTCACAGCATGCAGGTAGTGCCAAGGTGGGGGGCTTGTGGTGTGTTTTTGGGGTGCACGACAGTGTAGCAGGACACTGACCCCATATGTGTGTCTGGAGGGGACATCCCAGAGCAGCTGGGGCCGGAGGAGCAGAGAGGGAAACACGGACATTCCTGGGCTTACACAGCACAGGGTGGGTACCCAGCAGGACAACTGCTGGGCTGCAGGCTTTGCCCACATCCTTCCTAAAAATAAACACTTGCAGAGCCGGGGGCCACAGGGGCGTCTGTGGGCGTTGGAAACGCCCAGGAATTTACGCTGTGGGTTTGTGTGGGGGTGTAGCGGATCCAGGAGCGAGTGCTCCGAAGCACATGCACAGGGCACGGTGGGGCTGGGCAGATAAACACTGACGGATTTGCCTTCTGCTCATTCATGGCAAACGTGGGAATGGGCACGTGCCAGGCAGGGCTGCTGGACAGGCTGCTGGACAGGCTGCAGCTTCTCACTGACAGGAGCAAGAGGAGCAGCAGAGGGAAGTGCCATGGTGGGGAGTTTAGGAAATAATTACAATCCTCATGTTTCCATCCCACGTGCACTCCGGGGTTAAACCAGCAGTGGTGTTTGCTGTGCCAGGTGTGGTTGCACACGTTTTGCAGATGAATTATGAAGTTGTAACAGTCTCTGGGCTAAAATTCCTGCTGCTTCTATCTGGGTTGTGTTTGTTTGCCTGTTCAGTACTGAGTATGTAGTGGTTCCTCCACAACTCCTGCACCATGTGGAGTGTGGAGCTGCTCTCAGCTGCCACCCCAAGGCCTGGGGAAGGTGTGAGTGGAGCCCTGCAGCCTGAAAAAGTCACAGCAGCCTCTGGAAATCTATTTGAGGTCATGGCTTTGAAGGAACAGCCATAATCTGAGTGACAGTGTTCTCCTAAGACTGAGAGCTGCTGTGCTTTAATGTGGGCTGTGAATCTCTGAGTGCAGGAGGAGTTGGGCCACTGAAGCAGCTCTGCTCTGAAGGAGTTTTCCCCCTGCCAAATCCTCTGGGGCTGTACAGCTCAAATCCCCAGCTTCTGCCAGCTCCTGGGGAGCCTGGGAGAGAAGGTGCCTTTTTGGGGAGTATTTGGGGTGGTTGTTCACATCCAGTGATGAAGCCCACGCCAGTCCTCAGCCTGCTTGTGTGGCTTTTGCTCAGCAAACACCTTGGAGGAAACCACAGGAGCTCAGGAAGGGCCAGACTGTTTTATCTGTCAGGTTTGACCCAGTGGGTTGTGAAACAGAAAAGACTGAAGACAACTTAGAGCCTCATGTCCTGGAGGTGCTGGAGCGTGTCCAGGGCAGGGAACGGAGCTGGGAAGGGGCTGGAGCCCCAGGAGCGGCTGAGGGAGCTGGAAAGGGGCTCAGCCTGGAGAAAAGGAGGCTCCGGGGGGACCTTGTGGCTCTGCACAACTCCCTGACAGGAGGGGGCAGCCGGAGGGGGTCAGGCTCTGCTGCCAGGGAACAGGGACAGAAAGAGGAAAAGGCTTCAAGTTGTACCAGGGGAGGTTTAGATTGGATATGAGGGAAAATTTCTTCAGAGAAAGGGTGGTCAGGTGTTGGAACAGACTGCCAGGGCAGTGGCAGAGTCTCTATCCCCGAAGGGATTTAAAAGCTGTGCAGATGTGGCACCTGGGGCTTGGGTTAGCGCTGGAATTGTCAGTGCTGGGTTAATGGTTGGATTCAATGATCTCAAACGACTTTCCCAACCAAAGGGTTCTGTGATTTTATTACTGGGATTTCCTATCAAACTCTGCAGGGCAAACTCTGCTTTTAAAGGACTGTGAGGCTGCCCAGAGCCTGGCTTTGCTCTGAGCATGGACTGCAGCCTTGTGGTGCAATTTTAGAGTGGATTTGGGGTGCTGGGACAGGCAGGAGCTGTTTGGATGCTGGGAGCAGGACTTGTCCCTGGATAACTGCTCTCCCTTCCCCTCTTCCTGTGGAGCTGATCTGATCTTGGGATTGGAAGCTGAAGGTTTTGTAGAGATGAGTCCTGGTCCCACCCCACCTCCCCTTCCACTAGGAGACCACAGAGCTGGTCCCCTGTGCCACCTGCGAGCACTTCTGCTGGCAGAGTCCACCCTTTTGTCTATTAACAGCCCAAATCTCAGCAGATTCAGTATTTGGGCTTCTTTCTACATCACGTAGCCCTTTTTAACTGGGTATTTCCTTCCCTTATGGACCATTCTGGGCCAATAATCCCTTTATCTGCATTCATCATGGCCCATGAAGTCTGAACCCTCCAGATTCTGCCAAGTGGGACAAAAGCCATAGAGTCTTTTGTGGAGAAAAGGAAATATCCCAGTGATGGGATGTGTTTCTCATTGTGGACAGCCCCCAGAATGAATATCAGGAGTTTCACCACCAGTTTTATGTATAGAAATGCTATTTTAGGTAATTTAACAGGTGCTACTTGTATTAGTTTAATTTTTCTCTCTCCATCTGCTTCCTGCGCAGCTGAGCATGGCCGGCTGCGGAGATGGATCTGAAAAATAGGCACAACAACCTTTCCAAAGAATTTCTCAAAATATCCTTCCTGGCATGTCTGGGACACGGGTGGTGGCAGGATGGCCCAGGGGGAAATAATTCCTGGTCTCGGCTCTGTCTCCTTCAGGAGGGTTAGAAGAGTTCCAGGGAGAGGGGACACTGCCCTGGCCCCACTTTTAGAGCCTTTGTGGGCTTTTGTTCTGCCTTCATCCAGCAGAGCAGCATCCCAGCAGCAATCCAGCAGCTCCACGGGCTGGAAGTAAAAACTCCCCGGTGCTTTGGGAGGCTGGAATTCTTCCCCCCACTCACACTTCCTTGCTCACATTTTCAATTCCATCTTCGCAAAGTCATGATCTTAAAGCTGGGCTTCATCCAGGCTCCCTCCAGGCCTTGTAATTGCATTACGGAAGTGGCCGGGAATGTGCGGAGCCGAGGGAAGGTGGGGGAAGGGCTGGCAGCATCCACTGTCAGGGAAAGGAGAAGGACAGGAAATTGTGGCAATTTTGGAGTTGATCCCGCTTTTTCGGAGGCTGGGGGAGGCTGGTGGACTGCGGGATGCGGGAAGCGGGACAGAGGGATGCTCGGCCCGGGCTGTGTCCCCGGGCGCGGGGCCGTGTCCCCGCACGCCTCGGGCACAGCGGAGGCTCAGCACCGGCGGGGACGGATCTGCTCCCTCTCACTTGTCACTCTGCCAGCCTGGGAATGTTCAGGCTGAGATTTTACTGCTGCTGCCGCCTCCGGCTGGAGCCGTGTGTGGGAGGCAGCGGGGGGATGGGGAGGAAGCTGGGAGAGAGGAAAGAGCAGCGCAGCGGGGCTCGGCCAGGGGGGCAGCCAGCGGCGAGCGGGGACTGCTCGGGAATGGGGCTGGAGGAATGGCCTTGAAGATACCCCTGGCTCTGGGAGCTGGGTGGGGAGGGGAGAGCAGGATGCTGCCCCAGGGAAAGTGGGAGCAGCATCCGGGGCTGGGGTGTAAATGGGAGGAGAAGGAAATCCCAGTCACATCCCCTGGCCCGGAGCGGGGGAGCCTGGAAGCAGCCGGGACCACGGGCTGGGAGAGGGCACTGCCACAGGAGCCAGAAAGCCCCAAATAAGAGAGGAGAGAGGATGCTGAGGGTGTCCCGGGAAAATCCCCAGCCCAGGCACTGCCCACAGCCCTGCCAGGTGCCTCAGAGTGCCAAGGTCTGGTCCTCGGGGCACTGAGCTGCCCTCTCCATCTCCCGGGGCTCTGACAGCGCTGCTCTGGCACGAATAAACTTTTCCAGTTTGTTGTGGCGCTGCTGTGACTCGTGTTTCCAGCTGCAGAGCAAGGAAAACAATTTTTCAGGAATCCATCGGGCGATTGTGCAAATAAATGTTTGCGAGGCCTTTGGCTGCCATAGTGACGAGCTCCATGGCAACCCCGCAAGGAAATGAATAATTCTGTGCTCGAAGTGGAATAATTTCGTGCTGGAAGTGGAAGATAAAAAGGGACCTGATGACTGAGGGTGCTACAAAATGGCTGATGAGCAAAGCACCCGAGTGCCCCCCTGGTGTGGGAGCTCTCGGTAACGGGGTGGTGTTGGGATGCGGATGGATGCAGTGCAGGGCTGCCAGAAAAGCCTTTCGTCTGGTTATTCCATGATTTCCGTGGAGCCAGGTTCACTGAAGGCGTCTCCAGGTCGTGCAGAGGCTGTGCCTGCCTCTCCTGACCCAGCACCTGTCCCGTGCTCCGTATCCTCCATGCCCTGAGCCCCTTAAGACGCTGCACCCCTGCGTTTGTCTCAAATGTTGCTTTGATTCCTTCTCTCCAGTTCTAGCTACGCTGGAAGCGTTCCTGAAAATGAAAGCCAGCTCTTTTCTGAGCTTTGAAGTGTGGAGTAGAACTGAACAGAGAGAGAGAGAAAAAAAAAATCTATCCTATGGGGGATGGGTTTTTAGAAAAACACCCTATTGAATCAACAGCATTTGTATTAAAACCAGCAAGTCCTTGGAGTATTTCCATAGGAACCAGCCCTCCCATTCCGGGCAGGCTCCCTGCAGCAGCATCCGAGGCTGTGGACGAGTGGGGAGCAGTGGCAAGGGGGGGTTCTGGGTGTGCCCACCCCGGGCAGGGGGAGCAGGGCAGGGAAGGCTGCTCATTGTTGAGTCAGTGATTCACAGCTGGGACTCACAGCCCCATCCTATGGCCGTGGAAAGCAGCCAGGTCTGGCCATCAGCTGTGTGCCTTCTCCGCTCTGAGAAGTTATTTTTGGATGTTTTTAGATTACAGCCCTTGGGTTTTTTTCTGTGCCTCTGAATTCTGGATGATTGCGCTGCAAGTAATTGAGACACTCGAATTTCCTGCTTAGAGAAGGGAGTTCAATACCTTTTTTTTTTTTTTTTGCAATGCTAAGGCATTTCTAAAATTGCTTTTCTCTGTGGTATCATGAGGAGCAGGCACACAGCTTTGGGGCTCTTTGTGCAAAATTCGGGAGTGCCGGGTGCAGTAAGGTTACGGAAAAGGACACGGGGGGTGTCAGGTTGAACGTGAATCACCAGTGCAGCCTTGCTGTGATGGAGGCTGACTGGTTTTACTGGTAAGGTTGTAGCCAGCTGGACAAGAGGTTGCCCTCAATTCCCTCATGGCAGATCCACACCTGGAGCACTGTGCCAAATTTCGGGCTCCTCACTGCAACAAAAGCAGGGCCATATGGGAGCCACCAAAATGATCCAAGCGCTGGAGCCCAAGGCAGGGTGGGAGAGGCTGGGGGAGCTCCTTCAGTGTGGAAGTGTGAGACCTAGGAGCACTGGATGAGCTTTAAGGACCCTTCCAGCCCAAACCATTTTAAGATTCTATGATTCAGGCCCCTCTCCAGTCTGATTTGCCCTAATGCCCTAATGCCCTAATGCCACAGGGCATTTAGGGGATGTCGGGCTTTGGGTGTCCTGCAGACAGTGAGGCACAGCCGTAATTCAGGGGCTGGTGAGGCTCAGCACAGCCGTTCGTGTCCATGCCCTCGCTAAGACCACAAGGAAGGAAAAGGGTCTGAAGTGCTGCCCATCCTGAGCTGGCTGGTGGTGCAGTCCCCCTTTCCCTGGGACACACAGCTCTAAACCAAGAGCTCAAAACAACCTGAGCAAGATCCCCGTTCCTTGGTTCAGCCCCTCCCCTTGTGCCGTGCCCTGGGAGGGTTGGGCTGTGCCACTCAGACCCCTCCCAGGCTGCAGGGACTACCCAGACCCTTCATCCCTCCCTTTCCAACCCATTCCCGGCCAAGTCTGGTGCCCAGTGGTGCCAGCTCTCCTGTCTGTGCCTTCATGCAGCCCTGGGGCCGAGGGCTGTTGGGGTGGGGGGGGCGAGGACCACCTGGTGAGGGCGCTTAGTGGGGTCAGGAGTCCTGGTGCAGGTGAATTTCCTGAGCACCGGGTGAGCCTTTCCTTCCGTGCATTCCCACTGTCATGGGGCACGGAGGCTTTGGCAGGAGGAGCTTCTGTGCAGGGAAGCCTGAAGGAGGGGTGGGAGAGGAGGGAAGAGTCTTTCGGGAGGTGGAAAACGTGATGCTGGCACTGCCACATCAAAGAGGGAGTTGAACCCGAGCCTCTGATTTCAAAACAGGGTTCAAACCACCGGGATATTACAATTTTAAAAACCACCCAAAATGTAATTTTTGTGCTTTCCCTTCCCCCATCGCTGGGTACCACCATGTTAGGGCAGCTCCCAGAGCCAGGATCAGCGGCTGGGGAGGCTTAGGGATGTTTCTGAGCAGCTTTCCTGAAGCCCTGAAAAACCTGGGAACCTCATCTTCCAGCTGGGGGGTGGGCAGGAGCTGCTGGGGTTAACGGGTGGCTGAACGGGCTGTGGTTTGCAATGGAGTTCAGGTTCCTAAGTCCTTTATTGGATCTAGCCCGGGGCTCTATTCCCAGCCCTGTTTGTGACATTAACAGGTCACTGCAGCCCCAGGGCTGTCCCCACCTTGTGCTCGCTGCCTGCACGGCACCGAGCGCGGAGCAGGGGACCCGCGGCCGAGGAGTCTCGGCACAGCCATCACGCAGGAATCAATTTGGGAGGCGAGCCACCCTCACTTCTGGCCTTTTTGAAAGCGTGCCGCCACCCAGGGCGGGCAGGAGGGCTATAAATAGTGGCCAGGATGCCCTGGGGTGCGGCAGACAGCAGGTATTTCAGGATGCTGCCGGCAGGGTCGTGCCGGGGCAGCTTCTGCTCCATTAGTGGTTATTTGCATCCTCTAAAGATTAACTGGTGTGAGAGCAGCGCCCTGTGCCCGGCTGGGGATGGATCAGGCATGGGATACAGAAGGGGAGGACGGTCCTGTGGTCCTGGCACAGGTCCTGCACATCTTTGGACAAGTTGTTTAGGACCAGATTTTCTGCAGAACACGTGGAAATGTCCCAACAGCATGCCCACGGTCAGATGCTGTGTTTCAAAGGGAGTTTGAACATACATTCAGCATTCCAGAATGGTTTGGGCTGGGAAGGGCCTCATGGACCATCTCATTCCACGCCCTGCCATGGCAGGGACGCCTTCCACTGTCCCAGGCTGCTTCAAGCCCCAGTGTCCAACCTGGCCTTGGACACTGCCAGGGATCCAGGGGCAGCCACAGCTGCTCTGGACACCCTGTGCCAGGGCCTCACAGGGAAGGATTTCACAGGAAGGGTGAAAGCTCCTGTGCATTCAAGGCTTCTCTCCTTGCAGAGCTTTGGTGCAGCTGGGGCAGTTCCTTCCCAGCTACGAGGTCACTGTGGCAGGTCAGATCTTCAAGAACATTTCTGTGGCTCCGTCCCAGTTCTGAAATGTCCATGTTGAGCCTGTTCTGTGTGTGAGGGCGCAGGTGGAGGGGGCACTCGGGCAGGGGGATGCTCGGCAGGGTGTGAGGAGCCCATCTGCTGCCCAGCATGTGGCACTGAGCTGGCACCGGCCGTGCCTGCGCTGGCATTTGCAGCGTGCGGGGTGCTGAGTGCTCAGGCACGGAGCTGCCGGCGGGACACCCGGAGCTGGAGATGTCGGCTGCTTGAGCATGGCTGGGCAGGAATTCAGGGGCTGAGCAGGAATCTGGTGTCTGAACAGGATGTTGGGAACTCAGCATGGCTTTGGGGTCTGAGCAGTGCATTGGGATCTGAACAGGAATTCAGGGTCTGAGCAGGGCATTGGGATCTGAACAGGAATTCAGGGTTTGAGCAGGGCATCGGGGTCTGAGCAGGGCATTGGAATCTGAACAGGAACTCCGGGTTTGAGCAGGGCATTGGGATCTGAACAGGAATTCAGGGTTTGAGCAGGGCATTGGGGGCTGAGCAGGGTGTTGAGGTCTGAGCAGGGTGTTGGGGTCTGGCAGCTCCTGGGAATCAGGGCTGGGAGCACAGTGGTGGAGGAGGCCACCCCCACCTTGTAGCCTGGTGGTTTGAGCACTTTCCTGGGAAATGGGGTAAGGTCTGTTCATGGAAAGGGCTTTCCAGCCCCCCATCCCACCCTATCTCACTTCAAGAGAGCTCCCAGCTGCCAGAACAGGGCAGCCTTCATCCCAAGGGAGCCAGCACACAGCCAAGGGTGAATCCTGGCATCCCAGTGGATGGAAAGGGCTGCAGGTGGTCAGAGCACTGAGCTGGGAGAGGAGAGAGTGATGATCTGAGTGCTGCAGTCATTTAGGGACAGAGCAGAGGGGACCCCAGGAAGCTGGTGAGATGTTTAGGAAGTGGGGAGGCTCTGCAGGGGCTCTGGGAGCACAGCCCTGGGCAGTGAGCGGTGGCTGAGCACAGCTGACACCTGGCAGACATGAAAGCAGGGCTTGTTAGCCTGCACAGAGTGCTGATTGTGGCCTTGGCCACAAAACCTCCTCAGCCAAAGCCTGTCTGCATCCCCCAAGTTTTCCCAGGCGGATCTGTGGTGCTCAGCACCCCCAGCAGCCAAGGGGAACCAAGGCAGATGCTCCCTGCTCTCCTGTCCCTGGTGCTCCAGCCTCCCCAGGACTGATCTTAGGCTCTTTTCAGAGCAAGTTCTGGGGTGCCAGGGAGCTGCTCCATGATGATCCTAAATCCTTTCACACCGTGGGGTTTTCTCACCCTCCATCACATGAATGAAGCTGCAGAATGGAGTTGTGGCCTGAAATAGCTTGAAAGGTGCATGCACTCCCAGCCTGCAAGAGGACAGAGGAGCTGCTCATAAAAGGCTGCAGATGCACCTCTGGGGCTTTGCGACAGCAGTTGTTATGACATTACAGTGTATTTTTGGGAAGGGATTGCATTAAATCCCATGGCAGGGGGTTGGAATAGATGATTTGCAAGTTTTCTTCCAACCCAGACCATTCTGTGATTCCGTACTGGTGGGGTTTTGAGGTGCTAGCTGAAGGCAGCAGAAGTTAGGAAGGTGTTGCTGGAGGCACCACTGAGTCCCCCAGTGCTTCTGCTGGTTATTCTTCAAGAGCCTGGTGAGGGATGGACACCTCTGAAAGGGTCTGGGTGCTCTTTAATAGAAGGATTTAAAGCAAGCACTGGAGCAGCCCTCTCCTGACTGAACTGTAGTAACTTGCTGTTTGTTTTCTTTTCCCACAGCTCCCAGAATGGAGAGGAAGCTGGAGCCTGGCCGAACAACCAGTTTGACACGGAGATGCTCCAGGCCATGATCCTGGCTTCAGCCAACGGTTGGTCTCCATCACTTATGGGAAAACCCTGACTCTTGCTCTGGCGCGGGCGGCTCGGGTTCATGCTGATAGATAGATGCAGTGGGACTCACTTATCTGGGTTAGCTGGGCTGCTTTCAAAAGTTCTTCTTCAACAGATCCCAAAGCTGGTGGGAAAGCACTGATGTCCCTGCAGAGAGAGGGGTCAGGAAGGATCCAGGCAGAGGGGATACCTGGTTCCTGTAGACAGGGACACCTCTTCCACCCAAACTCTGTTTCCTTTGTACTGAAACATCGTCTGACTGTGCTGTGGTTGTGGTACACGACAGAGCCAGTCTTGAGGTGATGTTTTATAAACTACTTGGTTCCAGAGAGTCACAGTAAATTAAACTTGCTGTGAGGCGAGGAGGAAGGAGGGAAGGAAGGCTGGAAGTTTGTGTGTGGCTAGAGGCTGGACCAGGGAAACAGTGAATGCCTGGCTCAGTATTCCCACCAAACCTTGTGTGCAGAGGAGCTCCCCGAGTCCCTCTGCTGAGCCACGGACTCACCAAGGTTTTCCCCACTGGCTGCTGCTGCCTCTTTGCAGTTGTATTCGCGGGGGGGGGCATTTCGGGGTGGTTTGCTCTGGTTTATGGCTGTGCAGAAGCCTTGGGCAAGGAGTGATGCTCCCACACACCCCCAGTCTCCGTGGCTTTGCATGAAACAAGGACAATTACCACTCTGTGCAGCGCTGTGGGTAAAGAGCCTGGTTTTCATACAGCCTTTATTTATAAATACCTCCAAATCTTTCCCCCCTTGATTTAAAAATAGAAGCACAGCCATAAACCCCTGCACAAAATGCTTAGGATGTTTCCTTTGAGCTGTTGGGAGGGAAGGAATCTGAGGGAGGAGGAATGGCTTTGGTGTTGCTTTCTTGGAAAGCTGCTGCAGCTGAACTTCGCTGCTCCGCAGACACCAGGCAGCCTGGAGACAGCTGGGGAGGGGGACGAAGGTCTGGGGCAAGGGAGTTGTTTACACTCCAGAGAAAGAAACAACGTGAAAATGTGTCTTTGCTCTGAAAAACGACCATGGAAAAATAGCCCTTGGGGTTGCATGTGGTTATCATCACCCAGTGTCTCCAGATCCGGTTTCCTTGCTGGTAAATAAAGCTGTTTTTCTGGCTGCTGCTCCAGCAATCCCCGGGATCAGAGCTAAGCGGGTCCCTTCCAGGTTAAGCACCGACTTCCATGGAGCCCCGGGCTCTACTGCAGCAAATCTCCCCCAATCCACGAGTCCCACACAGTCCTAACCTCTCCCACGGCTCCAGTCCGCCCAGGGGGTCAATGTAGATCAAATCCCTCCTCCAGATAATGGCTTTCCCTTATCCATCCTTCTCAGGCCCATTCTGTGCTGGATGTGTGGATGGGGACACGGCACAAGATTTTTCCTCCAGCAGTGTTTCCATGTCACCCCTGCTCTCTGTCCCCCGTTTCTGCTCTCTCTTTAAACCAATAGTGTTGATTGCAGCAGGCTTTGATGAGGGGCAGCGCTAATTGCCCATTAAGCTTTGTGCTACCCATCCCTGGGTGTGATTTCCTGGCCATTTGAATAATCCTTATCTTTTACTGTCACCCACTGAGCTCTGTTTGAGCTCCGGGGTGACAGGTGGGACACAGTGACACCAGTGATGCCCTGGATGCATCCCTACCCTGGGCCAGGGGTTATCCTTGGCTTCAGCAAGAGGCAGCGCTGGCCCTGCCAGGCCAAGCCTGCACGATCCAGTCCTTTGAGGATTAAATCCCTTTCCCAATAGTTAAATCACCATCACAACTCAAGTGTACCTGTGGAGCTGATTTTTCCCCCAGGGCTGTGACCTTGCTGTAGGGCTTCTGTCTCCCTTCCCAGCCATCCTTCCTCTGGGTCTTCGTCCCTTGCAACTGGGAGCAATATGAAAAGCCAGTGTTTCGAGCCATCTGAATGGGCAGAGGCAGCTGCGAGGACAGCCCAAGGGGCACAGATGCTCCAGGACACCAGACACTCAAGGGCAGACATCCTGTCCTTAAAATACTCTGGCTCCCAGCGAGAATTTATAGAGGTGCCATGGGGTGGTGGGAGAGCAGACAGAAAGGCAGCCCAGGGAGGGCCTTGTCCCCCCGGGCAGGGGCAGACACCCTAAACTGGGTCTCCTGAAAGCCCCACCAGCAGCTGCAGCAACACTTGCTCTGGGGCTGCCCCCGGCCTCCCCTCTGCCCACGGCAGCCATGGAGCCACTTGCTGGTTATTTTTGCCGAAGCCCAAATTCTTGTTTTCCTCCTCAGGACCGTTTGGGATAATGACAGGCTGCTGGTAGAGGCTGAGCGTGACCTTTGCAGCAGCAAGAGCTGAAGTGCTTTGCTTGGCAAGAGCACCTCGGTGCCCATTTATAACCCTCTATTGTTACTGTTCTCTCTTCTTTTCAGCCTTAATGTCAGTGTTACCTAGAAACAGCCGGTCACCCTCACCCGGGGCCGACTGGCAGGCTGGGAACTTCACCAGTGCTTTTTCCTCCCTGGTGAAAGCTGTGCTGAGACTGCAAACTAATTGGTGGGGACTTGGGTGGTGCTGGCAGCCCCCAGCCCCTCACTGCTCAGAGCCCTGGGATGGCCCTGGGGGGACACGGGGCAGCAATACCCAGGGAGGAGAAGGTGTCCAAGTCCACCCAGCCTCTCCCTGGGCTGACCCCAGCTGGGACAGTCCAGATAAAACAATCCTCCCCATGGCTGGAGGCTGTGGACACCTGTGAGATTGTCCCTGCACATCTCCAGTCATCCTATCCCACGGGGATCGTTTGTGACCCCTCGATGGGTGCGGGCTGGAGTTGGTTGCTAATGAAATAAGCTGCTGCTGAGGTGAGCGAGGATTAGCAATAAATGTCGCTAATTGCAGACACACATCTCCCCAGCCCAGGGGCCTCCAAGCCCTGCTAGGCCTGGAACCCATTTCATGAGGACTCAGGAAGAATTCTCCTGTGGTGAATGCCTCCAGAGAAGGAAGTGAGAGGCATTTCCCGCCCTGGGTTGCTGTGTTTGTACACCACAGCCCCTGCCCCAGTGCACAATATCGCGCCTGTTCTCGGCCTCGCTGTGTTTTCCTCTTTGCCTGCTCTACCAGAGCAGCTGCAGCTTTTCAAACTGCAGTTGCTTCATCCTTCCAACCCCTGCAAAGGGAACGTGCACACAGCCGTATTTCAGGGGGATGGTGGGATGTGGTCCAGCTTTTTGTCCGGCTTTCTGGCTGGCTTAGCCACCTCCATCTGCGTAGGGAAAAGCAAAGGCAACACGGAGGCGTTGCACAGAGCTGGTCTGGAGTGAGGAGAAACACGAGGGGACCCAGCCCACCACCTCTGCTCATTGTTTTTCTGTCGCTGTACTCACCGCGGCCGTGTAGAGAAACAACACAGAGTCCAGGCTCAGGGATAAATGGAAGCGATTTAATAATTTTTCCAAAGGCTTTTATATGTTAGTTCACAAGAGTGTGTTAAATGGCATAAGGTAATTGGTCTTTTGGCCATCCACCCCTTGAGGGGATTGGTCAAGTTCTAAGACACCCATTCCCAAATATTTGTCTGGTTAAAGCCATAACAATAATGCAAAACAACCTGCAGGTGCAAGAAGTTTACAATACTGGAATCTTGTTTAAAATAATCTGCATGGGAAAGACAAAACTCTCACAAACTGCTGCAGAGAGCTGAAGAAATTCTCTGCTGAGGCTTTTTCAGCATCCATATTTTTCTTTGTTCCCACAATCTCTCTGCCTGGGAAGGGAGGGAGCAGCACCTCTGGGCGCTGCCTCGGGCCCTTTGGGTGCCCTTGTCTCCAGGAGAGCCTGGCCCCAGCCACGAGTGTGAGGCAGTTGAAGGCCGAGATGGGAGCCGCAGGATCTCACACAAAGGCTGAGCTTCAGCAAACCATTTCTGAGCAGGGCTGTGCGAGGATCCCACCCTGAGCCGTGCACGGGCAGCTGCACTGGAGCAGATCCTGCAGCAGCTCATGGCAACAGCATCCCTTGAGCCCCACCATCCCCCTGTGCTCATTTCTCCCCCTGCCCCCGCGCATTCCCCCGTCTCCATCTGGCCTCCACCATCCAGCAGAGCCCCAGCATCCCGGGGGGGCCCCGTGCCCCTCCCCACTCCCGTGCTTGCTCGCTCCGTGCTGGAGCTTTGCATAGCGACAGGAATGAATTTGCCTTCCCCTCCCCCTGCTCCCAGATCTGGACCATCAGACACGCTCTGGCATCGATTTCCTTCGTGCTCGGCTTCCTAGAGCCATTTTGCGGTACTGCAGGGGAGGGGTTTTCTTTCTCATCTCCCGTGTCCTGCTCCCTGAATAAACCTGGCTGGAGAAAAATACCGCGGGGAAGGGTTTTAAATGCGGCGGAAAAATAAATAAATATCGGCTTTCCTTTAATGCATCACTAATGGTGTGACTGCACAATATGTTTGTAATGGGCAGTTTTGGGCGGGGTTCCGTGCCAGGCTCCCCAGCACAGCCCTGTGGGGAGCTGAAGGGTGATGTTGGTTTGGGTTTGACATCCTGGGGGGCTGCTGGGGCTTGAGGTGGGGTTTCCAGCTGGCTTTAACCTCCTGCCCTTCTCTTTCTCCCCTTGCCTGGCGTTCCCCACAGAAGCTGCTGACGGTAACTCGACCCTGGGCGGCGGCAATGGCACGATGGGGCTGAGCGCCCGCTACGGCCCCCAGTTCACCCTGCAGCACGTCCCCGACTACCGGCAGAACGTCTACATCCCGGGCAGCAACGCCACCCTGACCAACGCCGCCGGCAAGCGCGACGCCAAGAACGCCGCCCCCGCCGGGGGCAACAAGAAGAAATCCGGGAAGAAGGAGAAGAAGTAGTGAAGAAGAAGAAGAAGAAGAAGAAGGAGACCTTAGAGCTACAGGGCAGCCGGCTCCAGCACTCCCCCAAAACCACAGCCCAGGCCGGAGGACGAATGTGAATTTTTTTTGTGATGCAAAAGTAGGAAATGCTGCGAATGTATCTCGTCATCATCAGAGCTGAGAGCAGGGGCTCGCTGCTCTCAGGTCTCATGATGAAAACCAATCCGGAACCGAAACTGAACGCAAACAAGTGCCCTGTGAATAATGTTTTATACAATCCCTCGGGTATTAGAATATGCAAGGGCGGAAGGTCTTTTGCCATGTCTTTGGATCCGATTTGCTCCCAGGTAGTCCGAGAAAGGCACAAGGCTTATGCTCGGCTTTGCCCAGTGTAAATAATTTTAATGTGGATCTTTTAATTTATAGCCCTTCAGCTAATTTTTGGAAAGGAAAAAGAAGTTCCTAGCTTAGAGCCCATGCTCCAGTTCTTCGCTCTTAAATTTTCCATTTGTAAAATTCACCCCCAGTCAATGATAGCGATGGATTTTGGAATTTGGAAGTTGGTAGGGAGTGCTTCAGTTCCTGCTTACCTGTCATCTGGAAAAAAACCCCAAGTGTTTATATTGCATGAGTCAAAGGGAATACGGCAAAGCTGCATCCTAAACATTTTTGGTTTTCTTTTTGTTCTTTTATTTAAGTGTAACCACTAATGGCCTGAAATATGATAAGGAAAAAGCCCTCCTGCTGTGTGAGAGGCAGGGAATTCCACGAGGAGCACGCCGAGGTGTGCGGCAGCTGCCCCGGTGGTTCTAGGGGTCTCTGAAGAGCAGACACATCTCAAACCTTCTTTGCAGTAAATATTTATATGTACAGTCAATGTTCTTATGGAATTAAGGCTAAGAGAGCCTCGCTCCCCCGGTGGCCGGGCCTGGCCAGGTCCCCGCCCAGGGGCCGCGGGGACGCCGCTTCACTGTCTGCACACGGTGTCTGCATGCACGTCCCTCACCTCACACCTGCACTAGCGCAGTAGCTCCATGGACCCGCAGAAGTCCTCGCATGCCCGCGTGGTGCCAACGCGCCGGCAGCCGCCCGAGCCTCGCGCCGGGGCTGCCCTGGGGAAGGGGTGGGAGGGGGTGGGATGGCTCAGGCGGGGTAGGGAAACTCATTGCTTCTTGTTCGGGCCCCAAAGGCTGTTTGGGGTGGTCAGGCGGTTCTACAGGCAGTTATTGGGGGTCTCGCCCAAAGGGGTGGGGTCCGTGGCCCTGCCAGTGCATGGCTTTGGTGCAGAGTTGGTGACTGAGTAAGTGATGGTTGTTGTGGTGGTGTTTGGGGACCAGATCCAGACCAGGGACCCAAGAGCAGGGGGTGAAGCTGCAAAATGGGGGGCAATAATTAGGGGAGTGTCACACGGGACCGTGTGGGGCCAGCCTGGAGGAGGTGATGCTCCTGCTGGCTTTGGGCTTTGTGGGCTTTTTGTCACCTGGTGGAGAGAATTGAAGGATGAGGATGAGAGTTTCTCCATGTGCCCATCACCAAAGCACCAGGCCAGCTTCCCATTGCAGAGCAGCTCTGAGCCCCCGGGGAGGCAGATGGGGGCTTTGTGTAGCCAGAGCCAGGAGAGGAGCTGTGGGGTGGCCAGGAGGGGGCCGCACAGAGTTTCCCAGGGGGTGTGTGTTGTTTTTTTTCCTTTTTTAATCACTAACACGTAACTCACCCGAGTAGATCCAGCCCTTTCAGCCAGGCTCTCCCCACCCCTGCCCCCTCCCCAAACCCAGGGCAGCAGGAGTGTCCGCCGTGTTTCATCCGGATCCAGCCACCTCCGGCGCCGGCTGCACTGGGAGCGGTTCCCACCCTGTCCCCTGCAGCTGCCACCTGCCCCCCCTCTAGAAATGCTGTAGCTGAATCGTAGTCTTTATATTTTCTTTTTAATCTGCAATCTGAGGTAGCGTAGTGAGTGTCGTGTATTTAGTGGCGTGTTATTTTTAATCGCGGTAACTAACTTGTGGACATCAGTATTTTCAATTTCCTCTGTATCTTCTTTCCATGTGGTCTGTGCTCCGAGTGTACGTGAAATGAAACACGTTTGCCCTTTCAATGTGTCTAATATTGAATTATACTTATATATTATATATATGCTTATATCCTTCTTATACCCATATAGACCAACGTCAATGTGTTACACGCAAGTTTTATACTCTAATATTTATATTGCTTTTTTTCTTTGGGAAAAAAAAATAATAAAATGGTTTCTTCTGAATGAATGGTATTTATTCTGATGGGCAAAGGGAGGCACAGGTGGGATCAGACCATCCCGGTGGTGCTGCTGTGCTGAGGCTTCTGACAGGGGTGCTTCAGCACTGGCTCCAGCAGTGGAGATGCTCTTGGGGCACCCCCAATCTTGTGTCGCCCAGGCCTGCTGTGGGGGCAGCCCTGTCCTCTGGTCCCCCAGGCCTGCTGTGAGGGCAGCCCCGTCCTCTGGTCCCCCAGGCCTTTGAGTGGAGGGTGACGTGGCTGTGGATCATGACTGGGGACATGATGGGGTCGGTAGCTCCAGCCCCAAGAGGGTCCAGCTGCCCCTCTCCATCACTGACAGGATCTGGTCACTCTTCCCCAGTCCCAGAGGGTCTGGTTTTCCACACCCAGCGGTGGATCCCCTCACCCTTCCCCATCACCAGCAAGAATCTGCTCTCCCTTCTCCAGCCCTGGTCTGATTTGCTTTTCGTGGTCTCCCCTCTCTGCCCTGGGGGACAGTGGATGGGAGGTGGTTCAGGCGTTGTGACCAGAGCTCCCTGGCCAAGACAATCCTCCCACCCTCTCCCTGCGGGGATCCAGCACAGGCTGAGGAAAAACATCCCGTGGCTCAGGGTGTCGCAACCCTGGAGGAAAAAATAAGCTGCTGGTGGCCAGATGTGAGGGGGAGGGTGGAGGAGGCGGGGGCAGAGCAGCCCCAGGAGATGGACAGACAGACAGACAGAGCCCGGGATTGGGTTTTGGGGCTGGTCTCCCCTGTTAGAGCACAGGAGGCTCCAGGTGTGCAGGGCACTGCCCTCATTCCTGTATTCCCATCCCACTCAGTGCCTCTGTCCAGGTGCAGCTCTGTGGCCTCCACCCTGTGCCTCCCGAACCCCCCGAGTCTGCCCTCACACACAGAGAGCACCCCCTGAGCCCCCCTTGCAGACTGACAGACACTTCCCTAATCCCCCAGTGCCCCACAGAGACCAAAGCCCCATCCTGCTGCACAGAGACGCCTGGAAATCCCCACGCACCTCTCAGAGGGACATCCCTCTCCCCAAATTCCCTTTCCTCCCACAGACCCAGCTCTCCTTCCTCCCCCATGCACGTGGGGACAGCTCTGGTCACACACACACACGAGGGGCTCTAACCAGAGCATCCTCCTTCGGGACAGGCGGTCCCAGGTCGCAGGGGAGGCCACGAGGGTCGGGGCAGGGATTTGCTGCTCTGGGGCCCTGTGACACCGCCCCAGCCCCGGAGCTGCTGTCGCTCCCGTGCGGGATCACTCGGAGCGCCTTGGGACAGCTCCAGGGGGATGGTGGGGATCAATCCCATCCACCACAGCTAACGGGGAGCAGGGCTGAGCACCTCCAGGTGCCACCCGCGGGCTGTCCCCAGCGCCTGCCCTAGCCGGGGTGGCTTCATCCCGGGCACGGGGCACCACTGCCCGCTTGGCTGGCGATGCCCCCGGGTGCCTGGAGCTGCGTGCTGAGGGCTGGGGGCGAAAGAACCGGGGATGGTCAAGCCCGCAGGTCCCCAGATGGGTGACAGTCACCACGGGCCGGGAGCAAAGAGGCTTTGCAGGACTCTAGGGGTGGGTTTGGCTTGAGGAGCCGCCGCCTGCCCGGTGCCCTGAGCCCCGCGGTGTCCCCATGTCCCAGCTGCGGGTGTCGGTGTCAGGATGTGTGCAGTGAGAGGAGGCACATCGAGTTTCATTTCATTTCATTTCTCTTCTCTCTCGCACTGAAATTACCCCAGGGCACGGCGAGAGCCGGGAAGGGGAAGCCACAAACACAGACCTGGCCAATTAGCGCTGGTGAAGGAAACCCGGTCAGCCGAGCTAATTACCGGGGACAGGCGGGAGCGGGAACGTGTTCAGGGCAGCGTGGTGAGCTGGGGAATTCCCGAGCTGAGGCGGGGACATGGGGGAGGCCAACAGGAGCAGAGCCAGTGTCACAGCCCTGACGGAAGGGACACGGTGGCAAGACAGAGCCCCCGGCAGGCGCTCGGGACGAGTGACATCGTGGGGTTCGTGGCATTGCTCCCGGGAAGGGTGATCTGGCTTTGGAAAGGAGGTCCTGGAGCTGGGATGGGAGCGAGTGAGAGTTGTGGGAGGTCTTTCACCGCAGCCATTGGGGGTACTGAGGGACTCTGACTGCAGGGGGACAAGTGGCTGTGTCCCCCGCAAACCAGGTGGGGGTGTGGATTCAGCAGCAAACTGTGAGGTGCCCAGCCAGGGCCACGTGCGGACCTGTGCCTGGGCCCGGGTATCCGTGCTGGGGTGCTCTGAACGTCCTTCAACAGCCAGAAGGGGCTCGGATCTTCCTCCACCCTGGTGCCCTCCTGCTGCTGCTTCTCCCCTTCTCCGTCTCCTTTCCCCAGCACTGGGATCAGCTCAGCACCTTTTCCTCCCCTCCCTGTCACTCAGCCACGGCCTGGGACCGGGGAACCTTCAGAGTCCACAGGCAGTAGAGCTGGAAGCTCTTGGTGGTACAGGAAGAGGTCATGCAGTGGCGGGGACCCCCTTGTCCCCCCTCTGGGGACTGTCCCCAACTCACTGCCTGCTCCTGGCAGAGCTGGAGCATCCAGGTGCCACGGGTGCAGCTGGTTCCATGTCACCAGCTTGTGGAGCCCTTGTTCGCTGCAGTTTTTGGGTTGCTTTTCCAATCGACCTTGAAAATCAAACCAAAACACAACAGAAAATTAAACAAACAAACAAACAACTGAAAGGAATTGAGCCAAGCCAGTTTTCCATTGGATCTGTGAGCTGAGCTGACCTGTCACTCGGCCCCAGGGAGGGCTGGGTGGGGAGCTGGAATCTCCATCAGGCTGTGATCATGGGCTGAGTCCCATCAGCAGCTCCTCCAGCCATGACTTCACCCAGCAAAGCAGAGGAGGGGTGGAAATCACCAAAAAAGCTGAGTTTTCATGCAGCTCTCTCCCACCCCTTCCTTCGGGGTCCCCAAAAGCACTGGGGAGGTTGCCCTGGGTCTGCCACAGACGCTGGGGGCTGGAGCCTGCCTGGAGCAGAGACACCCCTGGGAGCTGGTGGCAGCAGGGGCTTCTCCTCCCATAAATGCCGCAGGAGGGAGGGCAGCCAATGCCGTCAAAAAGCACTTGGAATTCACAGTACTTGGGAAACAAAATGTCCAAAAGGGATCCACCGGGGCAGCGGGGGCAAAAGGCCAGGTGAGGAGAGGGGTGTCCATAGCAGGGGATGGGGTGGGAAAGCCCTCCCTGCAGCCCCCCTGCCCTGAACACCTCCGGCCCCCCCATCACATCCCCTGCGGTTTTATTTCCCCCTGACACAGCTGGCTCCTCTCACACCTCACATTCCGGGGGGGGGGGGGGGAAAGCGAGAGGTGTTTCACCATCCTCCACGTCCCTTCCTGCTCCATAAATCCACTTCCCGCCGCTGTGATTTATTATTATTTATAACAATAATAAAGCGTGCGTAGATGGAATAAAATTTGCCTTTTGCTGACTGAAACCTTGTGACCGCCGGGAAGGAGAGGGCGGAGGGAGGGCACTGCTGGCCCTTGGCCGGCCCCGCTGGGACTCGGGGGCTGCCAAAGGCTCATCCATCACGTGGAGGAGCAGGACCAGCCCTTCTTCACTCTCTGGACAAAATAGGATGTGGTGGGATTTTGTCCTTTCACACCCTGTGTGACCTTGCGGTGGCCTCTGCCGTGGGGTGGCATGAGCTGCTGGGAGAACACTCTGTCTGTCTGTCTGTCTGTCTGTCTGTCCTCCCCGTGGGGCAGAGCCCTTGTCCCAGCCGTGCTGTGGCTGGGTGCCCGAGGAGCTCAGTCCCAGGGACACAGCCAGAACCTGAGGTCATGGGGCCGGGAGAGGGAAGGGCAGGCAGGAGAGGCAGGGAAGGAGAGCGATGCCAGGAGGGCTGAGGGCAAACCAGACCGAGAGTCTGGGGGCTGCTGCTGGGACCCAGAGTGGCTCAGCTCCGAGGGGCCACCCCTGTGTGTGTCCCCCACCCCGAGCCCCCACACGCTGCTGGAATTTGCTGTGGCCCCTGGGATGCTGTGGGTGGGACCTGCCAGGGTCAGTGTCACCGAGATGCCGGTGGCAGAGCCAGCCCAGTGCCTGGTCCCAGGGTCTGATGCTGCCTCTGCAGGCAGGAACACCCCTCTGCTCCCCAAGAACTCAGTGCTGGCCTGTAAGGATCTGGTGGTGGGTTTTGGACGGTCGGGACAGATGGTGACAAGGGATCTCTGGAGTTAGGTCTTAGAGCATGAGGTTTATTGCAGAGGGCGTGGGTGTAGGGGACCTGCTAGGAGCTGCCAGACACAGCTCGAAGCAGGTCAGGGAAGTAAGAGAGCAAGCAAGAGAGGGCGAGAGAAGTAGAATGTAGAAGTGACCGCGGTTCCCATTTACAACACAATAAATCATCTTCTGTGCTGAATATTGTAATTTTCGTCAACCAATCTAGAAGAAGCCACAAATCCTACAACATTTACATACAGCCTATAGGAATCATTGCATTACCATACAGCGTTATATTTTAAACTCTAAAAACTACTTTTTGGACCCTCTGCCAAGTTGGCAGGGTCTGCTCTGACCCTTGGACCTGTCTGCAAGCAGAGAGTATTGTTTAATCAAAGGGGGGATTACCTTCAGCCGGCCATACCATTGTTTTCCAGTTGTTCAGTAACTGGGGTTGGGTAACTCAAAGCTTGTTTTTATTTCAATCTCGCTTATAGTTTCCATATTCTCAGCATCTTTTGCCAGGTAATCATATTTATAAGGCTTTCCTATTTCATCTTCCCCAACACTGGCCCCCCAAAACCATCCCTGGGGAGTCCCTGGAAGCACAGAGCCGAGCAAGGCTGTTTCCCTCGTGGGTGCCTGCAGCCCCTATTAGCCACAGGGGGCAAAGGCAGAGCTTTGCAAAACCCCCCAGCCAGAAAAAAAAAAAGCCAAAACGCTCCTCTGGCACTGTGCAGGGGCTGCCCATGCCCAGTGCTGCCTGCCCGACCCTCCTCCCTTGCATCCCAGGAGTGGCCATGCCCGCTTTGGGCACGGGGTTTTTGGCCCCCTCTGCACGTGAATGGGCAGCGATGCTGAGCCAGCCCTCCCCGAGCTGTGCCTGCTCTGGGAGCAGGAAAGGGAATGGGTCCGGCCGTGCTGGGGTGTGTTCCTCTCACGGGGACAGGGATGTGGGTGACACGGAGCCCAGCACATCCTGCTGGCCACGGCTCGGAAGCTGCTGCCGGTTTTGGTCTGGGGGAGCAGAGACACGTCCTGGGAACCTCTCCCACTGGGATCGCGACGTGTGGGATTTGATTTGGGATTTGAGGGGAGCCCTGTTGGATGAACCCCCAGTGACACAGCCTGGCCGGCACAGGGAAGGGAGAGCGGCCAGTGGAGGAGGAAAGGGGCCCCCCAAGCCACCCCCGCTCCGGAGGGCTTTGGGGAGCAGCACCCGCCCCTCCGCTGGTCCCCGGGATGGGGGCGGCTGCCAGGGCTGGGCACTGGGGACCCTGCCCTCCTCCCCATCGCCTCCAGGCTGGGGGGGCCCCCGTGAGCTGCCAGGGGCACGGCGGGGCTGGGACTCTCCCCAGATAAATGGAGGAGGAAGATCCTTGTGCTGCAGAGCGAGATGGGACGGGCGCCAGGGAGGGACAGCGGCCAGATGGGAGCAGAGGGACTGGAAGAGGGAGACAAAGCTGCTTTGTGCAGGGCAGTGTCCGGTGCAGGGAAAGGGGGAATGGGGAAGGGGTTCACAGGGGCCAGGGGATGGGGTCAGGCTGGCTTCTTTCAACCCCACAGTCCCCAGAGTGGGGTGCATGGGATAATCCACTGGGGTGCAGGAAGAAAACGTGTTTTGTACCATTAGTAACTTCAAAAACATTTTAAACCCGTGTTTTCTTAATCTCTCCCCCATCCTTTTTTACCTCGTGTTTTCGCTTGTGCTTTAAAGTGCACTTGTTAGCCCAGCAGTACGTGTAGGGAATTTATAAATCAGTGTGTGTACCGGGGGGTGTGGAATAAAAAAACGTGGAGCCTGGAGCTCAACACGGTGCTGGTGGGTGCCTGATGTTGTTAGAGACCAGAAGTGTCCTCCTGCCCTGCTGCAGCACCCCAGGGTGCTGGGGCATTCCCTGCTGAAGCTCACGGGGTCTCTCCCAGCCCCTGCAGAGATTTGGGGTGTCCCCACCTCGTGACCGAGCACCACCCCCGTGGTCTCTCCAAGGCCACCCCAGCCTGGCTTCCCTCCATCCCTCTGGTCCCTGCAGTCAGGCCCAGTGCCAGGTTTAAACAATTTATCCTGGCTTTTTTTCTCCCCCGTTTTCACAGGACACTGTGGGACTCCCACTCCTCAATTAGCAACTTGTCATTGACGAGCTCATCAAAAGGCTGCTAAAAAAACCCCAAACTGAGATTTGATGCAAACTAGGGCAGTAATCAGGTCCCTGCCCCGGTTTTTAGATTATCCCAGCTGTCCCTGTGTGTCCCTGCCTGTGGGGACCCGCTCCTGAAAGCCTCGTGGAGCCAGTGCTGTTCAGCTGGCTCCATCCCACACCTCTGCAGCAATGGGGATGCCTCGGAGAGGAAAGGAGGCTGGGGAAGAGGCAGGGACATTTTGGGACACAGACCTGCCTGGTGGCCGTGCTGGTGGCAGGGAGGGGGCATGGGGCTGCTCCCCACCACGGACAGAGAGTAAAGGCAGCACTGCCCAGGCAGGAGGGCTCGGGGCTGGCCACAGCCGGGTTTGGACACCCCTTGGAGCACCCACCATGAGGTGCCAGCAGGACCCGGGCAGCAGAAGAGCTGCTGCAAGGAGCACTCGGGCCCTGGAGCAGGAGCACAGCCCGGGCTGGGATGTCCCCGCGCTGCCCTCAGCTCCAGCCCCTGCTCAGAGCCCGGCCCAAGGACAAACCCCTCCTGTGCCACCAAGCCAGGGCCACGTGGACGAACATTTGTCCCTCCAAAGTGGCCATCTGGGAGAAGGTGTCCTTCATCCCAGCAGAGCAGCAGGGAGCGGCAGCCTGGCCCAGTTGTGGCGGCTTTGACCTCTAAACTCAGCCGGCGGCTGGGCTGGGGCTCCTCTGTGGCTACAAGGGCCGGGGGACACTCCGGGGGTCACCGGGAGGGACACGGCTGCCACAGAGCTGGCACAAGGTGGAACAGCCTCGGGAACAAAAAGGCTTGGCCGGTGGGACCAGGGCTCTGCTTGCTGCTTTGGCCCTGGGGAATATCCATCATGACAAGTGTCCTGCCCTTCCCACTGCCCACCCACCCGGCTTCCAGCCCTGGTGACATTCGGGCAGCCGGGACACCTCCATCCCCCAGAGTCTGTGTCTGGGCTCTGAGGCACCACACCTCGTGTGCCACGGTGGATTTTTGGGGCAGGAAATAGGATTTCCAGCCTTCTCCAGGGATGTGGTGGCAGTGCCCAGCCCACCACAGCTGTGATGCTGCTCCAGCTGCCCCCTCCAGCCTGGATGAGCTCCCTGCAGCTCAGTGCCACAAGGCTCCAGGTTTAGCTCTGCACCAGCAAACTTAGGATATGGAGACAAAAATCACATTTTTTGTACCAAAGATCATGTTTATTTCTGCATCTTTTGTACATAAAAGCTCTCAAGATCACACCGTGCTCCCAGAGCATCCCTTTCCCACAAGGTCTTCCCTTTCCCCTTTTCAAGCTGCAAAGCCATGGAAAAAGGGGATCTGGTACAAGGAAATAAAACTCCCCGGCAGGGCTCCAGGCTGGCCCGGATTCAGCGCACGTATCCCAATTTCTCTCTCACTTTGAAGCTTTCCAGAGCATTTGGCAGCTCCTGCCTGCCCTGACCAGCACTGGCACCCTGACACGAGGGTGGCACAGCTCTCGGCCCTACAAGGAGCCCTCTCACACCCCAGGTGCTCGGAAGGCAGCGGGACCAAGCCCTAATTGTCCTACCCGCCCTTCTTGACTCCCTTCCCCCTTCCCGATGGGATGGGAACGGGTCAAGCCCCATGTCCAGCGCTGCATCCCACACCCCTCAGCAACGGGGCAGCCGTGCTTCACCCAGCTTTGAGTGTGGGGAGTCCCAGAGGCCGAACCAGAGCAACTCCTCTCCTCTACAATCACCTTTTCTCTCCCTTTTTCCAGCCCAGAGCTCCCGTGTGCAGGAACGGCCCCACCTCCTGCATCCTCGCTCGCTGCTGTGCGCGGTTCAGGCTCCGTTGGACCCGCAGCACCCGGGAGGGCGGAGGGACCGCGGAGCGGGCACCGTGCCCCGCACCAGGAGCCGGGAGGGACCGCGGAGCGGGCACCGTGCCCCGCACCAGGAGCCGGGAGGGACCGCGGAGCGGGCACCGTGCCCCGCACCAGGAGCCGGGAGGGACCGCGGGGCCGACCTGGTGCAGGGCACACGCTGTCCTCGGCTCATTCAGCTTTTTGTGACCCTGCAACCCGTGGCGTGTTAAGGAGCCCCAGGAATGCCCCAAATGCTATGAAAAACGGAATTACTTTTGCTATTGAGCTCTTATTGTTATTGAACATAAAAGCTCGGAGCACTCTGCTCTAGTGGGGTGTCCCTGCCCGTGGAGGGGGTTGGGACAAGATGAGATTTAAAGTCCCCCCAGCAACCCAAACCTTTCTGTGATTCAATGAAAAGTGCATTAAACCGAAAAGCGTCAGAGTCTCGGTGTGACCCCAGGAGGGACCAGTGCTCCCAGTAGCGCCCTGGTGTGCAGAAGTTCCTGCAGGAAGGGGTGACCCCAGCCCTGTTCCCACACCCGTGCTGGCTCAGCCCGCCTGGGGTGCTCTCCCAGACCAGAGGGTGCCAATGCCTTCTCTCCAAGAGCATTCCAGTCACCCGATTTCCTTCTCCACCTTCCCAACACCCCAGCTCTTACCTGGGCTGGCATCAGCCTGCCCCCTCTGCAGGGATGTGACAGCAGCCAGGCTCTGTGCCAGTCCCAGGTCATTCTGGCTGCTATGGATCACTCCATTACCTCGATGTTATAAATATGTTCAATTAGAGCAAGAGAAGAGCTCTAAGCATGTAAGGCAGAGGTTGGGGCAGAGCCATTCCCGCTGTTAACTCCACCAGGAGCCAGAACCCTGCAAGACCAGAGCCGGGGTCCCTGGCTGTCACTCCAGCACTGAGTTCTGTGTAGGGAGGGCTGTGGCTTTACTCTGTCCCTGCCTTGCTGCCCAGTCTGCTCCACCACCAGAACCACAGACGATGTTCCTCCCCTTGGCTGAAGCCTTTGACCCTGCAGCTGTCAGCAGGGACAGACCCAAGATGGGACAGGAGAGCTAAAACAGCACAAAACCTGCCAGGAACGGCCCCAAGAGCCAGAAGGAAAATAAATTACCCTTCACAACCATGCACAGGTCCCAGAGTGAAACTTTACTTTACTTACTGAAAGCTCTTGTGGGTCCAGCAGCTTTCTGCCTTTTTCCAGGATCAGTGTCCAGCTGGAGCAGCTGATGGTCACTGTTGTCTCCTCAGGGATGATCCATCTCTTGTCACCTCGCTGGCTTTGCTGGTTCTGAAAACAACGGGATGGTAAAAACAGGGGGAGAAGCGGAGAAGCTCATCCAGCTCAGACCCTCCTCAGGGGCCGGCTGGGCCGGAGGAGCCACCGGGCCTGGGGACACTGGGGAGCCCAGACCCTCCCACCACAGGGTCAGGGCTGCAAAGCGCACCACGTTCAGGGTTCAGGCTTCCCCCTGTTGCCAGCCCAACCCCAGAGAACCCCGGAGCTCCCAAGGGACAGCGCTGTGACCCGAATGGGGCTCCAGAGCTCCAGACACAACCTCCTTGTGAGGAATGCATCCCGTGCACTCCCCGCGCATCCACGGGAGAGCACAGCGGGTGCGATGGAGGATGCTGCCCCCAGGCTCCCACAGGGCTGGGCTGGCAGAGGATTACAGCCCCCCCACGCTCCGCACTTTGCCCTTATCCCGTTAAGCTCAGCATCGCCTCCCGGCGCTGGTGTCCCAATAACCAGACCCAGACAGGGGCTCCCCTTAAGAAGCCTTTGTAGCTTAAAGCCCGAGCTCATCCAGCTCATGACGCCACGCCCGAGGCAGGAGCCCCGAATTAGAGCAGCTGCCGAGCGCCAGCCGGGCCGGGGCACCGGGTGGCCGAGGGCACGGGGTGAGTGTGGCACTGCCCGGGCCACGGGGCTGCGGCTGGCACCGGCACGGCCCCGCTCCTGCCGGCACTGCCCCACAAGATGCATTTTTACCATTGGGAGGAGGCGGCAGAAGGGAGGGGACCTGCTCAGGGATGTGAGGCTGCAGCTGAGTTATTGCCCAGGCGCTGCGGGCGTGAGGATTTAACTCTTTCAGGGCTGAAAACCTTCCCGTGCTGTCCTCCCCAGCTCCTGAGGCACCCCCTCCTCCAAAGGCCGGCACGTGAAACTGTGCAGAAAGAAGCTGTAGGGTTTAAAAGCCTTTTGGAGACTGCTAAATAACAGCCACAAACCGAGCACCGCTCTGTCACCATCTCCATGCCCTGGAGCATCCCTGAAAATCCCCCTCGCCACTCCCCGATGCCTTTGCCTCCCCTGCCCCGCTCCCAGCCACAGCCCCACAGAGAACTGTGGCACAGCGGGCAGGAGAAGCCACTTCTGGGCCTGTCCTCAGCCCCGAAACCCAGCAAAGCCGGAGGAACGTGGGGTGTGCACGGGAGATGGCTCAGACAGGACCTGGGGTCACACACGGGGCCTGGCTGGGAGGGCACCGCCAGCCTCCAAACCCGGACATCTCCCACTCCTTCCCCGTTCCAGGACGTCCCCTGCTCGCGGTGGGTGTTTTCTGGCGCTGGGCTCGGTGTGGGTGCTGCTGATGGCTCACAGCCCCCGGGGTCTGGCAGCAGCAGAGGAGCTGCAGCGTTCGGAGCGCAGACAACACAGGGAGCATTCAGAGCTGCCAGGCTTTGTGTGCTGAGCCCCTCGGGCTGCAGGAAGGAGGGGGGCGAGGGGGTCCCCCCAGCTGCCAGCTGGGCTGGGGCAGAGCTGGACGGGGCTGAAAGGAAGCAGGAGCCGGCACTCAATGCACCGCTTGTCCTCCTGCCTCTGCAAACCCTCCTCTGAGCCAGCAGCCGCTTCTCCCCCCGGGCCTTCCTCTCCCACGCTCCCGATACCTCTCCTGAGCCCGAAATTTCAGCAGCAGCTTCTTGCTCCCCCGGGCAGAGCCATCCTCCTCCCACAGCCCGTCTCTCCCCCCAGCTAACCCCCTTCCCACCACAGGCTGAAGCCGGCAGACTGCTCCTGCCCTCCTCCCTTCCCCTCCGCTCCCTGCAGCTCCCAATTACTCCCTCACGCCCCCACCGACGCTCTCATCTTTCTCAAGCAGTGAATTTTCTCACATCCTCCCACTTTTTTATTCCAGAAATGTATTCCACTGCTTTTTTTAACCCGGAGAAACCGTAAGGATCCGCAACATCCTGTGCAGGGGAGGGCTGTGGAGTGGCAGCTCGGCATTTACACCTGCCCCTCCCAGCTTCATTCAAGCTCGTGCTTACAACGGGGACACAAACACCTCCACTTTATCATTTCCGATGCCTCCTCCAAGTCCCTTTCCCGAATTAAGCAGCTCCAGGGCTACCCCATTCCCTTCGCCGCCTCCCTCTGCACCTGATCCGGCTCATGGGGTCCCTCCTCAGGCAGCAGAGCCAGAGCTGCAGGCAGCACAGCTTCGTTAAAACAAAGGAAAAAGAGCCGCTGCCGTGGCTGCTTTTTCTTCCTCTTCTCTCCTTTCCCAGAGATTTCCAGATCTCAGAGGGGGCTTTGAGGTTTTAACTACTGCAGACATCACACGGACACCCCACACACCCACGTTTTGGTCCAGCTGGAAATGGTCAGCTTGGAGCATCCCTCAGTTCGTGGAGTTAAAAGGGAAAAGCATCCAGGGCAGGAAAATCCTCTTCAGATCATAAAATCACAGAATGGTGAAAGGGACCTTAAAAATCACCTTGTTCCACCCCCTGCCATGGGCAGGGACACCTTCTACTGTCCCAGGCTGCTCCAAACCCCAATGTCCAGCCTGGCCTTGGACACTGCCAGGGATCCAAGGGCAGCCACAGCTGCTCTGGGCACCCTGTGCCAGGGCCTGCCCACCTTCCCAGGGAACAATTCCTTCCCAAGATCCCATCCATCCCTGCCCTCTGGCAGTGGGAAGCCATTCCCTGTGTCCTGTCCCTCCATCCCTTGTCCCCAGTCCCTCTCCAGCTCTCCTGGAGCCCCTTCAGGCCCTGCAAGGGGCTCTGAGCTCTCCCTGGATCCTTCTCTTTCCCAGCCCTCATAGCATCGCTGTGGCCCTCTAAGCCACCAAGGATCCAGGTGAAGTCTCTCTGCATCCCTTCAGGGTCAATCTTTTGTTTTTCTCCTACCGAAATATTGTCAGAAATGTTCCTACTCCTCACAGCCTGCCTGATGTAATTTGTTTCCAGCCTTTTAGCCAGTTAAATACCGGGCTGAAGCCGTGCAGGAACCTCCCCTGTCTTCCCATGGGAAATCAGCTTCTTTAGGAGACTGCGAGAGACCCCTTTGGAGATCCAGGTGGGCTTTATCAACGTGCCAGCATCAGCAGGACAGGAAAACACCGGATCTGCTGAACACCTGAATAGTTATTTTAGGCAAAGAGTATTTATGGCTTGACCATGGGGTTGCTGGGCTGGAACCCCCTGCCCAAAGAACCTATTTTTTCTCATCCCCAGCAGATCTGCTCTGAGATCGCAGTGGCTTTGGGCAGGACTGACAAAACGTTTCAGGAAGACGCAGAAATTGCTGCCTCTACCTACAACACACAGATTTTTATCCCAGCGTGATTTCACCATTGGCAAAGCTCCAACCTGCCCTGCTCCCCTGGCTCCATTTGGGGTTAGAGATGAACATCGCCATCTTCTCTCCCACAAAGCAGGGAAGGGCCTGGGCATTGGGATGAGGGGTAACTTTCCTGATCTCTGCACTGGTTTCTGGTTTGAGAAATCAGAGTCCCCCCACATCAAGCCCAGCTCAGTCCCAGCTCTCTCCCTGCGCTGCCTGGACCGGCACTGATGGATTTGGGATTGATTTTCTGCCTTCACTTCCCCGTGTGCTGGGGAGCAGATGGCAGAGCAGTGACGTCGAGGTGACAGCAAAGGGCACCGGTTGAGTCACTTCAACAGCAAAGGGCACCGGTTGAGTCACTTCAACCACAAACCAGTCCCGAATGATCCGGGGAAGCTCTGGGGGGAGGACAAGCACTGAGGACACTGAGCCCTTATGTGAGCCCTGCCGTGGTCCTCCCCCGATGGTGCTGCAGCTTTCCCCTCTCCCTGACCTCGCTCCCTCACAACAGCTCCTTCAAGCAGCAGCCCCGTGGCTTTTCCTGTTCCTTCCCGGTCTGGGGATGGAGCTGCTGGTGGCTGAGTGGGCTCAGCTGCCTGGGCAGGATGGGAATCTGAGATCAGAGCTGACAAGGCTCACCCGCTGAGCCCCTCCTGCCTTCCTCAGCAGCCGTGACAGGAGATGTAGAAATGTCCTGACAGCTGGAGGAGAATCCCACCGGGAGAGCTCCACAAAGCATCACACAGGACGTCCATGGGGAGGAGGCCTCAGGGAATCACCAGCTCCACAGGATCTTCTGCAAATGCACAGAGCAATGCCAGAACCAGCACAGGCCTGGCAGCTGGGGTGGGTTAACCCCAGTGGGCAGCTGTGCCCCACACAGCCCCTCCCTCAGCCCCCACAGCAGGATGGGGGCAGAACCGGAAGGGTGAGGGTTGAGATAAAGGTGGTTTAATAGGTAACAAGAGCTGAGCCTGCAAACAAAGCAAAACAAGGAATTCATTCCTCACTTCCCCTTGGCAGGTGTTCGGTCACCGAGCAGCTGGTGGTGTTTAGCTGCTCACTGGGGCTCAGCCACGACAGGACCACACAGATGCCACCCTGCCCTGAAATCGCGTTCTGAAAAGAGCAGGGAAAGGGAAAACCCGAGGGTCAGGAGAAGAAAATCCCGTGGGGACAGGCAGAGTTCAGGCTCATGGGCCTAGGACTCCCTGCTCTGGCTCCTACACCCCGTGAGGTGTAAGCAGAGCCCTCGTGTCCCCTGCAGCCTGCAGACAGTGAGTCAGGGCCCCTTGTTGTTGCAGCTGTGGAAGGGGAAATCCTCCCCCTCGAAGGGAAGTTGCTCTGGAATGGCTGTGACAGTGGTCAGTGTCCCCTCGGAGTTTTGATTTCAGTGGGAGAGACTCCTGTGATCTGAGTGCACAGTGATCCTCTGCGAAAGAGCTGGAGGGTGACACCAGCTCAGGGAGAGGTCAGTGGGACACAGGGAACGCTGTCAACACCCGCTGAGGAGGTGGCACTGGGGCACACGCATGGTGCTGGGCCCACAGGTACCTCCAGCTCCGGGGCTGCTGCTGATCCCATCAGGGAGGAGGGACAGGGACACCCCGCACATCACAGCACCAGGACTCGGCAGCCACACGGGCCAAGCTGCCCAGGGTCTGACGGGCCAGCGAGGCTGTGCTAGCCAGGGATTAACCTTGGAGCCCACTGAGGCCGAAATGCAGAACAGCCCGTTACAATCGTGGAATTGTTTAGGTTGGAAAAGCCCCTGCGATCATCGAGTCCAGCCATTCCCCTGGCACTGCTGTGTTCACCGCTGCCCTGTGTCCCCAGTGCCACATCCACGCGGCTTTTGGACACCTCCAGGGATGGTGACCCCACCCCTGCCCTGGGCACTCTGTGCCAGGGCTTGACCACCCTTCCAGTGAAGAAATGTTCCCAATATCCAGTCTGAGCCTCTCCTGGCCCAGCCTGAGGCCGTTCCCTCTCTTCCTGTCCCTGTTCCCTGGGAGCAGAGCCCGACCCGCCCCCCTCCCCGGCTGCCCCCTCTTGTCAGGGAGTTGTGCAGAGCCACAAGGTCCCCCCTGAGCCTCCTTTTCTCCAGGCTGAGCCCCTTTCCCAGCTCCCTCAGCCGCTTCTGGTGCTCCAGCCCCTTCTCCAGCTCTGTTCCCTTCTTTGGACATGCCCCAGCCCCTCAATGTTCCTTTAAATCCCTGCTCTTTTCTGCATGTAAAAGATGAGTGAAAATCCCACTGCCAGTGCAGGCTGTGGGAACTTTGGAGATTTCTCTCCATGCTTCTCCTGACCTTCCTCCTCCTCCCACATTTGAGAGAGAAAAGTTGTAGCTTCATCACTTCTACATCTCTGCTCCAGATTTCTCTTTCCAAATGCCTGGTGGAGAGATCTTCCTCCCCCACTCTTCTACCCCTGTCCAGTGGAAGGTGTCCCTGCCCGTGGCAAGGGCTGGAACCAGACGACCTTTAAATGTCCCTCTCAATCCAAACTATTTGGTGATTTTATGATTCTAAGAAAAACTTTGGCATTCTGGGCCTCATTCCTGGGCAGGAGAACAGATGATGGCACCGGGGAAGGTGATCTGTAAGCCAGCACAAATGGAGGGGTGGAGAAGCTATTTTGGATCTGGATTAAAAGGACAGAACACGTCAGCAACCACAGCAATCCCAGCTGGGTCTGTGGCCCATGCCATGGTTTCCTTGACAGCTGAGAGGAAGGAACAAACTCCAAATAGCAGGAGCAGGTACTGCGTTTTTCCATCCCTCCCAGCCCTCGAGCTCCCAAGTGGGAAGAAGGAGAGTGGAGGCACAGCTCAGTGAGCACCTCCTGCCCTGCCACACTCCCCTGCTCTGGCAGGACCGCAGAACTTCCTGCCAAACATTCATCGCTCCGGCCCCGTTAGCCACGGGCAAGGAAAACACAGGGCCCGTGACACCAGCGTGGCAGGAGGAGGGAGTGGAGCCCAGCCTCTGGACTCCCTCACGGAGCCTTTGTGGGCAGCAGCCTCACGCCCTGCTCTGCTCCAGAAAATGGCATCTTTTTCCTATTGAACCGTGGGAAAGGACAGCAAATATTTCATAGGTATAATTTATATAGTTTGTCCAGCACATATTCCATGTCCTGTTCCTCCATGTCTCAGGCACGGGGTAAAGTCCAGTGGGTTTCCATTCTGGATATGCTTTAGGGAATGTTTTTGTGCCCTTGGGTATGATGGGGGGTGGGGAGGCATCCAAGTCCCCCCTCTGGATGGGAGGGAATGGATCAGGGCCCAGGCTGGCTAGCAACACCTTCCTCCTGGGGAGAAGGAGGTGGGGGATGCTCCACAAGGAGTTTTGGGCATGTTCCTAAAGCCTTTCCCTTCCTCAGAGCCCCCAGCTGTTGGGTTATTTGCTGCCCACTGAGGCTCCTCTCATCTCCCCCAGGCTCTTCTCCCTCTCTGCTTGGCCCAGTCATCTCCTTTTGCTTCCCCAGCGAGCATCCCGGCCTGCCAAAGCCCCCCTGCCCCCTAATCCCCCTTTCACTGCCGCTCAGGCCCTAAGGAGATTAGCCCCGGCCGCAGCTGCTCGTCCCCCCCAGCGCCAGGGGCGGCAGCCCGGGGGCAGCCACGTGCGGGGGGGGGCACATGCACGGCCCCCACCCCAGGGCCAGCGCAGCTCTGGTGCCCTCTCCTGTCCAGCCCCGGCCCCAGAGGAGCACCCGAGTGGGGCGGGATGTGCTGGGAGCAGGCATTAGTGGGATATTTCCCCCCAAACCTCACCTGCTGGTCCAGCTCTTTTGTGTGGGAACCTCCCAAACTTGAAAAGGAGAGGAGCGGGACACCCAGGCAGGAGACAGGACACCCCTCCTGGAGCACCGGGGCTCAGCCTTGTGCCCCAGCAGCACAGAGGCAGATGTCAAAAGGCAATTAGAACCCCGATCCTAAATATAACAGCTGACCCTGCAAAGGCAGGCGGAGGCTGGGAGCTCCAGACACGGATCGCTCCCCCCCGGCGCATCCTCCCCGGCACCGAGCGGGTTAACGCCGAGCGCCCGGGCTCTCGCAGATCTCCGTTTCCGTGACAACAGCTCCCGATGAATCCCAGAGCTCTGAAATCCCATTAAACATCTGCGAGAGGCTGCCCGTGCCGCCTGCCCAGGCTGCCACCTGCCGGCACCCCCGGCCCGGCCCCGAGCCCCGAGCCGGCACCCCAAAAACACAGCGCAGGGCAGCAGGGACAGCACCGCCATGGGGGCACGAACCTGGCCACCAGAGCCAGCTTTGGGGCTAGAGAAGGGCTGAGGGTGCCGGTTTGCACCCCGGAGCCTCGGGGTGTCCTGGGAAGGACACGGCTCCCAGCGCTGGGGTTTGGGCTGGCAGGGACACCAAATTCAGCCCCGGGGCCGGGGCTCAGGGCTCTGAGGGCAGGGTGGAGAGACTGGCACCTGTGAGGGCTTTTGAAGGTCTTACACTGACCCATCTGCCTGGGGTGTCTGGGGGACTCTGAGGGGTCACTGAGGAGGAGCCAGCGTGGTGGCCCTGTGGGAATTTCAGAACGAACTCTTCCCAAACCACTCAAGGGGTGTGGGAGGCTGAGGAAGGATGTTGTGACCTGGATCCTCACCTTAGGGCTTCACCCACTCCCCTCCAGCTTTCGTGCACTCAAGGATTTCTAATCACCCTTTAGATTTGATTTCAGAAATTTGGGGTTTTCCTTCTCTGTGCTTCCACCGCTGCCTGCAACAGGAAGAGGCACCAGGAGAAGGTGAGGAGGAATTTAGGGAGGTGCCACACATTTCAGGGGATCACCGAATCACTAAGTTTGGAAAAGACCTTAAATATCATCAAATTCACAGCCCCACTGTGTTCACCTCTAAACCATGTCCTCAGGTGCCATGTCCACACTTTTTTGAACACTTCCAGGGATGGTGACTCCACCAGTGATGCTCCTGATGGCATCGCTCGACCAATGTGTTCCTGCTGTGGGTAGAAAAATCAGAAATCAGTGTCCAGGCTGATTAGAATACAGTTTATTACACCATATTTAATATTTAATATATATAAAAGTCACATATATCCAATATATAAACCCTATGATACGACAGGGCTGCTGCAGCTGAACGTGGCTGTGGTACTGCTCAGCTGTAGATGTTGTCATCCCCAGTTGCACCCCAAATCTCTCCGCTGCACTCCTGCTTTCAGAGGTGCAGCTCCCCAGCTTTTCCTGCCCTTCCCAAGTGCTGCCCAGTCATTTGTGTCCTGGGAAAAGCCTCTCCTGCGCTTCGGGACGGATGGGACAGGAAGCGAACACGGAGCGAGCAGTGCCTTCCTCACCCCCCTCCTCATCACACAACTCCATGGCTGGGGTGGGAGGGAAAAGTCGCAGGAATTGTAGCAGTGGGAGCCCTGGAAACTCTGGCATCTGCAGGCACCAGGGGAATCCAGAGGGGCCGGGGATAAAAGCTGACACTGAAAGAAAATGCTCTTTTGGAGCTACAATTGCTGGCACAGCTGCTGGCCAGACCCCCTTCCAAAACCTGGAACATGCCAGCGAGGGGCTGGGAATCATTAACTGCTTCGTTTGTGGGATTTAACCGTTTCCACCTCCCCCTGCGCCCCGAATAAGCTCGGATTCCTCAGCATTTCCAGCACCCCGATGCTGCAGGGCCTGGGGCTGAAGAGCTGCTAACAGTCCTCTCCCCTCCTCTGAAGCTCTGAGAGGCAGAAGGCACGGGCAGAAGGCTTTTCTGCAGTGGTAAATGCCCGGGAAAGAGGCCAAACAGCACCCCGGGGGAAACCCAGAGTGGTTTGATGGCCCTTTCAAAGGGCAGAGGCTTGGAAAGCCCCCAGCATCAGGAGGGGATGGGAATAAAAAGAATCCTGAGCCTTGCAAATAAAGCAGTGGGCTGAAAACTGCAGGGTGATGTAGGATGGATGCTGAGGGAGGGCCTCTGTCCAGGGGAGCTGGGCCAAAGCCCTGCTGCACACTGGGCTGGGCAGTTGTGCTGTGGCGAGCCAGGCCCTTGGGGCTCCTGGGCTCGGTGACAGCACCGGGGGGTCTGAGCCTCATCGGTGCCTGTTCTGGGCCAGGACCCCCTCGTTAGAGGCAGCAAAGCAGCAGGAGGCAGGGAGGGAGGAATGTGAGAGCTTGCAAAGCATCTCACTGCAGGAGCTGAAGCTGCCAGGAGGAGGGGATGAGTTTCAGGAAACCCGGAGAGGCAGGAAATCAAGGGAGAGGGACAGTAATTGAGGCCATATGTTGGAAGCAAAGAATGCATCTGGTAGCCGGGAGCAGGCACAGGGAGAAGGCCCACGCTGTGGGGACAGCAGGGGACGTGCAGAGTCACATTAACCCCCTGGGCCGAGCAGAAGGCTGAATTCAGACCAGCCACAACTGCTGGGAGGGGTCACTGGTGCAGGTGTGTGCCTGGGGTGGCTGCAGGCTCAGGAGGCTTCCAAACCTACACTCAGTAACATCCTGATTTCATGGGCAATGCTGCAAAAAGGTGAAGGAAATGGCTGCTTCATTCCAAAGTGACAGGCTTCGTCCTCCATCTGTGTCCCTGAGCGTGCGTGGAGCCAGGGAGGAAAGTGGAAATATGAAAACCTGGGCAGTGCCAGGAGGGAGGCCAGGCCTCTGTGCCCCCCAGAAGGTTTGGGGCAGGAGTACCTGCCAGGGGAGCATTCACTCACCCAGAGGTGAGGGCACAGTTGGGGTGATGAAAGAGCTGCCTGGAGCTGGGCACTCATCACAAGATTATCCCACAGGGCCAACCCCACAAAGCCCATTCCACTCCTTTAGGTATTCCTAGGCTCAGGCAATAGCACTGGGAAAGCTCCTAAGAAAATTGATGGCCTGTCCCCCTCCTCCCTTTTAAAGCACATTTGAGATAAATGTGGAACGTGTGTGGCTGCAACAGAGGATTGTGGCACAGCACCACGGCCTGGGAAGGGAGAGGAGAGCTCTGCTGCTGACACCCACTGAGCTCCCCAGCAAGTCCAGGAGGAGATGGAGGGCAGCAATGCAGCACTGAAGGGGTGCACAGGCTTTGGGGTGGGATGCAAATCACTGCATTTTGTCCAGCCAAAAAGCCTCTGGGGTTTAAGAGGGCTCTTTGTAGCTCAGTAGGGTTTGCACATCCCTGGGTTACTGCGAGGTGTCCCTCAGATAAAGCTGGAGCTCTGCAGGCAAACCTGAAATTGCTGCTTTCAAGGCTTCTCTCAGAAAGAAAAACAGAATGCCCCTTGTGCTGGCCCAAGGCTCCATCTTTGGCAATCCAGCTCCAGAGCACCTCTCTCTTCATCTGTAGCTCTTTTTGCATGCAGCCCAAAGCTCCCGCTGCCCCCAACACCCCATTGCATCCCATCCACATCCACCAGCTGTTCCCTGCTTCTCTCACTCCTGGTGCTTCTCCTCTGCCTCCTCCCTCACCAGCTTTGCACGGCAGATCGTGTTCCCTGACTGCCCATGGTGGCTTCTGCAAGCCAGGAGAAGCAGCTGCTGTGATGGCTGGGAGGGGGAAAAGCACACCAAAGGGGTTAAATCCTCTTTGGAAGGGGAGAGAGGAGCACGGCAGAGCTGAGCAGTGGGGCTCTGAGAAATCCGCTCTAGTTCACGATGTCCCTGCTGATGGCAGGGAAGTTGGAAGGGGATATTGGGAAGAAACTCTTCCCTGGGAGGGTGGTGAGGCCCTGAGAAGCTCAAGGGGGCTCAAAGGTGAGCCCAGCCTCATCTGCTCAGTGCTGGGGTGACACTTGCACCTCCTGGGTGAAGGGTGGGCAAGGGGAAATGGCCTCCTTTTGTCACAGCTCACAACCGCTTCGAAACGTTTTTCCCCTTAAAAGCAAAAGGATATTGTCAATTTTCCCCCACGGATTTGTCACTCTTATCTTATCTCTGTCAGCTGGGAAGTTCAGAATATTCCACTGCACATTCAAAATCCGTCCTCTTGTCCTGGTTAAGCTTTTCTTCAAGTTCTCAGCAGACACTGAAAGAAAAAAAAAAAAAAAGACATAAAAATAGAGAAGGACATTCCTAAAATATTTGCTCTAAGCAGGAGCAGTTTCTACCCTGGAGTCACCAGCACTCCAGATGTACCCTCTGAGAACCCCTCTGACCTCCCTGCCAGGAGTGTGGCTCATTCCCCCTCTTCAGATCCAGGCAAACAACGCCCTCAAAAATGATGAACTGCTTAAGCAATTCCTCAGCAGCAGATTTCCCAGGAAATGTGGTCCTTCCCACCCCTGGATGGGGTTTGTGTGCTCAGAGCATGGGCAAACTCATCACACTGATGCTCCTGTGCATTTCCTGGGCAGATTTGGGCTCTCTGCAGCATAAATACACACCAAGGCAGCACCAAGGCAGCACCAAGGCTCTCCCCATGCTTTTTTGCAGTGTTTTGGTCTGGGACATGCACACCAGGGAAGATCTGAATGCTTTAACAGTCTCCAAAGTGAGAAAAAAAGGGTATTTCTTTGGATTTGCTTGAAGTTGAAGCACTTGATTTGAAGACTGAAGGTTGAACAGTGAAAACATTCTGAGAAGCGACTGCCCAGCTCCAGTGCAGCCTGGGACAGGCCAGGGGACTGGGATTTACTGGGGGGTTACTGTGTGTTAGGAGATTTAGAACTGAACGTCGATATCGGAGCAGGTGGGGCAGAGCAGAGCCCTGGGGGCTCAGTCAGGGGTTCAGCAGGGATTTCACCCCCTCAGGGACGGATGCATCTGCACTCCACATCCTCCCTCCTGCCTTCCTTCCTCCCTGGCCACTGACTCAGCAGCAGCAGCAGCAGCAGCAGCATTTTATGCCAGGACAGAACAATAGGTATCCTTCCTCCCAGGCATTGCATCCACTTATCCCATCAATAATTCCCTCCCTGCGCAGTCCAGCACAGCCACAGCTTTAACAGGAAAAACGTTTCCACTGCAGCCAGTCACATGAAGCATCTTTGGGATGCAGCCTCGGCCTTTGCAGACTCAGCAAGGAGCTAAAATCATCTTTGCTCGGAGCTGCCAAGATCCAGCTCCCTGCTCCCCACCCACAGCCAGCACCTCGCCTTTCCCGGGATCACCTCTGATCCCGGGACTGTGTTTTTTGGAGATGGAATCCAGTGAGGATTTCCAGTGAGGAAATCCAGTCAGGAAAAAATCAGGCCAGGAAAACATGCAGGAGGCATTGGGAGCCTTGCCAGCAGGTGTTTGCAGGTGCTGGAAATCCTCTGGGTGTTCTTCCTGGGACCCCACCTGGATTCCTGCATCCAGCCCTGGGGGCCACAGCACAGGAAGGATGTGGAGCTGCTGGAGAAAACCCAGAGGACACCATGGGGATGCTCCCAGGGCTGGAGCCCCTCTGCTCTGGAGCCAGGCTGGGAGAGCTGGGGGTGTTCCCCTGGAGAAGAGAAGGCCCCAGGGAGAGCTCAGAGCCCCTTGCAGGGTCTAAAGGGGCTCCAGGAGAGCTGGAGAGGGACTGGGGATGAGGGATGGAGGGACAGGACACAGGGAATGGCTTCCCACTGCCAGAGGGCAGGGATGGATGGGATCTTGGGAAGGAATTGTTCCCTGGGAAGGTGGGCAGGCCCTGGCACAGGGTGCCCAGAGCAGCTGTGGCTGCCCCTGGATCCCTGGCAGTGCCCAAGGCCAGGTTGGGATAGGGGAAGGTGTCCCTGCCCATGGCAGGGGTGGGACTAGAGGCCTTTAGAGGTCCCTTCCAGCCCAAACCCCCTGTGCCCCTCTGTGGCAGGCATGGGCTGTGCAGGCACTGATCTCCTCACCATCCTCAGCTCCCACCTGTAGGATCAGATGCAGAAAGCATTAAAGGACTCCTGCAGCCCCGCAGGCTCCAGACCTATCAGCCATTTGTCTCCTGCTGACCTGAGGCAGAGCCCAGCACGGTGACAAGCTCAGAAAGCAGCAGAAGGATGAGGCAGGAGGATGTGTCTGAGCAGAGCTCAAGAGACGCTTCCCGAGCTGAGCCTCACGGAGCACGGCTGTGCCCCAGGTCCTGCAGCAGCTCAGTGAGAGAGACCTGCTGCTTCCTGGGGTGCCAAGGCACTGCAACAGGCACTGCATGAGAGACAGCTGCTCTTGTGCTGCCTCCCAGCTTGTTACAGCCACAGGAGCATTTTCTGAACAGGCACGGTCTGTCTTCAGAGCAGTTTTGCACTCAGACCCCATCCTTGGGCCTGGTTTTAGGAAGGAGAATCACGGAATCATGGAATGGTTTGGGATGAAGAGGACCCCAAAACCCATCTCATTCCACCCCTGCCATGGCAGGGACACCTCCCACTGTCCCAGGCTGCTCCAAGCCCCAATGTCCAACCTGGCCTTGGACACTTCCAGGGATCCAGGGGCAGCCACAGCTGCTCTGGGCACCCTGTGCCAGGGCCTGCCCACCCTCACAGGGACGAATTTCTTCCTAAAACCGAACCTAACCTTCCTAAAACCTAACCTAACCTTCCTAAAACCGAACCTAACCTTCCTAAAATCCAGCCTAACCCTGCCCTCTTTAGAAGATCTCGGCCCCAGTGTACATTATCAGGGCCAGAAATGGATTTATAAGGATATGCAGGAGTTGAGGAGGGGGAAGGAGAATCTCAGGCTGCCAACTCTGGACAGGTTTCACTTACCCGGGCACAGGAGATGCTTCCAGAAAGATCCTCAGCCAGGGCTGAATGAATCAGCAAGGACAGAATTATCATCCTTCCTTCCAGAGAGCAGCCTCTACGCCCCGAGTGCATCTGAGCGGTGCAAAAATAGTGCTCTGATCAATTAAAGGAAAGGAAATTGCAGGAACAGCCATTTCCAAGGTATCCCATCCTGGCTGTGCTTCTCAAGCCTTGTTCCAGTGTTGGGAACAACACTGGATTTATTTTCCACTGCCCTGTTTCTCCTGTGAGGTCTTGGTTTTAGGGAGCCCATTTAGGGACCCATTCCCTGGGTCAGGACTCGGCCACAGGCTCCTGCTCTCCCCATCCCCACCTCACTCCCTTCTCCCCCATTATCCCCCACAAGGCTAAACAGGACCAGGAAAACTTAAATTCTCCTGCAGGAGACTTTTCAGACCCAACAATTTAGATTTGACTTGTTGCACTGCAGAAAGAGGAAAAAAATCATGATGAGATTTTCCTATGGGCTTTGCACAGCCAAAATTTTATTTTTTATTTGGAATTAAATGTGTCCAGAGAAAACTACTTTTTCCTCTGGATTTTTTCCCCAAAGCATTTCAAACATCAGATTTCTCCAATGTGGACAAGCCAGGATTTCTGTTAAAAACCAGGACAACTGAGACCCTCACAGGATATTTTGGGAAGACAAATAGGGAGCTCTTAACTCTTCTTTTTTCCTGCCTTTAAAAAAAGCAGGATGGGGGTGTGAAGCCAAGCAACCACACTTCTGAATGGGAACAAGGGCAGGGAGCTGAGATTTTCTAGAACATGTAGAGATATATAAAGACAAATATTGCTTGGATCTTCAAAATCCAGCAAGTCCAAAATTCCCTCATCTAGATGCTCCCCACATCGAAGTGTCATGACAAAGCTGCCTTCCTGACAGGAGTAGAATTCGTTTATCTGGAAATTTAGGGAACAAAACTGGAATTCAGCAGCCCAAGGGGAATTGGAAATATAGTGGTAGCTTTTTTTTTTCTCTTTTTTGACAGAATTTAAATTCACCCCTGGCTGGTGAGAACTATAAGCCATTCCCAGGAAGGAGGGTGAGGAGGAAAAGGAGACTGGAAATAAAGGTCTTGCTGCCAGACAGGGTGTGGGGCAGGCAGAGCAGGCAGAAGAGATTTCCCAGCGTCTTTTTCCTGGTGAGAGCTGGCAAATTCAGGCCTGAGACTAACCCTGAGCCCACGCAGTGCCCTAACCTGCAGGTCTCTAAACTTTATCTCGAAATCAGCCCAGCGCTCTCGTGCTGTGGGTGGCGGTGGGAAGCGATTAGAGGAGTTAATTACAACGCTCCTCTCCCTTTCCCTGCCCTTTCTTTGTGCTCTGACCTCGCACCAGGACCCTCCGACAACAACAATGGGGGACAAGGGTCATTAAAACCAGCACTAAACATCACCCGGGGCTGAGCAGCGCCGAGCTTAGCGGGTAATTAGTGCTGCAGCATCTGCTCCTCATCAGAGCCTGCTCCAATCAACGCTTCCAGCCCCGGGATTGACAATGGGGAAGTTCAAAGAGTAGGAGAAGTACCTGGGGGACTCCCTGCTGCTCTGGAGAAAGGGATTATCGAGGGAGACTCCTGCTGTTTCTCATCCCAGGTGGCCACTGGGGAGTTTTCCCTTTCCCTTTTTTCTCTTTTATCCGATTTATTCCCCTTCCCCGCACCCGAAAAAGGAACTTTTCCTGCTGCAGTTGATGTTTAGCACAAGCACCAGACTCTGAGGGTAAATCTGTGTGTGTGAGCCTGGCTGGTCACCTTTTGTGTGACTCCAGACGAGGGAAATGCAGAAATGCAGAGGAAAAGTCACAGAATCCCAGAATGGTTTGGGTTGGAAAGGGTCTCAAAGGATCATCCCATTCCGGTGCCATGGGCAGGGACACCTTCCACTGTCCCAGGCTGCTCCAAGCCCCATCCAGCCTGGCCTTGGACACTGCCAGGGATCCAGGGACAGCCACAGCTTTTCTGGGCACCCTCAGGGCCTCCCCACCTTCCCAGGGAAGGATTTCTTCCCAATATCTGTTCTGAATGTCCCCTCTTTTAGTTAAAATCGTGAGCCCATGTCCTGTCACTGCAGACCCTCTCCAGCTCTCCTCTTTAGGCACTGGAAGGGCTCTGAGGTCTCCCTGGAGTTTTCTCCAGGCTGAACAATCCCAATTCTCTCAGCCTTCCTTCCCTCACAGGAGGGGGCTCCATCCGTGGATGTTTTTAGCGAGATAAGCTCGTTAAGGAGACCCACTGCCTTAAATCAGTGCACAGGTGATATCCACAGCACCCACCCCGACAGCCACAAAATCCACCCCCACATCCAGGCTCGGCCTGAGACACTGAAAAACAAGGGATTTATGGGATGGCAGGGGGGAAATTGCTTCAGGAAAGCGTTTGCAGGTCTGGTGCTGGAGGAGCGACCGAGAGGTGCCCGACATCACCACAGCCCCTAAACGTCCCCAGCCCCGGTGAATGCCCCTGCCCTGTGTCACAGAGGAGTCAGGCTGGCACAGACACCCCTTCCCTGGGAGCAAGGACGGTCCCACCAGCATTCCCTCACATGGAAAGGATTCGTGCGACTCCCTGAGCTCCACACCTCAGGAGGGCCGAGCGGGGCATCCCCTACTTGGTGCCCCCGTGCCTCACCCCGGGCTGGAGGCAGCCGGAGCCGGGGCTATGCCCACAAGCGCCAAGAGCCGCACAGCCTGACCACGGGAAGGGGGAAAAGCATCCCGGAAACCCAAGGGGGCTGCTGCTCCCCCTCCCCAGCCCCGGAGCCGGCTGCTGCCCGGTAACAAGGCAGGGGAGGGCGAGCAGCCCTCGCTCGGAGCCGGCCTATGGCTGCGCTGCCTCTCCGTGCCTCCCTTGCAGCCGGGCTGGCGCCTGGGGCCAGCGCTCGCTCCGCCAGCCCGGCTGCTCCGGCACGGAATCACTGACCTATTTTCATCCAGGCAGGCGCGAGATCGCAGACAAAGGGAGATTTAGCTCGGGATATTTAAAGGAAAAGCCGCTCTGACTGATCTGAGTGTCCCCAGAAACCGCAGCGGCTCTTGTGATGTTTGTGCTCTTCCCCACGAGCATCCTCGTGCGCGGCTGTGGGCAGGGGATGGAGCAGCTGGGTGAAAACTGACCAAAAAGCTGCTCTGAGCTGCAAAATCGGGGTTTTAGGAAAGGAATAAAAGAGTTTGGGAATAAAACTGGATGTAGGATAGGCACAAGGGTGACCAGGACTCGCTAGGTGGGAGGAACAGATTTTTGGGAATGGTCCCACAGGGATCTCCCCCCTCCCTGGCTCTGACGGATGAGCTGCCTGAGCAGACTGAGCTAAACAGACCGGAGACAAATCAGCTCTTGCAGGGATTTTTGGTTCAAGTTTGCTGGTGGACTTAGCCCCAGTTTGGAAGTATTTAATCTACACCTCGGGCAGGTTTTGGAGCTGGCAGCTCCACCTGGTTGGAAGTTTGTTGGATGCACTGACACCAGAGATTATCACTGTGCACATTCCTGCAACGGTGAGGGCCCAGCACTTCGATTCTCAGGTATGAGGTGCCACCAAAAAGCCCCTCCCCAAACCCAAAACCTGCACTCCTTAGCCTGGAAAACACACAGACAACCCCAGGAAGCCGTTGGAATTTCACAGACCCCTCATGGAAGGGAGAGATGTGCTGTGCTCATGCCAGGGCATAGAGAGGCAGGGACCAGGAGGGGACCACCGACCATCTCTGAGCATCCTCGGTTGGTTGGATCCGTGAAGCTGGAGCAGTTTGGATCCTTGAATTGCTTCATATCCCGGATTGGGAAGTGCCTGCTCACCCCACAGCACTGCACAGCACAGCACGAAGGATCCGGGATGAGTAACACACAAAAGGCTCCCACAAACGGATGGTGACAAGAGTTGCTCAGTGCTGGCAGCTCTCCTGGGACTCTCCATGCAGCTGGGAAAGGTGCTGCTGCCAGCATTTGTTGGTCACGGATCTGGGGCAACCACCTCCCCCTCCCGAGCGTGCACAGGCAGGAAGGAAAGAGAGAACAAGGACAGAGCTCGGCGTCCTAAACAATGGAAACAGGAAAGTCCCTCTGGGCTGGGGAGCCTGGCAAGGGGCTGGAAGCTGAGCTCCATCCTGAGCTCCATCCTGAGCTCCCATCCTGAACTCCCATCCTGAGCTCCCTCCTGAATTCCCGTCCTGAACTCCCATCCTGAGCTCCATCCTGAGCTCCCATCCTGAGCTCCATCCTGAGCTCCATCCTGAGCTCTGTCCTGCTCCCATCCTGAGCTCCATCCTGAGCTCTGTCCTGCTCCCATCCTGAGCTCCATCCTGAGCTCCCATCCTGAGCTCCATCCTGAACTCCCATCCTGAGCTCCCTCCTGAGCTCTGTCCTGCTCCCATCCTGAGCTCCATCCTGAGCTCCATCCTGAGCTCCCATCCTGAGCTCGCTCCTGAGCTCCCATCCTGAGCTCCCATCCTGAGCTCCCATCCTGAGCTCCATCCTGAGCTCCCATCCTGAGCTCCCTCCTGAGCTCCCATCCTCAGCTCCCATCCTCAGCTCCATCCTGCTTCCAGGCAGCCTGGGGGATCTGCTCAGCCTCCTGTGGAGACAGGGGTTAAAAAAAGCAGCGTTGCAGCTGGAGCATCCTGTGGCAGGGAGGGATGCAGGGGTGGAGGGGCAGGGGCACCACCCAGCCCTGGGGGCTGCCGGGGGGGCTCCAAGCAGCATTTCCGCTGGAATTCCCCTGAATTCAGCTCCCCCCTCCCCAATCCTGCCCTGCAGCCCCTCTCTCCCTGCATCCCCCTGGGTAGCAGCCCCTCTCCAGCCCCACATGGTGCCCTGGCCCCCCAGAAAACCCCAGGCAAGCTCTGCCCCAGCACAGCCCGCACCCCCCGCGGCCCATCCTCCCTCCCCCCCGCGCTGACCTTTTTATTTTCTGCGTCAGGAACATAAAATGGAGACTGCAGGGAAGGGAAACATTTCCCTAAGATGGCTGAGGGAGAGGGAGGATTTGCACAGCGGTGCACGAGCACCCTCTGCTGCTGGATGGGCCTGGGGGGGGGCAAGGAGCTCGCCAGCCCTGCTCCAGCCCCACGGGCTCCGGGCAACAAAAACCCCCCAAATTGTCCTAACTGGGGGATTAAAATTCTTGTGATAGCCAAAATATTTGATTAAAAAGCTTCAGCAGCCCTGTGAACCCCCGGAGTTGTTCTGGTTGCCTCTCCCTGCCACTTATTTTACACTTCTATTTTCCTGGCTGTGTTATGTGCAAAATCGTCAAAAAAAGGAAATTATTTTGGATTAAACCCAAAATATTTCACACCCACAGCTCTTAAAAATTAATACCAGTGCCCCAAACAATTATAGAATTTTCCAGGTTTGAAAAACCCATGAAATTTCATTTATTTGAAGTTCCACATTAGGATGAGCACCTAAAACTTGGTGTTTTCTCTCGTGGGATGGGAGAAAGGGTTAAAGATGGGTAGGAGGGGAGGACCAGCACCCACCTGGAATGGGGTGAGCAGGTGGGGTCCCTAGGAAAGGGTTCAAGATGAAAGGGTACCTGGAAAACCCTGCAAGCTGCTCCCTGGGTATTCAGCTTTTATGCCAGGGCTGTGTCAGGGTAGGGCCAAATCCTGCTGGATCTGAAGCTGAAATCTATTTTCTTAAAAAGTTTCAGCAGCCTTGTCACCCCCTGAGCTCTCCTGGTTGCCTTGGCCTCCCTTTTTTAATTCATATTTTCCTTGCTGTGTTAACAACCAAAATCTTCAGGAAAAGGAGAATATTTTGTATAAAATCCAGCATATTTCACACCCACAGCTCCCAAAAATTATTGCTACTGCCCCACACAATTATAGAATTTTCCAGGTGTGAAAAAAGCTTTAAATTTCATTTGTCTTCAGTTTCACATCAGGATGGGCACCCAAACACCCACAACGTGGTGTTTTCCCTCGTGGGATGGGAAAAAGGATTGAAGATGGATATAAAGGAATGGGGTGACCCCATTTAGGGCCAAATCTAGCTGGATCTGAGGCTAAAAATCTATTTAAAATTAGCAAATCAACTTTAAAATTGACTTTAACTTAAAGTTAGAAAATTAACTTTAAAATTACAAACTTGAAAAGTTTCAGCAGCCTTGTCAGCCCCTGAGCTCTCCTGGTTGCTTCTCCCTCCTCTTTTATATTGATATTTTCCTGGCTGTGTTAACAACCAAAATCCTCAGGAAAAGGACAGGAATTTGTATTAAAACCAACACATTTCACACCCACAGCTCCTAAATATTAATGCCAGGGCCCCACACAATTATAGAATTTTCCAGGTTTGAAAAAACCAATGAAATGTCATTTATTTCAAGTTCCATGTTAGGATGAGCACCCAAAACTTGGTGTTTTCTCTCGTGGGATGGGAGAAAGGGTTAAAGATGGGTGTGAGGGGAGGATCAGCACCCACTGGGAATGGGGTGAGCAGGTGGGGTCCCTAGGAAAGGGTCTGTGATGAAAGGGTACCTGGAAAACCGTGCAAGCTGCTCCCTGGCTATTTCAAGGCAGGAGTGTGTCAGGGTAGGGCCAAATCCTGCTGGATCTGAAGCTGAAATTTCCAAGGAAATCTTGCAAAAAAAATTTTCCTAAGATCAGTTCAAAAAGGGCCAGAAGGCATCACTCAGGAAGGAGGGGAAAAAACACGAAGAAATCCAGGATCTCAATTTTAAAAGTTTTTTTAGTGAGAATTTAAAGGCTGAAGGGATGAGGAAGAAAAGCGAGGAGTTTTAAAAAATTGAAGAGCCAGATAAAGCAGTGATGGAGGTGATGGGAGGTAAAACACCAGCACTGAGGGATGGAATTCAGCCAGGAATGGGATGCCCAGCACCCACCTGAGCCCCGTGAGCCCACCCAGGCCGTGAGGACAGGGCTGGGTGTGGGGTACCAGCTCTCACCCCCCCAAACTGCACAGGGAAAGGTGTTATATAACTTATATAAATTATATAACTGCAAAAATTCCTCCAGGGGCCTCTCCTGGGAGAGAGCAGCCCATTTTTGTGGGATCAGGTGGGGGTCTGAGATGATCTCTGGGAGTGGATGGAGGGGGACACCCAGGGACGTTTGCTTTTATTACTGGCATTTATAAATATTTAAAAATTAGGGGCGCATCCCCCTGCATGGCAGGGGACAAGTGAGGGTGGCACTGGGACAGCAGGGGCTTGGCAGGGAAGTGGGATTTGAGGAGAGGGAGTTTTTGCAGTGCTGCTGCATAAAAAGGGGCATCGAGAGAGGAGGTGCCAGGGCAACTCGTCCCGTGAGCAATAGAGGACTACAAAAATTGCAAAACCTGGCTGTGGGGCTCCTAAAGCCGGGTGTATTCCCAGCACAGCCCAGTGACTCAGCCTGGCAGAGCACAAGCGGTGCCCAGCCCGGGCAGGATGTGTGGGAACCCGGGATTTGGGATGGCCTGGCACTGCCGGGCCCCGGAGCCTCCAGCGTGGGGGGCACGGGAGAGTCGGAGGAGCCGCACAACAGAGGGATCGCACCGTGCCCCAGCGACCCTCGATTCATTTAATGCCACAAAACACCGCAAATCCCCGCTCCTGCTCCCCAAATGCCCCGTGACGAAGCACCCTAAAGGCTGGGGATGCTGCCTTTGTGTGCCACGCCAGGGGATTTCTCCCCGGGACCCCCCCATTTACCCCGGCAGCAGATGGAGACCCACTCCCAATTATGTTCCCGTCCCAGGCAGAAGAAAGGAAGACAAATGTCCCAAAGAAAGCTGTTTGGGAGGACAAAAGCTCCTTGAAATAGGAGCTGAGCTGTTTTTTCCAGGTTCAGAGCGGGGCCGGAGGCAGGGGGGGAGCGGGAGGAGGGGGGATGGAGGGGCGGGATGCGCACGCAGGCACCACTTCCCGTCTTTGTCTGCGAAAGGAGGTCACGGGGGGGAGCCGGGGGCTGCGGGGGCGATGCGGGGGGATGCAGGGGAGGATGCGGGGCCGCGTCAGCGCCACGTCAGGGCAGCAGCTGATCCCGGCTCCCAATCCCGGCGCGCTGAGCTCATCCCGGGAACGGCGCCAGCGCGGCTCAACTGCGCACACCTGGCGGATGAAATCAATACTGCAGGGACAGCGGGACAGGACAGGGGGGCGCGGGGAAACCCCCCCGTTCCACGGGCATAACCCCCCCGACAGCCGCACAAAGCCAGGGTCCCTTAGAGAACTCCTTGGCCTAACTCGGGGTTCAGGCAGGGGCTTCTCAAAGCTCGATTTGCCAAAAAAATCAGTGATGCCCCAGTGCGAATGCCATGGGGGAGCGTGGTGGGTGCTACAGGCACTGCCTGGCTCCCAGTGCCTCCCAGTGCCTCCCAGTAAGCCCCAGGCACCAGCACGCAGCCCACCAGTAGCACCCCGAGGGCTCCTTGCACCCTGGGACTGGCAGGAGCTGCACCCCAGGGCTGGGTGCAGGTGCCACCTGCAGCTCCCCCAAAAGCGAGGGGTGGCAGGGGACTGGCACCAGGTGAAGCCCCTGCAGTGGCACCAGGGATGGGGACAGCAGCAGCTCCTCACTCCCAAAGATTCCGCCCTGGGACACAGCCTAACCTCGCTCCCACTCACTTTTCCACGTGGCCCTGCTAAAAGCACCATTTCCACCCAGGAGAACACCTGGGCCAGCATGGCTGCTGTGGCTGGAGCAGGCCAAGGGCCCCAGGGACGGTGCTGAAATGGCAGGAAAGGAGCTGCTTGCCCTAAAACATCGGGAAAGGTCAGTCTGAGACACGCAGGCAGCACCACGGCCTGTTGTGAGGTGTAAACATCTGCTGAAAACCTCAGCGGTGCTCCAGGGAGTCTGCGAGGTGGGAGGCTCTCCCCAGGCTCTGGTACACCTGGGGGGAATCAGGGAATGTACAAACACCTCCCGGAGCAGCCAACACCCTACCTGTGCTTACAGATGGCATGTGTGAGAATAGGAATGACTTCAGTTCCCAGCAGTTCCAGGGGACAGCCTCAAACCCCTCTCCTAGGGCTCATGGGGTACCCCACACATCCTGCAGAAATAATTCTCACTCACAGAGTCCAGGGAGAAATTTCTCCAAACTCCTCCAGAAAGCAAAGGAACATTCATTTTCCCACCAGCGCTGCTCCCAGAGCCCTGTCAGAGCACCCTGATGCTATCAGTGTGAGCTCCCCAGCACCATTCCAGGAGAAATGAGGAAGCAAGAGCAGGGAGAAGGAGAAGGGATGAGAGCCACCAGCTCAACTCAGGGCAATCCTGACTTACGTAAAGAGAATATTTTCACAAGGGTGGTTGAACACCAGAGAAGGGAGCTCAGTTATGCTGAGAGAGGAGCTGGGGCAATGTCTGGCCTTGAAGAGACTCCAACCTGACTGCAAAACAATCCCTGACTTTTGGGCTGGCCTTACATGGAGCAGGAGGAAGGGGCCCAAGACCTCCAGAGAACCCTTTGAATCTAGATCACCCTGTGATGCTGGAAGGACCCTGGTGAGCTCCCCCTGTTCGTTCTCCTCAGCAGAAACTTTTGGATTTACCAGCTCCTGGTTTGTGGACAGATTTCTCCATTTTTCCTGAGAATACTCCAGAGGAAGAGAGAAGTTTGTGCCTGTTTGCTGCCCCATCTCAGCCGAGGTTGGCACATCAGGAACAGGTGGAGGAGAGAGGAGTCACAGCTGCAGAATCCCAAAGGCCCCTGCATCACCAGAGAGAGGGGACAGAGCTGGGGACACTGGGATGGACAAGGGAAAGGGAGGGAGGTTTTGGCTAGAGAAGATTCTGATGCCTGCAGACATCTGTGAGCAAGAGGAAGTGATGCCAGAATATCCTGGGAATCTGAGGGCACGGGAAGAGATCATAGGGATGCTGGGAAGATGTGCAGAGAACCAGGAACAGGAATTTTGTGACTGGTCCCAGGCACTGGGCAGCACTGCCAGGGAACCCCAAAGCTTTGCTCTCAGGAGAAACTTTGATTTGGGTGCACACGAGGTGCTCGGGGCCCCGAGCCCCAGCTGGCTGAATAAAATCCCACTGTCCCTTCAGGGCGTCTCCAGATCCACGTGGCAGGAGCCAAATCCTTTGTGGATCTGGCCTTGGGGACCTAAGGAGTCACTGACTTCCAGAAAGGTTCTGGATTATGGGTAAGGAATTGCCTGGAGTGGGGCTGCATCCAAGGGGATATCCCGAGGCCCAAATGGGAACCAGTAACGTGTGGGTCCATACTGGGACCTTCAGCACTGAATGCCTTCCCCAGGGACAGCAGACTGGTGGCTCTGTGTGGGGACACCTTATCTGGGGCTTCCCACATACAGAGGGGCTGATAAGAGAGGTGGAGAGGCTTTGTGTCAGGGCCTGCCATGACAGGAGGAGGAACAAGAGTTTTAAATTGGAAGGAAGGTTTGGACTGGACAGAGGAAATGCACAGTGAGGGCGGTGGGGTAATGCTGAGATTAATTAATTAATCAAGGCTGATGAAGCAGGGATGGGGCTGAGGCAGAGCTTAGAGGGAAGGTGGAGAGAGGCTTTGGACCAGGGCCTGTGGCGGCAGGACAAGGAGTGAGGGGTTTAAACTGGAACAGGAGCAGCAGGGAGGGGTGGCAGAGGATTTGATGGGCCAGAAGTTCTCACAGGGAAGCCACAGATGTGCAGCAGGAGCAAACTCTGCTCCTGGGGACAGCCAGGCCACAAAGTTGCCCCTGATGGGCTCTGCAGTGCCCTGGCACCCCCAGCCAAGCCCCCCCTGCTCTGCTGCAGGACACTGAGTGTCCCACACAGCCAGGACTGAGCTCAGCAGGACAGACCTTCAGGAAACACCTCTGGGTTTTCCCTCACCCAGGTTAATTCTGCCCCAGGAGGAACCAAGTCCACACTCCTGAGTCCCACGGACATCTCAAACGATGAAATTTGATAACAGAAGATCATCAGGACACTCAGGTGGGTCAGTACCTGCCAGGTTCCCCCTTTGCTCAGCACAGAGGGAGGGAGATGACTTTAAATCACTTTTCTGTCCCCAACCTCTGGGTCCCTAAAAGATCAGGGAAGGGGAGGAGATGGCACCCCCATGGCTGAGCTGTGCCTTATGCTCGGAATGGGGCACCCATCCAGGGATGTGGCAGTGCCTGGAGGGCAGCAGGGAATCCTCCTGATTCCTTGGGCCTCCTGGGACTAGGGAGGTGAGGAACAGGGTTTAGGGGGGGAAAGCCAGACCTGGCTGGGCAGCACATCCCAAAATCAGTGCCAGCGTGGGCTGGGCATCCTCCACAGGGAAACCAGGCCCTGGAGAGCACCTAAAGCAACACGGATTTTCTTATCCCACTTTCCTACCCTGGCACAGGGATGCATGAACTTCCCAGCTCACCTCACACTCGTGGAACAGCCTGAGCTCCAGGAGGTGTTGCAGTGAGTTATTAACTTGGGGTTGCTGTGTTTTGGGGCTGAGAGAAGGGGCCCAGGGCCTGGCACAGCTCCCAGAGGGGGCACGAGGCCACCCCATCACCTTCCTGTGCCATCCCCAGCCCCAGCAGGCTCCGGCTGGGCAGGCTCAGCCCAATTAATTAAAGCTGAGCTGGGAAATGAAGGGAGGATTTACCAGGCCCCAGCAGTGGGGGAAGCCAGGGATGGGGCTAAGGCAGGGATTATAAGGAAGGTGACAGGACAAGGGGCCAGGGAATGGCTTCCCACTGCCAGAAGGCAGGGTGAGATGGGATATTGGGAAGGAATTGTTCCCTGGGAGGGTGGGCAGGCCCTGGCACTGGGTGCCCAGAGCAGTTGTGGCTGCCCCTGGATCCCTGGCAGTGCCCAAGGCCAGGCTGGACACTGGGGCTTGGAGCAGCCTGGGACAGTGTGAGGTGTCCCTGCCCTTGTGGGGTGGGGGATCTTTGAAGGTCCCTCTAACCCAAACCATTTGATAATCACTCACTGTCTCTCCCTGCTGCCTCTCTGGATTACACCTGCCTGGAAACAAAACTGATCAATACAGAAAGACCTTTTCCACAGGCTGTTCCATGGGGAAAACAACCCGGCCCAGACAATGCAGTCAGGCTCCTGAGGGAGGTGTTTGGAGCAGCCACCTGAGCCTGAGGAACCTGGGCCAACATAGCCAGGACAGAGTCAGATAAAGCAGGAAAAAAATCATATTTTATGTGATTCTTTATGAGCAATGAAGACAGAAAATTCACTGCTCCCCAGGAGGGAACCTCTGGGAGATTCTGTGGAGAAAGGGCAGTGCCAGCCTGGCCACACTCCTGGTGCCAGGGGTTTGCTGGGCCGGGGTGGAAGCTCACAAAGGGAATCCACAGATGTGCAGCAGGAGCAAACCCTGCTCCTGTGCCCCGGTGACAGCCAGGCCTCTGGCAGTGGCCCAGAACGCCCAGACCTCCCCGAGAGCACAGCCAGGACCCTGCTCCCCCCTCAAAACCCCACGCCAGGGCTGCAGTTTGCCCTGGCAGCTCTGCACACAGGGGCTGCAGCGGGACCAGGGAGCCTCCATTGGATCGCAGCGATCCAGGAGCCACCTGGTGTCTGAGCACAGCTCTGCACAGGGCCCCTCAGTGCACCAGGACAGAGAATTCATCCTGGTTCAGGTGTGAATAATTCCCATCAGGGATATTCCCGGGGTTGGGGCAGCCTCAGCTGCTCTGGGCACTCTGTGCCAGGGCCTGCCCACCCTCCCAGGGAACAATTCCTTCCCAGTATCCCATCCCTCCCTGTGAACCATTCCCCCTTGTCCTGGTGCTCCAGTTCCCAATGCAGAGCCCCTCTCTGCCTTCCTTGCAGCCCTTCCAGATATGGCAAGGCTGCTGTGAAGGCTCCACCTAAAATTCTCCTCTCCAGGCCGAACAGCCCCAAATTCCTCAGCTCAAAGAAGACTCTCCATCCCACAGAGCCTTCAAAGGTGCCAAACTCCCGCTGCAGCAATCTGGGCCTCCCTTGTGGATCCTGGAGGGCTCCAGGCCCCTGTGTGCTCTGCCCTGTCCTCTCTGCCTCCTTCAACAGAACTTGGTTATTTCCCTACAGAGAGCAGGGCCTTGCCACCCCTCAGGCAGGGAGGTGTGACACAAGACAGGAGCTTGCTGGGGTGACAGAAGAAGGTGTGAGGTGGCCTTTAAAGGTGGGTCCTACCTCAGTCCAGCGGGGTCTTCAGTTGCACTGGGTGAGAATGTCCTGTGGAGTGGAGGAGGAGTGCAGAGGAGGGGCACAGGCTCCTGAAATCCGAAGCGAAGGGCAGGAGGGGCAATGTCCTCATGGCAAGTATTCCTCATTCTGGGAATGTCCTCATGGCGAGTATTCCTCATTCTGGGAATGTCCTCATGGAGAGTATTCGTCATTCTGGAACAACTGAGGAGTGCAGGAGCTGGTGGGAAGCCTCCAGAAGCAGTTGCTGGTGGTGGATAGAAGTGAAGCCACAATCAGGGACCTGAAGCCTTTTCTCTCTCAGCGCCTGCCAGATTTTCCTGCAGCCTCTCCCTGTGCAGCAGAAACAGGAACATGCAGTGGTCAGCTCGTGCTCATTGGCCACAGCAAACAGGAACCACCCTGGAGCACATCGCAGGGGCTCAGGCTGAGCCCAAACTCCCACCCAGCTCCTCACCTGTACCAGGGGATGGGACAGGTCCTGCTCCCGTGAGGTGACAGAGGGATGAGGCCTGGTGAGCAAACTGCAGCCCAGTGAAGCAGAATCTGCTCCCAACCCCAAAACTCAGTGGTTGAAACCAACCTCAGAGGCCTGTGGTGAGTTATCAGATCCATCTCAAGTGTTAGGAAGCTGGGGAATATTTTAAAGTGTTGTAGTGACCTCTCCATGAAGGCTGGACAGGGGGCTAGAGGTGCACTGTGTGTTTCTGTGTCCAGGGAAAAGCCAAGGCCCTCCAGTGCCAGCCCCTCTCAATCCAGGGCTCTGCAGGGCACCTTTGGGTGATGCTGAGCTGCAGGAATCTGAGAGGGGAACACTGGACAAAGAACAGGAGGGAAGACTCCAGGCAGATCACTCCGTGTTAAATCTGGGCCTCAAACCTCCTGAGAGCCCACACCACCAAAGCTGCCTGTGGACAGGAGCAGGGTGAGAACCAGCTCATGGAAAGCTGGCCCAGGGATTAATTGTGGGCTAAAGAGGAATTAAAATCATCATCTGTGGGCTGACCCTGCTGGTTCCGGATTTATGGACATCACCAAGAGATGCAAGCAAGCAGGGAGCAGCCAGAAGCAGCAGCAGGGTCATTCAGCCTCTCTCTTCCTCCTGAGGGCAACTCCCTAAATCTCTGACCAGACGAGCTTCTGATTCTTGTTTTTCCTCTCTCTGGTGTCACCCCTCCCCAGAGAGAGGCAGGGAACAGTCTCAGACCTGCTGGACCCCTTTCCCAACCCAGGATGGGTCCCCTCACCCTCTCCCATCTGAGGATGGGAGACTTTGCCTGCCAGCTCCTGCTTCTCCACCATCATTTGCTCCTTCTCCACGTCCAGCATCTCCTTCCCACCACGTGCACTGAGTAATTTATCCTCAAAGTTCCTTTCCATCCTCTTCCCTTCAACCTGCAGCTCTTCCATGGGGCCAGTTCCAAATCCAGCTGCAGAGGGAACAGGGCTGAGCAGGGAATATGAGCACACAGAGGGATGAGTGGCCGTGTTTCCCCTAAAAATCCCAACCACTCACCCTTCCTGCAGCACCCCAGCCACAGTCAGAGGTGAGGATGCATCCCTCTGCATGACCCAAAAGGCAAAAAGCCTCCTAACAGCCCGTGTCCAGTGCAGCAGCATCAGCCCCAGGTTTCCCAAGGTGCAGATTCCCACTGGAACACAGCCAGCAGCACCTTTCTTGTTGGGAAGGATTCACTGCAGTTTTCCCTCACTATGACAGCTGCAACCTGGGATGTTTTAATTTAAATTAAGATGTAGTCCCACACTGCATGTACAGGGGTAATCAATTAAGCAGCAGTGAGAGGAGCACTCGTAGTCCAGAATCAGGTAGGCCAGGCTTTAGTCTGATCCCTACTGACCCCTCTGTCACCCAGCACATCCCAGGAACACCTTTGTCTCCAGTTCCACCACTCTGTTGTTGTCTCCACCTTGCTTGTATCAACTGAGTTATCTAAAAAGAAAAGGGAAATACCATAGAAAATACCTTTTCCTTCTCCAATTCATCCCACAAGCCCCAGACCAACCCCACAATCTCTGCAGAACCCCTGCCAGGAGTCCAACCTTCCCTTCTCTCAGGGAGGGCACCACAGGATAACAGCTGGATTTGATCTTGAAGGTTGTTTCCAACCTAAATGATTCTCTAATGGTTTATTCTGGCAGCTGCTGCCAGTACGAACCTCTGAATTCCAGCAGCCTTCTGGATTTCCTAAGGGCGGAATTGCTGTGCCCCAAGAAGCAGCAGGGCTGTCCCCAAGGCAAGTTGTGAGGAATGGTCTTAATTCCCATCCCAAATGCTGGAAACACACCAGGAGACTTCACAGCTCGAAGAAAAATGTCTGGAGAGAGGAAAAGCCAGAAGCTCTGGTGGGTGAGTGCAGGGGTGGGGTAACCAGGATCTGACAGGGCAGGTTCCAGCTGAGTTGTGAGGTTTAACAAAGTGCTGGATTCTCCACCTGGATGCACAGGCTGGGAATGAGAGACTGGAGAGCAGCTGCAGGAAGGGACCTGGGGGCCCTGGTTGATGGCAAATTGGAAATAAGTGAGCAGTGCCCTGGCAGCCAGGAGGGCCCAACCCTCCCTGCAGCTCTGGGCTTACAAACCGCCCTTGCTGTGCTGAGCTCTGCAGGTCGTGCTCTCAGTGCTCCCTGCAGCTGATGAAATCTGTCCTCATGTCACTGCCAGCCCAGCCTGGGGCCCAGGGAGCAGCCCAGCAGCTGCTTGGTGCCAGGGATGCAGAGGTGCAGCTGTGCCACCTTACCTGGGACATCCAGGAGTGTGGGGCTGTCTGGCTGGAATTACCCTGGCACCAGGAGCCCACACCAGGGTGATGCCAGGGATAAACGTGGCTCCAGCAGCTCTGTGACATCTCTGCAGACCAAACTTGTGTCCCAGCCATTTCCCAGAGCGAGGAAAACAAATCCAGCTCTAGAAACCCAAGTGAGAGGATATCCCAGCCCTGTTTCAAAACATGGGAGACAGCGGCACTCTGGAAAGAGAAAGCCTGGGCAATGCTGGGGGAAGAGTTGGCTGGGGGGTTGCAGGGTGAAGTCATCCCCACCTTCTCAGGTAAGAGAGAATCCCAAGGAGGAATTCCCTTTTTATTCCAAAGCCTGGATTTGTTCTGTAAATCAGTTTTGCTACAGGGGAGTGCCAGCAGCAGAGGGAACGCTCAGGGACAGCAGGTGAGGTGGTAAGCTGGGACAAATCAATTTATTATCTGTTGGGACACCGGGATTCCTTTTATCCCCCCAGAGTCTGGCTGGTCACTGGAGCAGCATTTTGTGACTTCTGATTTGCCAAGAACATTTTCCCAGCTGCAGAGCACCAGGAACAAACACAGCTGATCAAACAGGGGGCACAGCAAGGTCCATGGAGCCCAGTGGCCAAATAAATGCAGGAATGGCACAAGCCCAGGGTTCTTTCCAGAGAACTCACTCACAGTTTGCACTTGCAGAAGTGTCCTGCATTAACATCAATTCTTCTTTCCCCCCAGACCCTTTTTGAAACAGAATTCCCAATCCCAGGTGACAAAACCTTTGAGGTGTGGCTCAACTCTGTGCGTTCAAAGCCATCTTTGAGCTGGTCCTTGGTAGTTTAATTTGATAAAATCACCAGATGGTTTGGGTTGAAGGACCTCAAAGCTCATCCTGTTCCACCCCTGCCATGGCAGGGAGACCTCCCACTGTCCCAGGCTGCTCCAAGCCCCAATGTCCAGCCTGGCCTTGGGCACTGCCAGGGATCCAGGGGCAGCCACAGCTGCTCTGGGCACCCTGTGCCAGGGCCTGCCCACCCTCCCAGGGAACAATTCCTTCCCAATATCCCATCCATCCCTGCCCTCTGGCAGTGGAAGCCATTCCCTGTGTCCTGGCACTCCATGCCCTGGTGAAACCCCAGCTTTTGTAGTCCCTAGTCCTCTAATACCTGGTACTTGGAGAAACCCTGACACTCATGGCTATGACATTACGATGCCTTTCCCAGCTCAGTTCTCCCTCCTCAGCTGAAGGATCCTGATCTGCCAAATTCTTCCTCACACAGGAGCTGTGTTAGAGCTTTGATCCTCCTTCTCCACACCCAGCCTGATTCTATCAGTTTGTTTCTGTGGGATTTCTCTGGGCACCCACTGGGAGTAGCCCTGACTTCCTGCCTGCTTCATGTTTTAGTGACAAGAACTACACAACAGTCCCAAAAAGGGCTTTGGGACACTGGGAGTGCAGAGGATGTTACAGACACTGCAACTCAGAGAAATCCTGGCATTTAAAATACCTGCAGGAAAGATTTCCTGCATCAGCTCTGTGCAAAGCTTTGGCTGGACTGAGAGGTGTAACAGGAGTGTCCATCCCACCGGGCCTCTTGGAAGGGAGTTCAGGGTACTCTCCTCATGAGCAGTGATGCCAAAAACTCACCAGCATTTACTCTGAAGAGAAGAATTCCCTCCATTCTTTCAGACAGTGGATGACACTACCCTGCCAGGGATGTGCTGGACCCTTGGGAGAACAGGAGCCAAAAAGGTGTGGGGATTAAGGAGACGAACAACAGGTCAGGTAAGAAAAATACTGCCTCTTCTTTAATGTTTAAAGATATCAGTAAACAAACAGAACCGTCCGGACAGAGGCTGAACCCCCCACCTCCCCTAACAGCACGTTCCAAACCACCACAGGTACCAGGTGAGGGCTTGGGAGAAGGAGCAGCCGAATCTGGGATTTGAGGGATGGCCAAGATGAAAGCTCTGCTGTGGGAGGGCAAGGACAGAGCACCTGGAGGAGGCAGCTTCCCTCACCCAGCAGCACAGCAACAGCTGCTGGGTACAGCCAAGGGAACGGTTTCCACTCAGAGCATGGCACAGATCTCTTGCTGACACACAGGAGGACCAAGGACAGCTGAAAGCTACATTAGAGGTGCAGGGCACACCAAGTACTGACCTGGGCAGCCAAACCTCTTTTCCATGGGGATTTAAGCCTCCGAAGGAATAAACACAACAGGGAGGTTGTGTCCAACTCAGCAAAGTGTTGCAGAACTCGTTTGTGAATGCAGATCTGGGTGTGGGGGGAAGGAACGAGCCAATGCTCTGCACACATCCTGCTCCATCGAGCTGCTCCCTGCTCCAGGGACATCCTGATCCCTACCCCACAACTGGCCTGGTCTTCTCCAGTAATTCCTGGAGCTGTGGAGCATCAGCTGGTTGGAAGGGACATCAGAAGCAGCTCTCAGCAGGCTGCAGGGGACAGTGGGGTGGTACCTGAGTGGAGGTCAGGGACAGGATGGATCCGGAGCTGCTGCAGAGAGGCAGAGATCGTAGGCACAGCTGCTCCAGCTCCAACCTGGCTGGCAGGAGGCTGCTTGGGAGTCCTGGAGCGTGGCTCAGGCTCTGAGGGCAGTCCCACAGCTGCCAGCCAGGACTCAGCACGGGTTCCATTCCCAGAGCGGTGACAGCCGGAACCGTGACGTGGTGACAAGTGAGGAGCACACGCCACCTCTGTGCCTCTGCAGGTGGCAGCAGCCTGCAGCGGGGCTGTCTCTGCTGCCACCACACGCAATCTAAGACGAAGGGAGGGCCAAACTGGCTCCTACAGGGCCCAGTTATGGGCTCCAAGCATCCGTGTCCAAGGCGGGAGGCCCCACAGTCCCAAGCCCAGGGCAGAGCCCTCAGATCTCCACGTCGCTCTCTTTGTCATTGTCATGGTCACCGTCATAGAACTCGTTGGCAGCTTCAGGCCTGAGGGAAGAGAAATCCCTGTCAGGGAGGAGAGACAGACCTGGAGGCCTGAGGGAATGTCCTATTAGGAGACCACACGTTCCTACAGAAACTCCTTGGGTAAAGCCAGAGGCTCAGAAGTGACTTCCTTGCCCAGGAGAATGAGATGGGCTTTAAGGTCCCTTCCAACCCCAGATTCTGGGATTCTCTGACTTTTATCTGTTCTGGAACACAGATGGATTCCTCTGTATCCCCTGCCAGGGACAGAAAGGGAAGCCCATTGCTCCACAACAAGCTCTGGTACCTGTTGTAGTTTTCCTCGGAGCCCCTCTCCTCTGGATCGGGCTCATCCGTGCGGTCGTAGCTGAGCAGGTCCGAGGGGACATCGTGGATCTGCACGCTGGGAGCGTGGTTCAGCATCTTCAGGTTCTCAAATATCGTCTGCCTGATCTGATCCAAGTACTACAGGGACAAAACACAGCCATCACCACAGTGGATGTGTCTGTCTGCACAGAGCCACAGCTCTGTCACCTGCCTTCATCACCTGTGTGGTGGCCAAGAGCAACAAACTGGGGCAAAAAGCCACTTATCAGAGCAGAGGGGGTGGCAGAGTGAACTCAATCATTGACACTCAAGCTCACAGGAAACACTGAGACAACCCAGTTGTTGTTTTTCATTGGTTTTTTTTTGCCCTGGGCTCCACCTGGTTTCACAGGACAGAGCATCAACCACAGGGTTTTGGAAATTCAAAGCTGACACTGCAGCATGGCTGCAAGCACTCACCTGCCTGGAGTTCTGATTCTCAATCCTCGTGCTGACATCAGGGTGAAGGGTGAAGTCTGGAGCAAAGTATTCGAAGTACTCTGAGAAGGAAGGAGGCAGAGTTAGAGCACAGAGGGCCAGGAGCTGTGCAGAGAGCAGAGCTCACCCTCCCACCTGCCTGGGAGTGAGCAGAGCTTAAAAAGCAAAGTAATGTTCCACTCTGAGTGCAAGGGATTAGATAAAACAACAGGAAAACCAGCAGGAAGTGGTCCAAACAAAATCATACCTGACACATAAGGCTGTGTCTGCCCAGCCAAGTGGGTGGTGGGAGATCACAGAATGGTTTGGGTTGGAAGGGACCTTAAATCTCATTCCATTCCAACCCCTAGTAGGGGTAGGGACACCTCCCACTAGACCAAGCCCCATCCAGCCTGGCCTCGGACACTTCCATGCATGACTAATGCCATCTCCAAGGTCAGGGAGTGCTGACACTTTGGCCCTGATCACTGAAGAATAAAACACCACAAGAATTTCACCTAATAAGGAAAAAAGGCAACTCCAACTCACCACTGTATGGGAGCTCGTCACTGATTGGTTCATCCACGAGCAAGGACGTTTCATAAGTCCTGGAAACATGGAAAAAGAGGAGCTCAGTCCATTGAAAGGGACGTGGGAAATGCAGGGCTAAATCCCCCAGCCACTGCCCAAGCAGTGCCCCTCAGCAGGCAGAGGGGACTCACCAGCACCGCGCCACGTTCCGCACTGTGTAACCTCCTCCTCCCAGCACCAGCAAGGGGATGTTGAAGCTCTTCACGTACTCCACACATTCCCTACAAACCCCAAACAGGAAAATGCCAGAGCTGGAAGCTGCAGCACAGGTTCACAGGTCAGAAATGTCCCCCTGAACTCCAACACCATCATGGCTGGTGGGATACACCTGGAGCTTCCACCCAGGGAGCCTGAACCACTGAATGCCCAGCACAGGGCTTGCATTGGAAAGGACCTTAAAGTTCATCTCATTCCACCCCTGCCATGGGCAGGGACACCTCCCACTGTCCCAGGCTGCTCCAAGCCCCATCCAGCCTGGCCTTGGACACTGCCAGGGATCCAGGGACACCCTGTGCCAGGGCCTGCCCACCTTCCCAGGGAACAATTCCTTCCCAATATCCCATCCATCCCTGCCCTCTGGCACTGGGAAGCCATTCCCTGTGTCCTGTCCCTCCATCCCTTGTCCCAAGTCCCTCTCCAGCTCTCCTGGAGCCCCTTTAGGCTCTGAGGTCTCCCTGGAGCCTTCTCTTGTCCAGGCAAACTCCCCCAGCTCTTCCAGCCTGGCTCCAGCCCTCAGAGCATCTCCGTGGCCTCCTCCTCCTCTGCCACCCCCCTGCAGCACCTTGTACAAAGCCTCATTCTCAGACCCCCCTCCAGCCACACAAATGTTAAAAAAGCCCCAAAAACTGCAGGCAGGCCAAAGCCAAAGCTCAAACCTCACAGCAGAGGCTCCTCAGAGCCCTTCAGGAGGTTTTCCTGTGCCCAGCCCTGCTGTACTCACCCATGGCCTCTTATACTGAGGTTAAAACATCCCAACCGGTCGCAACCCAGAGAATCAGCACCACACTGGGGAACAGAAAAACAAGGGAATTTCGGCTTTGCTTTCCAGATCCACACCAACCCTGCTGCCCCAGGGACAGAAGGTAACACAGGGATAGCCCTCTGCAGCCTCTGAAAGGCGTGGATGTGTGCACAGGCTTGCTTCCTTACCTGCAGGACTATGCAGGTGGGCTGATAGTAATCTACCACCTGGTTAATGACTGGCTGGAAGAGGTGCTTATAACCTTTGGAGAGAGAGAGAGGGATTTGTCACAGCTCTGGAGCAGAAGGACCAGGAAAGGCCCAGGGCCAGGGGAAAGGGTAGGGAACACCTACTTTGGTCATCGATACCATCTCGTAGGGGCACATTGAGACAATAGTAGCGGCCGCTCTCTGCACCAACCTCGTACATGTCACCTGCAAAACAGCACAGGCCCAGCAGCCCTGAGACTTCAGAGCTGTGGAAAGGCCAGATCTGGGCTGGGCTGAGTCTTTCCACCTGATCAGGACCCCTTTCTTACAAGCACCCCCAGTTCTATTCCCCTCTAATTGCTTTCTCCCAGCGTTTCCCCCTGCAGTGCGAATTCTGTGAAATTTTACGCTTTTTTACTCCAGCAGAGCTTCCAAAGGGTTCTGAAGCAGGTTCCTGCTAGGAAGTCCAACACCTACCTGTGCCAGGAAAGAAGTAGTTGCCGTATTTGTGGAATGACACTGTCATGACACGGTCTGTCAGGTAGAAAGCCTCCTGCACCCCGTCCCCGTGATGGATATCAATGTCGATGTACAGCACACGGGGGTGATACCTGTGGAATACATCCAAGTTTGGATACCAGGCATTTGTACACACTCAAACACATTAAAACATCTCTTCTGATGTGCTTGGAAACTGGCATTTAAAATATTTTCCTCTGAGGTGGCTGGAAATGGGTATTAGAACAAAAAGGGTTTTAGATGGGGCCAGAAATGTCTTGGAAAAGGACTTGTTTAACCAGCTGGGTGTTCAAAAGTTGCAGATTCTGGTTTCCAATGTGCTTGTGGTTAATCTTTAAGAGCTGCAGTGATTTTAATCACATCAGGAAATGAAAGGCAAGCTGGCATGGAGGAGGTGGGAACACTCATTCCCTCCACATGCCATGGTGCTGGAGCACTGTGTCCCAGCTGGCGAGCACCAAAAATTCCAGGCTGGGCTAAATTGACTGAAGAAGCAGCCAGAGACAGAAGCAAACTCAAAATGCAGTCACCTGCTGCAGAAATGGCTCCTGGGAAACAGGAAACAAAAGAATTGGGACATAAATAATATCTCAGGAGGGGTAACTGGGCTGTACTTGAGGCCTCTGGTGGATGGGATTAGAAAATGGGAGTGCAGGGATAGCCAGGGAAATCCTGAGGTTCCAAACAGAGCAGGGAAGATGGGCAGAGAGGAAAGGGGAACAAGAAATCCGAGTACATCCCAGAAATCTGACTCTGAGAGCAAGTGAACTTGCCAGCAGTCAGGTAACTATTGTTCCATCAACTCCAAATCCTTTCTACTTCCGTGACGACTTGTCTGAGGTTCAGTGACAACCAGGGCACTTTGAAGTACAAAAAAAAATTACAAAAAAAATTTTCTCTGATCAACTCAAGAAACTAAAGGTATTTCTGTAACTTTTCCTCTAATTCTGAATTTATCTTCCACTTTAGAAAATGAAATTATTCTTTTCTGCTAAGATCAAGCATCCTTTGATCATCCTTGTGCAGCCCAACTCCTGTTCTGAAGCTACTCAAGCAACTCCAGAAAGATTTCAGTCATTTTTGTGTCTCCAGTGAACCAAAACTTGCATTTACCTACAAAAGGCTCACTGTGGCAAAAAGGCTGAGACTCAGGAGCCCCTGAAAGGAATGTTTTACAGATGGATGAGGAATGGGATTGAAGAACTCTTCTGTATCCTTCAAGCTCCATGTACAAAAACTGCAGTCAAGTATTCCAATGCTCAAACCCTTTCTGGGGTCTTAAAGATGAGGCCAGGACAAAAATTAAGTTTTTGGGCTTCCTGGATTCCAGAAAGGCAAATGAGGCAGAGAAACAGAGAGAAAGCAGAGGGAAAGCACAAAGCAGCCAGGAGAGTTCAGCCCTTGCCCCTGTCCTTACTTGAGCAGCTCCAGGATGCCGATAACGATGTCGTTGACGTAACAAAAGCCCGAAGCCTGGAAGAGAGAGAAACCCCAACAGCTTTAGGGTGGGATCAACACAGAGCCCAGGCCCCAAAGACACAGGAATCCACAGATCTGCCTCATTACCTCAAACTTTTTGGCATGATGGAGGCCCCCTGCCCAGTTTATGGCAATGTCACAGATCTAAGAGAGGAAAGAGAAGTGAGTTTAAGGTGATGATATGGTGACAACAACCCTGTACCCTCCTCCCCACTTCCACCTGCCCAGCCCAGGGCTCCACAAACACCCTCCTGGCTTTTCCTCCTCCTCCAAAGCTGCAGCTGGACTCCAAAGGATCTTGCAGGACTTTTTATAGTCCCAGCTGCCCCAAATCCCTGCTGTTCTTTGCTCCTAACTCTGCCAGTCCCAGACTGCTTGGGATGAAGTTGTCTCTGAGGTTTGGAGCTTCCCAGTGGCATCTTGTGGACAAATGTAAACCCCAAGAAAAGCATTTCAAGACTAAAAACGTGGAGCTCTGCCCACTGCCTCCTTCAGGCAGGGATTTGCCATTTAAAGTGTGAGGTCAGAACACGGTTTTTGGTTGTTCCTGCAAGGAAAAGCCCAACTCCAGGGAAGCCCTGACCTCCTTACCTTGTTGTTCAGCTGTGTTGCTCCCTGCAGGGAGGCCCCAGTGTAACGAGAGCAGAATTCAAAGAGGCCTGGGAACACTGGGCTGGAAAAGAAACCTTGTTCAAACCCAGAACATCTCATTCAAACCCAGAAGATCTCATTTAAACCCAGAAGATCTCATTCCTCCCCTATTCTCCAGAGCACAGCCAGGAATCAAACTGCCCAAGGGCAATACCTGAGCAAGAACAAAACTCGGTTCTCTGTGAAAGGGTTAATTTGGGATCAGGATCACTCTGATCCTGCTTGGAACTCACTGAGCCCCGGCAGGGGAATGAGCTGGCTGCAAACACAGTGGGAAACACAGGGAATTTGATAATGATTCCCAAAGCTTCCAAACCAGTCTTGAAAAGGTTTCACTGTTCCCAAAGCACATCAGAGTCTGTCCTGCCCACAGGACATGATGAGACACTGCCTCAGGAGAGGGGAGGACTGTGACAGCTCCCTGCTGGCTGGAGGATCATGGAATCCAGAATGGTCTGGGTTGGAAAGGAACTTAAAAGTTCATCCTGTTCCATTCCCTGCCATGGGCAGGAACACCTTCCACTATCCCAACCTGGCCTTGGACACTGCCAGGGATCCAGGGGCAGCCACAGCTTCTCTGGGCACCCTGTGCCAGGGCCTGCCCACCCTCACAGGGAACAATTCCTTCCCAATATCCCATCCAGCCCTGCTCTCTGGCAGTGGGAAGCCATTCCCTGTGTCCTGTCCCTCTCCAGCTCTCCTGTAGGTTCCTTCAGGCACTGAAGGCCACAATTGGGTCATCCCTTCCCTTCTCCAGGCTGAACAATCCCAGCTCTCCCAGCCTTTCCTCCCAGCAGAGCTGCTCCATCCCTCTGCTCATCCTGGAGCCTCCTCTGGCCCAGCTCCACCAGCTTCTTTGGCCCCCAGAGCTGGATGCAACGCTCACATTCTTAACAAAGACAGCTGGCACATTCCAGAAGAACTGGAGGCTCTTCCAGAACAAGCAGAGCCAGAGTCTGCAACCCAACAAGGCCAAAGTGAGATCTAAAGAGGAGCAGGGCAACATCCACAGAGGAGGGAAAGGAATCACAGAGGCTCCACACCCCGATCCACACAGGAGGGCCACGCTCCTCACTCTGGTCACAAACATGGGAGAAATGGGACATTCCAAAGGAGCTGCTGGGACCTGGGCAGGGCAGGAGCAGCTGCTGAGGCAGGGGGCACTCACCAGTCGTCGCCCACGTTGAAGGCGTTGAGGCTCTTGGTGAAGCCCTGCATGTTGTTGGGGCTCACCCTCTGCAGGAAGTCGATGTAATCCTCGGAGTGGAAGCGGCACATGTCGTGCTGGGACGCCTGGTACGGCTTGAACACCTTGCAGAGACAAAAGCACGAGTTATTTCCCATGCCAACTCCTTTTCTTTGGGCTGTAAGAAATCTCCAGCTCACTGACAAGTGACCTGCACGAGGCACATCAAAAGTGTGCAAACGCCAGCATTTGTGTTCATTTCAATTCAACAGCTGCTCCATGGAACCTGCTCTGCTTTCATTCTTCCCTTCCATAAACCCATCCCTGTCTCTCCTGACTGCAGCTCTTGCCACAAGGTCTCCCAGGCCTTCCTCCTTCACTCCTTGGGCAGCAAAGAAAGCCGGCCAAGTGCAAAGCACAGCTTTTCCTTCACTGGGGGATCATTCCCTCCTCAGTCACCAGCTTTCCACAACTTTAACACCTTGATCTAGGGGTGGTTCTGGTCCCTCTGTCAGATTCACTGACATTATTTGGAGAAAGCTCCCAGACAGATGGAAGAGTTGTGTAAGTTTTGTTTCCTTTGGAAAGGAAAATGGGGGGAAATGGTCAGGGAGGTGGATGGACTCCAATTCACGATCTTGTGATGCCCAGCTTTTCCAGTTTGGCTCTTAGGGCACGCACGTCAGTAGAGGGGAAGTTAAAAATTAACACCACATACCTGGGAGAGGAAATGCAATTGATAAGAGATTTTCTTTTGTGATTCCCAATTTCTCTTCTTTCAAGCAACCACTTTATAGAAAAAGTGGAACACAAACATAGCAGGAAGATGCACAAAGCAGGTCCCCAAAGGGAAATTCCTCAGGACAACTGCACCACGCTCGTGTTTTCTGGGCTGAGCAGGAAACCTGTTCATTTTCAGAGCCACAAGATCCCCAGACAAGCCCATCTCCTCCTCTCCTGGTGTTTTCCACGTGGATTTGTGGAATTTGGTGTTTCTCAGAGGCTGCTGCCTCTGACAACTCAAAGAAGGGAATGAGGCAACTCCCTAGAGCAGCTGCTGAGGGGGAAGCAGGAGCTGTTCCCAGGAGGGCTCTGCCAGGGACCCCCCAGGAATCCCAATGGTTCCTTAAACCAAACCAGACCAAAACTGATGGCAAAGAGAGAAGAAATGGCTCTCACTGGGTAGCCAGAGGCTCTCAAAACAGGGATGTGGCAATCAAACAGGAAGGGAGGGAAAAACCAGGCTGAAATCTTCACTCGGCTGCTGGCAGAAGAAACTCAGCTCCTTCCACCCTTGCCAGCAATCTCAGCCACATTCCTGAGCTGGCAGAGGTGGGAAGAGGCAAACCCAGCCTGACAGGATCACAGCCCCTTAATTTAAGGAGGCAGAAACGATGCAACCACAACACAAAGGTGGCAGGACTTTTTATAGTCCCAGCTGCCCCAAACCCCTGCTGTTCTTTGCTCCTAACTCTGCCAGTCCCAGACTGCTTGGGATGAAGTTGTCTCTGAGGTTTGGAGCTTCCCAGTGGCATCTTGTGGACAAATGTAAACCCCAAGAAAAGCATTTCAAGACTAAAAACGTGGAGCTCTGCCCACTGCCTCCTTCAGGCAGGGATTTGCCATTTAAAGTGTGAGGTCAGAACACGGTTTTTGGTTGTTCCTGCAAGGAAAAGCCCAACTGTGGAAATCCACACCCTGACAGTAAAGATCTGGAAGAGGAATTCTGCAAAGACTCCCCATACCTCCCTCAAGTGCTGCATCTCCACACAGTCACTGCACTGGATGGGATTTTATTCGGGAATTATATTAATTAGGAAAGCTTTTCTCAAGTCTAAACATCTAAAATCCTTTTCACAAATTGCATCTCCACAGCCTCTAAACAGGCCTGACCTCACCAGGTCCTGGAATCCTCTACAACTGCACCAACAGCCAGGGCTGAGCTCTGCAGCCATTCCCAGAGCCCACAGCTCAGTGCAACTCCCAGCGAGATCCTGTTTGGGCTCAGGAGGAAGTGGTTGGTGTGCAGAGCCTGCTGCAGGAGGAGCAAGGAATCACAGACTCATGGAATGGTTTGGGATGGAAAGGACCTTAAAGCCCATCCCATCCCACCCCTGCCATGGCAGGGACACCTCCCACTGTCCCAGGCTGCTCCAAGCCCCAATGTCCAGCCTGGCCTTGGGCACTGCCAGGGATCCAGGGGCAGCCACAGCTTCTCTGGGCACCCTGTGCCAGGGCCTGCCCACCCTCACAGGGAACAATTCCTTCCCAATATCCCATCCATCCCTGCCCTGTGGCAGTGGAAGCCATTCCCTGTGTCCTGGCACTCCATCCCTTGTCCCCAGTCCCTCTCCAGCTCTCCTGGAGCCTCCCTAGGCACTGGAAGGGGCTCTGAGCTCTCCCTGGAGCCTCCTCCTCCCCAGGCTGAACAGCCCCATCCCCAGAGGTCACTGGTCCCTCCCAGCAGGTGCTGCAGACACAGAAACGCCACACGGGCACCGTCCCAGCCCCACGCACGGCTCTGTCCCGCAAATGTGACCGGGACACTGCCAGCCAACAACGGGGCCCTCAAACCAGCCCCGGGTGCCGTGCGGGGCTCAGCTCTGGGACGCGTCACACTCGCTGAGCCCTCCCAGCTCGCTGCGGTGCCCTCCCGCCCCCGGCCCGGCCCGGCCCGGCCCCGGCCACGCGTGGCTTACGATCATCTTCTTGTAGAGGCCGTAGTGCAGCACCAGGCTGTGTGTGAGCGCCAGGCGATGCGGCTTCATGGGGTGCCCCGCGCCTGGAACGGAACCGCGCGGGCATTAACGGGGCCGCGGGGGAACAACGGCCGCTGCCGCTGCCCGGCGCCGCGCTCCCGAGCAGGTCTGACCCGGGCCGCGGGCGAGGAGGGGCGGGGAGAGGACGAGACGTGGGAAAGGGGGGAAACAGAGGGGAAGGGGGAGAGGGGCTGGAACGGGGACAGGGGAGGACGCGCTGAGCCACACCCCCGCCCCGAGCCGGCCCCGGCCCGGCCCCAGCCCCATCGCGGCCGCTCCGCCGCCCGGCCCCGGTGCCGCCCCGGCCCTGCCCGGCCCCGCCCGCACCGTAGTGGAAATTCCCCACGTCCGGGTCGTAGAAATAGGCCACGGTCTTCGCCATGGCAGACAGGCCGCGCCGCGCGCCGCGCTCCCGCTTACGTCATCGCGGCGCGACACCCGCCTGCGGCCGGGCCGGGGCGTGGCCATAATGGGCGTGGCTTCGGGCAGGGGGCGTGGCCATGGCCCTGCGCTCCCAGTGCCCCCCCCCAGCATCTCCCAGTTCCTCCAGGCTGGTCCCGGTTGCCAGCAGCGCCTCCCAGCTGCCCCCAGACTCGCCCAGCTGCTCCCTGGTGCCCACACACCGCCCCCCCACCCCAGCTGCCCGCAGTTACCTGCAGTCACATCGAGCTGCACCACAGGCTCAGCTGCTTGGCCTGCGCCTGCCCCCAGCTGCACCCACTTACTGCCAGTTGCCGGCTGGACTCTGTCCCATAGCCCTGTGTCTTCTCCTCAGTCATCCTCAGCTCCCCCTGTTACCCCTCGCTGCCCCTCACCTCCTCCCAGTTACCTCTAGCTGCCCCCAGTTACTGCCAGGTGTTCCCAGTTGCCCACTGGATTCTCTTCCGTAGGCCTCCAGCTGCCTCCCAGTCATTCCCAGTTACTTCCAGATGCCTGCTGGATTCTCTTCCATAACTCTACATCTGCTCCCTCAGCTGCCACCAGTCACCCCTCACTCCTCCTCGCCTGCTCCCAGTTACTCCCAGCTGCTCCAGTTACTCAGAGCTGATCCCAGCCGGCCACTGGATTCTCTTCTCTAGGCCCACAGTTGGCTCCCAGTCACCCCCAGTTACTCTCAGTCACTCCCAGCCTCCCCCCGTTGCCCCCAGCTGCCGCAGCCCCCCACCCCCAGGGCACAGGGGCAGTGGGGTTTCCATGGGACACCCACACCTCGATGGGACCCATCCCATTCTGGGGAGCCACCTCCAATCGCTGAGGGATGGGGACTTGCCACCACCAGCAGTCACCTGTCCCAGTCCCAGCCTGGGAGGTGCAGGTGCTCCAGACCTTTGGGAAGAACCCATTGGAGGTACCAGCAGGCAGGGGGAGGATAAAAGCCAGGTGGAAAATTTTCAGGTGTGAGGAGGCAGCAGAATGGGGGAAAACCTGGACCTTGGCTGGAGCTGGGGAGTGATGGGGCCAGTGCTGACTGGGAATGGCAGCAAGGATCTGTTCCCTGTGGGCTGCAAAGAAGGAAGGATGGACAGAGCAGGGAACATTGCCCAAAGGCTTGGAAAACCAAGCCAAAATCGATGCTTGGTCCTGCCAGTCTCCTGCTTGATGGCTTCCTGCAGACAGGAGTTTGGGATGAAGGAAGCTGTGCTGGGCACAGGCTGCTCAACCCACGGGGGGCTGGGAGAGGGGCAGGACCCCCAAGCACTGGGTGGGGATGGGGGCCAGGGCAGACGGGCATTGGGATGTTCCCCGACTTCCCAGCAGATGCCAGGCAATGGAGGTGTGGGATGGAAACCCCTTGGGAGCAGCAAGGGGGATTCCTGCCTGTATGGGATGGGGCATGGAGGGATGGCAGGGAATTTGGGGTGCTGTGCTGGCTGCAGGTGCAGGAGAGGCCGTGTCAAGGTGGGATTAGATCGTGGGGTTATTAAATGATACTTCTGGCTGTCTCTGTCCCCTCCTGCTCCCCCCACACCGCTCCTCGTGTGGGTTTCTCTTTAGGATCCCAGCTCCTGCATAGAGCAAGGATCACGGGATGGTTTAGGCTGGAAGAGATCGTTCCATTCCAGACCCCAGCCAGGGGCAGGGACACCTTCAGAGGATCCCCGGGCCCTTCTCGCCGTGACCCTGCAGGGCACAGCTGTGGCTGGGGGCACTCGGAGAGGTCACCTGGCACCGAGCCGAGCACCCGCCGTGCGAGATAACCGGGATTTCAACGTGCTCAACAGCACGGCTGTGCCGGGAACTCATGGAGCACTGACGGCTCGGGGCGGGGGCTCCCCCATGACGATTGTCCTGTCCCTGCTCCGCCGGCTGCTGCCACCAGATAACGCCCGGCTGGGAACATGGAGCCACGCGGGCAGCACGTCCCTGTGCCCGGCTCGGGGAACGGAGTGAGGAGAGGAGAAACACGGCCCTGCTTTCAGCTGGGATCACTTTGCTGGCTGAGCTGTCTCTCTGGAAGCTGGTCAGTGCTCTGGGCATCTTCACGGGTCTTGGAGCAGAGCAAGGGAAGCATCACAGAGGGATATTTTTAGATGCTCTTTGTGCTCAGAGAGCAAAACCAGGCTGTGGTTTAAGGGCCATTAGCTGCTGGGCATGTTAGAAGAGCTGAGATAGGGCTCAGGATTCACGTTTGACACGATGGGATGGAGCAGCTCTGCAGACACGATGGCAATTTCTGGGCTGAGCACAACAAAATCCCAAGAGGAGCCTGGGCAGTCCAGCCAGTATAGCTGCCACATGGACAAGCAGCGGGGCCAGGGCGGCTGATCCCCCAAAAGGAGGTGTTCACATCGTTTGTGGGGTGACGTTTGCTCCACTGGCTGCGGAAGAGGTGTGGGGAAAGAGCAGACAAGAGGTAACGTGGAATTTAGCTGGGACCGGAGCCCGCCGAGGGCCAGGGTGACAAGTGACAGTACTGTCCCACCAGCCTCTCCTCGGTCACCCTGTCCCCTCCCTCCCAAGCCACCTTTTGATGTGGGAGCTCAAAATGTCAGGGTTTCCAGGCAATGCCTGGAGAGGGACCGAAGCCTCCAAGCACTTCCAGGATGCAGGGGAGCCCCAAGGAGGTGGCCCAGGAAGGAAGGGCAGGGAATGGTGGTGCTGGATGCGGCGGGCAGGCAGGAAGCAGGCAGGAAGCAGCAGCTGCCTGTCCCAGAGCTCCAGCAGGATTGTCCTGGGTCTCAGATCGCACTGCCTTGGCTGGTGGGGTCACACCGGGCGGGACAGGAGCCGGGATGGGGTCAGGAGGGACAGAGGAGGCTGTGGACAGCCACGCAGCCACGTCTTGGCGTGGGGCTTTACCCCGTGTGGGTTCTGTCCCCACAGGCCTGGATGGACACGGGCAGCCTGCTCAGAAGGGAGAGCTCTGTTGTGTGTTCATGCCTCAAGTGCAGGCTGCTTTTGGGGCAGAGAGGAGCCCGGGGGTTGCTTTTGGGTCACCTGCGAGGTGCTGGGTGGAACAGGGTTCATGGCCTGGCCACTAAAGGGCCAACAGGCTCTTGCAGTGGGACAAGCACTGAGCACCTGGCGGGACGCTGAGGCTGAGCTGGTGGAAGCAGGATAGAGACCGGGAGCAGGCGATCCCTGGTTGGGGGAATTAGGAAGAGAACCACCATCATCTGGGATAACCCAACTGCAGAGCCAAGAGGGAGCAGCTTCCAGCAACAGAGCCCCCTCCTCACCCTGGTTCACCCCACAAAGGCCAGGATTTGTCCCCAGGCACAGCCAGGCTGCTGGGCCGCCCTGTGTTCCCCAGACTGTGGAAACGCCTTGACACCAGAGGCTGCGGGAAAATGGGAATTTCCGCTCGAAGCGGGCAGTTCTGATCAGCCAGGCATGGCTGGAGTCAGGAAAGGGCTGGGATGCTGGAAGGGGGTAGGGTGCAGCAATTTGCTGGGTGGGCAGGAACGCCCAGGAGGAGAAAGCGATTTATTGTGCAGGACAGCGTGCGTGGGCACGAGGAAAACGGGAATACGCTCCCCATGACTGCACCCCCTCAGGGCTCCGCAGAAACCCAGACGTGCCAGTTCCCCCTCTCCACAGAAACAAGGGCAAGGAGCAAACTGCCTTCGAGGTTCACTGTGTGAGGTTCTTCAGCAGCAGAGACTTGTGTGATGTAGCAGCAGCAGAGACTTGTGTGATGTAGCAGCTTGCTGGTCCTGGCTTTGGAGACCTCTCCTCTCCTGTGGCCCCGCAGCCCATGGCAGGAGGAAAAGTCTTGTTCTTGCCACAGATATTCCGTGCCAGGGCCTGTCTCCCTGCTGGGACAGCACACAGACAGGTCTCACCTATGCTGTGGTGACCTCCTGAAGTCACGCTGATGGAGGAGGCTCCTGAGAGCTGACTTGGTGGCCTGTGCAGAGGGACAGGAGCCCTCAGCAGGGCACGGCTGACAGCCTGGGGGAGTCCCAGGTTGTCTCACAGCAAAGAGTGTGGTGGGGTAATTCCCACGGAGGAATGCGTGTATGGATCAGTGCTCGCTTCAGTGGAGAGGGGTTGGGAGGGATTTCAGGGGCTGCGTTCCTCAAGGTTTGGGTGAGAACTGGCAGGTTGGAAGGATGGAGAGGAGCAGGTCTAATCTCCAGCAGCGAAGGAGTGGTGGGTGAAGCCTCCCAGGGTGTGGATGATGTGGTGGAGATGAAGGAGGTCATGGGACCACCACAGCTTGAGATTTCAAATGGCTTAGCCACTCCTTTTTGAGGAAGGAGGGAGACACGGGAGTCTCCCGGGGCTCGTTTTCCACCACCTCCTCGGTGCTGGGATCCCAGTGTGGGTGTCTGCACCCCTCTCCCTCCCCCACACACTGGTGTGCGATCAGTCCTGGTCTCGTTGAGCCCCACTTCCACCCTCCTCCCTCCTATCGCCAGGGCTCAGTGCCCTAAAAATCAGGGAAAGGAAGGTGCCAGGGGAGCTCGGGGCTGGCACGCGTGCGGGTGAGGTTGTTCACCCCGGGGCGGGCAGCAGCCCGGCAGCTTCCCTGAGCAGCGCTCCTGCGTGTCCTGCTGCAGCCTCCGGCATCTCCTCGAGCTCCTCTCTGCGCCTTCCTCCGCCGAAACAGCTCCGGAGAGGTTTTTTTTTCTGGGATCGGGACAGGCGGGTGCTCTTGTGGCAGAGAGCGGCAGAAGCAGCCGGCTCCTTCCCGGGGAAGGCGGGCAGGGAGCCGGGGGCCGGGGGCCGGAGGATGCTCGCCGCCGTCCCCAGCCGCGGGGATGCGGGGTTGCTAGGAGGCAGGTGAAGGTGAAGGTGAAGAGGAGAGCGCTGCGGAGGACCGCAGGCCCAGGTACCGCCGCAGCGGGGCCGGGGGACAGGCGGAGGGGACCCTTTCCGTGCCGGGAAGCGGAGCCGGCGAACGGGAATGCGAGCGCTGAGCCCTTGGGAAGGGAGCTGGGAGCGCCCAGAGGAGCCGGGGCGGAGGGAGCCGGCTCGGTTCTGCGGGAGGACGATGCGGGAGCAGCCGGCGGCTCGGCCCTCCGCCAGCCCGGCTGCCGCGGCTCCCTGCTTGCCGGCGCCGCTGCCGGTACCGCTGCCGGTGCCGGCGGAGGCCCTCGGCCGTGAGTGGCGAGGGCTGCGGGGGAGCGGCGCGGCGCGGGAGGATGCTCAGCCATCCTCCGGCAAGGGCGAGCCGGGGGTGCCGCCCGCCGCAGAGCCCCGGGCAGGCCGGGCCACCGGTGCCCTTGGGAAGCCGACTGCAAGGGACGGGGGAGCGCCGCAGCCCGGGGCCGGAGGCCTGCGGGGACGCTGCCGCCACCGCTGCCCTTGGGATGCCTCTTGCCGGGGCCGTGCGGGGCAGCAGTGTCCTTGGCAGACCACGAGGAGCCACCTCCGGCCGCTCCTGTGCGGTCCCGCACCGCGCCGGAGCTTGCGGGGCGAGGGCTGAGCCCTGGGCAGCCGGGAGCTGCCCCTTGCCCCGCAGGAGGAGCGGGAGGATGGGCACAGGGCGGGGGTGAGCGCCGCGGCTCTGACCTGCCTTCCCCCTTCTCCCAGATCCGCATGTCCGACCAGCACGACCCCAGCCATGGGGAGTCAGATCCCCAGCACAGCATCATTGTGGTCTTCCTCCTTGTCCTTGTCTTCTTCATCATGGGGCTGGTGGGTTTCCTGATCTGCCATGTCCTGAAGAAGAAGGGTTACCGCTGCCGGACTTTCCGGGACGAGCTTGACCCAGATGACAAAGACGGGGTGGAGGAGCTCGAGGATGGTGAGTGCTGGGGCCATGGGGGCTTGGCCTTTTACCGGCTGTGGGCTGGAGCTCCTCTGACACCTGGGATGTGGGATGGGGCTGCGAGGGTTACCTGTCACGTGTGGCTGGGTTGGGAGAAAGGGCTGGGGCGGTGAGGCCAGCGCGGTATTCCCTGGGGATCGGGAGTGTGAGGGCCAGGGATCCCTCTGATCCACGAGCTGACAAAGGCTGGTGGTGACAGGGAGGTGGCAACCAGTGCCTGGCTCTTCCCAAAGGAGCATGATCACCCCAAGATAATTCTGATGAACATCCAGGTCTTGCTGAATCCCCGGTGTCTCAATCACAATCCCTGTTCCTTCAAGGAAAACCTCTCCCAGCTGGAGCACGAGCTGTCCCTCTGCCCCTCTGGCATTAGGATGTCTGGCATGGAGCCCAGCTGTGTTTGCTACGGGTCATGTCTTCTTCTAGTCCCTGCTGTGTTCGTGCAGACCAGAGAAATAGGGGAGTTTCCGTGATCCCCATGCTAGAAGGGCACCTTTAGGGAATGTTTTCCATCGCTTCAGGCCACTGTCAGTCGCTCTGGGGTGGTTGGATTGGGAAGTCACTGCCGCATGGAGCGTGGGTGCCTGGCCCCAGCAAGCTCTGTCGTTTGGTGGTTTCCCGAGTCTCTGCTGAAGTGGGGAACGCACATTCCTGCGGCTGCCTCCCAGGCTGACAACAGCCACATGGTGCTACAGAACTCCCCCAGCTCCGCGTGCCATCGGCAGCACTTGGGAGGATCAGCACCTCCCGCTGCCACTGCCTGTGCACAGGAGGGGAACGCGGCTCCTCCGGCTCACCCACGGGCACAGCCAGAGCTCCCAGGTGCCCATGGGTGTGCTGCTTTAATGTCTTGGCTGTACACGACATGGAGACAGTGGTCTCAACCTTCCAGGACAGGCTTTGCCCTCTGGAGACACCACAGCCCAGGGAAACATCTCCATGGGCTTCCAAGAATGTTAGCAGCCCTTGAGCCTTGGAGGCAGCTGCCTGCCAGAACACAGCTCCAAGCTGCTTACAGGAACCTGTCACACTGCTGACGGGGCTGGAAGTCCATCCATCCAGGCCTCCTGCCTCCAACAGTGGTGGGAAGCAGGTTGAGATGAACACTGTGGATGAATTCCACAGCAGAGCAGGCACCAGCCAGGATTGCTCTGAAGAGTCTTTTAAGCTTTGAACAGTGTGCAGCTCTGGGGCTCTCTCCATCATTGTGTCTTCCCCGTTTCTGTGTTTAACGGGCCCCAGTGGGTTTATTTTCTGTTTACCCTTGGAGCCTTGAGCACTTGCAGCATCCTGCAGCCAGCACCTGCAGGGCTGGACAAGGACCCTCCTCTTTCAGCTTTTTGGAACCTGCTTCCCGTTAGTTCCTCCAGATGCTCCCAAGTTCTGAAGGAGCAACACAACCCCCTCTCCCTGCACACGCAGCTGCTGGCTCAGCCATTTCTTTTCCAGGATGAGGGATCCGGTGCTCCCCAGTGGCCTCCCAGTGTGACGGGGGACACAACACTTCTCCAGTGCCTCTGCTGACGCCGCTGCTCTGGGAAGGGATGAGCGAGCAGAGGCCCCAAATCCCAGCCCTCAGTGCCACGTTGTCTCTTTTCAGATGAAGAAGAGAAGAACGACGACACCGTGGAGAAGATCGTGAAATGCATCATCCAAAACCAAGGTGAGCACTTCCACGGGCCGGCCCCGAGCTGTGCTGACCACTTTGGCTGATGCGTTCCTGTTTTTCCCCTCTCTCTTCAGCAAATGTGGAGGCCCTCAAGGAGATGCTGGGAGAAACTGAAGGGGACATGCCAGTGCCAGTGCCCAGGTGAGGGAAGCTTAGAGCAGCTTGTGGCTGCTGCAGAGTGAGGGACGAGCAGCCCCTTTCCGGCTGTTACAAAGCATTTTCCCTACGAGGAGTCCTGCTCTCCCGAGGGTTTTGAGGAGTGCTTCCCCCCCCTGCCGAGTGGAACACCTCTCCCTCATTCCTGTCCTCAGCAGAGCATTCCCCCGGAGCTGCTGCTCCCAGGGCTTGCTGCAGCAGCAGGGTTGGGTTGTGTCCCCCAGGTGACACAAGCTGTCCTGTCCTTCCCTTGCAGCCTTTGTCCCCACAGCAGCAGCCAGGACGGGGGCCCCCCGCATCACCACACGGTGCACCTGGGCTCCACACAGGCCCCCTGCATCCACTGCAGCAAGAGGAAGAGGCACCCGCTGCAGCGCCAGGGGCGGTCCAAGGAGGGCAAAAGCCGGATGCATCCCGGAGAGACCACCGTCTTCTCAGTGGGCAGGTACCCAAATGAGCTTAGCCAGACATTTCCCTGCTGCAATGAGCACCACGGGCTCTTCCCCAGTCCTCCTGTTCCTTCCCCGCTCGCCCCAGGCTCCCTCTTGCTGTTCCCCGTTGAGATGCCCCAGCAGCAGCTCTGCAGCTGGAGCTCCCGAGGACCCAGGTGGCTCCTGCACCTGGAAATGCCTGTGGTGTGTGGCAGGCTGTGATGCACCGGTGGCTTCCTTCCTTCTCTGGGAAGGTGACTCGAGCTGGGTTTTCCTGCTGAGTCAGTGCTGGGCACAGCCCCAGGGCCGTGTCCATTCAGAGCCCGCTGGCCCAGCTTGGTGCAAGCAGGGCCCTTGCTGCCCATCTGGGGGCTTTAGGGACCTCATTAGGGGGACAGAGGGGACAGCATGTCCCAGGTGCGAGTCACCACCTCCTCAGAATGACAGAGTGGCCCTGCTGCTCTGGGAGGCTGCCGCCAGCCATGTCTGTAATTAGATGACACGGCAGCAGTGTAAGTGTAGGGGAGTGTTCCTGATACTTCCCACAAATGCTCTCCAGCCCCCACCTGGTTTCACCTCAAGGGACTTCCTGAGCTTCCTGTGGTCTCTGTGGAGTCACTAACCTGTAGAGCAGTCTGAGGCTCGCCCAGGTTGCCCCATTTCCCAGCAGAAAGGGTTAGGAAAGTCTTCCAGGGCTTGGCTCCCTCCGGCTGTGGTGGCTGGGGCAGGGTGACAGCGACTGCTGGTCCCTGGATGGCCACCCTGGTGAGACACAAAACTCTGTCATGCTCAGACCCTGCGGGATCTTCATTCAGGGCCTGAGCCTTGGTGAAGCTTGACATTGTGGTCCAGAGAGACCGTCCTTTCATGGGAATGCTGCGCCAGAGTGGGTATGGAATCACGGAATGGTTTGGCTTGGAAGGGACCTCAAAGTTCATCTTGTTCTGTCCCCTGCCATGGCAGGGACACCTCCCACTGTCCCAGGCTGCTCCAAGCCCCAGTGTCCAGCCTGGCCTTGGGCACTGCCAGGGATCCAGGGGCAGCCACAGCTGCTCTGGGCACTCTGTGCCAGGGCCTGCCCACCCTCCCAGGGAACAATTCCTTCCCAATATCCCATCCAGCCCTGCCCTCTGGCACTGGGAAGCCATTCCCTGTGTCCTGTCCTGTGGATTTTTCCACCATCACAGGCAGGAGCCTCAGCAGGGAGGTGAGCTGGGGCTTTATGGGGAGCTGGAGGAGCAGGGAGACCTGCTGGGCCTCCCCAGACCGAACTGCAGCTCAGATCACGTCTTGTGGGCACTGCCAGTTCCTGGTTCCCTCCGTGCCCGTTGCTGTCCTTGGAGGTGGTGCCTGGTGAGCCAGGGCTCTGCACAGTTGCGTACTCACCGCTAATTCACTCCCTGGCTGGTGCCCAGCTCCATCCACTCCTCCGTGTCCTTTGTCCGTGCTCTTCCCGGTCTCCTCTCACTCACCTCAGACTGCTGGAGAAGATGGTCTCCTTTCCCAAAAGCGCCTTCCCTCAAATGCTGTTTTTTTTCTCTTTATCCCTGTTAATATCCCCTGCCACAGGTGCCTTCTCCACGGGGCACTCATCCCATTTCTCCAATGCTTCATTTGCAACCCCAAATCTCTTTGGTACAAGGTCCAACTGCTAAGGGACCTATGTACCCATGAGCTACCACCCTACCTCCAGATCCTCCTTCTTATTTCCAAGCTGGCCCCTTTGCTCTTCCAGATCCTGGATGACTTTTCCAGGACTGCCCTTCCCGTGTCTTATTTATGGCAAATATCTTGGAGTGCTTTGACTCAGCACTGACCCTACAAAACAGGGCTTCTTTAAACCCCCTCTGGAGTTAAGGACACACCCTCAGGTCTTGTTCTCCTTTATTTTTGGTATTATTTTTGCCTGGGACGCGGTGGTTGAGAGTCCAGCCCCCTCCTCCATGGAATGAGCCCCGGTCCTGGTAGGCACAAGCTCATCCCTGAGGAGTGGAAAGGATAGGAGCTGTGGAGGTCCACCAAGATCATCCAGGGCTGGGGTGTGGGGCACCTGAGGAGGCTTTTTTAGCCTGGAGAATTAGAAAGGGATGATCTAATGGTCCTCTAACCCTTCCCAAAGGGTGGGTGAAGTTTAAATGAAGATTGAACCAGACTCCTCAGAGATGCACTGGGAAGGGCAAGAGGCAATGGCCATGAGTTACAAGAGAAATCCAGAAAAGATGCAAGGAACAACTGTTTTGCCATGAGAATGGTGCAGCCTTCGACGGGGCCCTGAAGAGCAGAGGAATCTCCATCCTTAAAGATTTCCAAAACCTGACTGGACAGGGCTCTGGGCAAATTGCTTGAGGGTGGGAGGGGCCCAGGCATGAGCAGGGGACTGAGGTGGAGACCTCCTGAGGGTTTTTTGCACCTCAATTGTTTTAAACTTCTGTGGCAATCAGGGTTACAGGACCATTTAGCACTCAGTCCCTCTGTGTGACCCTCTGTCCTCAGCCCTGCCAGCCACCGTGTGTCATGTCCCGCTGAACCCAAAGCCTCAGGGGTGCTGCTGAGGCAGCCAGCCAGGGCTCTGCTGCCTTCCCTCCCCAGCCAGAGGTTGACTGCGTTACCTCTTGTGCCCTCTCCAGTCTGAACCTTTCCTGCTCTCTGAATCCACTCCTGACTCTTCCAGGCTGACATTGCTCAGTGGCATTACCAAGAAATGATCCTGTCACTCATGTCACCTCCCTGTCCCTCTTCAGGACCAGAACATTCTTTGGTCTTCCCAAATCGCAGCGCGGGTGTCTTATCTCCAAATATCTGGAGAGACCTGAAAGGTCACATTTGCTGCCACTTGGCCTGACGCGAGCAGTGCTGTGGGAGCCTCCTTTAGGGCTGCAGTGTTTCTCCTCATGACCCTCCCCATTTTCTGAGCACGATGCTGAGGGGTTGGTGCTGTCCACAGGCTGGGTTCCAGCCTCGGAATGGTCTCCTTCATCTCCGCCAACTCACCTGACATCTGTTCTTATCTTTTGGACCTCTCTGCTCCTTCCTTTGGAACAGCAGTGCTGCCATGTGCTTCACCTTTGGCTCTCGCTCTTCTTTCCACACTGGCAGTACTTGAACTTTCTGAAATTGTGCTTTGCCCTGACACTGACAGGGCTGAAGCTCAGCAGGTCCATCGGCAGCTTTTCCATGCACGATCCGAGTGCAGGGAGAGCGGCTGTGGGTGAGCCGTGGGCTGCACAAGGTCTCAGCGGTGGGATCCGAGTGCTCTGGCTGGTGGACACCAGCTCACTGCGGAAGAGATTTCCTGTCTGCTGGTCCAGCAGTGGCTGGCAGTGCTGCTGAGGAGGAGTCACGGTGTGACACAGTCAGCACCATCACAATTCAGACTTTCAGGCTTTGCTGATGCACTAAAGGGGCTCCAAGAGAACTGGAGAGGGACTGGGGACAAGGGCACAGAATGACAGGACAAGGGCGAATGGCTTCCCAATGCCAGAGGGCAGGGATGGATGCGATATTGGGAAGGAATTGGTGGGCAGGCCCTGGCACAGGGTGCCCAGAGAAGCTGTGGCTGCTCCTGGATCCCTGGAAGTGTCCAAGGCCAGGCTGGATGTGGCTTGGAGCAGCCTGGTTGAGGGGAGGATGTCCCTGCCTGTGGCAGGGGGTGGGACTGGGACTTTTAGGATCCTCCTTCCAACCCAAGCCACTCCATGAGTCCGTGATCCCTAACTCCTCTCTTCTCCCCATGTGCAATATTGCATCACCTCTGATTATTAACCCACCCTTGGTGGGTGTCAGACCCATTTCTGCAGCTTTTCTCCTGCCCAGCCAGGAGCTCTGAGCTGTTACCTGCTCATGGTGGGACCTTGGTGAACCACTCAGGCACCATCTGTCCCTCCAGGGGACGGTGCAAAATGTACTCTGGCAGATTTTAGCCAAACAGCTCCTTCGGCCTTTGATCCCTGTACCCAAATCACTGCCAAAACCCTGTCCCTGCCCTCACTTAGGGCATGCTGTCATCCAGGTTGTGTCTTGGAGCATTTCCAAGATCTGATTCTCTGATCCATCCTGCTGCTGGGAGGACAAGCTCTGCCCCAGCCAAGATCTGGATTGAGCTTCCCATCCTTCCCTCTCTGTTTGTTTTGCACAAAATGAAGGAAAAAATGAGGTTGGGGCATAGCTCACGTGGGGGTGAATGGGTCTGGAAGGCTGGAGATGACGGCAAAAAGAGGAGATCCGGGCCTGGAGGTACAGGCAGGCTGTGGGACAGCAGCGAAAAGACTCGGCTCTGTCCTGCCCCCGTTGCAGGTTCCGTGTCACGCACATCGGGAAGAAACCCCCGGTGCAGGAGCAGCAGGACGGGGCCCTGCGCGCCGGCAGCCGGCAGCCGAGCACGGAGGAGCTGGAGCGCAGCAGCGAGCGGCTGCAGCGGGAGCGGGCTCTCAACGGGACTGTCCCCACGGGCGGCCTGCAGAACGGAGCCATCCAGACCGGCATCCAGACCGGCATCCAGACGGAGCAGAGCTTCTCGGCCAGCCCAGCCGCGAGCACACCAGCCAGCTCCGGCACCCGTGACAGCCGGCGGGAGGGCGCGGGCTCCGGCCCGGTGGGGCCCGGCACGGCGGGCTCCGGCCCGGTGGGGCCCGGCACGGCGGGCTCCGGCCCGGTGGGGCTCGGCACGGCGAGGTCCGGCCCGGTGGGGCTCGGCACGGTGGGGTCCCTGCAGGATGCTGGCGCTGCTCCTGGCAGCTCGAGCCGCCAGCACAGGCTCCTGAGCCTGCCGGCGCTAGGAGGGTCGAGTCCCAGCATCCCAGGAGAGCTGGCAAGGGAAGGAGCCGGCATCTGCCTGGAGGAGATTGGACTGGAGTCGGCAGATGAAGTGTCGGATATCCACGGGAGCCTGAGTCTGCAGGAACAGGCCGAGGAGTTGGGGAGAGATGACAGCAGCAGGATACAGCTTGGAGGGGAGGACGGGAGGCAGCAGGTATGTTCCTCCTGGGCTGGAGGGGGATTGCTTTTTCCCCCCCATTTTCCAGTGTCTGAGGTGGTGGAGTGACTGTGACAGGTCCCACCCTGCTTCGGGGATAGTGGGAGGTGCTGGAGGCCTGCTGCCAGTGCCCCTTGGCAAGGGACTCCTTTGTGGTTCAGCTCTTTGGGGAAATCCATTGGGATTTTGACCTGGGAGAGCTCCACTGGTGCCCCTGGTGTTCCCAAAACCCTGTAGCCTCAACAAGGCCCAACGTGGCCAGCAAGGAACAGGCAGGGACAGATTTCTCCAGGAGCCTTTCTCACCTTGAAGGCCAGGAAATGGTGAAGCCAAGTGGTCATTTTTTGGCTGTTTCCTCCTGCTCTTGAGGAGCTGTGCTCAGAGAGGAGGACAGCCCACCCTGCCTGGAGCTGCCAGCACCCGTGGTATCTCCCAACATCCCACCCAACCACCTTGCCGGAGGGCTTAGAGAACTCCAGGGGATTTGCTCCCTGGAATTGCCTCTGTGCTGTTACCAGTGAGCAAATGAGGCTGCTGCTGGTGGTTCAGAGCCAGCGTTTCGCTCACAGGCTCACACACTCATTCGTGGTCCTGCAGCTGGGGAAAGGTGATTTTCATGGAAGGGGGCTGGGAAACACCCCGTGTGTGATGTCAGCAGCCCCAAGAGCTGGCCTTGACTTGCCTCACCAAACCGGTGAGGGCAAAGCCCTTGGAAGAAGGAAGCCAAATGCCTGGGTAAAATTGCTGGTGTGCTTCAAAGCCAGGGGGATCCCCTGGGGCTAGCTCTGCTGGAGCTCCTCAGGCTGGGCATGGCCCATGCAGATGCCAGCAGCCCTTGGCAGGGGGTGGGATGGGGCAGGACTGGGTCAGCACGGGGGAGCCCTGGTGAAGGTGCCTGGCTGGATGCTGGACAAGGACAAAGCAGGATCCCACTGCTTCCTTCTTTGCTTTCTGGTGCCCGGGCTGGGAGGTTTGAGCTGTTTCATGGAGAAGGGCAGCCCGTGGCAGCCAGGCAGGACAGAGCTGATGGGCTGCAGTCCTTCTCCAGAGACCTGGGGAGGTGGTGACAGGTCCTCCCATGTCCCACTGAACCTTGGGCGATCCCTCTGATCCCTGGGGAAGCGGTTTTGTGCAGGGCAAGCCCAGGGACGTGGTGATGTCTGTCCCCTCTGCAGTGCCAGGCTCTTGCACGTGGTGCTGGGGTGCTCCAGGACATGGGGGTCCAGGAGAACGGTGATGGCACCTCCCGGGGATGTTTGTCACCAAGCCCTGGTGCCATTTGAACCCTCCCCCATCCCCTCAGTCGCAGTCAGAGCCAGCACGAGGGTTGTTGGCTGCTGCTCATTGCGTCCTGCAGGTGATGGGGAAGGGCAGAGATGGGGCCTGGGCTGTAGTTGACCCTGGAGACTCAGTGGGACTCTTCCCACTGGCCCTCGGGTCACTGCTGTGGCCGAGGGAGACCCCCAGCCCAGCCCCCCGCTGCCATGGGAGCACTGACATCCCTCCTCCATCCCACAGGAGCCCAGCGCCGCGGAGCAGGACCGCGTGTGACGTGAGTGCTTGTCCCTTGTCCCTGGGACAATGGCCCGGGAGGGATGCGGGAGGGCAGCGGCAGTGTCCCTGCTCTGGTGGGACTCATCTTGGTGCTGGACATGGAGAAGAGAGGGCGAACCCCTTCTCCAGGGGGTCGGGAAGTGCCCCGCCACAGGCGGTGACGCCGCGAAATCCCATTTGAGGGTGGCGGGGAGGTGCCGTGGCCGTGGGGGACAAACCCTATCCTGCCCCTCTCCCCGCAGCTCCTCTCCGCTCCGGGCTGGAGCGCGGACGGGAGGCGCGCAGCCCTCGCACCCCTCGGGGCTGGGGGCTCTGCCGTGGGGCACCGCGGGGCAGCCGGCCCCGGCCGGGCAGCTACGCGCTTGGCATGGCCGGAGCGACGCGCCGGCGCCACCGACAGCCGCGCTCGGCGCCAGCCTTCATCCCATCGGCAATAGGTACCCGAGTCCCACCCACCGCACCCGTCCCGGAGACCCCCACGGGGACCCTCGGGCCTGGCAGGGGCGGCAGAGCACCCAGAACCTGCTGTCCCCCGGCCCCCGCGACCCCCAGCTCCGGGGAAGGATCGGAGGGGGCCGCGGCGAGCGGCAGGGATGGAGGCAGCGGCTCGAGCCCCCCACCCCGGGGCGATGGGGAGCACCCCCCGCCCACCCGGCACGTTCAGCACAGAGCACAGCCCCTCCCCGGGCACCCTGCCACGCAGAGCGGGCACAGGCACAAATCCTGCACCGGCGGGGGACCCTGCGCGTCCCTGGGAGATGCTGGCGGACAGCGGCGCTTCCAGCCCCATCCCGGCACAGGAGCGGCCGGAGCCCGGCCCTGGGGGACCAGGCCAGCGGGAGAGCTTCGGTGTGTAACGCCCTGTACATAGACGAGCTACAACCATTAAAGCTGCTGAACCCCTCGCCAGGGCCAGCTGGATTTATTGGGAACAGCCCCCCCGTCCACTCCTGCCTGTGGGGAGGTGCTGTGGGGGCCGGCAGGCTCCAGGGATGAGCCCCCCAGGAACCAGGGCTGTGCTGGGGGTGCACGGGAGATGCCAGGCGGGAAGGGCAGAGGAAAGAGGGGGGTGAAATGGGGCCTGGCTGTGGCACCGGGCACCCCAAAAAAGGGGTTCTGGGTGCTGTGGGTGGGATGCAGGAGCACTCTGCAAGCAGCACTGGACAGGATGCAGCCCCTGCAGAGACCAGCTCGGGGCACGGGGCAGCAGCAGCCCCTGCTGCTGGGACAGCAGCCTGGGGGGGTTTGCTTGGGCAAAGCTTTTTGGGGGACGGGGGGCTGGGGGGACCCACAGGGTCAGCTGAAGTGCAGCTCGGGGTCGGGCTCGGGGGCTCTGCCGGGCGGCGGGGGCGGTGCACGGAGCTGTGGAGAGGGAGAGGAGAGGGGAAGGGAAGGGAAAGGGGAAGGGAGAGAAGTGGTGCCAACGTGCTGAGGCCACTCATCCCCCTTCAGACCCCCCCAAAACACACGGGGGGCTCCATGACAGAAGGGGTGGGGCAGGTTTTGGGGCACAGCATCCCTGTGATGTGGCTTACCGGCCGCAGGCGGGTGGCTGCCAGGTCCGGAGAGCTCTGCCCGCTGCCCGCGCCATCCTGCCGGCAACCTGGGAGGGCCCGGCAGCTCAGCCCGGCTTCCCAGGCTCCCCTAGTCCCTTCCCAGTCCCCCCAGCACTCACCTCCCAGCGCTGTGTCAGCAGCAGGGCTGGGGACCAGGCTGGCCCCAGGTGCGAGGCCAGGAGGGGAGAAGGGCGGAGGGGATGGTGATGGCAGCTCCTGGGAAGACATACCCAGGAGGGATGGGAACGGTGGGAGGGGTGTTCGCCCCAGCAGTCACAGAAGACGGGGGGCTGCCCATGCCAAGGTGACACAATGACCCTCTTGCCACCAACCTGCCCGGCCGCCTCCCGGGCCCCGGTGAGCTCCTCCACCACCAGTGAGGGGAAGACGCCGATGCGGCCGTCGAAGTCACCGGTCCAGAAGCCGTCATCCACCTCGCCGGCGGCGCGGGGCAGCACCCGGATGATGGCCCCCTCGGGGAAACTCAGCTCCTCGGGGCTCTGCCCCTCGTAGTCGTACAGGGCTCGCACCAGCCAGGCTGGGGGGAGAGTGGGGACGGGGCTCAGCACCCTCTGGGTCCTGTCCCCCTCCCTGGGGCGGGGGTGATGCCCAGCACCCACCTCCAGGCTCCAGCACCAGTTCTGCAGCCATGATGCTGGAGAGCTGGCGGTGCAAGGCAGAGGGGCCCGGGGGGCCGAGCCCAGCCCCTGAGTCGCACCCCAGGGACAGCAGGTACTTTTCAGGGACGTAGCCGACCTGCCCTGCCTTGTTCCGAGCCTGAGGAGGCAGAAACCACGTGAACATCTCAGGTTCCAGAGTGGGCACAGCCTGGGGACCTCCAAAATGTGTCCCCCAGCATGGAGGGGGCTCAGCCTGCTCCCACCTTCACCCACTCCTCTGCGTCCCCATCCTCGATGATCTCCAGCTCCTCGCCCTGGCTGATGGACAGCTCGTCCGCCTGGCAGCCCTGCAGGAGACAGGGAACAAAGTGGCAGAGAGGCTGAGGTGCCATCCCTGGGCGGGCAGGGTGAGGGCCAGGCAGCCAGGGCCATCCATACCTGGTAGCCAAAGATCACCCGGCAGGTGTAGGGGTAGGAGCGAGAAGCAGGCCCAGGCTCATCATCCTCGTCCGGCTCATCGCTGTCCTCATAGTCATCGAACTCGGCCGGGTCCAGCCCTGTGGGGGTCTCCTCACCTGTCCCCACCACGGCCCCGGCCAGCCAGGCGTCCACGTCCAGCCCTGCAGCCCGCAGCAGTGCCAGCCGTGCCTCAGCCTTCACTCGGCTCGCCTGGGGACACCACACATTGTCACAGTCCACGGGACACCTCCAGGGCCGTCCCAACCCCATCGCCCCCATCCCCAAGCGTGGTGGCATCCCCAGCACCACACCCCAAGTGCAGCATCCCAGCCACCACCTGTCCCTGCCCCTGCATGTCCCACCCTGGGGGTGACAGATCTCAAAGCCACCCCAAACCCCCTCACTGGGAACCCACCTCCGCCTTCCGGATGTTTTCCCTGGCTTCTTCCATCTGCCGCTCCACGGCTGCCGCTTCTGCCTCCGGCCCCTGCTGCCGCCTGGCCTCCAGCCGCTGCAGCACCTGGGCAGGCACCCGCACCTCAGAGGGTGGGAGCAGCTGGCAAGGGGCTGGAAAAGCCCCTCCTTGAGCCCCCCAGCGCTCCGTGGGGCAGGACAACACCCACCTCCTCGCTGTGTGCCCTGTTCTTGTGGTCCCGGGCCACCCGCGTGGCCCAGCGCCGCACCTCCTTCTCCAGGCTGGCCCCATCATCTGCTGGTGGCAGCAGGCACACCTGGGCAATGACACAGCGGTGACAAGGGCCGTGCAGACCCCTCCCTGCTGTAATGCTCCCCCTCCACTCACCTCCTCCACGCCGGCGAGCTGGAAGCGCTGCTCGGGTGCCAGGGAGAAGGCGGGGTGGTCCTGCAGGAAGAGGAGGAGGTCCTGCTCCCGGCACACCTGCAGTGGAGAGCGGTGTGGGGCCAGGGGCTCCCCTGTGCCCTCCTGTCCCACCCAGCTTGCAGGATGGTGCCATTACCCGTGCGGACGCCTCCACAACGCCCTGGAACCAGTCCCGAGTGGCCCGGCAGGTCTCCACCTCCGTCCGGCTGGCGGCCAACAAGTGCTCCCGGAGCCGCTCGTAGAGGTCCCCGTCCAGTGCCTGGGGGAAAGCGGGTGAGAACCCCCCCAGCACTGCCACATCCCTGACCCCCCCAGGGCAGCCAGCCCTGACCGTGCACCAGCGGGACCCTCCCTGCTGCCCCCCTCGCGGCGGCACTGGGGGGATGCTCCTTGTGGGACCCCGGGGATGGGGCACGGGGGGTCTGGGCAGCTCCTACCTGCATGGCTGCGGGCAGCTCCACGCGCTGGTAGTGCTCCAGATGGGCAGTGGCAGACACCAGGGCGAAGCTGTACTCGTTCTGCACCCCTGCCAGCTGCCTCGAGTGCTCGGCCAGTCGCGCTGAGAACTGCAGGGATGGGGACAGCACGGCTTGGTGACGGTGCCCCGCGTCCCCCTGCATCCACCCACTGGGGTACCCTGCCAACCCCCACGCCACCGACCTTGGCACTGAGCTTTTGCAGACTGGCCTTGGTGTGAAATATCCGCCGGTCGCTCTTCCGGAGGCTGGGGAGGATGGGGAGGGGGTGTGAGACCACCCTGCGGCCACAGCAGCCCCTCAGCCCCATGCCCCCCACTCACCGCGCCTCCACGTCGGCCGCCTTGTCCTTGGCCACCTCGCTGCTGCGCTGGAGGTGGCTGAACTGCTTCTTCGCCTTGTCCAGCTCCTTCACCGTCTCCAGCAGCTCCGCCTGAGCCTTCTGCAGCCGCTCGATGCCCTGCGGGGAGCGTCAGCCGGGAGGGACAGCTGTCCCCACCGCCCGGGCACAGGGGACATGTCCTCGCCCCGGTACCTTCTTGAGGGTCCTCTCCTTGGAGAGGCGGGCGCTGCGGGCGGCCTCGGCGGCCAGGGCGCGGTAGCTCTCGGAGGCGGTGACCCGGACCTGCCCGGCGTGTGCCGTCCCCTCGATGACGCCCTTCCATACAGCGGCCACGCTCCTGTGGGCACGGGGTTCACACGGGGCCGGGTACTGCCTGCCCCTTGCCAGCTTTTGGGGATGCCCAGTGGGACTGCCAGCACCCCCAGTCCCAGCAGGGCTCTGAAGCTGGGGACATCCCACCCACAGCTGCACCCCGGTGACACCCAAGTCCTGGTTGGCACTAAGCATCTCCAGGCTGGGAGGGCCACAGATGGGCATAGCCAGCCCCAGCTGCTTGTCCCCAGCCCTGTCCCTGTCCCCAGCCCACCTGGAGTCGCTGGCCTCGCCACGGCCCCGCTGCCAGTCTCTCTTCACAAACTGGCTCGCCAGCCTCTGCAGCGCCTGCGGACAGACCCGGCATCACCGGCACTCCCCGACCCTGCCGAGCACCCCCCACCCCGCTCGGGGCCCAAAACTGGGCTCCCCCAGCCCAGCTGCCCACCCCATGGAGCTGGGGACACACACATGTCCCCCCAGAACACAGACACACACATCCCCGTGGCTCAGTGTCAGCAGGAATCCCATCGTGCTCCCCATGAGAAAACCTTTTTGGGCAGCAGCCACCAGAATGAAAGGACCCCCCCACTGTGGCCTTTGGGACAGAGCACCTGCAAGGGGACACCAGCGAGGGACACCGGCTACAGAGATGGAGCAGAGAAGCTCCCAGCAAAGCCAAGCACAGGAAGACCCCAACCCTGGGGGGGACAGTCACCCCCAGCCTGTGGGTGTGAGGGAGGGGGGACGGTGACCAGCTGCAGGAAGGGGGGACACGATTCTGCTGCACTGTGTCCCCAGGGGATGCTGCAGGGACATCTCCCAGCAAAACCAAGCTCTGACATTTCAGAGCAGCGCCCTGCGATGACCCAGCAGACAGCAGAGCCCAGCGGTTTCCTCCCCCCACAAGGTTTTCCCTCCTGGCTCCCAAAACACCCAAGGCTGGGGCCACGCCGTGCTCAGCAGAGCCCCCAGCGGGTGCTGAACGTGGTCAGGGTCCTCCTGGCAGGACGAACCATCTGCCACCACCCTCCGGGGCCAGCACGGAGCTGCCACACTCGGATAATTTCCGAGGCTGCCCATTGCCGGTGTGGGGCCGTGCCCAGCTCCTGCCCCATGCAGGCAGGATGGGGCCTGGGCCTCCCCAGGGCGTTGATCCTGAATCCCGTGGCATCTCCTTACCTGCCCGTACTCCCTGTCAATAGTGGCCCTCTGCTTGCTGTAGGACCTGGGGGGAGAGGGGACACAGAGAGGACACACAGAGAGGGGCAGGGACGGGCCATACCTCCCTGCCACCGTCCTGTGCCCATCAGGCCACCCCACTGGGTGATGGAGCCCATGACCTCGAGGTGACAGGTTCAAGGTGAGCCGTGCCCGGTCTCTGGCCCACCCGTGCAATGAGCTGCGTGGTCTCAGCTCAGGGACACGCACACCAGTGGGATGAGCTGTCTGATCTCAGCTCAGGGACACACACACACCAGTGAGATGAGCTGCCCGGTCTCAGCCTGGGGACACACACACACACACGGGATGAGCTGCCCGGTCTCGGCTCGGCCGGGGTACTACATTGTGTGGGCCCTACCTGATGTCCTCCAGCAGCTCGGCGTCCCGCTGCTGCTTGCTCTGCAGGCCCGACAGCTGCTCCAGGAGATGGACCCGCAGCTCCTGGGTGAGCTTCACCTGCGGGACGGCCCCGCTCAGCCCCGCGGCCCCGGCCGGGATGGGGTGCGGGGATGCGCTGCCCCCCTGCCCGCGCACCGATCCCCACCACTGCTGGGTGCCACCCGAACGCGGCCTCGCTGCCCCAGCCCCGTGAGGCTCCGCCGGGGGCGAGACTCGGTCACGGCTGCAGGACACGGCAGCGAGGGAGGAGCCGGCCCCGCTGACCCGCCCCGCAGCCCGGCCCGGCGCTCACCTTGCGCGGCGGCGGCTGCATGGCTGCGCTGCCCGGTGCCGGTGCCGATCCCAACCCCGGTGCCGGTGCCCGCTCGCCGCCGCCCCGACCCGCGTGTGCGGAGCCCGGAACTGCCGGGCCCGCCTCGCCCCGCCCACAAAGGCCCCGCCCCATCGGGCACCGCCCATAACTCCTCCCATGGCCACGCCTCCAAACGGCCACGCCTCCAAACGGCCACGCCCATAGACCACGCCCCCAAAGGCCACGCCCCAATGGCCACGCCCCCGGCCATCCCCTCTGCCCGCCCCGGCGGGGAAGCCCCGCCCATCGCTCCCAGCAAGCCCCGCCCCTCGGGGCTCCAGCGCCGCCTGGCGGTCGGTGCTGCACGTGTGGGCGGGGACACGGGGACACGGGAACGCTGGGACATGGGGACACCGGCATATGGGGATATGGGGATATGGAGATACCGGGATATGGGGATATGGGGACATGGAGATACAGGGAGACAGGGACATGGGGACAGAGGGACATGGGGACATGGGGAGACGGGGACATAGGGAGACTGGGACATGGGGATACAGGGATATGGGGAGACAGGGATATGGGGATACAGGGAGACAGGCACACGGGGACAGAGGGACACGGGGAAACAGGGACATAGAGATGTGGGACACAGGAGCACGGGGACATGGGGAGACAGGGACACAGAGACATGGGGACATGGGGAGACGGGGACATGGGGAGACAGGGACATGGGGAGACAGGGACACGGGGATACAGGGACATGGGGACACGGGGACACGGGGAGATGGGGAGATGGGGACACAGGGACATTGGCACATGGGGAGGTGGGAATAGGGGGACACCGAGAAGCAGGAGGACAGGGACATGGGGGTATGGGGAAACAGGGATGTGGGAGCATGAGGAGATGGGGAGACAGGGACACGAGGACACAGGAATATAGGAGAGAGGGAAATGGGGATGGGGGAAGACAGGAATATAAGGACACAGGGATATGGGACACAGGGACGTGGGGATGTGGACACAAGGAGGCAGGGGGACAGGGACATGGGTAACACTGGGACATAGGGAAATGAGAGATGGGGATGTGGGGACACAGGGTCACAGAAACATGGGGTGATGGGGGGCACTGTCCTTGGGCAGGGGGACGTGGGGACATGGGGAGTTCTGGGGCACACAGCACTGGCATCACTGGGGACCGAGTCTTTGTGCATGGGGACACACAGGGTACTTGTCCTGGGATGTGGTGACATGTGGGGTGCTGGGGCACTGGTCCTGGGGTGTGGGGACATGTGGCACACTGAGGGGACAGCCCCCAGCACAGGGACCTGTGGGGTCCCACATCACCTGCAGGACACAGAGCCCCTGTCCTGGCAGGACCCTGACAGGGGACATGGGCACAGAGCTGAGCAGTGGCATTCAGTGGGGGCCACCTGGAATCACGAGGGGTCCCCAACCAGCCCCTGTCTGTCCCCCTGTCCCTCTGTCCGCCTCCCAACCCCTCCCATCCCCTTCATCTCTCGCTTCTCATTCTGTCCTGGTTTTGCTCTGTGGTTCCTGCAGAGCTCGTGGCTCTCCCCACTGTCTCATTTGTCCCCTTCTTTCTGTTCCCATGACATTTCTGGGGTTGGCTGCACATGTCCTGGTCCCCCTGATGCGTGACAATGCACAGGGCTGGGCTGGGGATGTGTCACCGGCTCTGTTATTCCCCTTGTTGGCCGGGAAAATGGAGTGGAGGTCACCCAGCAGCCACTTTGGTGACAAGAAGGGCACAGTGCAGGGTGGCCCCATCTACACCAAGCTGTGTGACACCAGCTCATCAGCCTGACCCCGGTGATGGATCCTGGGGATGTCTGGTCCTAGCAGGGCCGGGCAGGCCCAGTGCCCTGGGGTGCTGCAGTGGGGCAGGGCTGCATGTCATGGGGCTGGGAGCCAGCTGCCACCTTCCTGTCCCACGCACGGGGCACAAACAGCTCCATCTCCCCGCTGTGCTTCTCGCCCCCCTGCCTCCGGCTGCCTCTCGCCCACTTCCTCCTCCCCACGGTGCGGCTGTGCGCCGGCGGCTGCAAAGCTCTGCTCGCCTCGATGGCGTGCCCCAGATGCTTGGGGGTGGTGACAACTGGCGGTCACCTCGTGCTCCAGTCTGACACCGCAGGACTGTGGGCAGGATGCCGGCGTGACGTGGTGGAGACGAAAGGAGGGTGCCAGCGGAGAAGGGACCGGTGACAGTCCTGCCGTGCTGCCAGCCCGGTGCCATTCGTGCAGACCCGGCTGGCACAGCGACCACTCTGCAGAGATGTCCCGGCTGCTGCTGCCATCTGCTTCTGCTGCTGCCTGTGTCACCCTCCTGCTCGGCTGCGCCTGGCTCGGTTCTGCCACCCAACCCTCCCCAGGTAAGTGCCCTAGTGGGTCTGGGGGTGATGGGGTAGGGCAGGGGCACCTCGCTGGGATGCCCCAATATCATGTCCCATGACGCCTGGAGGCTATGCCTGCATTTCATGAGGAGAGTTTGGGGCCCTGCTCTGCTTCCTTCCCTCCATGTCTGCATTGGGAATCGAGTGAAGACCTGAAACCCAGCCAGCATTTCCCCTTTTGGCAGCGAAATTCAGATTACTGCTTGTGTAACCTGAATTTTCCATGTCTGCATGGGGAGAGGGGGCAGAGTCTGTTGGATGTAACCAAAGCCCCCTGGGGTAGGGTGTTCTGGGGGCCATCAGGATAGAAATTCCAGAGCTGGGGATGACGTGTAGAGCCTGTCTGGCTTTTTTTTGAGCTAGCCAGAAAAGGGATTTGATCCTGAGTTGTTTTTCTGGTGTCTCAGGACCTTCCTGTTCTTCACTTTTGCTCTTCACACGCAGCAGAAAGTCCCCGACTGTGGGAAGGTGAAGAGATGTCTCTGGCTGTGGTGGGAAGCTGCCCTGGGGGGACGGCTGGGACTGTCCCAGCCTCGTGCTGCTGTGGGTTTCCTGTCTGTCCTCCTGGTCCCTTTGTGCCGGGCAGGGTAGGACGAGGGATGTCAGCAGCACCAGGGATGTGAGAGCAGAGCCCGTCTGGGCCCAGAGCAGGGCACCCAGCCGGGCTGGCCCCGCTGCGGTGGTGGCTGGCACAGGACGTGGCACGGCTCCGCGGGGTGAGGGCAGCAGCACGGCGGGGGCTGCCCTGCCGTGGGACAGGGAGATGCCACCCCCTGTGTTCGCTGGTGGCTCTCTGCAGGGAGGGGTGACAGCTCAGCGGTCCTGAGTGGGCAGGGTCAGTGGGAGCGGGCTCTGGGCTGAGCCCAAGCCTCGTGTCCCCGCAGTGCCTGTCAAAGGGCGAGCCCTGCTCCGCCTCACGCCCCAGGAGAAGAACCAGTGCTCCGAGGCCTCCGAGGAAGATTTCCTCAACAGCACCCTCAGCACCCGCCTGCTCCCTGCCCTCTACTCCGTGGTCCTGCTCCTGGGGCTGCCGGCCAACGCTCTGGCCTGCTGGGTCCTGGCCACCAACTTCAGGAGATGCTCCAGCGCCCTGTTCCTGCTCAACCTGGCCGGGGCTGACCTGCTCTTTGTCCTCCTGCTGCCCTTCAAGATCTCCTACCACCTCCTGGGCAACCACTGGCTCTTTGGGGACTACCTGTGCCGCACCATGGTGGCCTTCTTCTACGGGAACATGTACAGCTCCATCCTCTTCCTCACCTGCATCGGCCTGGAGCGCTACATCTCTGTGGCACACCCGTTCCTGTGGAAGGGCTCCAGCTGGACGAGGGGCAAGGTGGGCATCTGTGTGGGCATCTGGCTGGTGGTAGGGCTGGGCATGAGCCCTCTGCTTCTGCGCCCGCACACACACGAAATCTCGAGTCTGAACATCACAACGTGCCACGATGTGCTGGGAAAGGAAACCCAAAGGTTCTTCGGCTACTATTTCCTGTTCTTGGTGGGGCTGGGCTTTGGGCTGCCCTTCGTGCTCATGGCCATCTCCTACAGCTGCATCCTGGTGCGGCTGCTGGCCAAGGACGGGAGCCACGGGCACGTGGTGCGTGTCCTGGCCCTGGTCCTCCTGGTCTTCATCCTCTGCTTTACGCCCAGCAACGTGCTGCTCTTCATCCACCACCTGCTGGAGCCCTCGGGGTGCAACAACGGCACCTATGTCTCCTACGCCCTGGCCCTGGTGCTCAGCGCCTGCAACAACTGCTTCGATCCCTTCATCTACTTCTACGTCTCCCGGGATTTTCGGGGCTGGGTCCGGGATGCTGGAGGCCGCTGCCTGCGGGGACTCGAGGCCTCATCGGGGAGGTCCACGGAGAAGACGGCCCTGCCCCTGAGGTCCAGCGGGCAGAGCCAGGGCTGCCAGGCTGTGTCCCCCTGCCCCAGGGAGGGGGCAGCCTGAAGCGTGCCCGCCACGAAGGGCTGGCAATAGACTTGGGTGGAAAATCCCACCTGAATCTGAGGTTCACGAGGATTTTGCCTCAGTTTTGCTCCTCTGATGACACCAGCACTGCCCAATCCCACGTGTCCCCCAGCTGGGTGCCTGGCACCCCGATCCCCCCACCTGCCAGAGCCTGGCACCCCTTGCTGCCCCTCCTGCAGTGACCAAGCCCTCCAGAGTACAAATAAACGTTTATTTCTCCCTGCTGGTGGCAGGAATATGTACAAACACCCTCGGTGAGGAGGGGCTGCCCTCCATTGCCAGGACCACACGCCGGGCACACATGGCCAGCCCTGTTCCTGCTGCTCCCTCTTTCCCCCCAAAATATGCCACAGGGGATGCCAGAAGGGAAGGGGGAAGATGGCTCGGGTGTCCTGGCCTTGCCCTGTGGGCCCGGTGATGGAGGGGGGACACGCTGTGTTCCCCTGTGCTGGCAGGCACCCCATGCCCCCTGCCTGGCATGGTGCTGTGCTGCCAAAGCATTCAGGCACCACGTTCCTGCTTTTCTTGCGTCCCTCGGCGCTGGGCTTGATGACAGATGTGCCACCCACGAGCAAGAGCACACGTGGCAGCAGCCCCAGCCCTCCCACGAGGGGGTACCATGGCCCAACATCCTGGTCCCCACTTGTCCCTTTGGTTCCTGATCCCAGCCCGGCTCCGGGATGAGGAGGAGGAGGAGGGTGGGGGTTCCATGATGTGGGAGTGTGGGGTACCCATCATCGCTGCCACGACTTGAGACCCAGGTCAGTGGCCACCCCTTTGGCACAGCGGGTCACGTCACTGGCTGGCCTGGCCCTGGGGGTTGGCCATCGCTCTTCCTGAGGATGACACTGCTGAGCTCCTGGATGAGTTTGTCACTGATGGGTGAGGGAGGCTGCAAGCTCCTCTTCCTGGGCAGCTCCAGGGAGGTCTCTGCCGTGGGGCTGCTCCCCGGTGTGGCTGCCTGCTCCCAGTCCCTGCCCAGCACCAGGGAAGGCTCCACGTTCCTCTCCAGAGAGGATGTTTTGGTGGGTCTGAGCCCCGGGGTTGGAGCTTTGCTGCTCTCCAGGTTCAAGCCCCTTTCGAGGGACACGGCTTTGGTGACAGAGGGACCTGTCACCCTGTGGGCCGGGCTGGCGGGCAGCGAGGAGCGCAGGGCGGTGGCTGGGGGCTGCTCAGGGAATGGGGACGGCTTCTTGGACCTGTCCACGGGGGGCACGGCCACCAGCTCTGCCAGCAGCCCCTGCCCCAGCTCCAGTGCCGCCAGCTCAGGGAAGTTCCCCACCTCCTCGTAGACAGGATCAGCGTCTGCCTCCTTCTCCTGCTGCTCCTCCAGGGAATCCTGGTGGATCTTCATGGGCTGGGGAGGGCAGGGGGTCAGGGTGAGGGACACTGTCCACACAGCTCAGCTGTATCCCTCCATGCCCCCTCACCCTGCCCTCCCTGTGCTGCCTCGAGGTCCTTGTCCCTCACCCTGGGGCTGAGACCTGCAGGGTACCCACCCTCCCCCAGGTCCCTGGGCTCAGGCACTGCTGCCCTTTCTTCCCCATTGCTGAGGAAGGGGGAGAGTTTTGGTCCCTGCCCAGGCATGGTCCATGCCACCAGCCCAGCACCCCTTGGCAGACGGTTCTGGGGTGGGGTGGGCACATGGATGCCATGCAGAGCACAAAGTCAGGTGAGATGAAGGCCAGCCAGGTGGCCTTTTTGGAAATAACCTGGTGACAAGGCACACCTGAACCCATTCCCTCACACTTCATCCATTGATCCCCTGTGTGCCCAGCAGGAGAGGCTCTGGGAACTGGGCTGGACTGGTGTGGTCTTGCTTGCCCACACTGGGACCGTGCAGGGACCCACATCCCCAGGTAGGGAACACGCAGAGCAGTGGGCACCCCCTCGCCTGCCACGCAACGTGGGCTCATCTCCGAGTGCCTGTGGGGTGCCGCAGTGAGCCCTGGCACAGTGCAAAGCGTGCAGGTACTTACAAAGAACATGGACAAAGTCCTTCGCGTGTGCAGGCGGCGCTAGAAACAGAGGAGACGGACAGGGGTGAGCACGGAGAGCACAGAGCAGGGCCACGGGGGCCTGGGCAGGCAGGGGAGGGGCAGGGGGGTGCAGGAGCCTGCACGCACGGAGAGCTGCCATGGACACGGACATGGGCACGGACACGGGCACAGACACAGGCACAGACACGAGCATGGCACACAGCACACACAGCACACACACCAATGCACCAGCCTCTCCAGCCCTGGGGTGGGCACAGGGTCTTGGGATGGGTACAAGGACCAGGATGGGCGCAGGAGCACCCGTGGGCAGGGGGAGCGGCAGGGGCTTTACCAGGGTCTGGTTGGCAGAGAGCATGGTGGCATCAGTGCTGTCCCCGTGCAGGGGCACCAGCGGCATTGTCCCGAATTTCTGCTTGGCGAGGTCGGAAGAGGAGCGTCGGCGCAGGACCACGGGGCGCAGGTCGTCGTGCTGTGCACAGGGACGGGGGGGGGATGGGGGTCATGCCCTGCCAGCCCCGCCCCAGCCCTGCCCAGCTGGGTGGCACGACCAGCCTGCACCCACCTGAGCCTTGAGGATGCTGGTGGTCCAGTCCCACAGCTCAGCCTGGCCCGAGCACACCAGGTACCTGCAGAGGAACCAGCGGAGAAGCTGCCAGGGAGTGGGCACAGTGGGGGCCGTGTCTCCTTGTCACCTTGCCTGTGAGCCTGGGGCTCTCAGGTTCATCTACACCCCATGGGGCTGCACCTCTGGAAATCTCTGCATGCCCAAATTGCTGCTTTAGGGCAAGGTGAGGCTCTGTGGGCACCCAGGGGTGCTGGTGTGGGTGGGGAGGCAGGGAGGCTGTGTGGCACAGACACGGGTGGCCCCTGGAGCCTGGCTGCCGCCTTGTGCCAGGGACAATGTGGCCCCACCCCTCTGCCTCCCAAGTGTCCCAGCTCTGCCCTGACCCCCGGGCCCTGTAGCACTGCCCCTGGCTGTCCCACTCCCACTGAAATTTGGGACAGATCTCGACCTCCCGCAGCCCCAGGGCAGCAGGGGAAGGTACTCACAGCTGCTGCTTGTCCAGGGTCAGTGTGAAACCCCACCTGGAAAGGAACACAAGGCTGTGGGGCAGCACTGCCAAGCTCAGACACAGCCCGGGGGCTGTGGGCAGTGGGGCAGGGGGCTGAGCTCGCCCTGTGGGCACAGGCTTTGGGTCCAGGTGGAGCCTGGTGCACCGCAGCAGCTGGGTTTGGGTGCCAGGAGCAGGGACTGAGGGATGGATATCTGCCCCAGTGCCACGGCTGGGAAGGTCCCACTTACTGAGCTGGTGGCTTCAGCTTCTTCCTAATGCCCATGTAAACCTTGGCTGCGTCCAGGGGCCACTCACGCTCCGGCTTGGCACTCTGGGAAAGGAGATCCAGCCGGTCAGCCCGGCTTGGTGCCAGCCTCCCTGCCAGGAGGACAGCCAGGACTGTGTCGCTGCTGTCCCCAGGCTCCTCCTCCCTGCCTCTCCTCCCACCCTCGGGGCTCGGGCCCATCCCACGGCATCCCCCGGGTACCCTCTTCTCCTTGAGCAGCAGCAGCCTCCGATCCCGGATGACGAAGTAACGCTCCTGGAACTTGCTCCCCAGCAGCTTGGGGGGCTCCTCACGGCATTTCAGCAGCCCACACTTGGGGGTCTCACGCTTGGCTCCTGCCCAGTGTGGGGAGATGAGGGTCAGGCGGGCTGGCAGGGGGGGATTGCAGGGGGATCGCACTCTGGGTCTTGGGGCTGCAGGGCGGTGAGCAGGGCAAGGGGAAGCTCAGGCAGAGCTGATCCCTCTGGGGACACGCCGAGGGGCTGAGAACCTTTGTGCCCTCCTTACCCGTGAAGAGACAGCTGCCCTCGCCGATGGGCACCTTCCTCACCAGCAGGTATGCGGCGCTGGGCTCCGGGAGCTTGCACCACTGCAGAGCCTGCTCCAGCACCTTCTCCTTGGGGTGCAGGGGCCGCTCTGGGGACACAGGGACACCCTCACCATTGTGTCCCCTTCCCTGTGCCAGTTCCTGTCCCCCCTGCCACCAGCAGACAGCCACCCCCTGTACCCCACACCTCCCCCTCAGCAGCCTGGCCATGCCAGGAGCCTCCCCCTGGGCCATCCCGCTGTGCTCACCCAGCTCCCCGTTCTCCAGCGCCTCGAAGGTCAGCCAGATGTCCAGGCTGGCGGCCACGTTGCGCATCTCCAGCACCTGGTTGGTCAGTTCCTCTGCTGTCATCGAGGGGGACACCTGGGGCCGGACACACGGGGAGCTGCAGTGGGTGGTGTGGGATGGGTCCCAGGGCCGCCGGGAGCCTGCGTCCCTCCTCACTCCTGCTGGCACAGCCCTGCTTTGGGACTCACCTTCAGGGTGATGCAGCAGTCGGGCACCTTCTGCTCCAGGTAAACCTCGATGATGAGGTCCCCTGCCTGGGAGAGCTGCGGGGACAGTGGGTGGTGTTGGTGCGACGCCGGTGTGGGTGCTGAGCACATCCCATCTTCCCAGGGGCTGGAGGTGGTGTCCCGGGAAGCTGGGGCTGCTTCTCCCCTGGGCAGGAGGCTCAAGGTGATGGGCACAGGGGAGATAAGAGGGGGAAGGTCCTTTCCCAGATGCAGATATGGGACAGTGGGGACTCGGGGTGGGCAGCTGGGGGTGTCCCCATCCTCCAGCCAGTCCCCCCAGCCCAGGGTGCCCTGATGTGGTGGGGGCCAGCAAGCACATCCCCAGTACCTGGGTGTCCTTCCAAGTGGTGATCAGGCTGTTCTCCAGATCCATCTGGGATACCTGATCCTCATCAATCTGCCAGAGGAAGGGTGCACAGGGTCACTGGGGAGCGGGATACGGCTTGAGGACACAGGGCCGGGATGAAGGGATGCAGGGGGAGGCAGAGGTGGGCAGTGTGGGGGCATCCAAGGGGGTCTGCATCAGACCCAGCACGGAGGGGGCTGCAGGACCCTGCTCACATTGAAGATGCTGACGTAGTTGTCGATGAGATCCTCCATCACCTTGACCTCGTGCTCCCCTTTGCCGTCCGTCTGGAAGAGGCTGGGTGCGAAGAGCAGCGACAGGTTCTTGGTGCTCATCTGGTTGAGGTCTGCGCATTTCTGCACCCTGGCACGAGGAGCACAAAGGTGAGGGGCTGGTCCCGCTCAGGGTGGGGTTTCAGCCCCGGCCGCCTTCCTCTGCCTCATACAAACCTCCTCTACAAACTGCCTCATTCTCCCCTGAGAAACAGCGTGGAGGTCCCAGCCCCTCAGCAGTGGGAATTTCAAACTGGGCAGTTCCTGTTTTGAGAACTTCCCGCTGCCATCAAACCAGACAACAGTGCTACCTCAAACTCTGACTCAGGGATGGGAATTGAGTGTTTTCCGTCTTTTTGGGGCACTGGGTGACATTTACATCCTACAGGGTGGTGTTCCCTAGTCCCAAACCTCCTCTCACTCCTCGCTGCAGGATGACTTTGGGAATGTTCAAGGTGTCCCAGACATGTTCCAGCTGTGGGGCTGGTGGAGCAGGGCACGGGCATGGGGCCCTCTCCGTCTCTTAGGGATAGGAGCCAGCATTCCCTGGGCAGCAGGGAGACCCCTCAATGCTGGCTGGACCAGGGGACCCTGCGGGGAGGTCCCCACTGACCGGTAGAGGTGCCCGATGAGCGCAGCCAGGGTCTTGTGGTTGAGGCGAGGCAGGCGATGGATGAGCTCCTTGTACCGCTCCAAGCGCTGCGGCTTCGAGGGGATTTCTGGAGGGAGGAAAACCAGATCCTGCCTGAACCCAGCAGATGCAGAGGCGACATGGCACCAAGGCTGGCACCAGGATCCCATCCAGAGGGACACTGGCCTCAGGGAACCCAGTGCAGAGCAGGGCTGGGTGAAGGAGGTACCTGCGGCCTCCTTCCACTGTGGGTGCAGCTCCAGGGTGAAGATGGGATCTTCCAGCTCCCGGAAGAACCTCTTCAGCACGTCAGTGACGTCCTCGATGAAGTTGTCGCTGATGCGCAGCTTGACGTTGCGGGCATCCCGCCGGAACTCCTCCATCAGTACCTTGATCCGGGACTTGGCGCCGTTCTTGCGGTAAATCCCCTCGTGCCGCAGCCCTGGGACAGGGACATGGGGTCACAGGGGCCCGGTCCTGCTCAGAGAATGCCTCATGGAGCTGGTGGCCCCGGAGTGGTGCCTCCTGCCTGGATCCATCGGCCATCCCGAGGTGTCGGAGGGTGCTGGGCTCACCGTACTGGGTGATGAAGGCGATGCAGGAGTCCACGATGATGGGGATGTCCGCCCGGCTCAGCTGCTGGTCCCTCAGAGCATTGCCCCGGCCCCCCGCGGATGCCTGGATGTCACTGTACCACGCTGCTGAGTCCGCCCGCGACAAGCCCTGCAGGTAAAACGTCCTGAGAACAACAAGGGCAGAAAAGAGGGAATGAGGGTGGTCACAGGGGCAGGTTATCCCCTCCTGCCTGCCACAGGGAGCGAGGACCAGCCAGGCTGAGCTGAGGGACACCCTGCCCCATCCAAACACCTCTGCAAGGCCCTTGGTCACAGCCCTGCTGTCCCAGTGACATCCCCACCATGGATTTGGGATCAGCAGTGCCTTAGCCCTGGGCAGCATGCCGAGGTTGCTTGGCTCATTCCCCACCATCCCCACGGCCAGGACTCACCTCCCCATCTCCACCAGGATCAGCAGCTCCTTCTTCTCCGGGGTTTCCGTGGGGGGAACCAAACCTGCATCGAGGCGAGAAGCTGAGGGGTCAGAGCCACGCACGGCCACGCCGCTGTGGTGCCTGTCCGGGGCTGTGGCACGGCACTCACTGAGCTCCTGCAGCCGCCGCAGGTTGATGCTGTCCTCGGCCCTGTCCTCCTCAGCGGGGCAGATGAAGAGGTGGCCCTTCTGCAGGATGAAGAAGGCCTGCTGCCAGCACTCGGGGTTCAGCATGCACTTGTAGCGCAGCTGGCCCACGCGCTGGAACTCGTAGCCCAGCAGGCAGTGGCAGCTCACGGGGGTGAACCACTGTGGGATGGAACAGGAGATGAGCAGGGTGAAGAAAGGGCTCCACCCCCGAGGGCTGACCCCCACGAGGATGGGGACAGGTCACCAGGGAGCATGGGAGCCCCAGGAAAGGGAAGACGGTGAAGAGCATGGGGAGCTGGGAGGCATCCCACAGGGACAGAGCCCAGGGACACACCACGTGTCCAGGGCTGGGGCTGGCTCACCTTGCCGATGGCGCTGGCCCAGGCTTGCAGCGTTTCGGGCCCGTCAGTTCCCAGCTGCTGCACTTTTTCCCCAGTGAGGAAGAGCTCGAGGGTGAAGCGAAACCTGCAGAGGATGAACCAGCCCGTGAGGGCAACCCTGCCCCTGCCCCCAGAGCCGGAGCACCCACTGCACCAAGCAGGGAGCCCGGCCCTGCTGTCTGTGTGCCCCAGGCTCTCTGGGCATGACCGTGGGCATGGCTAGGGGTACCTTTCAGTGGGGCCGGGGCTGGTGAGCGCCTGGTGGGCTCTGCTGACCCCCAGGGAGATGAGATCCCCGCTGTCAATGTGGCCCAGGGGCTCAGTGCATTTCTCGGTCTCGAAGAAGAGCAGGGCTCTCTCCAGGGAGCACCACGTGCGCTGGAAGTCTGCGGGGATGGGGGGTCAGTGGCACTGGGGTGGGCACCCCGCTGGCTGCCCTCCCACGCTCCCCACACTCACCCTCTTTGCTCTTCCTGGCCCCTGGGAGCTTCGGGGGGGCCGTGGCCCGGTACAGGTACCCGCTGTGTGTCACTGGCTGCGTGATCTCGTTGTAGACGCCCTCTGGACCGGGGTCCCGCGCGCGAGGGCTCCCTGTGGGACACAGCACTGAGAGGGGGTGGGAGCAGGCACCCACCAAACTGTGGGTACCAGAGGGAGATGCCACCCATGCAGCTGTGGGCAACGGGGTGTGCAGGCATGGGGGTCCCCGAAAAGGGACTCCAGAGGAACCCCATGCCTTGCCCCATCCTAAAACAGGGCGGGCCCCCAGGGAGCCACACACCTGACACCCTGACTGTCCCCAGCCATGGGGCACGCTAGGAGGGGCAGGGCCAGCGGCAAAGAGGAAGTTCTTCCACCACAGCCAGGTGGGGCTTGAGGGTCCTTGTTACCTGAAAGGTTCCTGGGCCTTTTGCTCTCTGGTCCCCACCAAAGGTCAGCCCCTGGGGCCACCTCGCTGGTAGCAGGGTCAGCAGCCGGAGCAGCCTCCGAGGATGAGAAGAACTGCAGGATGGTCTTGAGCAGGGCTGGTCCTGCCACCGCAGTGCACAGTGCCTGGGGTGGAATAGGCACCTTTAGGGCCCACGTCCTGGCTCATGCAGACCCCAGCTCACTCCCAGGGCTGCTCCAAGGCAGCCAACCCAGGGCACAACCTCCCAAAATCTGCCTGGCACGAGGGAGTGAGCCCACACAGCCAGGCAGGAGGTGCTGGCACCTCAGACCAGGAGCTCTGGGGTGGCTCCCAGCACCTCGAGGTGTCCCCTACCTGGAGCACCTCCTCCTGAGTGGCGTAGTGAGGGTGGGGCAGGCGGTACCGTCCCTCTCGGTACTTGCGGGCGATGAAGTCGCGTCTCTGCTCGGCGCCGCTGTCCGGGGTGATGGCCTCGGTGGCGGGGAGCCGAGCGGCCCAGAACCGGTTGGCTCTGTCATTTCCCAGCACGATGAAGAGCTGTGGGAGAGTCCCGTGGTCATGGCGAGCCCCAGGGCCAGTGGGAGGAGCAGGATTCCCGGTGTTCCTGCACCCTGATGGAGGCTGTGGGGCTGCTGCCCTGACAGAGGAGCAGCCTGGGTCCCGAACACCCCATGGGCTGCCCTGAGTGCCTCACCTGCACGATTTCATTGGACCAGACGCTGGTGTCCAGCTTCAGGCTTTGCACCTTGGAAATGTTGGAGCCCAGGCTGCGGTGCTGCCCTGCCAGGAGCAGGAGAGTCAGCATCCCCCGATCCTGCTGGGGAACTGGGACCCAAGGTGTGCCCACACCCCAGACAGCACCCTGCCTGCCCAGGCTGGCCCAGCCCACACCCCCCGGGATGCCCTTGTGCCCGCTGCGGGCTGTCCCACCTGCACACTGCTTGCAGATGACCACGCACAGGTTGATGGATGCCCAGTCGGGACTCTGAGCCCAGCAGTCGGCGCAGTATTTGTTGGCTTTGTTGGACCAGATCTTCTCTGCCACCTCGTAGTCGTAGAGCATCTCAGCGATGGCCTCCTGCAGCGCTTCCATCCACTCCCGCTTCTCCCGCTCCGACTCCGCCACGAAGCTGGGAGCACCAGCACAGCCGGGTCTCAGGGGACGGCAGCAACCAGTCCCCAGGCCCAGCTCCCGGCCGCTCCTCCCTCCTCATTTTCCCCGGACTCCGGGGTACCTGAACGTTTTGGAGGGGGTGATGAGCTCGAAGCTGCGGCTCTTGGCCTCGCGGATGGTGGAGCCGCGCATCTCGATGAAGCACATGGCGATGCCCATTTTGAAGAACTGTGGTTAGAGTGACAACCGTGTTGGTTCTGCTGCTCTGAACACACCATCCCAGGCATGCCTGTGGTGTTGGGGCTGCAGCCACCCCCAGCATCCCATCCCTGCTTTGCCTGGACAAGCCCCTGCCACTCTCTCAGCCAGATCTCGTCTGACATAAAGCACCCTGCAATTAAATTATGCTTTCAGATGAAAGGCAGGTTCTGCCCATAACCCCTGAAATGCGGCTGTCCAGGTCCCTTTCTTTTGGGGATTTGAGTCAGGGACACTCATAAAACAAATATCAGCCTGAGCCAACGCCTCAGCACTGATGCTGTGTGGTGCCCAGCGGGCAACCTGGAAATGAGGTGATGGAAATAAAAACAGGGGTGCTAAGAATATTCAGCAGGAAGGGAGTGAGGCATTCTGCAGGCAGCAGCAGCAGCGGGGAGGTGGCAGTGCCCTGCTGTCGCCATGAGTCCCCTTGCAGCAGGCGTGTTTGCTGCTGATTCCGTAGCCACTGATCCAGCTGTCCTGGGTTGGATTGGGATGTTTGGTGTGACCAAGACCAAAATGCCTGCTGGACATGGTGATAATTTGGTGACAGTGAGGAGATTGGGAGGGATGTCCACTCCTGGTACCCATCACTGCTGCCCTGGGCAGGATCTCCAGCTTCCTGCTCTGCCATTCCCTTTTTCCTGCCCACCCTTTTCCTCCCTGCTCTTCCTCTGGCACCAGCCCTGGCTCAGCTCCCTCCATCCCTCTCATCCCATCCGGGGTCTGCTCTGGCCACAAACCTGCTCACTCTTGTACAGCCACATCTCAGGAAGGCTCAGGGCTGCGAAAACCTTGGACTTCTGGCCCTTCAGCTCCAGGGTTCCTGACTTCTGGCAGTGGGCGGTGTTGGCAGGCCGGGGCCGGGACCCCACCAGGCGCTGCTCCATCACCTTCTTCTGCAGCGTGGAGCACCACTCATTCCTCTGGGCTGGGGACCAGGCAGGAGGGAGCGGGGCTGAGCCCTTCCCAACAGCCCTGGCATGGAGCACAGCACCCAGAAGGCAGGCAGGGGATGTTTTGGGGCTGGGGTGAGAGCTGTCTGTGGCTGGAGAAGGGAGGCAGGGCTGGGTTCCTCAGGGCTGGTGGGCCCTGACCCAGATTTTCACTCACCCTCGTTCTCGGCGCGGAAGACAAAGATCCGATGGCTGGTGATGACCTGGAACTTGTTGTCCTTGGTGGAACGAGCCATCTCAATCACAGACAGTGGGATCACTCCCTTGGGATAGGGCTCCTGGAACGAGCCCCAGGCAAGGTTACCCCCTTTGCCCTTCCCACAGGGCACCTCCATGACCTGGCACACCCTCCACATCCCCCGGGTGCTCGGCTGGTGCTACCTCGCAGCACAGCCTGCGGGCACCGGCAGCCAGGTGGGAGCTGGGGATTCAGGAAGGGGTGGATCCATGGCTGGGACCCTATTTCTGGCAGGAACCTCCCTTTCCTGCTCCCTGTTGGCAGAGGGACCCTTGCTATCCTGGGCTCCCTATGGCTGAGGCTGTGTTGGGGCCACGGCTGCTCCACTCCAGCACTGCTGGCTCCTTCCAGAAGGCCAAGGGGAGGCAAAGGGGATGTGGCAGCTCCCCAGGTGGTGTCGAGGTGCAGCCCCCCTGCCCTGCCCTGCCCTGCCCTGCCCCACCCTGCCCCTTGGTACCTTCTCACTGCTGAAGTACGTCAGGTTCTTCCCGTCAAAACGGACGTAGCGCCTCTGGAAGACATAGTTCCTGTTGGGACGGCAGAAAAACTGTTGGGAAGGGGATGATTCCCCCTCACAGATCCCTCCTCAGCACACCTGGGTACCCAAGAGCTCCCTCCTCCGAGGGGAGCACAGTGACCAGTGCAGCCTCCTCACCAGCCTCACCCAAGGGGGCTTTGCCTCTGGGGGCTGCCCCATGCTTGGAATTGCTCCAGGCCAGTTGGATGGGGCTTGGAGCAACCTGGGATAGCGGAAGGTGTCCCTGTCCTGGGCAGGGTGTGGAATGAGATGACCTTAAGGTCCCTCCCACCCCCAAGGCTGCTGTGATTCCACGCGTGCCCCACGTACCCCTGTGGGGACAGCTTGTCCAGCCAGCCACTGAGCACGGTGGGCCGGGGCTCGGACAGCGACGTGAAGCTGGCGTACGGGGAGATGGTGAGGTCATCCAGGACCTCGTCAGGGTACAGGTGGGCTGGCAGGCTGAACGGGGCGCCCTCGGCGCGTGGGGCCTCCACGGTGGAATATCCCTCAGTGTCGTTCTGGGCAATGCGCTCGATCAGCCGGCTCCGGCTCTCCTCGTCCTCGCTCCGGCCCTCGCTGCTGCACTCGCTGCTTGTCCTGTGGCAAAAGGGGCTGTGAGGGAGCTGGGCAGCACAGCAGGGTCCTGGTCAATCCCACCCCATCTGGGGACAGCCGGCACTGATCCCGGTGCCACCCTGACGTGCTTGGGGCACCCAGGGATGTGGGGGTTTGCATCTCCGTGAGCAGGGTGGGCTCAGTGCTCAGGAGCCCCGTGGCCACCAGCAGCCCGAGGCTCAGCCAGTCCTGCGTGATGGCACAAAGGGGCGGGGACTTCCCTGCTTTAGGGAATGTCACCAACACATCTCCAAACCCCTGGCATCACCTCCTTCCCCTCTTCACAGGCAGCAAAAGGCAGCCAGGCAGCTTCCCCACTCTCATGACCTGCTCCCTGCTCCACACCCACCTCAGCCTCCTCTCATCAGGGCTCTCAGCCTGACCTCTCCCTCTGCCCCTCCAGCATTCCCAGCACTGTGAAGCTCCTTCTGACACGACACCTTTGTGCCTGCTCTTGTGTCCAGCCAAAATGTGAGGCCAGTGGAGGTCCTGCATCCATCTCCTTTCCTTGGGAAGCAATGCTAAACCCCCAGCCAGGCCTGCTGAGGCTCTCCAGCCACAACAATAAAAGGAAATTGTAAAAATAAACAGCCTGCCCCTTCCCATCAGCCCTCTCAGCCAGGCACTTTTGTTTCCCTGGAAAGGAAATGTGCTGGAAAATGTCTGACAAGCCCAGGAGCTCACAGGGGACCTGCCCAGGTGCAGCAGTGATGGGCAGGAAGACAGAGGTGGCAGCTGGGACACCCCAGCACTCACAGGAGAGCTTCCATGCCACATTCCACAGTGGAATCCAGCGCCAGGGGGAAGAGAAGGCTCCAAGAAAGGCAACAAGGATGATCCAAGACCTGTCCCAGCTTCTGTCTGAGGAGCACCTGAGCAAAGTGGGCACCTCCAGGGGACAGGGTGAGTGATGGGGGCAGGCTCATGAGGAATCTCCAGGCCACCCCTTCTGCAGCTGCAGGAGCTGGGTAACATCAGAGCCAGCAGGAGCAAGGTGCAGACCCACGTGGGAAAGGAGCGGCTGAGCTGCAGGGATCCTCCTTGGAGATGGAGACATTTTTGGAGAAGAAACCCACAGAACGTGAGAAACTGCCCCAGTGTAAATCCATGAGAAGCTTCAGGACCAGGAGGAGGACCCCAAACACCTCCCCTGATAAATTCTCCCAACTCCTGGTTTTGGGCACTGCCTCATCCTAGGACAGGCCCTGGACAGGCACCTTCTGAGGCCATCGGACATCAGATGTCCCTGATCCCTGTGCACAGGAGCGAGCCCTAAATCTGCCTGGGAAATGCTGGGCTGGAGCCACCCCAGCTCCAGAGAAATGGGGTGGTGGAGGGGGCCGAGGAGGGGATGGAGAGGGAAAAGACCTTGTTGGCTCCAGGAAAGACAAGAAGTGGCCTTGAGTGGCTGCGAGGCTCAGAGCACAAGGAAAATCGCTGTTTAATTTGCACAGCAGAGCCTTGGCTGGGTGACTCATCTGGCCAGAGTCCCAGCCTGGTCTCCAGATGCTTCAGGAGGGACTGGACAGGGAATGGTGTGGCTGGAGGACTCTGTGAGTCACAGGCAGGCAGTAGCCCTGAGTGCCAGGGTTGAGTGGGAGGCAGACCCACGGAATGGGTCAGGGCAAGAGGAAAACGGGAAAAAATCCATGACAGCCCCTTCCTGAGCTGTGACTTACGGTCAATGAAAGCATAAAGAGCTGGAGGGCACCGAGCATGTGACAGGGACAGTGCCTGGGGAGTCTGACCCAGTCCCCTGAGCTCCTGGGGTGGCACGGGCACCGCTGTGCCACCTCCCTGTCCTGCTGAGACCCATGGCTGGAGCAGGGCACCAGCATTTCAGGGGGCTGAGCATCACCAGCATGGACCAAGGTGCAGGTAAATCCCACCCTGCGCTGCTGCTGCACCCTCGAAGACCCAGCTCCCAGTTTTCAGGGAATTTTGCATTCCTCTTCCTCTTTTGGAGGATATTTTCTTGCTGGTGAGGCTGCTCTGCCCACCCCTCACACTGACACTGCCCACACCCCAAGCCAGGGAGCAGCGTAGGGCAGACAGAGCTCCCCCAGAGCAGGGCAAGAGGAGTTCCCACAGGAAGGAAAAGGGGCAGAAGGGCCTCTCTGAAGTTTGGGACTGGGAAATATTTCCCATGACAAGTGGATTGGCGAGCTGCAGCAGATGCCTGGTCATTCCCAGGGCCACAAGGATGAGCTGGAGAAACACCAGTGCTGCAGGGGAGGATCAGGAGGTTGCACAGAGGGAGCAGGGCTGGGGCCAGGGCTGGCCAGCAGCCCCTCAGCAGCTGAGCAGGATCCTGCTGTTCTGCTCCAGGGAATCGTGGTGGGACAAGTGGGGCTGGGTGTGGGAGGAAAGCGCTGGAGCAGCTGGATGGAGTCTGTGAGCACAGTGCAAAAGGTCTTTGGAGGCTTTTCTGTCTCCTGTTCCACTCTCCACACCCTGAACACATTAGTGCTTGTGCTGGGAGAAAAAACCAGTGAGCTGCTGTCCCTGACACTGCTGATGGTCCCGTCCTGCTCTTCTCAGCAAGGCCAGGCTGCAAAATCCCACAGCTGCAAGTGCCTGGCCAATTCCCTTGGGCTGCTCAGGATCCCAGCTCTGGATGCAGGCTGTGACCCAAGGTCAGTGCCCAGCTCCTCTCTGACCTGATTCAGAGGCTCTGCAGGAGATTGCAGCGTTTCTGTTTACAGGTACCTGCAGTTCCCCAGCCATGGCTGTGATCTGTGCCACTGGCTCAGGTGCCACCATGGTGCCACACACCCGGAGCAGGACAGGGACTGGACCCACACCGGGGCAGAAAGGCAGGGCCAGCAAGGCCGGGCATGCAGTGGCCAGCAAGGCCACGGCCACAGCTGAAGGCCACAGAGCTGCAGCTCACCTCCTCCTCTCTAAGCAACACAGGAAAAGGAACCCTCCCCATCCGAAATGGGAAGAGCAGCTTTCCTTCCTCTTTCTGAGATGCTATCAGGAGTTATGGAAAGTACATTTCAAAAGCGTTTAAAAGGTGCCCTTCACAACTTCACTGTCCAGCACAGAGGGACTGAGCAGCAGATGCTGATCTGATGCTGCTGGAGCCTTCAGGGATTGCACAACCCCTCATCTGGAGCTTGGAACCATCTAATTTCTGAGTAATCCCCATCCCCCACAGTGTTTCCCTGTTCCCACAGGCCAAATCCAGGCTCCTCTGGGTGTACAGGTGCCCAGTGCCACTGGTGCTGCCCCAGCTGTGCACCCAGGACATCCCTGGCCAAGCACTGGTCCCCCCAAGGGCCACCCACCAGCACAGCTCTGTCTCATCTCCGAACCCGTCCGCTCTTCTAGAGACTGCTGACCCCATCCCAGACACTCCTGATCAGCTCTGCAGTGGGGAATAAACCCCCATCCCCTCTCAGGCTGTCCCCAGGGGTGTCCCCTGTCCACTGACACCCAGCCCAGCCCCTGTGGCCCAGAGGAGCTGATCCCTACCTGCAGCCTTCTCGCTCCAGCTCCAGCTCGGACACAGCCTCATAGCTCTGCTCAGAGGAGATGCCAACACCCTGGGAAGAGAGAAGGGTCACATGTCCTGTCCCCTGCCCCCTGTCCCCTGTGCCCTGTGCCATCCCAGACCCCCTCAGGCTGCCCAGCCCATGGCACAGGGGCACAGCCTGTGACCCTCAGCCCAGCACAGAACCACAGAATCTCCTGAGCTGGAAGGGACACATCGAGTCCAGCTCCTGGCCCTGCACAGACACCCCAAGAACCCCACCCTGGGCATCCCTGGCAGCGCTGTCCAAACGCTCCTGGAGCTCTGGCAGCCTCGGGGCCGTGCCCATTCCCTGGGGAGCCTGGGCAGTGCCCAGCACCCTCTGGGGGAAGAACCTTTCCCAGGCATTGCTGGGCACCGCGGCCTCACCAGCCGCAGCTCCGGGCCTTGCAGCAGCTGGTGGGATGCAGAGCGACAGCAGGGCACAGCCACCACCCCACAGCGTCCCCTCACCTTTGGCTCCCGGGGCGGGGCCATATGGCCGAAGATGGTCTCGCTGTAGGGGCTGATGGGCGGATCATTCACCTCTGTGGGCACAGATGGGGAGGGAAAGGCATCAGTGGTGCCCGCGGGGAGTGAGAGAGCAGCCAGGACCCCCCGAGCCCAGCACAGCGCACCCCAACCCCAGGGCCTCTGACACAGGGCACCTGTGGGCTTGGCTCTGCCTGGAATGGGCCACCCCGGCCCCTGGGCGGGGCGGGAGCAGGGGCAGGAGCGGAGGAAAGGCGGGGTGTGTGGGTGACTCCCTCTCCCCCTTCCTGGGGGACACGGGAGGTCCCTGATGTGCCCCGGGGGCTCTCACCTGGCTTGCCGGTGGGTCTCTGCGGGATGGGGGGCAGGGCCCCGCCGGGCCAGCCGGGACTGCAGGAAAACACGAGAGGGGTCACTGAGGCTAGACTGGGAGTCCGTGGTGTCCTGGCGGGCTGGACGGGGCCTGCTGGACGCTGCTCCCGAGCCCGGCTTTGTCCCCCGGAATGTGCAGCATCCCCTCCCTGCTCCCAGTGCCCTCCTCACTCCCTTCTCTTCCCAGCCCTGGGACTGCCGGGCTGTGTTTTTGGGGCTGCAGGGCATTTCCCATCCCAGCCTTTCCTCCCCTCTGCCATCTCCCAGCTCATTCCCAGCAGGAGCCAGCGCCAGAAGCCTCACTCAGCCACCCCTAACCGTGCTGGGGACCCCCAGCCCTGCTGCCAGAGGGGCAGAGAAAGGGCAGCAGCCTCTCCCTGCATCCAGAAGGAGCCATCGGGGGGTCCAGGGCCATCCCGTCATCTCAGAGGGATCCCAGCTGCCGTATCCAGAGCTCGGGGAAGGCACGGCGAGGGTGGTGAAAGGGGCTCGTCAGCACCTGGAGGCAGCCAGGGCCAGGCTCTGGGGTGGGTCCCGGGGGTGGGGGGCTCTCCGGATCCTCATCTGTGCCTGCTCTGCCCCACCTCCGCTCCCAGGGCTGAGGGAAAGCATCGGCTTACTCAGGCTTGTCCTGCGGTTGGCTCTGCTCCTGCGGGGACAGGGCCGGGGGCTGCGGGACACCCTCGCCCCGGGGCCCATCCTCCCCTGCCGGCTCCTCCGCGGGGGCTGCCGGGCACTCGAGTCCCTCGTAGATGACGTTGGACACCATCTCCAGGCGGGCCTGCCCCGAGCCCGGCGGCGCGGCTGCCCGGGGGCACGGCGGGGGCTCTCTCCGCGCTGGGGCGGGCAGGGCAGGGCCGGCTGCGGGGGGACCCTCGGGGGCACTGCCAGGGCTGGGCTCAGCTGCCGGGCCCCTGTGCCTGTGCCGAGGGGGGACACACGGGACGGACGGGGGGCATTTCTCCGATGCCTCCGGGGTTTGTCCGTGACTCGGGGACGGCCGCGTCTCCTCCCGAGCGCTGTCCCGCCCTCTCAGCCGGGACGCTATCGCACCCATGGCCGCGGCTGCCCCTGGATCAGCCTGGGTTCCGGGCTCCGGGCTCTCCGAATCCGTGGAGCTCTCCCCTGGCACGAACCCCTCGAGTACCACAAAGGCTGCTGGTGCCCTGTCACTGCCCGGGCCGTGTGCTGGCACCGTGGGGCGCGCCGGGGGCACGGGCACTGATCCCTGCTCTGGCTTCGAGCGAGGGAAAACCGTCCTCGGCTTGGGAACCGGCTTCACGGCGGGAGGAGCAGGGTCCTTCTCTCCGGGCGGTGCCCGGCTGGGCACGGTGACAAGCGGCTGTGTCCCAAAGGCGTCACTAGTCCCTCCCGGCTCTGCTCTCATGGCATCCTTGCCCTCCTGGGGGGCATCCAGGACCTCCGTGCCTCGGGAATGGGTGTCTTCTGCTACAGGTCTCCCCCGGGACTGGCTCAGCATCCGTGTCTGCTGCGCCAGGTTGAGGATCCTCTTGCGGTGCCCGGTGGCGGTGATGCCGATCTGCTGCAGGTGGTGGCTGTCCAGCGAGGTGGCATCTCCGGCCACGTGGTAGCCGTGCTGCTTGAAGACATCCCGGTACCTCTCCAGGTGGATGGTGGCCAGCCAGTCTGCAATATCCGAGTCAGGGCCGCACGGGGAGCTCATGGCCCTGCGGTGCCTCTGGGACGGATGCTCAGCCCATCATCTGTGCAAGGAGGGGAGAGAGGGGCTGAGGAGGCGGCAGGAAGGGAAAGGGGGTGGGTTCGGCTGCCGTGAAGGGCGCGGATCCCGCGGGTGGGAGCGCGGGATGTCCCAGAGGTGCCCTCACCTCGCTGCTGTCCCCAGAGCCGCTCACCTCCCAGCTCCAGGAGCCGGCATCCTGTTGTTCCTCAGCCCCAGCCTCTCCACCACTCCCCGGGGCTGCCGCAGCCGGATCCTGGCCCCGCTTTGTCGGCGGGGCCGTGAGCAGAGCCCGGGCAGGAGCTGAGCGTGCGGGGGCTCACGGGGGAGCGGGCGCTCGGGCAGATGCAGATGCCGAGGGCTTGGACGCTCCGCGGGGCCGGAGCCGGCGCAGCCGCGGGGGTGTCCCGGGCAGATAACGGGGGGAGCAGCGGGGCCCCTCCCAGGGGATGAGCTCCTGTGCCGGCCGGCTCGGGGAGGGCTCAGCGGCCGGAAGGGCCAGACCATAATCTCTCTCTCTCACTGCTGGCGAGGGCATGGGAGAGGTCAGCATGACTCACGGGCAGGCAGAGGGGGGACAGCCTCCCACCCACCCAGCGCCGGCCGGGCCGGACCCCGCAGTGCCAGCACCGCACACGGGCACAGGGGCACGGCCCGGCTCCTGCGCCGCCAGGGAGCCCCAGCCCGGCGCGGCCGCGGGACGGAGCCTGCTGAGGGCCTTTTTCCCATGAATCACGCAGCTCCGCACTAAACCATCTGTGCTGACTGTGCTGCCACCGGGTCTTTTTCCAGTTCCTCCATTTCCCTCTATTGTTCGGCGCAGGCTTCCTTCCTGCTGCCTGCACGCTCCCACGCATCCCCTGCCCCCTCCCGCAGGAGCCGCGTCCCGAACCCGGCCGGGAACAGCGGGACTGAGCCCCGTGCCCAGCACGGGCATGTCCCTGCTCCCCAGCCCCGCCTGCCCAGGCGAGGGGTGCGTGGGTGCCCTGGTGGAGTGCCCGGGGAGGCTGTGGTGTCCCCGCGAGCACGTGGGGGACGCTGTCAGCGAGGAGGAGGGACAGTCAGGGCAGGGGCCGGGACATGGGGAGCAGGGCAGGGGGACAGGGCGGCTGTGGGGCTGATGTAGGACCCGCACAAAGGGCAGGGCAGTGATGCCCCACAGCGCCGTGGGCTGGGTGTCTGTGCCCCAGGGTTAAAGGGCTGTGCCCACTTCTGCCCAGCAGCTGCCGCCGAAATGGGGCAATTTCCCCCTTTCTCTTGCCTGTATCACCCTAAGGGATCTGCGGCCGGCTTCGCCCTCCGCCTGCCCTGCCTGGGGCTTCTCCAGTGAGGAGCTGGCCCCTGAGACCTCCCCATTCCTGGGCAGGGGGCTCTGAGGTGGTGCCGGGCGTGTTGTGGTGTGGCACTTTGGGGCAGTCCGGCTGTGCCCATGGGCAGTGGCACTTCACGGGCACCATCCCCGTGCCTACAAACCCATGCCCAGCTGGCACAGTGACTGTGGGCTGTCCCGCTCCTCGCCCTTCCCCACCGTTCCCAAATCTGTCCCGTCCATCTCCCGCCACCCTCGCGGCTGTCCCTCACCTCTGGCCGTCCGCAGCCCCCCGGGGCCGGCTCTGGCGGAGCAGCGCGGTGGCAGCGCCCCGTGGGCTCCGGAGCCACCCCGCGCTGGGCTCCAGGGTGATGCCAAGGCAGTCCCGTGCAGGAACTGCTGAGGGCCCCGCAGCACCCAGCCTGCGCCTCCCACTGCCGGTCCCTCCTCCAGGCCAACCCTCTGGTCCCCATCCCTGTCCCACCCTCTGTCCTGTCCCTTCCCAGGCGTGACGCTGTCCCGGCTGTGCTGTGTCCTGTCCCTCAGCCGGGCTCTGCCTTCCTCCCCCTCACCCCTCATCCTCCTTCTCCTGCCTTCCCATCTCCCCACCACGAGCTCGGACACTCACTGCCGGTGGGGACCAGGCTTCCCCGAGACCCACACTCCAAGGATCTTCTGCTGAGGGAGGTGTTTGAAGGGTGCCTGCCACTGGTTGTGCCCCTGGCTGGAGGAAACAGGAGACATTCCCAGTATCCACCATGGCACGGGACTGGTCGGGGTGCAGGAGCTGGGGCTGAACTGGGGAAAACTGGCTAAAATATTCATGCTGCTGAGGGGACTTGGGAGGGCTGGCACTGGATGGGTGAAATTTTGGGAACACCAAAACCTTTGTGCTGTGGGGATGTGGGAATGCAGCACCTCATCCCACTTCTGGTGCCCCATGGGCAGGGGGATGTGGAGGGAGCTGAGGGGCAGGATGACAGCAGGGGCTGGTGTGGAAAGGGGATGTCCAGAGGGATTCTCTCCTGCAAGGAGCCCAAGCTTTCCCCACGGACTGCCCCAGCTGCTTTTAGCACAACACTCCTTGTGAGAGCCCCAGCAGGGCTGGCGGTTGGCCCGGCTCAGCTGTTACCCAACCTCAAGGCTGGTAACAGCCAAAGGCTGATATCTCGCTCCTGATGCTGTGGCTGATAACCTCTCTCTGCCCTGCGAAGGCCCAGAGCTGAGGACACCCTCGTTCTGACCCAAGCAGGTCCTTCCCCACCCCAACAGTGCCCCCAAAAGCCATCGTGGGGGTGCTGTGGGAGGGCCGCCCTGTACAAAGCTCTGCGTGCGGCTCAGTGGGGAAAGGCAGGTTCTCCTCACCACAGGCTGCTCCTGCAAAGCAGAAGCACAATTCAGTATGAGTTTGGCAAGGTTTTACCTTCATCCCCTTTCCCCACCAGCCCCTCCAGCAGGGATTGACACATCCCCCGGGCTGGGGACAACATGGGTGGCCCCATGGACCCACTTGTGGGTGGGGTGTGGAGACAGGGTGCCCAGGGACCCTCAGCATGTGCAGGGACCCTGTGGCCCTGCAGGGCAGGCTGTGCCATCCCTCTGCCTCTTAGAGGAAGCTGTTTGGCACTGCTGTTCCTGGGAAGGCTGCTGAGGTCTGTGGTGACAGAGCACAAATGATGTGTCACCACCTCCGTCCTGCTGTGCTGCAGGTGTTGCAGTGAGGCGCAGTCTGGTGCCCTGCAGCATCTCCACAGACAGAATCCCAAGCAGGGCCAGGCTGGAAGGATCCACAGTGGCTCCTCTGGTCCAAACTCCCTGCTCAGACAGAGCATGGGCACAGGATGGTGTCTGGAAGCTTCTGGAATATCCCCAGGGAGGAGACTCTACCCACTCTCTGCACAGTCTGTTCAGGGCTGGGCACTGCCCAGGGCAGGAGTTGTGCCTCCTGTGCAGGGAATTGCTGGGCTCAGGCCCTGCCCGTTCCTCTGTGCCACTGCTGGGCCCCGGAGCAGAGCCTGGGCCCTGCCCTGAGCCCTCCCTGCAGCCAGGGACAGCCAGGGCTGAGGGCCCCTCTCAGCTGGGGCTCCTCTGAGGCTGAGCAGCCCCAGCTCCCTCAGCCTTTCCTGGGCACGGAGATGCTCCAGGCCCTTCCTCAGCTGCGCAGCCCCTGCCAGCCCCGCTCCAGGAGCTCCCTGGCCCTGCTGTGCAGAGGATCCAGAGCTGGACACAGCACTCCAGAGATGCCCCCGGGGCTGGGCAGAGGGGCAGGATCCCTCCGTGACCTGCTGGCAGTGCTTTTGAGACCCCTCAGAACTTGCTGCTGGGGGCAGTGCTCCCCCCTGCTGCCAGGAGGGCAGGGATGGCATGCAGAGGAGGGAAATGTTGTCCCTGGGCCATCCTTAGGGTGGCAAGTCACCGTCCTGGCAGGCTTGGTGTGACCAAGGACACGGTCTAGCTCCCACAGCCCACACCCTGACTGCTGCTGACAGCGCAGTTTGGGGCAGAAAATCTCCACTGCTCCCTTCTCCCTCCCCTCAGGGAGGGTTTGGGACTCCATTCCCTTGGCAGGGGGGAACCCCCCACTCAAGCACCTCTGCTGAGCCCCAGCCCCTGGTTCCCAAGGGGGACTGCTCCTTCCCAGAACCCATCCAGGCCAGCTCGAGGCACCCCCAGCCACGGCACCACCCCGGACCCCCAGAGCTGGCACAGGGAGGGGAGCGGGGCACAGCAGGGCACTGGGGCTGGGCACAGGGACAGGGTGCTTCCCGAGGGATTCCTATCAGCCCATGTTTTGCAGAGCAGGTTTCAGAGCCTCTGCCCGATGTCAGTGTTTGCCAGCCTGCTGATGGGATCAATGTTTATATTTAGATAGCAGCATCCTTGAGCACAGGCACAGAGCCCTGGCCTGCTGTGGTCCCAGAGCAGGAAGGTCGTGCCTGCTCCCTGGAGGAGGCAGATGGGCAGGATCAGAAAACCCCCCGGGGCTGGACTGGGCTTTGAGGAGGTGCTGGCAGGGGCTGGAGGAAGCAAACATCGCAGTGAAGGTTGGATCCTTGCAGCACGAAGGCCTGTGTGGTCCTTCCCTTTCCTGGACAGTCCCCAGGATGGCACTGTCCCTCAAGATTCCTGTGTCCCTCTGTCCGTCCATCCATCCATTTTCCTTCCCTCCCTCCTTCTCTTTCTCCCTCCCTCCTTTCCTCTCTCCTTCCATCGATCCATCCATCGATCCATCCATCGATCCATCCCTCCCCTTCCATCAGCTTTTGCTGTCCCCTGGGGCAGTTTTTCCTTTACCTTCAGCCCCACCCGCACAGGCTCATGCTGGGGGATGTGTGGGGTGATGGTGGGAGAATCTCTGGGGAGCAAGACACAGTGAGGGACACTCAAGGCTCATCCCTAGAGAGGAAATATCCCATTGGGCAGCTGGAAATGTGGGGTTGGGGCTGAGCCTGGAGGGTTCGCTGGGCACGGCAGAGAGCTGAGCCCCCGGGAGGGGCTGGAGGAGGAGGGGGGAAGGGGAAGCTGGAGTTTTGGGAATCTGCTGGACCTCCAGGCAAAAGCCCTGCTCAGGGCCGGTCCATGAGGCTGCTGGGGGGGCTCCTCGCTGGGATCGGAGTCTTGGTCTGGGTAGTGGGGCCAAAAGCTGCCCGAACCCTACCCATGAGCTAAGGAGACGCAAATCACGGCATCCAGGGATGGAGTCATATCCTGCCCCAGCAGGGGCACGTCTGACACGGCGTGTGGCCAGGACGGGGCCGTGCCACGCTCCCGCTGCCCCCCATCCATCAGGAGCGGCTGACATCACCGCCTCCGGGCTAATCTCTCGTCCAGCAGCAGCTTCCCGTTTCCTTTCCAATCTCCACGCTCGGGGCCGGGCAGGAAAAGCGCCCAGCTGGGCTCTCGTGCGGGGCCGCAGCCCCCGCGTGTCTGGCCCTCGCCCCAGCGGGTCCTGGGCCACCAAAATCCCAGCGAGGGCCCCCGGGGGGCTCCGAGCCCCCCGCACCCTGCCTGCACCATCCCTCGCTCGGGATGCCGGTGGCGGGTCCCTTTCCCGTTTGTGCCACAGGAAACCCAGCGGTGGCACATGGTTCCCGAAGAAATCACCCCACGGTGCCCCTCCAACCCCTCCAGTTTCCCCCTGGTCATGCTGGGGGCCAGCAGCTCTCCCACAGCCCAGTGGTGGACACGGAGCAGCGGCAGGGACGCTCCCTGTGGCACTTCGGGCCGCAGCCCGGCCTGAGGTGTCACCCAGCCCGGCACAGCTCTCCCTGGGACTCCCCGCCGGCCTCTCGGTGCTCAGGCAGCAGCTCCTCACTCCCACTCAGGGCTGGCTAAAAATAACCCCCCGGCAGAGCCGCAGCCTGGATCCTGCGGAGAAACATCGGGAATGCGGAGGGATGAGGCTCCTTCCCGCAGGGCTGAGGCTGGGTCCTCACCCCAGCACCCTGCGGGCTCGGGGTGCCAGTGGGCTCTGCCCCATCAGGGCAGCACCTAGGGGTCATTTTCCACGGTTCCCAGCTCTGCCAGAGTGGTTTTGGGGCGATTTGGGGCTGGAATGTGCCTTTTCCCCGGTAAAATAATCCCTGCCGCAGGTGCCACGTCTGCCGGCAGAGGTGGGAGCAGCGTGGGGAGAGGGAGCTCCCCTCACTGCGTGCCGCCAGGTGGGAGCTGCACATTCCCCTGTCCTTGTTTTCCACATTTTCCTGGCGGAGGCGGCTTCTGTGCAGCCAGCGCAGCTGCAAACGCCGGGATCCGGCTGTCCCGGCAGCCAGGACCTGCTGCCCCCTGCCCAGCTCTGTGTGTGTGATGTCCCCCCCCGGCAGCACAGGGGACATCCGTGACCTAACAGGGTGCCTAAGGGGCACAGCAAACTTCCGTGCCTGAGGGCTCCAGGTGTGGGGGAAGCACCCCCGGGGCAGCAGCGCTCACAGCTCTGCAGGGGGACCGCGCTGTCAGGGGGACCCGGGGTGTCAGGCTGGGTCAGAGGGACCCCACAAGCCGCAGTGACGCCCCCATTTGCACTGACCTTGCAGAGATCAGGCTCAAACCCAGCTGGGGACGGAGCCCAGCAGCCACCGGCAGCCTCGGAGCGTGAGGGCGAGGAGGGGGTGGAAAATCCCTCATTTGTCAGCGTATTCCCACGGCAGGGCCTGTCTAGACCAACTTCCCGTTGTCCGGTGGAAGCTGCCCCGTGCCCACACACGCTCACGTGGTGGTGCAAAGCCTGACATCCCCGTCCTGTCCTGCCGTGGCCACTTCTGTCCCTGCTGAGGGCCACCCCAGGGTGCTGGGGCTGCACGGATGGACCCTTCAGTCCCACCCAGACCTGGATGGCTCTGGCTGGGCTCCGTGCCAGCCCCCTCCCCGTGCCGTGCCAGCCCGATGCTCTCGCACACACCAACCCCTTTATTGTTGTGCCAGGAACCACAGCAGCGGCAAACACTGGGAGAGTGGAGACCCCACTGCCAGGACAAACCCCACAAACCACCAGGGGAAGGGGTTCCCAGAGCCAGCTGGGCTAGAGCCAGCCTGCAGAGGTGAGCCTGGTGCTCAGGAGAGGACCTGGGAGGGCTCCCCGAGATTGGGGGGGGTCACACTAAGCTTGGAGAGGTGTGGAGGGCTGGAGAGGGTCCAGCCTGACCTCGGGGCTGGCAGAGCTGGACCTCAGGTCAGACGGGTTCAATCCACGCCTTGTGCTGCTGCAAAACCTGGGCAGGACCCTCACAGACCCCCCACTTTTGGGGTCACTTCTGGGCCTTTGAGGGTCTTAAAGTGGCAGAGCCACATCCTGGTGCTAGGAAAGCTCCTGCCCACCTCAGCCTGCCCAGCCTCTCTTTGGAACAGCCACTGCCAGCCTTGTCTCCTGCGGGGACATCTCCATGGGCACAGGGGGCACCAGGGTGCCCGTTCTCTCTCCTTCCAGCACCTTCACTTGCCATCCAGTGACGCAGATCCCACGGGACAGTTCCCTGCTGCCTGGGTAGGGAGGGGGTCAATGATGAAGGAGTTGGAGAGCAGATGTGACTATTGGGAAGCAGGGAGCCAAATTCCCAGCCGTGCCCCTGGGTGCCAAGCCTCGGCCATGAGGCGATTCCTCTGTGGAGAGGGCTCAGGCCTCGTGGTCACTGGCGCTCAGGTGCTCCTCGGACAGACCAGTCTCGTCGATGTTTTCCAGGGAATCCGCGTGCTGCACGGAGAGCTCGGCCAGGCTCACGCTGGGCAGCGTGTTCTGCTCGGGGTACACCCAGGGCTTGTACTCGGGGTCGTGCCGGCGCTTCCACTCCGGGTACTTCAGCCCCGCCTTGTAGATCTTCTTCATCGCCTGCGGGCACAGCGGGGCTGGGGCTGGGGCCGCCCTGGGCTGTGGGTGCAGCTCCCAGCTCCCCCACTGCGGGTTTTGGGGTGTTGGGAGGGGATGGGGGCCTGGCTGCCCCAGCAAGGTGCCCAGTGTCACCCAGAGCCCATCCTGGGAGCTCTGTGTCACCGAGGATCCACCCTGTGAGCCCTGGGCCATCCAGGATCCATCCTGGGAGCTCTGGATCACTCAGCACCCATTCTGCAAGCTCTGAGTCATCCAGCACCCATCCTGTAAATTCTGGGTCATTCAGCACCCATCCTGGGAGCCCTGGGCCACCCAGCTCCTGTCCTGCAGGCCCTGGGTCACCCAGGACCTGTTCTGCGAGATCTGGGTCTCCCAGGACCTGTCCCATGAGCTCTGGGTCTTCCAGCATCCATCCTCAGAGCCCTGAGCCACCCACCCTGTGGGTCCTGGGCCACCCAGCACCCGCCCTGTGGGTCCAGGGTGCCCCATCCTGCTCCCACCCAGGGGTACTTTGGGCAGCTCATCCCTGCTGCCCATGACTCCCAGCACCAGCCACACACCCGCACTTACCTTCGGCGCCACGAACTGGGACACGCGGTTCACCACCCACTTCGGCAGCGACCCTGCAAGAGCCCAAAGCCCTGTCACTTGGACAAAGCAGGGCCAGCCCCGGGGGAGGCACCACGAACCTGCAGCACCCCCAGGGCTGGGCTGGGCACCCCTTCTTCCTTGGGCCGGGGTGATGGAGAGCCACAGGAGTGAGCTCCGGGTGAGCCTCCTCCCCTCCCGCGGGCACTCACCGCGAGGGTCCACCTGGGTGAGGTAATAGAGAATGCAGGCCCCTTCCCCGTTCGCCTTGATCAGGTACCCGGTCTGCAGGGACACGGCCCGCACGAAATCCTTGCGGGGCGGGTATTTCTGCGGGGAGATTGCGGGATTCAGAGCCCGCCCGTGCCCGCGGGCAGCCCTGCCAGGGCTGGGGGCAGCCGAGGCTCACCGGGTGCTTGACGCTGTAGTTGATGATCATGTAGTCATTGCCCAGGGGCAGCCAGGAGCGCAGCGTGACGAAATCCCGGTTCTTCAGGGGGCTCGGGCACTTCCCTGCGGACAGATCCTGTTTCACCCCAGCCCCCGCGGCCGCACACACTGCCAGGGGCGCGGGCTTGGGGAGGGGGGCCCTGGGGGTCTCAGGGGCTGCTCACAGGAGTAGTAGCCGACATCGGCGTTGACGGTGAGGCGCCCGATGTCGTAGGTCTCGATCACATTGGAGTCCCATTTCTTGCGGTAGCTGGTGTCGTGCAGCACGTCATAGAGGGTCTCGGCCGGGACGTCCTTGCAGGAGATGCGGGTCTGTGGGGAGACGGGCGAGGGGCAGCGCCCAGCCCCGGAGCTGTGCCCACCCGGGCACGAGGGCTCTGGGCTGCCCCGTGTCCCTGTGCCCCCGAGGATGCTCTGCACACAGACCCAGAGCCGCCGCTCCGGCAGCCAGAGCGAGGCTGGAAAGACCCGCAGCCCTTAAAACGCCTGGTGGTCCGGGCTTTGATGCCTGAGGACCTGCCCTGTCCCCTACCCCATGCAGGGCAAGCAAAGGGTGCCCGTGCCCCTTCGCGATGGTCTCGGGTGTAGGGTCCGGTCCCGGGGGGCTGCCGGGTCCGGTCCCGGGGGCTGCCGGGTCCCGTCCCGGGGGCTGTCGGGCCCGGCTGTAACCGGAGCCGCGGAGCTGCCGGGCCGCGCCGGCCGTGCATTATTGATGAAGGCGGTCGCCCTGCTCGTTGCAGCGCCGGGAGGAGGGAGATGTCATCTGCTCCTCGTTAGAGCCCTTGCATCTTTGATGAGGTGCCGTGTAACCGGAGATGGCCCTCTGAGCGCGGCAGGTCCCATCAATCTCGGGCAAAGCTTTCCCCGGTGGCCCGGGTGATGGTTTGTGCCCGGAGTGCTGGACTCGTGCCCAGGCCGGGCTCGGAGATGTGCTGCAGTCCCCAGGGCTCCGGGGGGAGGGTGGGAGCACCCAGCCCCCCTCCTGCTGCTCTCCTTCCCCGGCTACACCCGGAGGTGCTGCTGCTGCAGGGTGAGGGATTTTTCCAGCTGGAGGTGGAGCTCACGGCACTCACGGTGATCACAGAGGGACCGTGGCAGTCCTGCAGCCCCCTAAAGCCTGTCCACCACCCCCCTCCCACCTCGGATGAACAACAGCCCTGCCAGGCACAGCTGGCCTGGGGAAAGCACAGAGCACAGACCCATCCACGGGGAATTCAGGTGGAGCAAATCCAAAGCTCCGCTGCTCACGGAATCTCTGGGTTAATTAACTCCCTCAGTTAATGGAAAGACCGAGGTTCTTCTGACCCCGAGAGAGCTGTGCAGCTCGGACTGGGTGGCATCCTCCATCCCACGTTTCGGGAAGGGGCTCTGGGCAGTGACAACTCCTGAACCATGCCCAGGCCCTCTCCAGGACGGGGGAAAACTCTGTTATTGCACTGAACCCGGCTGGGTGATGGTCCCTGACTCCCCTGGACCTGTCTGGGGTCCCCCTCTGTGGGGCTCGGTGGTGGCAGGGGGGACACGACTGCACCCCTCTGCCAGGCTGGGGTGTGGACCTTGGCTGGACTCCAGGGCTTCCTGCCAGCCTGTCCTGGTCACTCTGAGCAACATCCACTTCTCCAGTCCAGATCTCACCGATGCAGAGACATGGAGACTATGGGAAACCCTGTCCAAGGGTGGCACTGCCCACAGAGCCAGACCTCTCCCTGCGGGAGGCAGCCAGGCTGCCCAGGCGTGCTTTACCCTTGGCAGGTCCTTGCTGCTGTCACCACTGCCCTTCTCCTTCAGGACACGGCTTCCAGGAGCGCATTCTCTGTGTCCTTCCCAGGGATGGAGGTGACAGAGCAGCCCACGGTGCCCTGGCACTTCTTTTTGGGAGAGGGATGTGGTGTTCGCCTCTTCCCAGGTTTCACGGACCTGCTGCAGTCACCAGAACTTTTCAAAGAGGTATTGGCCCGACCCCTCAGCACCCCCTGGTCCCGTGCGTGCTCAGATGCCTTAAATGCTCCCTGATCCAGGTGCAGAAGCTCTTCCCTGGCTCATGGCAGCAGGGCAATGTGGATTGCACCTGTGCTGAGAGTGCTGCTCCTGCTCCTTCCCCGGCCCTGAAGGGTCTCTGTCCATGGCAGCAGCGTGTGCCCAGCTCCTCCTCTGCCCCCGGCTGCAGGAGAAGTGCTGCTGGGTGTTCTGTGCTCAGGACAGCGCTGCGAGAGCCTCTTCAGAGTGTTGCTCCCTCCTCAGCACCTCCCCGTGCCTTCCCTGCTCTCCAGGCCACGGCAGCCCTCCCCTAACACCCCTGGTTGAACACTCTCCACCAGCTGGGCTGTCCTGGAGGTCGGATGTTCCGCTCCTTGCTTTCGTGGATCCCATCCCTGCCCAGGAGTCGGGATTCTTGGTGGCCAGAAAAGCCAAAGCCCGTGACGCCCACCATGGGCTCACCCCGTGCCCCCGGCACCCTGCAGCTGCCCCTGATGTGCCCACGGTCACCTGGCAGCGTCGCTGGGGCCGTGTAGATGAGCAACAAGGTACCTGAGGGATGGCTGAACCTCCTCGCCCCTCTGCAGCACCCCAGATCCAGCCCCTGGCAAGCGACAAACCTCCCAAGACAGCGCCTGGGGCTCTTACGGGATCTCATCCCGCCAGGATGCGAGGGGCTGTGCCCCGGGGAAAGGACACCAGGGAGGCGTCCCGTGAGCCCTTCTCGTGTCCGGGGGCTCCGGGCAAGGCCATCTCCATAACGTAATTGATCCCAGGGCCTTCCCGGCCGTGTCGGGATCGGGGGCGGCCACCACGTGAGCCCACACGGCGGGAGGCTGCAGGGATCCCGGCAGGAAAAGCCCCGGGGCGGGCAGCAGGAGCCGGCGGAGCAGCTGGGAAGCACCGTCGGGGGTCTAACCCTGCCAGGCCTGGAATGCGGGGCAGAAACACCCCCAGGCAGGCCGGACCGTGCACCTCCAGCACGGGCCGGTCCCCAGGGACCCTCGGGAGCCGCCGGGCACACGGCTGGAGCAGGGAAGCGTCTGCTTACCTTGATTTTCTGCACGGTGCAGTTTTCCTCCTGGCCCTGAGTCCACACGGTCACGCCGGCCTTGTTGTACCGGCAGTGCCAGCCCTCCAGGCTCTCGCACTGATCCCTGAAGGAGCTGAAGTCGGAGTCATCCGGGATATAAACCATCTCCCCTCCTCTGGACATGGGGCTGAGCTGCTGCCCCCCGGGCGCGGGCCCCGGCTGCGGGCAGGCTCTGCCTCACCTCCCGGGAAACCCAGCTCTGCCCTTGAGCTCTGCCTCGCTGGGTGCCCGCTGCGCTCACATCATCCCGCCAGCGCCGAGCCCGCGCCCCTGCAGCGGGCCCCGGGCACCCGGGGATGGGCAGAGCCCCGCAGGCAGCCCGGGCACGCCGCGCAGGGCTGCAGGCTCCTTGGCTGCAGTTGCTATCGCAGCTGCCGGCAGCTCGGATGTCTCCCCGGGCTGGCTCACCAGCATCACATTTCTCTCCGCTGGCTGGCAGCTCCTCTATTATTCAGCAGGTAGCAGCGCGCAGGTGGCTCGGCTTTCAGGGCACGGCTGCCCCCCGGCTCCCGAGCCCCCCGTGCTGCCACCCCTGCTGCCCCCTCTCCGGTGCCCCGGCAATCTCTGTGCCTGACTTTGCAGCAGCTGCTCGCTGGAGGAATCAGCTGATGCCGGGAGCCGCGGCCGGGCGGCTTGGGCAGCCCTGGGATGTGGGCCAGAGCGGGCCCTGGCACAGGGGCACGGTCCAGCACACAGGGCCTCGGCTCTCAGCATGTCCTGGGGCTCTGGAGCGGGAAGGGAAAGGATTTGGGGGGGGAGGTTGCCCCTCGCTGGGCTCAGAGGATGAAGCACCCCGGGGGGTGTCCAGCCCCTGCTCCCACCCTGGGCAGGACACCTCCAGCACAGGAAAGGTCACCCATGGCTTGCCCCAGCCTGGAAGGATGGACTTGCCCCCCTCAGCCCCACAGCTGTGCCACCTCCCCAGGAAAGAATATCGATTCTGTTGCCCAGCCTGAAGCTGCAGTGAATGTCCCTTGTCCTTTGGTACCAGTCATGCCCCACCAAGAGGGCCGGGCTCCGTGCCCAGTGCACCTGCAGGATGCTGGTAGATCCCAAGCCACCTCTCTCTCAGCCCCAGCCTCCAGTGCTGCCAGCAGCATCTGCTGGTCCCTCTCCAGCCCCTCCATCTCCCCCTGGACTGGGAACCACTCTGAGCACAGAGCTTGGGGCTCCCTGGTGCTGCATTGAGGACACAGACTGGCGGCCACATCCTCCTCATGCTGCCTGGGATGCAGTTTGTCCCATTTGTCCATCCTCCTGTCCTGAACCTCATCCAGGGCCTTGTCCCAGTTCCTTTCACTGGGATCCTGCTCATGCCCTCAGTCCCCAGCCCAGGTGAAACCTGGGGTTATCTTGTCCATCTTGTTGGTGTCCACAAGGTTTCTCTCGGCCTGACTTTTGGGGCTCTTGAAGTCAACCTGGAACGAGGCTCTGCCACTCTCCCACCTTTCCCCCCTGGATTAGCCTCACCTGAAAGGCAAGGGTGCAATTCCCTCCTCACCCAACCCTGTGATGAGGTTTGGGAGCAGCCCCGGTGCTGACCCTGGGACTGGCATCACCTGGGCACCGGGGAATGGGGAAAAACTCATGGAAGGGAGAGCAGGGAGAAAGCTGGAGAGCTGCTGCTGCTCCCAGAGCCTTGCTGGGGCGGAGGGCTGCCCGTGGCTGTCCCGGCTGCTCCTCCAGGCACGCAGGCTCTCCATGGGGCTGTGATTCCCAGCTTGGGATGCTCCAGGGGCAGAGTGCCGAGTGCCACGCTCGGTTAAAGAGCTGCTGCAGTGGGAAGGGAGGGGCAGATGCCGGGCTGGAAAGACCTTGAGGTGGCCTTGGGGCTGCGGAGCAGGGAACAGGTCTGGTGGGACAGATTTACGGCCCAGAGCCATCTGACCCCGTTGCTGCAGTGTGCCATGGGGTGTGTGTGTGTCCCTGTGCGTGGGGGTCTGTCACCCTGACACAGCCTGGAGAGGCCTCGTGTGGGGTGGGTAGGACCCGAGGCTGGGGGCTCTGGGGCTCCAAAGCGCATCCATGGGGTGGAAGAAGGGAGGGCACTGCAATCCCGGGATGGAGGAGCCCCCCCAGGCTCTGTGGGTGCTTGCACAGCACCACTGAGGTGGAACCAGCCCTGCTCTGCACCTGAGACACAGCAGCATTTCTCTCCTTGGCTCTTCCAGCTGGAAACTCAAGTGGAAAGTTCTTTCTTCCCTTCTGCAGCAGCCGTTGGGGTCAGTGTTCAAGCTGGAAAACAGCGTAGCCACCCAGGAGCTGGCTGGTCACCCCCATGTCCCCTCCCAGAGCTGGCTGCCCAGCCCCATGTCCCCTCCCAGAGCTGTCTGGTCACCATCATGTCCCCCCACAAGCCACCAGCTGGGCTGCGCTGGGTTCCTGTGTCCCACTTGGAAGCACTCAGGGCTCCAACCAACCCCTTTAGCACCTTTAGCCTTCGGCTCTTCTGGAGCCCAGGTGTGGATCTTGGAGCTGCTGGGAGCTGTCCGAGGGAGGGGGAAGGTGAGTGCAGCAAATGTGAAGCCACACGTTAATGCTGCCTCTGGCACACCTCGTTTAACTTCTCTTGCATGACCATGGAGCTGCAATGTCCAGAGGAGGCCACAGAGATGCTCTGAGGGCTGGAGCCCCTCTGCTCTGGAGCTAGGCTGGGAGAGCTGGGAGTGTTCACAGAGAGAAGGATCCAGGGAGACCTCACAGCCCCTTCCAGAGCCTAAAGGGGCTCCAGGAGAGCTGGGGAGGGACTGGGGACAAGGGATGGAGGGACAGGACACAGGGAATGGCTTCCCACTGCCAGAGGGCAGGGCTGGATGGGATATTGGGAAGGAATTGTTCCCTGGGAGGGTGGGCAGGCCCTGGCACAGGGTGCCCACAGAAGATGTGGCTGCCCTTGGATCCCTGGCAGTGCCCAAGGTCAGGCTGGACACTGGGATGTGGGGCCTCTGGGACAGTGGGAGGTGTCTCCGCCCGTGGTAATGAGTTGAAACTGGATGAGCTTTAAAATCCTTTCCAGCCCAAACCGTGCTGAGATGAGGATGATTCTTGGATGTTAGAGGCATTTTTGTGACGTGCCCTCGAGGTGTGACAGTCCCATCCTTCCCATCCTCTGTGGCTGGAGCGCCATTCCCGGGGCTGCCCGGGGCTGCTGTGAGCAGCAGGGTCCTGCTCTTGGCCACGCTGTCCCTGTGTGGGGATGGCACAGGGAACTGTGCAGGATCCCTCCATGCCCTGTGTGGAGCCTCTCCAGAGCCTGGTGGGGTCAGGACCTGCTGGGGTCCTGCTCAGGGCACAGTGAGGAGCACCCAGCTCTGTCCTGTCTGTGCCTCACTAGTCCTTTCCTCCTGCTCCTCTTTTCATTCTCCGGGTCGCGTTCTAAACCCACCAAGCGTCTTTACAGACTCCAGAGCTGGGATGTGGGATTTCCACACTGGGAGTGGGGTTCCAGGGCAGCGCGTGCGGGTGTTCCCAGCTCCATTAATGAGCTTGGATGTCTCAGCAGGATGAGCTTGCAGCCTCTCCAGAGCTGGAGAAGAACATCCAATCCCCTCCACAGCGACTGCTCCTGTTCCTCTGAGAATCGCCTCTGAAAGCCTTCGCAAACTGGAATGAAAACGTTTTTCCTACAGAAAACGGTTCTGCTTTGGCTTGATGTGAACCACAGCACTGACCACCCTCAGATCCCTGTTCCATCAGGGGTTATCCCCTGGGGAATGAGCAAGAGAGTCGGGAGGAAAAGATGGGTTGAGGGTTTCTTGTCCCAGAGAAACTCAGCTGAAACAGCTGGGAAGGGTTAGAGCTGCATCAGGAGCTGGGGGCTGGGAGGGAAGGATGGTGCCAGGGTGGGAGCAGGAAGGTGGTGGACCTGGGAGACATCGGGGTCTTTGAGGGACACAGACAGAGGCAGGAATTCCAGGGAAAGGCAAGATCCTGACCCAGGAGTGGTGCAGGGTCAAACACTCCCGGGCTGCAGGGGGAGATCCCAAAGCCCAGGCCTGCAGGTACCCCCGGTGCTGAGTGTGGTCCCAGAACTTCAGGAACTGCCCTGGAATCCCAGGGCTGCAGGAACCCACAGGGGCTCTGGTGAGATCCCAAAACCTTAGGGCTGCAGAGGCCCCTGGGGTCCCAGGGAGACTCCAGAGTCCCAGTGCCACCAGAGCCATGGGGCTGCAGTGAGCTTGGGGACCCAAATGAGACCTCAAAGCCCCAAAGTTACGAGGACAAGATCCTAGAGAGATTCCAGAGCCCCAGTGGGACCCCAGAGCCCTGGCGAGCCCCAAATCTGCAGGGACCCCTGAGCGCCTTGGAGAGACTCCAGGGCCCCATGGCACCAGGGACCCCCAGATGTCTGGAGAGACCCCAGGGCTCCGGGGCTGCAGGGACTCCCAGATGTCTGGAGAAACCCCAGAGCCCCAGTGAGACCCCACAACTACAGAACCCACAAGTCCTGGGGAGACCCCAGAGAGACCCCACAGCTTTGGGGGCTGCAGGGACCCCCCAGCTGTGCCCCCACCCAACCCAACAAGTTAAGCCCCCCCTGCAAACCCGTCGGGCGGTGCCACCCTGCTCCCCATCCCGCACGGGTGGCATCCCCAGGCCGGTGCCGCCGTGGGACCCGCAGTCTGCTGCTCGCCCACTGGGTGTCACGCGTGCTCCACGCACGCCAGCGCCAGCGCCAGCGCCGTGGCCAGCACCGGCGAGCGGCCAGGGAAGGGCCGAGCCGAGGGACAGAGAGGAGCAGGGCTCCCCTGCGGCCACCAGCCGTGCCCCCTGCTCCACGCTGGTGCCACCAGCTAGGCCGAGGGGGGACCCTCTCCCTGAATTTTAGCGCTAAGCGGGGGATGGGATGAAAATTTCCCGGAAAATTTCCTCGTCCTCCTTGCTCGTTCCCGACGCTGCCGTTTCATCCCGGCTGCTCCTGGCAGGTCCGAACGGCCCAGCCCGTCAGCCTCAGGCACCCCGAGCCCTCCCAGTGAGGGCACAGAGCGGGGACAGCTCGGACATGCTGCACCTGGGACCTCCAGCCTTAACGCGGAGTTTTGTTGCCACTTTGGGAGTTTGTGGTGTCGGGGAAAAGTGTCTCTGTGTGTGGGATTGCTCCACGCAGCCCCTGGAGCTGGGATCCGGCACTGCCGGGGTGTCCAGCCCTGCTGGTCCCTGCCCTGTCCCCAGGGTCATCTGTGGCACCACAAGGGGCTGGGCAGGGGCAGCAAAGGCCGGGGAGGGGGCTCAGGGCATCCACCTGGCAAAGCCGGGTGGCACCGGTGGCAAAGCAGGAGAGGGTGTGTGGGGAGGCTGCCAGGCACGTTCCCGGGGGCTGGCACTGCCGACGGGGGCATGGAAGGGTGCGGTGGGGTTCTCCTGCCCATCCATGTAATGAGGTTTGGTCTCAGCTCTGCCTCGGGGGAGGGCAGTGCCTGGGGTGGGCTGCCCGGGGTCCCACTGCAGGTGGCTCAAAAGGTCCCGTGGGGGATGTGACTCCATCCATGGGAGGGCTGGGATGACATGGGCTTGAAGCCTGCAGCCCAAGCCATGCTGTACTCATCCCCTGAGTCCCTGTGTACCCTCTGCCACTCCTTCATGTCCTCCTGCAGCTGCCACTTCCCTCCTGTCCCTGTATGGGGACCCTGTGCCCCCCTTTCCTCTCTCTCCCACTCCCCTGCTCCTTGTTTTAGCCCAATCCTCCTCCCCAGGGCTGCTCAGGGAACAGCCAGGCTCATGTCCCCCCTTTTTTGCCCTGCCCATCCCGGGCTCCTGCACCACCCCTGGCTCCCCGAACTCCCTCCTTGCTCCCCCACGTTATTCCCGTGCTGGCAGGCAGGGATTTGGCACCCCCAGCCCCAGGGTTGCCAGGCCAAGGCTTATTTGCACAGAGCCCCAGCCGGGCATCAGGATGATTTAAAAGGACTGTGAAAAATGTAGTTATTTTTTCCCCTTTCAGCTGCAAGTCAATACTCAGGGAAGGATGTTTAATTATCTTTGTCACCCTCCTAAATCTCTTTATGAGAAGGTTTGGCTGCAAATCTCCACATCATTTCAAAGTTATTGGCTGGCGCGGCGCACAGCGACACAGTAAATTAGCCGGGCGCAGCGGGCGTGGGTGCTCCCGCCACTGCCGGGCCTGCACGTGCCTGCTCCCCTGCTCCCGGCGCTGTGGCACGGTGGGTGGCAGCGGGGAAGCCCCTGCTAGCCCAGGAGTTAGGGCTGCTGTCCCCTGCGGCTGTGGCCACCAGCTGGCTGCGGTGCCCTGGTACACGCCCCATCCCTGGGGCCGTGGCATCTGCTGTGGGGTGCAGGATCCAGGGGATAGCCAGGACCACCCCAGGGTGGCATCCTGCACCCTGAGCTCTGGCACTCTGTGGCGTGATAACCCCAGCACTCCCTTCCAGACGCTCTTCCCAGCCCTGGGAATGCTCTCCCCTGGTTACCCGGTGCAGGATCCCCCTGGGCTGAGGGATGGAGCAGGATGAGGCCGAGGCATTAAAGATGCCGGGTCCACCCGGCTGCTCTGGGCCCCCCGAACTCCCCCTGGCTCCACCTCGCACCCCCGTGAAGGCAGATGGGAGCACGGCTGGGCTGAGATCCAGCGCTGGCTCCTGCTGCCGTTCCCAGGGCAGGAGCCGCCCTGGGTGCGGGTGCAGCGCTGGGCGCTGCAGGGTGGTGGCCGCGGGCCAGTGAAAACGCAGAGTGGCGAGCAGGCACGGAAAGTGGGTTGGAGCTCCTCACCCACCAGCATCCCTGGAGGCAGCACCCAGCACCCGCCGTGCTCTCACCCCCCTGTTCTCATGCAAAACCAGCCGAGCCGGGGCTGGGCTGGAGGCCCGAGATACGCCGGAACAAAATCCCACCTTCCCGATAATGCCTTTTATTGGACTAGGTGACACGCAGGCTTTAGGGGGTTAGCGGGAGAATCCTCTCGGCTCATCCGCAGAAAGGATTTCCACAGCCCTCCCGGCGGCTTGTCAGTCCCTGAAGAGTTATTACCTCCCGACGCAGGGCTGTGGCTGCCGAGCTCAGCGCCGGCCCTGCCCCTCTCTGCTGCTTACAAAGATTACGCCGCCTCGGAATAAGCTCCGTGGAGCGCTGCTGCCGTCGCATCAGACAGGGGCTAATCAGAAAATTAGCAGGGAAAGAAACTTTGTGGCAGGAACTTATCTCCGGCGCGGGCCCGGTGTCGCTCCGGCTGCGGCTGCTCCCGCTGCTCCCACACCCGGCCCCTCAGGGCTAAACTTCCTTGGATTGCAGCGCTGGAAGCTGGGACGGCCTCATCCCATCCCACCCCTGCCATGGCAGGGACACTTCCACTATCCCAGGCTGCTCCAAGCCCCAGTGTCCAGCCTGGCCTTGGGCACTGCCAGGGATCCAGGGGCAGCCACAGCTGCTCTGGGCACCCTGTGCCAGGGCCTGCCCACCCTCCCAGGGAACAATTCCTTCCCAATCCCTCCCCATCCCTGCCCTCTGGCAGTGGGAAGCGATTCCCTGTGTCCTGTCCCTCCAGCCCTTAGAAATTATCTCTCTCCATGTTTCCTGTGGCTCCTTCAGGCCCTGCAAGGCCCCAGTGAGGTCACCCCAAAGCTTCTCCTCTCCAGGCTGAACACCCCCAGCTCTCCCAGCCTTTCCTCCCAGCAGAGCTGCTCCATCCCTCTGCTCATCCTGGAGCCTCCTCTGGCCTGGCTCCAGCAGCTCCAGGTCCTTCCTGTGCTGGGCCCCAGGGCTGGGGCAGCTCTGCAGGTGGGGTCTCAGCTGAGGGGGCACAGGGGCAGAATCCCCCCTGCCCTGCTGCCCACGGGGGGCTCAGCCCAGAGCAGGGGGGTTCTGGGCTGGGGCAGGTCCAGCTCTCACCCCCAGCACCCCCAGGTCCTTCTCCCAGGGCTGCTCCAGCTGCTCATCCCCAGCCTGGACTGACCCCGGTGTTGCCCCAGCCCAGGGGCAGCACCAGCACTTGGCCTTGTTAAACCCCCTGGGCCACTCCCCGGCCTTGGCCAGGTCCCCGTGGCCACTTAGGGGCACCTCAGGGCCACTCCCACCCCCCCGGCTGAGTGACGAGCCCCGTGTGATGCCACCGATGCCGCGCCCACTCAGGACAGAGGTGGTGTCACTCCTGCCCTGGTGTGACATCGGTCAGTCCCGGACACCCAGTGCCACCCTGCCCTGTGCCAGGGGGCAGGGCCACGAGCTGTGATGGGGGCAGGGATCCCTCAGGGTGATTAAAATGCGCTGTTCGTGGTGTTCAAGCCCTGGCGTCAGGGAGAGTTACAGGGCACTGAGCTAGAAAATGGCATTTACAGCCCCCTCCTCCTGCCACCGCCAGCCCCGAGCTTTGCAGACTTCGCTGGAGCCACGGGCGTGTCCAGTGAGGGGACACGCGGAGTGGGGAGGGACCCCTCCCCACTGCCCCCAACCCTACAGACCGTCCGTGGGGTCTCCCCCACAGCCAGAGGGGAAGGGCAGGGACCTTTCCCACAGCCCCTCCCTGGCACCCCAAACACAGCGAAAAGGGGAGGGCAGGGACCACTCCCACTGCCCCCAGCCCCTCTGCGGGACCCCAAATGCACTCACATCCCAGCTCGGGGGCTCTCGGTGCGGTGCCTGAGCCCCTCGTGGCTCCGCGCTGGGGCACAGAGATGTTGTGGCACCGAGGGCAGGGGCACGGGGACTGCGCTGACACCGCCGTGCCCCCTGCCCGGTGCTGGGCAATGCCAGCGGCCCCAGCTTGGGAACGGTGGGACCAGCCGTAGCAACAGTTACTACGATTTCCTTTTCCCATTCCCTTTTCCCGACTCCATCGTCTTCCCATGGCAGCTCTGGCGCTGCCGGGGATGTGTTTACAGGCAATTAAAGCTCATTAATTGCACGCAGAAGCAACAGAAGCCCCCGGCAATGTGGGAGGGGTGAGTCCCGCAGGGGACAGAGCCAGCCCCGGCCATCCCTGGCAAATCCAGAGGGATGTGGGGGGTGAGCGGGGTCTGCACCCCCCTGGGGGGACGCTGGGCTGGGGCGATGGGCGGTGGGGGATGCGTGTGGGTGCTGTCACCCTCTCAGCGGCCCCGTGGGGACATTACCCCAGGCACCGAGTGCTGCCAGCACCCGGCTGAGGGGCAAAGGGGTGAAGCCCCCAGCTATCTCCTCCTCCGGGGGGTACCTGCCCCATATTCCCCAGCCCAGCGCTGTGCCCTGGGGATGAATCCAGCTCCACTCCCGGCAGGAGGGAGCAGAGCAGGATCTTGCTCGAGGGTCTCTCCGCACGTGTCTCAGCAGAGCTGGCACCGGCAGGGGCCGAGCCGCTGCTCCCGAGCTCGGGAAAACATCGGGAAAACAATAGCGTTCGTTAGCAGGAGGAGAGAAACCTTCTCCCGGGCTGGAATGAGGCTTTGATTGGGAACAGATGCGGGAGAGAAGGGAGGAGGCAGGTACCCGCACGGACCGGGCACGGGGCCAGCCCTCAGCCCGCTCCTGTTCCTCGCTGCGGGGAAGGGAAGGGAAGGGAAGGGAAGGGAAGGGTCCCTTCCCGCTGTGCCACCTGCTCCAGGGCTGCGGGATGCGCACGGGATGCCCTGGCAGGGAACAGGAGCGGGTGAAGGGTGGAACAGCGCCTGGGATAACAGTGGCTGCTGGACACAGGCTGTTGGGTCCGGTCCTGGGTGCCAGGCTGTGGGCAGGGACCCCGCAGCATTCCCGGAGGGATGGGCTGTCCCCTGGCTGGGTGGGGTCGCTGCCAGGGGGGATTCATGCCAAGGGTGGAGGAGCTGCAAGCTCGGGATTTACCCTGCCAGGAGGGATGCGGGACTGTGCATGAGGCCGAGCCCTGTGCCCCACACGCTGCTGCAGGGCCAGCACAAGAAATGCAGGGAAAATCCTGGTGTGGCTTCCACCTCCTCTTCCTCTTCTCCTCCAGCGCTGGGCCCGGCAGGACAAGCCACAGCTGTGCCAGGCTCAGGCCAAAGGCACGGCTCAAAATAAAGACTCATCACGCTGCTGCTGAAATCCCGAGCCCTGCTGCCCACAGAGAGCTTTGTGTGCGTGGGGCTGGGCCCCATGGTGCCGGCAGAGGTGCTCGGGGGCACGGTGCTGTCAGCAGGAGATGGAGAGTGGCTCGGCGGGGCCTGACCCCGCGCCAACTCTCCCTCCCTCCCTCTCTCTTTCCTGCAGGGCCCTGACGGAGGCTTGTGGGGGGAGCAGGAGGCGCAGGAGGGGCGTGGAGTTGCCCGCTGCTGGCTCTGGGCTCAGGAATGTCCTGCCACCCACGTGAGGGAACAGAGAGCACCACACTGCCCTTTGGACGCCCCCAGGTTCCCCCAAAAAGACCCGCAGAGGGTCCTCACCCCTCTCTGAGGCAGCACAAACCTTCCCCCCTCTGAACGCCCTCTCCCGAGGCTGGGAGGCGGCCGTGCCCTCATTCCTGGGAAGGGCTGCAGCAGGGTGGGAAGGGACGCAGAGCTGCCCCAGCGGGGCTAAGGGCACCCACCCAACCCCAGGCCACCCTGCCACGCCGCGCCCCAGCGCTGGGGGACGCAGGGCTGCGGAGCGGGGGCTGCCAGGACCCGGCCGGGGGGTGACAGCATCAATACTCACGTGAGCCAGAGGATCCCAGCACCCCGGGGAGCGGGGAGGGCTCCGTCCACCTCTCCCCCTGGCTCGGTGGCAGCAGCACCAGCGCCTCTGGAAGCTGCTTGGCCCCCTTTAACCCCTGCCCCGGCAGGGCTGGTTGCAGCGGGCCGGGTCCCCCCGCGCCCCCCGCCCTCGGCGGCGGCTCCGGCGGGAGGCAATCGGCAGGCGCGCGCTGCGGAGCGGCGCTTTTCTTCTCTAATCTTCTTATTTCATTTTAGCATTTACAATACAGCCAGCCGGTAATCCTGACATCAAACACGCCACGCGCGCTTCCAAGCCGCACCGACGTCAGGCTGCGCGAGCGCTGGCAGGAGCTGCCAGCTCCGACGGCTCCAGATAACGCGTGCGAGAAAGACAAGGGAAGCGGCTCTGCCAGCGGGATGAGCAGGCAGCGCGTCCCCCAGAGCCCCTGGGCCACCCACAAGGTGCCCCTCGGGTGCAGGAGCCACAGCTGGGGTGAGGTGGGTGCTGGCTGTGCAGAGCAGGTTTGGTCTTTGCTGAGGGGTTGGAGTCGAGGTTATTCGAGGTGGCAGAGCTGGGTGACCCTGCTGGTTCCCAGTCGTCTCCTGGAGCTGCACGGAGCTCTGGCGTCCTGGGGAGCAGAGCTGGACACCCCTGAGTTGTCCTAGTGCCACCCCGTCCTGTGCCATGGGGAAGGGTGCAGGGGCCGTCCCAAAGCTGGAGGCTCTTTCCACTCTCCACCTTGCTGGAGCATCCTTTGGGTTCTGGGCATGGCAGCTGGACCTTGGCAGGGGTACCTGTGGGATCCATCCGGAGCTCTGGAATGTGCGCCCTCCCCAGCAGGAGGGCGGTGCTTGGGGTGGGGGGACAGCGTGTGGCACCCCACACCCACAGGCAGCACCCTCGTGGGGTGCACTGGGCTGGGGGCAAAGACCCAAGGGCTGGACAGCCCACGGTGCCCGTGAGTCCCTTTCCCCAGTCCCCAGTCACCGCTGGCACAGGAATCCCCTGGGAGGGTGGGGAGGCCCTGGCACAGGGTGAAGCTGTGGCTGCCCCTGGATCCCTGGCAGTGCCCAAGGCCAGGCTGGAGAGGGCTTGGAGCAGCCTGGGACAGTGGGAGGTGTCCCTGCCATGGCAGGGAGTGGAAGGAGATGAGCTTTGAGGTCCCTTCCAACCCAAATCAAACCATTCTGGGATTTTCTGAAACTTCCCTGCTCCCACTGCGGTGACACAGATCCACCAGCGTTTGCAGAGTCCCTGGGGTGGCTTTTCTTTCCCAGCCTGGTGTTCTGAACTGATTTTCAGCTGCTGGGAGATTCCTGGAGTTTCCTCGGAGCTGAAATGTTCTGCAGGGCTGGGTCAGGGGAGGGGAATGAAGGGTGAGAGAGGAAGAAACCAGAGAAATCATTAATCCCCTCTCAGGCCCTGCTGAGGATGGGACCGCTGCCCAGATCCCTCTCGTGGTGGTTCCTGAGTGCACCCTGAAGCTCGGCAAGGCTTTGCCCTGTGCCAGGGTGGTGTCCTGTGTCCACAGAGCTTCACCATCCTCTTCCTCAGCCCACGGAGGAGGAAGGAGTCCCGCAAACCCAGGCCCTGCCCGGTGCTGGCAGCACCAGGGGATGTGAGGAGTGAGCAGGAGGAGAAGCGCTCGTGTCCCCACGCAAACCCCAAACCTCCCCCTTCCTCTGTGCCAGGCGGGCACCGGTTCCGGTGTGGGGTCACCCCCCATGGAACAGTCTCAGGTCTAATCCACGTCTCAGTATTTGGGATTTAATCAGCACTGAAGTAAGTAGCTTTTTTTTTTTTCCTCTTTCTTCCCTCTTTTAAGGCAGCAAAGAGTTGCGACTCCATAGGAATTAATTTGCCTAATTAGTGTCTTCGAGAAGCTCTCCCTCCTGCGCATGCCCCGATGGGGGGGATCCCAGGGCTTGGGGACGCGCTGTGGAGGCTGTGCCTGGTGGGAGATGCCCAGGATCCTGCCCGTGCCCCTTCCTGCCGCTCCCGCCAGCGCTGCCCCGCATCCCGCAGGATCTAGGCAGCATCAGGGAGTGCCCAGCGCCGTGGTGGCACCCGCGGGGACCGGCCGGCGTGGGCACGGGGCGGGGGCCGGCCCGGGGGTGCGGGAGCGGGCGGCTGCCAGGGAAGATGAATGGTTTTAATCACACCGCTTACAGGGCACCATCTGAAGTTTCGTGTAAGTTATGATAGCGACAGTTTGCACGAAAATTGTATTTCCAGGCTTCATTGACTGGCTTAATGAGAATCTTTACGTGTCAGATATTAAATTAAGAAATTAAAGAGCTGTTTCGGTGTGTATAGACTCCTTCCCTCGCACTGAGCTGCTTCTTCCAGATCAATCAGGAACGCGCCTCTAGAAAAGATGGGAGAAGCCTTTGATTTTCTGTCACCGGGGAAGTGAATCTAATACGCGTTGGCACCTAATTCATGTTTTATTAAAAGGCATGAGGTGGATGCTGCCGGCCCCCGCCTCTGCCCGCTGCCCTCTTTCCGCCTGCGCCGCTCCAGAGGAGGGAGCAGCCCTGGCGCTGTCACACGTGTCCCCAAATGCCAGCATCCCGGGGCTGGGGGCACCAGCAGGTGCCAGGGATTAAGGTCAGCTTGGAAAATGCCACGCTGGGATCACCAGGTTGGGAAATGTTGCTGCTCTCCTGTGTGGCATCCCTGCTCTCCTTCCTGTGCTGGCGGAGTTTGACCCGAATTCCCGATCCTCTTGGTCTTCCCTCAGATTTTGCTGGGAATGGCTACTCGGCCAACGACTCCCCAGCTGGGGGGGCAATGGGGAAGATGTCACAGCCATGGGGAGTGACTTGGGTGGCCAGAGGACATGGAGCAGGGCTGGGCATGGACGGGCTCTCGGGCATGCTGAGCTGGGTGGGGCAGAGAATCACTGGAGATAAACACCCAGCACCAGGATGTGGAGAGGGACTCCGAGATCAGGGACCCCAAGGATCAATGTCCCGAGGCAGGGACACCCAGGGACAGCAGGGATCAACGCCCTGGCCGAGGACAGCCAGGAACAGCAGGGATAGATGCCCCTGGATGAGGGCATCCATGGACACCGAGGATAAATGGTCCTGGATGGCCTCACCCAGGGACAGCAGGGATAAATCCCCCCGTTCAGAGGCACGCAGGGACACTCGAGATAACCCCTGGGGCTGGGACAGTGCAGATGAGTTGGGGACACCTGTCAGCTCAGTGAGAATCCAGACGGGATGTGGCTGTGTTTCCTGATCCGCCTGGACCCTGCCGTGGAGGAGCTTGGGGGCACTGTGGTCACAGAAGGGGGACAGGGGCATCGGGCTCTCTCGGGATGCTTGGATGAGCCTCAACCCCTGGTGGTCAGCACGCCTGTGTGGAGTCCTGGCACTGCCCCAGTCCCCTCACCACATCTCCACCTTCCAAAATTGAAAGTGAGGAGAGGAAGGTATTGTTACAAACTGTCCATCAGGGCAGGAAAAAAACCCCCTCTGGGCCCCTGAGCACTGCCATCCATCTTCGGCTCCCTGTGCCGGCCCCGGCTTCTCCTTGTGCGGGCAAACTTGGAGTAAACAGCTTAATTTGGCACTAATATGAGCAGTGACATCGCGAGCCGTGTCACCCATCGATTCACAGCCGCGCGGCCCCATCAGTCACTTGTGCTTTTCTAGGTTTTCATATTACAATTGGAAGGGATCAACCTTCCCACAGTCCTGGGCTGGGCTCACTGTGTGTCCCTCAGCCCCACGGCCAGGGACCTGTGTCCCCACAGGAGCCCTGCAGTGTCACCAGCCCTATCCCCACTGCTGGGGACCCCATGTCCCCTCAGGAGGCCGGTCCCGGTGCTGGGGACCCCTGTCCCTACAGGAGACAGGTCCCAGCGTCATTGGTCCTCTCCCCACTGCCAGGGACCAAATGCTCCCACAAGAGGCTGATCCTGCTGCTGGCTTCTTCCCACTGCTGGGACCCACAGGAGGCTGGTCCCGGTATCACTGGTCTTCTCCCCACTCCTGGGGACTCTGTGTCCCTGCAGGAGGCTTGTCCTGGTGCCCCTCACAGCGTTGCTCCCACATCCCATGGTTCACGTGTGGGAGCGAATGGGGATGTGGGAGAAGCTGGAGCCACGGTGCCCCCTCCAACAAGGCCTGAGTGCCAGGATGCCTGCGGGGATGATGCCCCCCGGCTCCTGGCCCAGCAGGACCTCGGTGCCGCTGTCCCCAGGCCATGGCCAGGCCGGCCGAGGTGCCGTCACCGCCGCGCCAGCCCACCCCGGCAGCCGGGCACCCCGCTGGCCCTGCCTAAATGTCTCATTAAAGGGATTTGCGGGGCTGCTGAGCCGGGCTGTAATCTGGCGCTTACCGTTCATTTGTTCCAGCGTCTCAGGCAGTCGGCAAAGGTCGCTGGATCTTTAATTACGGGGAGACAAGCGGCGGGCGCAGCGGGGCGGAGGAGCAGCTGCGGGCGGCGGGCAGGCGGCCCGAGCGCGGCGAGCGCGCCTAACGAGGGAGATGCTTTCTGCCCCCGGGACCCGGCAGGCGACGGGAGCCGCCTTGTCACAGCGGCCTTGTCACAGCCAGCCAACCCCCGGCCTGGCTGCGCAGTGACCGCAGCCTCGCCTGGCATTGCCCCTTTCCTCCTCCTCCTCCTCCTCCTCCTCCTCTTTGCCGGGGTCACCCGGCCCGCAGCGCCAGCCCGGCTCGCCCCCTTCCCGCTCCTCCCGTGCCGTGCCACACGATGGGTGCCCAGCCCCGGTGCGTGGGGGTGGCTGTGCCTGTGCCAGGCTCAGCAGGGTGGCCAGAGGTCAGGTGGGACAAGCCAGAATTCCCAGCTGGCAAAACCCCTGGGATGTTTTGACACCTTGCAGGCCCAGGCGAGAGCCTGCGGGTGCTCCCTGCCCCCAGCCCCGTGTCGGGAGGAGGCGGCGGCTGTGGGAGCGCTGCGGGGGTGTTGGGGGCGGGCTGTGTGTGCCCGTACGTGCGGATCCCCGGGCTGAGCGTTCCCGGGGCTGCGAGGGGTGCTCGAGCTCCTGGGGGTGTTTCCCGAATGCCCCCATCCCAAAAGATGTGTGCGGATGTGTGCACGGACACGGCTTGCATGGAGCTCTGAGCTATCTGGGACAGTGGAAGATGTCCTGCTCTGGATGAGATGGGCTTTGAGGTCCTTTCCAACCCAAGCCATTCTGGGGTTCCATGATTTTGCGATCCAGGCTGAATTCCCGGTGTACGAGCTCACGCCTCACTCTGTGTGTGACCACTGAGCGCTTGTGCGACACGGAGCCGTGGAGTGTTTGTGCTGCGGAGGGGCCCGAGGGTGTCGTGTGGCTTGTGGGGCTCCCAGGAGCGAGTGGCAGCAGGAGGGGCTGTAGGGGAAGCCACACCACCACCCCTTCCCTGCGTGCGGTCCTTGACGGGCTGTCCCCTCCCGTGCTGACAGGCGGCATCGGTGCCTGACACCGGCCACGAGGCGCTCCGGGCTGCGGCGGTCTTGGGGTGACAGGCAGGGACCGCGGCTTGTGCTGTCACCTCCCTCCCCCTGCCCGTTCCTGTGCCTGGCCCCATCCCCCCAGCCCGGCGGGTGAGGCCGTGCAGCCCTCCCGCTGTCCCTCCCTCTGTCCCCCCGCTGCCCCCCGCTGTCCCCCCGCTGTCCCTCCCTCTGTCCCCCCACTGTCCCCCCGCTGTCCCCGCGGGCTCCCAAGCGTGCTGGGGGTGCAGAGGCTCTGCCCTCCGCTGCCAGGGGTCCCTGCAGCGCTCGGAGCGCCCCCGGGGCTGGCTGCAGCCTGAGTGACAGCCTGTCGCGCTAATGAGCCCCGCTGCCGGGCCGGATGGCTGACACCCGCGGCCACCTCCTCGGGCCTCCCCCGGGGGCTCGCCACAGTCAGCCTCGGCCGGGGGAGCTCCGGGGCGGGTGGGGGTGGCACTGGTGCCGTCCTTTCTCCTGAACGTCACTGCGGAGCTGCCTGGGTTTGCCTGACCCCGGCAGTCTGGGGGCTCAGGAGATGCAGGGGGCTGCCCGTGAGTGTGCAGGGACTCCGGAGTGTCCCCTGCCTGTCCCCAGCCATCCCGGGCAGGGTGCAAGGGGCTGCAGACAGGCTGAGCCCGGCCAGGGCTGCGGGTCACGGTGGGCACCGGGCAGCCTGCAGGGATTCTGGGGCACGGGATCATCCTCCTGCCTCAGCCCCACCGTTCCTGGAGCATCCTCCTGCCTCACCCCACCGTTCCTGGAGCATCCTCCTGCCTCAGCCCCACCGTTCCTGGAGCATCCTCCTGCCTCAGCACCTGCATGTCTGGAGTATCCTCCTACCTTGGCCTGGCAGTTCTGGCGCACCCTCTGACTCAGTCCTGCCCTTTCTGGAGCATCCTCCTGCCTCAGTGTCACCATTTTTAGAGCATCCTCCTGCTTCAGTGTCACCATTTTTAGAGCATCCTTGTGCCTCAGTCCTACCCTTCTAGAGCATCCCCTTGCCTCAGCATTTCTGGAGCATCCTCTGGTGTCAGCATCAGCATTTCTGGAGCATCCTCTGCCTTGGCATCACCGTTTCTGGAGCATCCTCTGCTCAGTTCCTGCCTCACTGCAGCTGTGCCCGCGGTGCCACCTCCAGCTCCCAGCCCCAGCCTGCTCACCAGCGAGAGTCCTCGTCCTGCGTTTCCCTGTCTCCTATCTCCCTTCCTTCCTCCCACGTCTCGCCGGCTCCCTTGAAGACACACATGCCTAATCCGCTTGTTAGCCTCTCCCTTCATCTAAAACCAATATGCGGCTGAACGCTGGAGATAATTAATTGATCAATTAGATAGAGAACTGCCTGTGCTCGTGGCACCGAGCACACGGAGGCGGGGGGGCTGTGCCAGCGCACCTGGCAGTGCCCGTGCCCGAGTGAGGGCGTGCTGTGTCCACCCCTGGGTGTGCTTGATGGAGGGGACAGGCCACCAGCCAAGGTGACCAGGGGTGCTGGCAGCTGGCAGGGTTGTGGCCACCTGCCCACGTGGCCACAGGGCCATAGGGACCCTGCCCACCCAGCCCAGCCTGGACATGGGTAAGGGATGGGGCAGTGCCAGGTGCAGGTCAGGCGCTGATGGCACCTCACCCCTGTGCCACATACACCCTGTGACACAGTGACACCAAAGCTGGGAGGCTGCAACTGCTCCAAATCCTACCCGGGGGGCTTCTTCACCTTGGCATCCCCTGGTCCCCAGCACCTCATTCCCCCTGGCTACTGCTGTGCCGGGGTGCCCCCAACCATCCCAGAGCACACAGTGGGGTGCTGAGCAGCCAGAGGGGTCCCAGATGTCAGGATGGGGGTCCCAGCTGTCAGGATGGGGATCCCAGCTGTTACAGTGGGGTCCCAGCACCCCGAGGGGGGGCTGCCAGGGAGGCAGGGTGCCGCAGGGAAGTAAATAATGCAGCAAACCCGTGTCTGCCAACCCCCTCCTCCCCGAGCTTTGAAAAGCAACACATTACCCTGATCTCCAGACATGAGTTTTTGTCACCAAACAGGGTGATGAGGAGACTTTGAAGCAAATACAAACACCGGGAAAGGGAATACATAAGAAGAGAGTCGCGTGTTCTCTTCAGAAAACAATCGTGGTGTCAGCTACACGGAGCAGCTCCGCGGAGGGGGAGCTGCTAACCAGGAACCTGACAGCCCCAAACGCCGGGAATTATCATCCAAAGAACGGAATCATCTCATCCCTCTGCTGACAGGGCTGCGGCGCCTTCCCCTTTCCAGGTCACACGGGATACCCCTTCCCCTCCTCCCCTGGCACCACACCTTGCTCCAAGTGCTCCGTGTGCCCCACCTGTGCCCCAGTGTGGTGGCATCGCTGTCCCAGTCGGGGACAGGTCCTGTCTTCACCCTCTTGTGCTTTGTCACCTGCATGCACAGTCCTGTCTCGCACCCTGCAGCTTGCACACCTTGCACAAACACTCCCACCTTGCACCACCCCCCTGCTCTCTGGACACCCTCACGCCTTGCCCAGGGCTCTCACAACTTCCACACTCCCACCCCACACACTTCCCACGTTCCCCATGGATGCTCTCGCGCCTTGCGCACTTCACCCCCTCTGTCCTGCACATGCCCCGCCTGAGTTCCCTTCTCCCTGGAGCTCCCAAAATACCGTTTACCGGTGTGTGGAGGTAAAGGCAGTGCTGTTCATAGCCTGGGCGATGGCATCGCCCCGTGGCAGGTCCCTCTCTCCGTCTGGATTTCACCTGGGCATTTAAGGTGCTTGGGAATTCAGGCAGGATTTGGGGGTCTGTCCCTGAGCCAGGCCCTGCCCTGGGAGGGCTCAGGACAGCCCCTGGGAGCTCGGCCTGGGATTCTGCCCCTTCACCCCTTGAGAGGCCAGTGAAGGGCTGCTCCCAGCTGATACCTTGGTGTGGGGACCCCGGGGATCTCGGGGTACAGGGTGGCACCTTTGTGTGGCACACGGGCACCTCCTCGCCTGGAGATGCACCTGCCCTGATGCTCTGCACGTGCGCTTGCACCCCCTGCACACTCAGGACGTGAACAGCCTTGCACAAGCACTCCCACCCTGCTCACCCTCACCCCTGCAGGAGCACTCACACCCTGCTCACACTCACCTGAGCACAAGCACTCCACCCTGCTCACACCCCTGCACGAGCACTCTCACCCTGCTCACACTCACCTGAGCACGAGCACTCCCACCCTGCTCACACTCACCTGAGCACAAGCACTCCCACCCTGCTCACACTCACCCCTGCAGGAGCGCTCACACCCTGCTCACCCTCACTGCGAACACCCCTCTGGCCCTGCACACCCTTCACACTCGCTCAGGCCCTGCACACCCCTCACCTCTCAGGCACACTCTCATGTGCCCGCTCACACTCCCCTTGCCCTCCCGGCCCTTCCCCGTGTGCTCAGACACTGAACCCCGATCCCACCCTGCCCGCGCCATCCCTCATGCCTGGCACATGTGCATCCCGGCCCACGCTCCGGGGAGCTCCCTGGCATGATCCCAAATGAGCTTCTTCCCATCCCTGCGGCTCCAGGTGCTTCTCATCCCTTCCTGCACCCCTGGACCCCAAACCTTGCTGGGCCCCCACCCGCCCCGTGCTGGGCACACCGGCTCATTCCCTGCATCCCTGCGGACACCTCTCCACATTTCCTCCCCCCTGCTCTGCTCATCCCGCATCCATCCATCCATCCATCCATCCATCCATCCATCCATCCATCCATCCCCCCATCTCCTGACACCTTCCCACGCCCGGTGCCGTCTCCCTTCTCCTCCCTCTTTATCTCTGGCTCCCAGCTGCTTCTCGCCCCTCCCTGCTGCTCCCTCCATCCCTCCTCTCCCCATCCCTCGCTCCCGCCGCAGTTATCGCTCCCTCGCACACATCCCTCCTCCCTCCCTCCTTCTCCTCATCCCTTCTCCCTCCTTTCCCCACCGCTCATCCCTCCATCCCCACACTCCATCCCTCTCCATCCTCCGCCTCTCTCGGGTCCAGCCTCGGGGCCGCCACCCCACCCGCGTCCCCGCGTCCCCCGGCTCACGCGTCCCCTCGGTGTCCCCGCCGTGCCCCGTTTTACCCCGCTGCCGCAGCCTTTAAAGTTTCAATCAGGCTCGGCTGGGAGAGGCGGGGAAGGCTGCGCCTCCCGCTCCCAGCCCCGCGACGCCGCGCTGCCACTCTGAGTGCTCCCGCCTTATAAATTTTACATTATTACCCTCTTTAAAGTATATAAAATAACTATTCATAAATTATTGAGGGGAAATTTAAAATACTACAAATGTTTATAAATGTTTATCAAGAGGTCTTCAGAAGTGAGCGAGCGGAGCCTGAGTGACTTCCCACGGCTGGCAGGAGCACGGCAGCCGCCCCGTCCCTGATGAGGGGGGATTTTGGGAGAACCCCCAGCTGGGAACTGGGGCAGTCTCCCGCAGCCTTGTTAATTCCCGTCCCCGTGGATGGCGAGGAACAAATCCCCCTCTGTGCGCTGTCGCCGGGTGCCAGCGGCGCTCCGTGTCCGGGCGGCCCCATCGCCTGCTTTGGTGTGATCCCATCCCGGGGCTGTCCCTGGGCAGGGACAGATGGCCTGTGCTGCTGGGGACGTGTCCTGCCCTGCTGGGGACACAGCCTGACCCACTGGGGACATGTCCTGACACACCAGGGACAGGTTCTGCCCCACTGGGGACCTGTCCTGACCCATTGGAGACATTCTGACCCATTGGGAACCTGCCCTGACGCACCAGAGACGCGTCCCGAGCCACTGGTGACATGTCCTGCCCCACTGGGACACATCCTGCTCTGCTGGGGACACATCTTGACCCATGAGGAAATATTCTGCCCCACTGGGGATTTGTTCTGCCCAACTGGACACTCGTCCAGTCCTGCTGGGAATGAGTCCTGCCCTCGGGGGACATGTCCTACCTTGATGGGGACACATTCTGCCCCTCTGGGGTCATGTCCTGCCCTCCTGGGAACATGTCATGACCCACCGGAGACACATCTCAACACACTGGGGACATATTGTGCCTTGCTGGAGACATCTCATGACCCACTGGTGACACGTCCTGTCCTGCTGTGGATACATTCTGACCCATGGGGGCATGTCCTGGCCTAGTGGAGACATATTCTCCCCCTCTGGGGTAACATCCTGCCCAGCTGGAGACTTGTCCTGCCCTGCTGAGGACGAGTCCTGCTCCAGACACGTTCTGACCCCCTGGGGACACATCCTGACCCCCTGGGGACACATCCTGACCCACTGGGGACACGTCCTGACCCACTGGGGACACATCCTGACCCCCTGGGGACACATCCTGACCCACTGGGGACAGGCCCTGACACACTGGAGACATGTCCTGACCCACTGGGGACAGGCTCTGACCCACTGGGGACAGGTCCTGCCCACCTTGGGAGGATGTCCAGCCCCACTGCGGCTGTGCCCTGTCCCCCAGCTCACAGGCTGGCCCAGTGAGGGGCCGGCGAGGGACAGAGGGGCACACAGTCCCCTGTGCCCATGCAGTGCCAGCTGGGTCAGCCGTGGCACAGCTGTGGGCACTGCCTGGCAGTGCTGGTGCCGGCTGGGAGCAATGACAGGTGGCACGGAGCGGAATAACCACAGCCCTGGAATAACCACGGCATGGCCCTGGAACAGCCATGGCATGGTTCCAGCATGGGCATGGCACAGGTCTGGCATAGGTATGGTACAGCCCTGGAATAACCATGGCACAGCCCTGGCACTCTGACCAGCACGGCAAAAGGATTCTCAGGGATCCTGCCCATCCTCTTCTCCCCTTCTCAAAGCCATCCAGATCCCAGGGTTTGCCCGCAGCCAGGGTGATGCCAGGGAGCTGCCAGGGCAGGACTCACCTACCCAGTGACCGGGACAGCCTTATCCCCGTGCAAATCCCAGCTGTCCACAGCCCACGCCGCAGGACACGGCCACCCCGGCCAGCGGGAAGGGACAAACCCCCGGACTGGTCACTGCGGGGAGGCCAGCACCGCCCGAAGCCCGTGCCCACCACGGGGTGGCAAAGGAGCTCTGCCGAACCCCGGAGCGCGGCTGCCGAGTGTGCGGGAGCCGGGCGTGGATGCTCAGCGATCCCGGCGCTCCCAACAAGAGCTGCCTGCAGGGATTGTGTTTAAAGCGCCGGCTGATTGGGGTAATCATGGGAGCAGGGAGTGCATTAGCTGGGAAGGTTTATAAAGGGAAATTAAAATAAAATTGGATGTGACAGAAAAGTACATGGAAAATTAGGATAAGAATATGAATATTTATGGCTGCGGGAGCACGCATGGGGAAAATGCTCCTGTGCTCCAGGCCACCCTCCCTGCCGTGGGGCTGGGGTAGGTCCTGGGGGCGGCACCTTGCCTGTGGGGTCGGGGACAGCCCTGGTGGGCACTCTGTGCTCCACCCTTGGTCACCGTCGGTCACTGTCGGTCACCACTGGCCCGCCCCCGCGGTGACTGCAGGTGACGGAGGCTGTGACATCCCAGCTGCGCTGCCGCCTGCCCCTCGCACCATCCAGGGGTGTCTGCAGGGCTGGCGTGTCCCGGTGTTGGTGGTGGCACCAGCACAGGCCCACGGAGCTGCTGTGATGGCACAGGGACGGGGGCAGACACGGCTGGTGGCAGAGACGAGGGGGTTGGCACCGCGCGGGGCTGGCACACACGAGGCTGCTCCTGCAGGAATTAGGGCACTGGGACAGAGCCCGGGCTGCCAGGGTGGCAGGGCACAGCTGTCCCCTGCCCGCCCGGCCCCGCTCCGCAGGGCTTTCACCGCAGCCAGGGACCCCCCAGCCAGGCGCAAAGTGCCACCACCCCGCTGGGGACACCCCGAGCGCCCCCAAACCCACCCAGAGCAGCTGCTGCCCCCAGCGCCCCGCCTGCCCTGCCGGACCCGGGGGCAGCCATCCCCCTGTCCCCTCCCGCTGTCACACTTAGAAGCCATTAAAATAATTGAATGCTTTAAATATTCAGCGCTCGGCTTAAATATTCATCAGCGAAGTTATTCTGATTGCTGAACTGCATCAGCACGGGCTGGGAGTTGGCTCCTCTCGGCAGAGCCCCCCCGGGCCCCCTCACAGCCACCCCAACCTCACGTGGGCACCTGTGGGCACGCAGGGCCCCGCACACGTGTGTCACACATGGACATGTCCCTGCACCCGGCATGCCTGGAGAGGGATGCATGGAAATCCCCCCCAGAGCAGTGGGGGTGAGCTCTGGGAGCACTGGGGGGCACTGGGAGCACGCTTGGGGGGCTGGTTGTGCCCCACGCCTGAGCTGGGATCCCCCGGTGAGGCTGGGGGAGGTTCCCAGTGCCCTTGGGCATGGGAGGAGCGTTTGCTGATGCACCCAGCTGGGCCCATCCTTCCTCTTCCCAAGTGCCCACGGCGCAATCCCACCCCTCAGGCTGCTGGGGATGTTCTCCTGCAGCTCAGCAGATGTGGCACCATGAGCTGTGTGCCAGGGTGATGGCAGGGGCATGGAATCGTGGAATGGTTTGGGTGGGAAGGGTCCTTAAAGCTCATCCCATTCCAGTCCCTGCCATGGGCAGGGACACCTCTCAGTGTCCCAGGCTGCTCCAAGTCCCAATGTCCAACCTGGCCTTGGGCACTTCCAGGGATCCAGGGGCAGCCACAGCTGCTCTGGGCACCCTGTGCCAGGGCCTGCCCACCCTCACAGGGAACAATTCCTTCCCAATATCCCATCCATCCCTGCCCTCTGGCACTGGGAAGCCATTCCCTGTGTCCTGCCCCTCCATCCCTTGTCCCCAGTCCCTCTCCAGCTCTCCTGGAGCCCCTTTAGACCCTGCAAGGGGCTCTGAGCTCTCCCTGGATCCTTCTCTTCTCCCTGCAAACACCCCCAGCTCTCCCAGCCCGGCTCCAGAGCAGAGAGGCTCCAGCCCTGGGAGCAGCTCTGTGGCCTCCCCTGGGCTCACTCCAGCAGCTCCACATCTTGCCTGGAGGCAGCTCTGCAGGTGGGGTCTCCTGAGGGCAGAGCAGCAGGGGACAATCCCTTCCCTTGACCTGCTGCTCCTCTTGGGCTGCAGCACAGGATGAGCCCAGTCTTGGCCAAGCCCCTGTGCCCTTGGTCCTCACCCACAGCCGAGTATTTCCTTGGCCCCCAGATGCCACCCAGAACAGGGCTGTGGGGAGAAGAGCCCCGGTGGAGCATCCCTTGCAAAGCTGGGGATCAAAGTGGGACCCCAAGAGCACAAAGAACTCTGCTCCCCGCTGGGACTCTCCATGTCCTGATCTTCTGCTAGGTTTGACAGTGCCCTGGTGTAATCTTCCATTAGGAGACAAGAGATCCTTGCTCCACACTCCTGGCACGAGGCACTTCTGCTCCTGGCTGAGAAAAGAGCAAGAGGAGGAGAATCAAGAGCTGACATAACCCATGGCTGGGAGCAAGGGATGCCCTGGGAACAACTTGCCAGGGGCAGCGAAACCTCTGGCACCCTCCGGAGATGGGTGAAACCAGATCCAACAGCTGCTTTTAGAAGGATTTTCCTGCTTCACCACGGTGGGAGCCCGCAGGGAGCCAGCACATCCCCAGCCAGGAACCACCTCCCCATCTGGAGCGTGGTGAGAAGCACGAGCTGATGTTCAGGACGTGGAGAACCATCCCACCACGTGCAGCCTCGGAGCCCACAGTCCCTCCAGGGAGGCTCTGCAGAGCCCAGAACCTCGTGGGGTGAGTCCTGACCTCCCAGCCCTTGCTCTGGGTGTTGTTGGTGGATAAAAACCTTTTCCCTCCCAGCCAGGGCTCATTTTCTCTGCAGCAGAGCTGGCAGGGAGGATATTCCACGTGGGCGCGGGTGCTCCGGCGCATCCCGCACGCACACGGGCGCTGGCATGTGCAGGCGCTCGGAGAGGTGGGAGCAGCCCCGGCAAAGCTCCGCAAACAGCCCTGATAAAATTGTTCCTCAAATACCTAAAGCAGGCTTAGGTTTAAGCAATCTGGCTCCAAAGACGGCTCCCGCATACATTTCTCGGGCTGGAGCTGCAGCTTTAATCCCGAGGAATCGTGAGCTTTGCAGCCGTATTTGCCATTCAGATTTGCACGGCGGCAGCAGCAGCAGCAGCACCCGAGAGAGGGGGGTAAGAGGGGTCTGGCGGGGTCCCAGTCCCCTGGCGGCTGCACCCTGCTCGTGCCACAGCTCAGCCAGACCCCAAAAAAACTGAGCAGGGCTGGCTGTGGCCCTGCACGGCTGCCGAGTGCTGGGAAGGAGTCGCTGGTTTATCTGATATGATTTAATCAGCCCTATAATTAGATTAATTTGTTGATTTGATAGCAACCCATTTCTCGCTGTTAGATTTGTTTATGTGTGTTTTATGCTCCAGTTTGGCAATAAAATAGGAACTGAGGAGGTGGAAAAAAATCCCTTGGAGTGCCCATGCTTTGACCCTATGGATGCCGGGCTGGACATGCGCATCCAGGGATCCTGCTGGCTCCTTGTGCGGGATGGGAACGGGCAGTGGCAGGGAGCAGCCTGCCACGGGGTGGGCACATCCCTATGGGGGCAGCGGTGCCCAGGATGGTGCCAGTCCTGCTCCAGCCACCTCCCTGCATCCTAATGCCAAAAAGGAAAAACAACCCCAAAATTGTTCAGCAGGGGAATACAGGGGTTGTGGGGTGCTGCAAACCAGAGGACGTTTGGTGAGGCAGGGGGGAAAGAGGGCTTTGGAAAGGCTTTTCTCCCTCCTCCGGGCTCTGCTTGGCACGGCACAGTCTGGCACAGCATGGCTTGGCACAGCATGGCTTGGCACGGCATGGCTTGGCAGCCAGCAGCTGCTGCTGATGGATGCGGATGGACACGGACCTCATGGTGCCTTCAGGAACAGCCCCCGCCCTGCCCGTGGAACTGGGAGCAGCACCAGGGCATCCCCAGGGACAGGATGATCCCCAGCCTCATTCCCCCTCCTCGGTGCTCCCCATGGATCTGGCAGGATGGGAGGTGGCCACTGGCATTGCGAGACAGGCGCTGGGCACAGCCGTGGCACCTCCTGCCGCTGCCCAGGGCGCATCTCCAGCAGGTGATTCCTGCACCAGCGTGGCATCCCCGCGGGCCAGGCTGGCAGCACAGCAGCGGGGCCGAACAATCCCAATTAAAAGCGTGGATTTGGGGCGGGCTGTGGGGCGCAGGCAGGACGAGGGAAGGCAGGAGCAACGCGGAGCGGGCGCCGAGGTTTGCCGGAGAAGCTGGAGCGAGGAGCGCTTTGATGGGCAGCTCCTTTGATCAGAGATCTGAATCCAGCCCTCACGTTTCCCCGTGTGAGCCTGCTGCCTAATTACCACATGGCAGGGCCGCTCCGAGCCCTCGGCACGTTGCTGGAATAGATTTCCCTGGTCCAGCCTGGAGAAGGACATCGATCCTGCCCACAGCCGCAGGCTCATGCTAAACATTGCGTCCTATCGATTTTTTCCTCCCCGCGCTTTTCCCTTTTTCCCTTTTCCTTTTTTTTTATTTTTTATGAGAATTTTCTTTATTTTCATTAAATCATTAATCAGGGAGAAATCTACATTTTTATCATTTCTATGGCTGGAGAGGAAGAGAGGAAAGTTATATTGCCATAGAAACCGTTCCCTACCATTCTCAGCCTCCGAGCAGTCCCTCTTGTGCTGTCTCTTGTCAAAAGGCGTAATTGTTGCTCCTGATCTTCACTGCTCAATTAGCAGTGATGTCTCCCTTCAAGTTAATTGCTGGAGATGGGAGGAAGTAGGACAAATGTAACCTTTTAGATGAAAAGATCTCTCCCCCCTCCCCTCCTTCCCCGCCTTTCCTCGCTGGCAGGCACTCGAGGGCCCCTCTGCAGCGAGCTGTGGTGGGGGGAGCCCCCTTGGCCCGGGCATGTTCCATCCATCCCCTGCTCCCTTCTGGAGGCCCCTTCCCACCTCCCTCATCCCGTTATCCATGGCAGGACCCCTCTATCTTCCCTCCGTTCCCTCTGCCTCTTCCAGCCTCATCAGCACCAGCTCAGCCTCTCCCCCATCACCTCCACGCTGCTGGTGTCACCCACCCCAGCACCCCCTGAGCTGGGACAACCTTCCTGGGCTCTCCAGGGCTGCCATGGACTTCTCCAGGACTGGTTCAGCTCCCATGGCACGGTCCTGTGCTGCAGCAGAGCCTGTCCCCCTGCAGCCACAGCGGTGGGGTGGCCGTGGTCCAGGAGCAGGGGGACCCCTGCACATAGCCAGGAATAAAAACTGGTGAAAAAACCACGCTGAGGGTGAGGGGTGGAGGTGAAAAAACAAGCGAGAGTGTTTCATCCTGCAGAAACAACACCGAGCAGCTCCCAGACCTGTTTGATGGGAGCAGCGACTCCAGGCAGGAGGAGGGCTCGGGAACGCTGCCTGGACACAGGGTTTGTCACCCTCGAGGGATGACAGACGAGCCAGACAATGCATTAAGGAGAGGAGAAGTGTGGCAGCTGCCTGGACCTTGGCAGTCTGAAGAGGAGCCCTTAAACACTGACTCGAGTGTCTGCAAGACACAAATCACCCGGGCCAGGCGCGGCGTGCAGGGCACAGACCCACGTGGCGCTGCCAAGTGCGCGGGCTGGCGGCGCTGGCATGGGGACGGGCAGGGACAGGAGTGGGGACAAGACAGCCCGGCCAAACCCGTGGCACAGGACCCTCTCCTTGTGCCAGGTCATGAAACAGATGAGCCCTTGAAGCTCAGGATGGGGCAGAAGGCAATGTGGATGGCTGGAGGAGGGAGGGTGTGAGGGCATCTGAAGGGTGGGAGTTGGATGCAGGGGAAGAGGGTGTCACCACCCATGGGTGACCCTGGAGTGCCCTGTCAACCCTGGAAGACACCAAGAAGGTCCAGGGCAGGTCCAGACTGACACAAGGAGAGCTGATATTTCCTCCTGGCAGCCATAGAATCAGGGAATCTTGGAATGGTTTGGGTTGGGAGGGTCTTAAAGTGCATCCAGCCCCACCCCCTGCCATGGGCAGGGACACCTCCCACTATCCCAGGCTGCTCCAAGCCCCGTCCAACCTGGCCTTGGGCACTGCCAGGGATCCAGGGGCAGCCACAGCTGCTCTGGGCACCCTGTGCCAGGGCCTGCCCACCCTCTGAGTACAGAAGGTGTCACCAATGTCCTCGGACACCTCTCCTCGACATCTCCCCTGCAAGGACCCTGCTGCTCCCAACAGAGCTGGAGCAGGGAGAGCCCTCACATCCCACACTGCTTCCACCTGAGCTGCATCCCAGGAGGTCTCAGCTCCCGAGGACCACTGGACTGAGGGGCCTGTGTGGAAGGGGCCTCTCATCCAAGCTCTTTTCTTCAGCAGTGCTGTTCCAAGTGCCAGGTCAAGGCAGAGCCTCTGCTCGAAACGCCCCAAGGATGCTATGAGGAGCAGCCCACGTCACTCCCAGAAGGTCTGGAGCTGAGCTGAGGTAGACCCGCCCCTTTCAGCAGACCCAGGGCAGCAGGAGGTCGAGCCAAAGCCGCTCAGCACAACCAGCCCTTGTTAAAGCCAAACCTCGCCGTTGCTCAGCAAATCACTGCAAGAGGAGCCTGCTGAGAGGCAACGAGGGCATGTTCAGCCCTGCTCTGCTCTTGGGGTTGCAGCAGCTCCAGGCTGGTTACTGCTTGGATAGATTTATCATGGAATCATGGCATATCCTGAGCTGGAAGGGACCCACAAGGATTACGAGTCCAGCTCCTGGCCCTGCAGAGACACCCCAACAATCCCACCCTGTGCACCTCTGGGAGCTCTGTCCAAACGGTCCTGGAGCTCTGGGACCGAGACCATTCCCTGGTTCAGTGCCAGACCTTCCCTCTGGGGGAAGAACCTTCCCCTGAGATCCATCCCATCCCACCCCCCGCCCCGTCCCAGCTCCAGCCGCTCCCTGGGTGCTGTCCCTGCCCCAGGGAGCAGAGCTTGGGGCTGTCCCTGCTCTGCCCCTCGGGAGAAGCTGCAGTTTTGGTTGGGCAGAGGTGTGAGGGTGGGAAATTGTGAAGCAAGGAGAGCCCTCACCTTGAGATGCTGGCAAGGGACGTGGACACCGCTGCTCACACCTTGAGCAGGGGCAGGAGCTGCTCTCCAGCCCTCAGAGTGACGGTCCCCAGCGCTGGTGGCCTTGGCCCCTCTGGCTGATTGTCCCCTTTGCCCTTCTGTAATTCCCAACAGTAATTCCTCACTTTCACAGCACAGAGTGGGACTGGGGGAGCCAATCTGCCAAATCCAGAACTGGGTTGCTCTCCTGGCTCCCGTCACTCACTGGATTGCTGAGCAGATCCCCCCTCAGCCCCTGCTTCGGGGCCATCCCCACCTTCCCAACCCACAACCACCATATCTGGGCTTGAGCAGTCCTGAGCAAATCCTGCTCCAGTGCCACCTGTCCTGGCTCCTCCTGCTCCAAGACCCCCCCACCACTGTAGGGGCCACCCAGGGCCACCTCCCAAACGCTGCCCTGGCCGTGGATGCACCTTCTCTAACACTTGGGATGCTCCTTCTGCAATGCTTGGGAAGCTCCGAAGGTCAGGAACAAAACCACCATGCGAGGCTGAAAAGTGACGTTTTGGGGCTGAGCACATGGAGGAATCACTCGAGGACGCTTCCTTGCTTGGATGAGCACTTCCCTTCCTCCGGAAGGTTCTGAGGAGCAATTGGCAGCCGGGGCTGTGCTCCCGCTTCCCTTCCGCTGGATTAAAACAAGCCCTTAACATTTCAGCGAGTGCCTCTGCTTGTGGAGACACGCGGGGTGCCGAGAGCTCACTTCAGAGCCCCTCGTGATGCCGCCCTCCCCGGGAAGGTCGGGACGAGGCTGGCGGGATGAGAGCATCCCGAGGCTCCGGGCAGCTCCGTGCCGGCGGCGGAGGCGGCGGGGGACAAGGGTGCCCATCCCCTGCCCCCGGCCGCGCCGCCAGCCCCCGGCTCCGCGGCTCCGGCTGCAATTAAAGCTCACCCTGAACGTTGCATTAATGTCAGGTTTGCATCTCATTTCCCCAGCGCCAGGTAAGGAGGGGCCGGCAGGCTTGGAGAAGGATCACACGTGGCAGCTTTTAATAGAAACCCGCCCGCCTGTCACTGGCGGCTCATCATTCCTCTTGAAACGGTTGCTAATTACCAGCGAGCCGTGTTTGTGTTTCGGGTGTGACGTTCCCCTCTGCAGCCCCGCTCCCCCTCCTGCTGCTCCGCATCCAGGCTGGCGGCAGCGCTCCGGGGGCTCCGGGGGAGGTGGGAGCTGCAGGGTGGGCACCAGAGGGGCTGTAAGGACATGGTTCCTTCAGAGATGGACTCAGGGGTGGCTGGAAAATGGCTCCCTCCAGTTGCTCTCTCCTCCCTTCTCATTTTCCGTGAAGGACAATTCCTTCGGAAGCGTCCACAGTGTTAAGCCTGATGAGTTAAAGCTTTGGGATCTCTCCTGCCACCCCCTCCCACGCTGGTGATGCCCTGCTGGACCGGGAGACCCCCGCCACCAGCTGTGCCCCAGGATCAGCCTGCCCCACGCCACTGTCCCCTCGGAGCCTTGCTGCGCCCAAGCTCCTGGGGACACCGAGACTGGAGTGGTGGCACCATCAGCCGCTCTCCTCTCCCAGCTGCCTCCCAGGGATGTGCCAGCTTTTTCTCCCTGGCTGGTGGGGCAGGGATGAGGAGGGAGCTGCTGCAGGATGCTCTGTGGGGGCTGAGAGAGCCGGTCCTTGGGGCTCTGACCCCACGGGACTTCTCCTTCACCCCTCACCCGGGTTTGAGACCCCTCCTGGGGCAGCACGAGCCAAGAGGCTGAGAGGAGGCATTGGAGGGGGGAAAGCAGGGTTGGGAAAGGGGCTGGAACCGTTCCAGAGGTGTCCCAGGGAGGTGCAATGCTGAGCAGCCCTGTGACCCCCAGCACTGGGTCGCCCACACTGTCCCACACCCTGGGCCCCTCCGTGTGCCCGGTTTGATGTGGCAGCGAGTGCTGGAGCATCCCCACATCGCATTCCGAGCCCGGAGAGGGGCTGAGGAGTGGCAATATCTGCTGAGTCCGGTTCCAACCATTCCCAGTGCAGGGATGACATCGGGACACCCCCAGAGTGGGAGATCCCTGTGAGGGCTCCTCTGCTCGGCGCCAGCCCCGGGAGCTCCCTGCTCCCCGGCACATCCGAGCTGTGCAGAGCCCAGGGGTTCTCCAGCGCTCTGGGGGCTCAGGAAGGCTCCTTTATCCCAGTGAAACACATTCCCTCCTCCCAGCAGCACCAGGGACGGTGTTGGGGTGGGAGAAGGGCGGGAGCAATATGGGAGACCCCAGCTTTACCCACCCACCTCCCGAATGTCGAGGCAGCCGCGGTTTCGGCGGCTGGAAAGGGGCCAAGGCAGGTGCCTCGCTGGCTGGGGAGCCCACCCGGCACAGGGAGAGGCATCCCGAGGCACCCAGCTCCCGGAGGGGTGGCCGGCTCCTGCTGCCACCCGGCTGAGTGACAGCTCCCAGCCCCCCAGCCCACCTCCCCCCTTGTCAATCCCCCGGGGAATTATTTATCCTGACAATAGCAATTGTCTGCACGGGCCCTTCCCCCTCTCCAGCACCTACCCCAACAAAGGAAATCATCCTGATATGAAAGGGAAAATTAAATTACCCCAATAAAGACTTAGTGCTGCTTTAATGACATCACCAGACTCAGGCGCTAATTAGCTGAGTACAAAGGAAAGCTAAATGTGAAAACGTGAATTTCTGTTCCCTTTTCTCCTGTCGTACAGTCTCGGGAGTGGGAGTCTTGGCAGGCATGGCAGGAGCTGCTCCCACCCGGCCGGGCGGCTGCTGGTGCGTGCCGGGCGCTGCCCCTGCCCAGGGGGAAGAGCTCCGGGAGCTTTTGGGAGATGGGTCCAGCAGCTGGTGCCCGTTTGGATGCAGCCAGAGATCCCCGGGCTGCCCGTGCTTGAATCCTGCTCGGTGCCATCACTTTCTGCCGCAGTCTGTGCTCGCCTCGCCGAGTTCAGGTGCCCGCACACCTCGCGAGGAGTACAGCTCGCAGCTCCCTGCACAGCGTGTGCAGCGCTCAGCCCCGTGCCCAAGGTCCCTGCACCCTCGCTCTGGGCCAGCATCGGCCATGCGGGCGCGTCCCCAGTCCGTCTGCATGACCCTGGCGCTGTGGCAGTGCCACCTCCTCCCCCGGAGCTGTGTCACCCGCAGCGCACCCATTCCTGTTTGCTGCCCCTCGGTGCGGCCGCCCCCCGTGCCGTGTCCCCGCCGTGGCTGCAGCCGCCTGGCCCGCGGGGCGACCCCGGGGCCCGGAATCCTCCCGGGCACGCACTCACCGGAGCGGCTCCGCGTTTCTTTCCGGCCCCATCGGAACGGTGACGGTGCCGAGCAGCGCGACAGCCACGGAGCTGCTCCTCCGGAGCCCTCGGGGAGGGACAGCAAACACCCCACAAGCAGCGAGCCCTGGCCCCGGGGCTGCCCGCGGGGAGCAGAGCGTGCCCGAAGCTCCTGGGGAGAGGGAGTGAGCAGGGGGGGAATTTTGCATCCACTGTTTCCCGCTGTATTTGGGATTGTTTCTTCCCCGTTGGAAGTGCTGCTACATCTAACCCCACCCGGGATAATTCCTCCCTCCGGTGGGGCCCTGGGAATGCGGAGGGGATTCCAGCAGAGGCTGCAGAGCTGCCCACAGCGGCTGAGAGGCCGAGCTGGCGCTGAAAAGGGAGGACTGCTAACACATAAAGCTTCGCTTTAACTAAAGCTTAAATTATCCCAAAATCCTGGATATTCCTGCTTTCACCCTGAACCTCACCCCAGCCCCTCGGTCAGCACTCGCAGCTCCTCCCCAGCACATGGGGCCGTCCCAGAAAAACTGAGGGGGGCTCGTCCTGGCCCCTGCTCCTTGCGGGCTGTCCCCATCCCCTGCTCAGGCCGGGCTGGCAGTCCCACGGCTCTGCCCCGGTGCCACCGGTTGCTCCCAGCTGGCCCCGGGGGAGGCTGGCCCGGGGCACGCCCTGGGCAGGCAGCCCTGCCTGCAGCCTCGCTGCCGGGTCCCACGTGCGGCGGCACCTCTGGGGACCAGCCAACCCCCCCGGGACGTGAGGGGGTGCGGGTCACCCCCACCCCACCCCCTCGCCTCCCGCTGCCGGGGTTCATCCGGGAGGGATGGGTGCGAATGCCTCGGTGCCTCCTTAAAATGACATCGCCGGTCTCCATGGCAACTCTTCTCTGCCTTTCGCCTCAGACCAAGAGCATCATCTGCTCCATCATCCCTGCAGGCCAGGGCCCGGCATCCCTGCAGAACGGCTGGTGGGATGCTCAGGCCGTGCCCCCCCCGCCTGCCCCACGCCGCTGCCCTGCCGGCAGTGCCGGCTCTCCGGCCAGACCGGTGTCCGGCAGGAGGGTACCCACCCGGCTGCAGCATCCCGGTCACCAGCTGCCTCCATCCTCCTGCGGCCCCCACCCCTTCCCGCTGCCGCCGGTGCCGCGGGATGCCCGGCACAGCCATGGCATAGGGCTGGGGAAGCAGTAGGGCTGCGGCTGGGTGCGGCTGGGGCCTCTGGTGGCCTGTCCCCACCACAAACCCATGGCAAAGCCCCTTGCTCCACGTCCACCTCCTCCTGTGGACAAACTGGGCAAGCTGGGAGGCCGGCGAGCAGCCCCGGTGGAGCAGGGGGGCTGAGCCAGCGATCCCAAGCTGCCCATCAAGCACTCAGCCCCCCCCGCGACAACGAGAGGCCATCGCTGAGCCACAGGGACATGGCCCGGCCCTCCAGCAAATCCCACCACCCGCTGCCCGGCGCCAGGCCCGGCCCTGGCTTCCGACAGAGCACGTCCCCACCTGTCCTTAAAGCTGGCTAAGCTGCAGCCTGTGGGGAGCAGCTGGGCTGGCTGGGCTGGGGTGGCACGGGTCCATCCTGCCCCCAGCCCGTGGGAGGCAGGACCCTGGGGATGGGGGCTGCCAGCTCCTGGGCAGTGTGAGGGTGCTTGTCCATGGGGATGCAGGCGGGGAGGAGGGAGAGGTGCTCACACAGGGGTGCACAAGGGCTTGGAGGTGCACGAGGGACAGGGACAAAGGTCCTTGTGCTTGGGTGGACACGCCGGGACCAGGGGGTGTGGCGTGAGCGCAGGGGCATGGGGAGTTGGCACACAGGGATGGAGCAGGGGAGAGCAGGTGCTTGTGTGCTCAGTGATGAGCAGGGTGGTTCCTGTCCCCTAACCCACACTGTCCCCTCAGACACCCTCCTGCTGCCACCTCAGCCCTGCTCCTCAGGGAGCTTCCTCCCTCCTGCTCCTGGCTGCTTTGCCAGGTGCCTTTTCCTGACACTTGCACAGCATCTCCCTGTGCTTGCTCTTGTCCCGCTATTGCCGGTGCTGGATCCGCACCCAGCCACCCCCTCCCCTCAGCATCCCGGCGTGTGTCGCGCTGTGTGGGAGTGTTTATTTATAGGGCTGCTGCACAGCCCGGCTGCTGCGTGGGGCCTGCAGCCCCCCACCCTCCTGGGCTCCCTTCCCTGCTTCCCAGCCTGGGCGTGCATCAGCCACCATGCCCCGGTGCCCACTGGTGTGCAAGGCACGGAATCCTGGGATCACGGGTGGAAAGGGACCTCAAAGTTCATCTCGTTCCACCCCCTGCCATGGGCAGGGACACCTTCTGCTATCCCAGGTTGCTCCAAGCCCTCTCCAGCCCGGCTTTGGACAATCCCAGGGATCAGCTTGCAGAGGGATATCCCAGCCGCACCATCCTCACCCTGCACTGTGTTTCCAGCTGGCTCAGCCCTGCTGCAGCCTCCAAGGGGCCACGTGTGTCCTGTGGTCTTCTCCTCCAGGCCCTCCTCAAGCCTCACTGAGGTTTTTGGAGCACACCTGGTGCTCCCAACGTGTCCTGGCCCCCCTGTCCCTCCCTGCCCATTCTCTGGGCACAAGGAGCCTGCTGGTGCCCAGGGGCCCAGGGCTGTGCTCCTGCCAAGTGCTGGGTGCTCAGCCAAGGCTCCGGTGGCCTCTGGGATTACTGGGAGACTTGGAAGAGCCACACAGGGATCCTGAGGACAGCAAATGCTTTTGGGTCCCTTGGTCCAGCTGGATGGGTGTTGCCAGGGTGAGGGCGCAGAGGGTGGTGACCCCCATGCCCTGGGATGCCCCGTGGGACACTGGCAGCTCTTGAGCTGCTCAGAGGATAACAGAAGGCTCAGCAGATCCACCGGGCATCCAGGTCCCTCCTGCAACAGGATGGGTCATGGGGAGAGGGCAGGGCAGGGCCTGGCTTTACACGGAGCCCAAGCTCCCAAAAGGATTTGGAAAGGGGCAAGAGGATGGGGCAAGGAATGGGGCTGCATTTGGGGTGGTGCCCAGTGCCCTGCAGAACACAGGCTGCTGCAGGGGCATGGTGGGGCTGGTAAACTCTGTCCTGATGCCAGAGCTCCCTGGCACCGGGGGCTGAGCTGCTGTGACCAGCCCCTCATGCCCTGATGACAGTGGCCACCAGATCTCCGAGGGCACCGTGCCAGGGCCAGCATGTGGGACGGGGTCTGGACACCGCCACCCAGCCCCGCACTGGCTGGCCTCTCATTTGTTCTCATTAAGGGCTGGCAGGATGTCTAATTAGGCGGTGTGAGTGCCAGCGCCCTGCTGACAGACACCTGTGCCGACAGCCCTCCTCCTCGGCCTGCCTCGTAATTACCCTGCCGGATGCTGCCGTGCCGCCCGGCAGGACCTGCTCCGCCTGGCTGGGATGTGGCACGGTGCCAGGTCCGGCTGGCACTGCATCCCCACGGCCCTCAAACCCCGCAGCGTCCTCGGGGACATCGCCCTGCGTCCTGTTTGGGTGGGTACCACCAGCACCCAGCCACGAGTTGGCACCTCTGGGTGTCCGAGGTGTAGGGCAGAGTCACCCCACCCACATTTGTGTCCCCTTATTCCCCGCTGGGCAGTGCCCTGGGCACCGCGGAGCCAAGGATGGAGCGAGTCCTGCCCGTGCCCACCCGTGGGCACCCAGCCAAGCGGCTCGTGGGCAGGGGCACGGTGAGGACAGGCCGCCCGTGCAGCCTCGTGAACTGTGCAGGGATAACGAGCCAGCGACCGCTTTAATTAGATTAATTGGCTCCCATTCGGCTCCAGAAGAGCTGTCAGGCTGCAAGTGTGTTCCTGCTGTACCTGGCTAATTACGGCGCCGCGGCCGCCACTCGGCAGCGCTCACGGCCACCGAGAGCTGGCACTGGGCAAAGCCATGCCAGGGAGGTGCTGCTGGGCAAGGAGGGGACTTGGGGAGCTCTGGCTGCCAAAAGACAGGGGGGAAGAGAATGGGGGAGATCAGGGGGTCCTGAGGATGCTGCAGGCCGTGCACAGCTGCAGGAGAGCAAAGGCTATGAGGAGCTGGAGCACAGGGATGGAGTTTGGGGAGCCCAGAGGGTCGGGATCAGAGCTGGGGAAAGTGTTGGGAGAGGAGCCAGGGTGTGGGGTGTCTCAGCAGCAGGACCGTGTCTGGAGTACCCAGGATGGGGGAGAGCTGTGCCCAAGCTCTGGGGGCTGGCAGGGAGGGATGGACACCAGGATAAGTCTGTGTCCCTGCTGTCTGTGCCCTGAGGAAGAGGATGGCAGCAAGCAAGGATTGGGCACCCTCTGGGCAGGGTCTCTGGCAGCCGTGCCAGGCACGGACACATCGAGCTCTTGCCTGGCACTGGGGCCACTCTGAGGAACTGGCTATTTATAAAAGCCACCCATGAGAGGAGCAAGGAAGTGACAACCTAAAAATAAGCAGCTGGGCTGGGGTGGGGAGGCACCGCTTCCCCGCGGAGCCGAGTGGGAGGCAGCGCGGGGGGATATCTTTATCCCTCTTATCCCCAGGCTGTCATTACGGTGCCCACTGCAGCCAGAGCTGCAGCCTTTGCCCACGCACTCGACCCGTGCTCCAGGGCATCCTTCTGGGAGTGCCGGCAGGCTAGGCAGCAGGGCAGGGCAGCTCCAGAGGGACATAAGGGGCCAGATCCCCCTATCCCCCAACAGACACCCCAGGGCCCCTCTGGGGATCAGGACAGCGGCACCCCGAGGGTTTGCCGAGCTGTGGGATGGCAGCAGCTCCCCAGGGTGTCTCCCAAGAGACAGCAGCACCCAGGGATGCGTTGGGAAGGCACCTGCACGTAGGGGTGTGCAGAATCCAGCGGATCCTTGGCACAGGGATGGGCTGGACCATGCGTGCTCTGGGGACACCCACACCCTGCTTGCGGGCTCAGGAGGGCACCTCTGTCTGAGTCACCTCTGCCAAAGCTGTCCTGGCATCCCTGGGGCATCCGTGGGGGATTGTGAGTGTGGGTTCATCACACAGCTCAGCAAGGAACCCCCCCAGCCCCACCTCAGCTCCCCAGGATACTCCGAGCGCCTGCACGGACCCTGCAGCCCCCAAACCCCACCTGAGCCTGTAAGACACCAACCCTCCAATCTGCTGACCGCAGGGCACCTCCCTGAGTGCCGGCGCAGTGCCCGGGGACGCTGCCCAGCCTCCGAGCCCTGGCACGCGTCCTGGCCGCGCACCGAGCGATGCCCGCGCAGCCCCCAGCTCTGCCCCCCATGCGGGGTGACGGCACTGCCGGGCGACAGACGGGGGCAGCAGGCGGGAGCAGAGCGGGGAGGAGGCGAAGGCAGCCGGCTGCATCCTCAGGTGTGCGTAGGACACATTCAGCGGGGAGCTCGTTAGCCGAGGCAGCAGCAGCCCTTGCAAAGAGCTGACGCGGCTGCAGCACACACATCCCGGGGGCTCCCAGGGGATGCTGCGCTTCCATTCGTGCCGCACACGAGGCCCCCGGAACAGACGCAGCTCGGATGGAGTTATTTTTTCGCTGGTGAATGTTAATCCTGCCTCAGTTAATGCTTCTGCAGCCCCTCGCACGGACCCCCCCCTCCAGGCTGGCTCCCACCCGGAGCGTCCCAGGGCTTCTGAGGGGATGGGGTGAGGCGTCAGGGGGGTCTGGTACCGCCGGCTCTGTTGCCGAGGTGGATGTGGAACAGAGCGGGATGGTGGGAGCGCAGGAAGGGATTCCCCAGCTGGCGAGGAGGAGGAGGAGGATGTAATTGTACGGTACAGATTGAGCCTGTCAGGCGTCCCTCCGACAGCGCATCCCGGGGCACCTTCACCGTAAATAATAAAGAACAGCCCGGAGAGGAGGGGATTAACAAGGACAGGCGAGGCACTTATTCCCTAATTGATGGGTTCGGATTCCTGCGGAGGCTGCAGCCGCAGCCACCCTGATGCCATCGCGGGGAGCGGGAGCCTCCTCCCCGCGGCTGCTGGGGAGACGCAGGGAGGGAAAGGCAGGGAGGGAAAGGCAGGGAGGGAAATGCAGGCAGGGAAAGGCAGGCAGGGAAAGGAGGGAAAGGCAGGGAGGGAAATGCAGGGAGGGAAAGGAGGGAAATGCAGGCAGGGAAATGCAGGGAGGGAATGGCAGGGAGGGAAATGCAGGCAGGGAAATGCAGGCAGGGAAATGCAGGGAGGGAAAGGCAGGGAGGGAAATGCAGGGAGGGAAATGAAGGCAGGGAAATGCAGGCAGGGAAATGCAGGGAGGAAAATGCAGGGAGGGAAAGGCAGGGAGGGAAAGGCAGGGAGGGAAATGCAGGCAGGGAAAGGAGGGAAAGGCAGGGAGGGAAAGGCAGGGAGGGAAATGCAGGCAGGGAAATGCAGGGAGGAAAATGCAGGGAGGGAAATGAAGGCAGGGAAAGGCAGGCAGGGAAATGCAGGGAGGGAAAGGCAGGGAGGGAAAGGCAGGGAGGGAAATGCAGGCAGGGAAATGCAGGGAGGGAAATGCAGGGAGGGAAAGGCAGGGAGGGAAAGGCAGGGAGGGAAATGCAGGCAGGGAAATGCAGGGAGGGAAATGAAGGCAGGGAAAGGCAGGGAGGGAAATACAGGCAGGGAGGCAGAGAGGGAAATGCAGGCAGGGAAATGCAGGCAGGGAAGCCAGGCAGCTCCAGGGCACAGCAGGCAACTGGGGCACAGCACCAGCACAAAGGGGATGAGAGCCCCTTCCTATGGGATCCACCATCCCCTGGATCTTGGGGTCCAGCCAGGTCTCAGTGTTTTTCCTCTCATTTTTGATTTAACCCCTTTTACACTAAATCTTTAGAAGAGGGGCCAAAATCCCAGTGTCTTGCCCCATTCCTTGCTCGCAGAGGCTGGGATCAGGTTGTTCCACCTGCTTTGCCCAGGATTTGGGGCATCCCAGCTGGGCAGGAGGGGGGAGCAGGATGGGGTCCCAGACAGCTTGAATTTGCACGTGGGTTTAGCTGAGCTAAAAGCAGCTCTGGGAGGAGGCTGGGCCACTTTGGGAGATATAATTATGTACAAAAAAAGCTTATTCTGGTCCCTGCAGGGAAGGGCTGTGTCCAGCTCTGCCTCTCGGGATGTGCTGGGACCCACTGGGACCCCAGGCCCAGCCTGGCCACTGTGGGGGTGTCCCCTCCTGGCCAGCGCCAGGGCTGGTGCCTGTTCCAGCAGCCTGGCCTGGTTCCCGTCCTGGATTACCCTCTCCCTACCGGCGGGAAGGAGGGGGAAGAGCTCTCCCAGTGCCAGATGGTGCCATTTAATTCCTTTTCTGGGTGAGGCTGGAATCTGTTTGTGCCCGTGTGAGCAGGACCCCAGGAGAGCAGCGCAGGCTGGGAGCCTCCTGCCTTCGGGCACAGCTATTTCCCCTCTGGAAATGGGAGCAGAACATTCCCAAAAATGCCTTCCGAGCTGCCAGCACCCCTCACTGCTCAGGGGCAATGCCAGCATGGTGACCCCAGCCCCTTTTGGGGGGATTTGGCCGGGTGATCCCTCTTTCTTCCCTGCCTGCAGCCCTGCCAGCTTCCTGCCTTTCCCCAGAGCTGGACAAGCAGGGATGCGGGAGCTGAGGAAGAGGAGGGGGTGAGGAAGGCAGGGAGATGTCCACGGAGGCAGCGGTTTCCCAGGTGCTGCTGCCAGATTGCTGCCCGTGGCCTCCGCTTGGCTCACAATTATCTGGGGTAATGGCAGGGGAGGGTGACCCAGATAGCGCGGGGAGGAGGATAATAAGGAAGATGTAACCAAGGCTTTGGAAAAAGGGAAATGAGGGGGGGGACATGAGAGAGGGAGGAGAGAAGCTCCTAGATGAACCCTGAGCTGGGATGCTGATCCAGCACAGCTCGGAGCATCCCCATGGCCCATGTCAGCCCTGAGCCAGGTAATGCACCCCTGGTAAGCAAAAATATCCTTTCCTGGATCGATGGCCCCGCAGGGTTTGGGGTGGAAAAGGGGGCAGGCAGAGGACAGGGCTGGCAGCTGTGTCCCAAATGGAATTTTCCTTCCCCAGCGAGCACTCCAGGCTGGGCTGGGCGGAGGGGGGCTGTGTGGTGGGATGCAGCTCTCAGCGCCGAGCTGTCCCCACCCGTCACAGCCCCAGGGGCCTTTGCTGCAGGGCACCTTGGGGACAGCACCTGCGGGGCAGCACAGAGGGGCCGGGGCTGCTGCCCTCGCCGGGCACCTCCCCCTCCCAAAGGGCCCACGCAGCAGTTCTGGGCCCCCAGCACAGCCGGAGCGATATTCCATTATAAATCTCCCAGCCCTCTGCCATCATCCCTGCTCCGCGAAGAGCTGAGGAAGCAGAGGTGTGAGCCAGCGCTCGTCCATCACAGCAGAGGTGTCCCCACGCCGCCGCCACCTGCTCCGGCCACCTTGGCAACCTGCTGTGGCCGCTTCCCGGGGGGAATTTTGCCTCTTCCCGGGGGGAATTCTGCCTCTTCCTGCCCCTGGGCTGCAGCTCCTCTCTCTCAGTTTCCCCTCTGGCCCATCCTGGGCTGGGGCAGAGCTCACTGTCCCCTCTCCAGTGGGGCTTTGGAGCTGATTTTCTGAGCCCGGGGGTGCAGAGGACCGATAGGCACTGCCTATCCCAGCGTGGTGCTGGGGACTCGCCAGCTGGGCAGGGCTCTTCACGTAAAATCAAGGACACTGGGAACGCTGTGGGATGACCACAGCAGTCCCATGATAGGAGGACAGCCCTGACTTGTCCCCAGCCTGGTGGCCGGCCTTGCTTGAAGTGAAGGCTGAGGGAGGGTCTTTGTCCCAGCACGGTGGCACAGAGGTGGCACATCCACAGCACCCAGCAAGGCTCCAGGATCTCTGGTTCTCAGCTCCGAGCTGCAGCCCCCAGCGAGGCCCAGGGCCTCATTCCAGGGTTTTTTTGGGAGCAGAGTCTGCCCTGATCCTGCATCGGGTGCAGGAGGAGCAGCCCTGGGGACGGGAGCTGCAGGAAAGGGACGTTCTGCTCCGTGCCGGTGGGGTGAGGGGGCTGCTGGTGACCCCACGGGGGGTTTGGGCTGGGAAGGAGTTTGCTGGTGTGGGAGAGCATCACTCCGGGCACGGCAGGGACCCTGTGGAGCAGCAGCAGCATTCCCAGCAATCCTGGCTCATCATCGTGTGATATTTAAGTGGCAGAAAAGAAAATAAAGCAGGGGAGGGTGGGATGAGGATGAGCTGGAGGGAGGGGAGGAGCTGCCCCCCTTCCCTCCCACACCTCCCCACGGCTTGGGGGGACCGGGTGGGCTGGGGTGACGCTGCTGGGGGGCCAGGCTGGGCTTTGAGGGGGGGGACACCAGGGAAGGAGGACGACGTGTTCTGTGACAGGCTCGAACGTGACTCAACGTCACCTACTTTCCACCACGACAACTTCTGCTGCTGCATCTTCTCCGTGCAAATCTGGGGCTCGGGGAGCTCCAAACGTGCCTGTGCAGGGGGGTCCAGGGTAGGGGCCATGAGGAGGAGGAGGATGAGCTTCTTCGCCCTTCCCTCCCCTCCTGAGCTGCCTCCGAGGGCGCGTCCACCCGGGGGAAGGGAGCACCGAGAGCCCTGCAAAGCCACTCTTTTATTAATTGAATATTCAATTTTCAAAATAACCTTGAGGAACTAAATGAAGAGGCTGGGAAGAGATAGCTAATTGTCAGCTGCACCTGCTCGGCACACAACCACGAAAATGCTGCTTCCAGCTTCCTTCCAGCCCACTCACACAATTTAGAGGATTTTTTTCCCTCCCCGAGCCGTTTATGTCAGTGCAGAGGGCACAACAGCCTGGCAGGGCATGAGGAGCAGCCTGGGCACCATTGTGGGGTGTGAGGGGCAGATGGGGCTGGGAAAGCTGCGGAGTGGCTCGTCTGCCCCCGGGGGATGATGTTTTGTAGGGCTGGGAGGGCAGGTGGAACGTGCAGGGGGCAGGCAGGGGTGTGTGGGTGCTGCAGCTCAGGGTGCCAGGCTACCAGGGCTGGCAGGGTTTGGGGCATCCTGCACCCCAGCGTGTCCCCAGAGTCACCAGGCAAGGCTGGGGCCCTGCTCCGTGACTGCCCACAGGGCTGGCTTCTCCCTCCTTCCCTTGGGCAACTCCCCTGCACCAGAGCCACATCCTGAGCCTGCCCTCACTCTGGAGAAGCCCTGGCGTCCCTCTGTGCCAGCTGTCTCCATCCAAGGGGCAGCAGGAGCAGCGTGACTGCTCTTCCTGGGGGTCCCGAGCCCCCCAGCCTGGCCCTCCTGGGCACCCTGACCTCCTCCAGCCTGGGCATCCCGGGGGGTGCTGAAGTTCCCCAGCGTGGGCATCCCCAGTGTGGTCATTGAGGGAATTCTGAGCCCCCCAGTCTGGGTGTCCCAGGGGTCCTGAACCCTTCCAGCCTGGACATCCCAGGGATTTTGATCCCAGCTGGGCATCCTGGTGGCTCTCATCCCCTGCTCTCCCAGGACATCCCAGGAGTTCTGAGCCACCCCAGCTTTTTTATTCCAGGTGTTCTGAATGGCCCCCCCAACCTGGCCAAACTGGGGGTTCTGCCCCCCCCATCCTGGCCATTCGATGGTTCTGAGCCCCCCCAGCCTGGGCACTCCGGGGCAGAGCCCGCCCTGCCCACCGGAGCCGGCAGCTGCCGGAGCCTGGGTCACCTCTGCGGCCGCTGCAGCGATGCCCGATGCCCGGCAGGGCTCCGCTCGCACGGTGGCAGGGAATGGGCAGCATCCTCCGGGAGAGCCCGGCCCCGGGGGCAGCCGGCCCGGGCCAGATGCTGCCTGTCCCCGGCCGCGCTCTCTCCGACTCGCTGGCTGCCTCCACACTTGGCTGCATTAATAATCAGCCGGCTGATGGGGAAGGATTTACCAGCTGTTTTTCATGACTCCATTGGCCTCAGATAAATCAGGGAGGGGGTGTCGCGCGGCGCTTGCCAGGGCCCTGATGGATGGTGCCGAGCGAGCGGATCGCTCACACGCTGACACTCCCGGGCTCTTGTCAGGCTGCCGGAGAGCGCGCGATTGATTAATGGCCCCAATCAAGCGGGCAGGAATCGCCGGGGTGGTACCCAGCCCTCGCCCCCTCCCCAGCATCGCCCCGCCCCGGCTCTGCCCCGCGCGGGGGCTGCTGCAGGGACCCCCTCCCGCTCCTCCCCAGCTCTCCCAGTTTGCCCAGCTTGCCCAGCAGCCGGGCTGGCGTGGGCAGCTCCGCCAGGCGCGGCTGCAGGATGGAGATTAGCTCTAAAGAGCTGAGCACACACAATATTTCCAAAGCAATTGCAAGCGAAGCAGGGAGCAGCTGTGGGCTGAGCAGCCCTGCCTCCCTCAATTCCGGCAACATCTGGACGCGGCAGCTGTGCCGGCGAGTGAAACCTGTTCGGGGCGAGGGGGAAGGGTGCGGGACCCCAGCGCTTGTGATGGGAAACCTGCCTCCGGCTCCAGGTCTCTGCCGGCGGCGGAATTCTCCAGAGGCACCATCCCCTCCTTGTGCTTCAGGGCAGGGGGCGGGGGAGCCCCTCCTGCACCCATCCCGATTCCCTGGGAGCTGGGGGAGCCCCTCCTGCACCCATCCCGATTCCCTGGGAGCTGGGGGAGCCTCTCCTGCACCCATCCCGATTCCCTGGGAGCTGGGGGAGCCCCTCCTGCACCCATCCCGATTCCCTGGGAGCTGAGGGAGCTCCTTCTGTACCCATCCCGATTCCCTGGGAGCTGGGGGAGCCCCTCCTGCACCCATCCCGATTCCCTGGGAGCTGGGGGAGCCCCTCCTGCACCCATCCCGATTCCCTGGGAGCTGGGGGAGCCGCTGCCCTGGGACCGCAGCACATGGAACAGCGCTCCCTGCTCCAGCTGGTTCATGGTCCCTGTGGGGCAGGACCCCCCCCGCTGGGTGGGTGCTGGGGAGGGTGGGCGTCCCAGAAGGCGATGGGGGTCTCGGTGGAGAGCCAGGCTCTGCTCCGACCCTCTGGGCAGCATTCCTGGGGCTGGAGGATGTTTTAAAGGAGAACTTTCCTTCGAGCCCAACCCCGGGGGGATGTTGTAGCTCAGGGATTGCAGTCGGATATGAGGGGCTGCTGTAGCCTCCTCGGGAGCGCGGGGGCCCCAAAAGCAGGGTCCCCAATGCAGCAGACCGCGGCACTGTCGGTGGGAGTGCTGGAATGTGAGCGTGGGGTGGCTGGTGCCACCTCCCAGCCCCGCGTGGGCCAGGGCAGAGCGAGCTGCTGGCACACCGGATGCTTCCCGTGTCCCTCTGCCCTGCTCTGGGGCACTGGGGGGCAGTGCCAGTCCCCACTGAGCCCCACGGCCCTCCTGGGGACAGTCCTCAGGGTCCCGAGGCAGAGCCCATGTCCTGGTGCCAGCCCTTCTGTCCGTGCCAGGGAACAGCGTGGCACCAAGGAGCGGCTGCGCTTCGCAGGGCTTGCAGAAAACCTCCTGGAAGCCCAAACAACTGAATTATTCAATTTAATTTGGGGGCAGGACCAGCGGCGCAGGTGGCAGCGCTGCCCCTCTGGGCACAGCAGCTCCCAGCTCCGCAGGCTCCGTTCCCCTCTGTGCCCCCCGACACCCGGACGGGCTCTGCCTGTGCCCCTGGGAGCCGCCACCGCTCCGGGATGGGATGTGTGGGTGCGAGGGGCAGGGGAGGCGCCGGAGGGGGGCCGTTTCCCCGGCCATCCCAGGGGACAGCTTCAAGCAGGAGCCCCGTGCCCACCCGTGGGCACTCCGTGGGGCTGCAGCTCCTCGGTGTCCCCAGCTGCGGACAGGCAGTGCCATCCCTGGCCAAACGGGCTGGTGGAGGGCACAGGCAGTGCCCAGGTCAGCCAGCCCTCCCTGGGGACGGCAGCCGGGTGCCTTGCCCGGGTGATTTGATCCCAGTCCCTGCCTGCTCCGGGCGGACGTGCCCGGCTCTGATCGCTGCTGCCTCGTGGTTCCGCACGGGGCTGGTGAAATATTTACAGCCCACTCCGCTTTGAAGTGTGCTGTGCTCCCGGCCCCCTCCCCGCAGCTCCTCGGGGCGCGGAGCTCGGTCCCACTGCGCCAATCCCATGGGATAAGCCATGTCACATCCCACTGAGCCCACCGGCCCTGCTCCTGCCCTCCCGTGCTGCTCAGCCTCCTGGCACGGGGGAAAGAATGCCACGGTGCCAGCCAGGGGCATCTCCCATCCTTGGAGCGCTGTGCCTGCTCACACAGATCTCCATGCCGCACCCGTGGCTTGCCGTGCTGTGCTCCCGCCCCGCTCTCATCCCACTGAGTCAGGGATCAGCGCTGGGCCCTGCACGGAGCTGGGAAAGGCCCGGCAGCACGGGGTAACTCTGCCCCTCGCTGCCAGCCAGCTCCTGCTCCAGCAGCAAGGCCAGCACATCGGGAAACGGGAGCTTCTGTGGACACTGAGCAGGAAACCGGGACAGCCCGTGGGCAGCGAGCGTGGCACTGCTCCCTGCCGCGGCTGTGCCCTGCGTGCTGCCAGCTGTGCCCGCTGGCACTGGCTGTCCTTGTCCCTGGGGTGCTGTGAAGGTACCAGGAGTGAACCCAGCACTGCCACCACCCCTGAGCACGGGATCCGGGGTGTGCTGGATGTGCAGCTGTGCCTAGGCTGCAGGATGGACTTGGAGCCTCACAGTGGGAAATCATGGAATTGTTGAGGTTGGAAAAGTCCTCTAAGATAACTGAGTCCAACATTAACCCAGCACTGCCAAGTCCAACACCAAACCAAGTCTCCAAAATCCTTCACCTTCCCAGGGTGATTCTGGTGAGCCTGGGTGCTCTCCATGAGGGCGTCCCCTCTCTCCTCCTGCCGATGGCCCTGCAGAGCCACCAAGCACACCCTGGGCATGGGGTGCTCCAGCTCATTGCGGCTTTGCTCTGCTTTGGCACAGGCACCTTTGGGGCTGGCACCCAAACTGGACTCTGTGGGAAGCCAGATTTGGCAGATGCAGCTGCCTCCCTACGCTCCCCACCTGCCTGCTGGGGTCTCTGCCTCACCTTCTCTGGGGTCTGGTGATGTCCCCAAACACGAGACCGAGTCCCTTCCACCCTGGGAGCCTCAGTGATGCCCTTTCCACTGGGGGGATCTGCCCTGCCCCCCATTCAGGTCAGAAAACACAAATGGAGACCACCCAACCATTTGGGATGCATGGGCCGTACCTGGGGCAGGGCTGGGGGAGCATTTGGGGTGTCCCCACGCCCCACAGGTGGCCATGGCTTTGCCAGCCCTCTGGAAGGGGCATTTCCCCGCCTCACCCTCCAGCCTAAGCCTCTGGATTTTGGGAGGGCTCTCCCTGGGGTTCAGGAGGCTCCTGCCAGCCCTGATGCCCACCCGGAGTGGGAAGGGCATCCCATGCAGAGTCAGGCATGGAGTGGGATTGGTGCTCATCACAGTGCCCTGGCATGGGAGAGGAGCAGAGCGGAATTCCCGGATTTCTGGGTTGGCTGCAATGAAACCTCGCATGGCTGCAAAGGGAATTCAGCGCCTCTGGAACAAGGTTAAATCAACAGCTCGTGGGAGCTGCGGGAATCCCGCGGCACAAACACAAACACACACAGGACAGGGGTGGCAGTGCCCGGGCCACGCTGGTGGCACACGGTGACACAAACACACACAGGACAGGGGTGGCAGTGCCCGGGCCACGCTGGTGGCACACGGTGACACAAACACACACAGGACAGGAGTGGCAGTGCCCGGGCCACGCTGGTGGCACACGGTGACACAAACACACAGCACACACACACTTAGAGGTGGCATTTCCTGGGTGCCCGCACACCCTGTGACACCTCGGGTACACCTGGGAGGGTGACAGGTCCCCCAGCCCCCCTGTGCCCAGGTCAGGCAGCACCAGCCCAGCGCTGTCACCTCTTTGGAGGCCGGGAGTGACACTTCCAAGAGGATCGGCAGAGGCTGGAGATGTTATGGAGTTACTCTGGACACATGCCCAGGGATGGGGTGGGGACAGCCACGGTGCTGTCCTGTCCACATGGGGATGGAGTGGGAAGGATGCACCAGGAATTGTGTCCCTCCCGCAAACCATCGCTGCTCAACCCTGCCTGGAGTTCTGCAGCGCTGCTGAGGCTGCAGCAGCAGGATTTGGGGAGGAAAGGGAATTGCTTGCATGGTGCAGGGGGTTACAGAGCATCCCAACCCTGCATTGAAATCCCCCTGGGCTGGCCCCGGCCGGCCCCCAGCCCTGGCAGTGGGACACCAGCATGTGCCTGCTGTCAGCAGGACCTGCAGCACCCTCGGGAGCATTCCCAAAGAGAGCCAAGGTGCCCTGAGGTGCTGCCAGCCCAGCAGGAGGGCGAGGGGCAGGGGCCAGGCTGGGGCAGCTGCACATCCACGGGGTGCGGGGCGGGCAGGAGCGCCCCAAGGCCCGGCAAACACACCCGTGGGCTGTGCAGGGAGAGCTTTCCCAGCAGGCTGGGAGTGCTGGCACCTTTTTAGACGTTTTGTTCTCCCTGTAAATCCGTCTCCGGAGTGAGCGTGGTCGATTGATTTTGTGCTGTGCTGTGCAGGCAGCACCTGCTCCTGCTGCCTGAGTGGGGACCCCGCACCCAACACCGGGCCTGGAGCACCCCCCGGCACCCAGGGAGGTGGCAGGCAGGGGACAGGGACTGGGGGGTCTCGGGGCTGTCACCTGAACGGGCTGGGAAAGCGGGATGGGTGGAGGATAAGGGAGAGAGAAGTGGGAAGGAGGAATATGTGGGAATGGGGGTGTGGATGCTTCCCAAACCTGCAGCTGAGCCACAGGGTGTGGAGAAAGGCAGGGTCCCAGCAGAGAGGGGACCAGGAATGTCCCAGCTGACACTGGGATCAGCTCTGGAATGTGGCTGGGTAGGATGGAGATGGAGCTGAGTGGTGCAGGACAGGGACTGCAGGTGACCCATCCCGGCAGGATGAGGATGCTGCTGTCCCTCACCCAGCGCTCCCCACCCCTCCGTGGGGTGGTCCGGAGGGCGGCACGACACAAGTGACCCCCCGGTGCCGCTGCCGCTGCCCCGAAGGCCGCGGGGCCGGCGGTGGCTCGGCGGGGACGCGGCGGGGCTGCCGGGGAGCCGCTCCCCCGTAATTGCGGCGTGTTTGCTGCGCTGCCGCTTTGCCATGGCAACGCCTGCCTGGCGCGCCGCAGCCTCGCAGCACAGATTGTTCCGAAAGGTCACCGCCGAGGGGCGGGGGGCTCGGCAGGCGCGGCCGGCACCGCTCCGGATTCACGAAACGGGGAGAGGGAAGGGACTCACAGCCCCTTCTCGGGAATTGATGGCACCAGGGGACGGTGCTGTCCCGGGACGAGCCCTCCGGGGTGGCTGAGTTGCTGCAGGGAAACTGGGCACTGGGCATGGCGGTGGGACACGGCTCTGTGGGGCAGCGCGGGGTGTGGGGCAGCCTGCGGGAGCATGGGGTACCACGGGATGTGGGACAAGGATGGCACAGGCAGCGCCAGCCCCACGCTCCTGGTTTGTTGGGAGTTAGAGGTGACCCAAAGCAGCGCTTTGTCCATCTGGATGGGTGGCAGTGCCGCTGGTGCCCCCGTGGCTCCCTCCTGAGCCTGGCACAGCACTGGCTCCCAGCACAGCCAGGGCTGGAACAGCGCTCCTGTGCCCACTCCTATCCCAACACAAGCTTGGGAGGGACAGCCCATCCCAAACTGCGGTGCCACCGAGTTTTGGGAGCTCTCCTGGCTCTGGATCAGGCAGCTCAGCACGAATCCTGCCAGCCCAGCACAAGCTGCCGGTGCTTGGGTGCCCGCCTGGCCAGGGGGGCACGGAGAAGGAGCCAAGGACCTTGCATTCCCTTTTCCAGGACCACCTCCTTGCCCCCTGCAGCCTCGCCAGCGCCCGGGGAGCCATTGGGGTTAAATATTCAGGAGCACTCGCTGTGCACATTTTGTAAAGATCAAGCGGCTCCCAGGCCCGGCAATTCCCTTCCCCTGCTGCCGGGGATGTTCCTTAATGAGTTTGCAGAATGATACATTTTTAAAGTCATTATTTCCGGCCACGTTCAAAATTCCAGCATTTCCTCTGCTCCAGTTGCTCCGGCGGCCGCCCCGCTGTGCCCCTCCCTGGGGACCTGCCCCACCCGGGGACACGGAGGGGGCACCCCACAGCGACCTGGGGATGGGGCACGGGGGCTGCGGGCATGGGGCAAGGAGGGGACCCTGACGGGACCTCCAACCCATCTCCTCCCTGTGCTGCCGGGGGGTGCCTGGGGACACAGATCCCAGTCCTGTCCGGGGACATGGGGACACGGATCCCGATCCTGTCCGGGGACATGGACCCCTGTCCTGTCCGGGGGGTGCCTGGGGACACGGATCCTGGTCCTGTCCGGGGACATGGGGACACAGATCCCTGTCCTGCCTCATGACAGTGGGAATATTGATCCCTGTCCTTCCTGGGGACGTGGGGGCACTGATCCTTGTCCATCCCGGGTCTCAGGGACACTGATCCCTGCCCTGCCTGGGAAAAGGGAGGTGTGGGAATATTGATCTCTGTCCTTCCTGGGGCTTGGGGATGCTGATCCTTTCCCTGCCTTGAACCATAAGGGCACTGATCCCTGCCCTGCCTGGTGAAAACTGGGGTATCGATCCCTGTCCTTCCTGGGGCCATGGGGACACTGATCCCTGCCCTGCCTGGGAACATCGGGGCATGGAGTTATTAATCCCTGTCCTTCCTGGGGCCGTGGGGGCACTGATCACTGTCCATCTGGGTCTCAGGGACACTGATCCCTGCCCTGCCTGGTGAAAATCGGGATATCGATCTCTGTCCTTCCTGGGGCCATGGTGACACTGATCCTTGCCCTGCTTTGGGACATGGTGAGACCGATCCTTCCCCTGCCATGGGACATGGGAGCACTGATTCCTTCCCTGCCTGAGGCCATGGGGACACTGATCCTGTCCTAGTGGAAATAGGAATATTGATCCATGTCTTGCCTTGGGCCATGGGGCGTTGATCCCTGTCCTTCCTGGGGCCATGGGGCACTGATCCCTGTCCTTCCTGGGGCCATGGGGCACTGATCCCCGCCCTGCCTAAGGGTATGGACACATGGATCCTTGCCCTGCCTGGGGCCATGAGGACACGGATCCCTCATGGCAATGGGGATATTGATCCCTGCTCTGTCTGGGTCACAGGGACACTGATCCCTGCCCTGCCCAGGGCCATGGGACGATGCCGATCCCGTCCTTGCTCTGGGGGCAGCACGGGCAGTGCAGCACAGCTCCCTTGGCAGGCTGTGCCAGGCAGGTGCAGGGGCCCAGCGCTCCCCCTGAGCCCCCCAGCAGCTGCCCCCCGCTAATTGTGGGTCTGCCTGCACTTAATCACAGCCTTGGGAGCAGCCGGAGGGAGCAGCAGCTGGGAAGTGCCATGGAAACCGCCCGGGAGCTGCACCCGGGCTGGGCGAGGGGCTCTGGGACCCAGCAGCTGCTTCCTGCATCCCTTCCCTCCACACCGCCCTGCTTTCCCAGCACAGCGTCCCTGCTCCCAGCCCCTCTCCAGCGTTCCCTCTCTCCCCCTGCCCACCCCCCTCTTTCTGCTTGGGAACACACAGGATTTTTTCAGGTTTGACCAGATATTTCAGCTCTGGGAGGGCTGAAACCCGAGGCACCGAGGCTTTGGTGCAGCAGCTGGGGATGAGACTTGGCACAGAAATTTGGGAACTGGCCCTGATGTCCTGATGTGCTGCCCTCCTGTGTCACCTGCACGTGTCCCAAACCTGTCCCAAATCCTCCCAAATCCTCCACCTGGATGTTGGCAGCTGCCCCTTGGCCGTGAGCTTTGTGCTGGCAGGTTCTGCCTGTCAGCTTCAGGACCCTGGTCCAGGGAGGATTCCAGGGCACCAGGCCCCCGTGGTGCCAGCCTGGTGCTGGGTGACCCCTGCCTGCTGCAGAGTCACCTCTGTGCTGTGGGGCTGGGTGTACCTGGGGGAGTTACCCCAATTCTCATCCCTGTCACAGGAAGAACCCCCCGGGGATGATGTGCTGGAAATGGGGGCCTGCCTGGAGCTGCAGGGAGGGCAGGGCAGGCAGAAAATTCCAGGGATCGCCACCTTCTCCCTCCCCACTGCCAGCCTGGGCCAGTGAAGGTATTCTGGAACAAACCAGGATGTGCTTTTAGGGACATTTCTCAGCTTTTAGGGACATTTCTCAGCTTCTCCAAGGCCTTGGAAGCTGCTGGATCCATAACTTCCCCACATGGAGTATGGCAACTCTGGAAGAGGTTCCTGTGGGCAGGAGGACCTCTGTAGGCAGCTCACCCAGCCCAGGGAGGGGACCTGGGGGCTTCATTGTCACCTGCAGCCCCACACGGGGTGTCCCCACATGTGGCCATCGAGGTGGCAGCGCGAGAATCACCTGGGAGGTGCCACCAAACTCCGAGCCCCACGGGCCGTGTCCGGCGCTGTGGCCTGGGGGCCACCAGGGCCAGCTGGGGGACACCAGGGCCAGCTGGGGGACACACCTGGCTCATGGCAGGCTGTGGGATCAAACCCTGGCACGTCCAGAGTGGCTAGGAGTGGTGCTGGGTGGGACACAGCTCGTGGCAGAGCCAGGGCTGGTGGTGCCCTGGGAGGGTGGGCGGGTGGCAGGGCTCGCTTGGGGCACCCCTGGCTACTCAGCATCCCTGGGAGGTGCCCGGGCTCCATTATCCGTCCAAAAACTGGGTGGCAACACCAGCACTGGTGGCCTGCGGAGGGATTTTGGAAGCATTCCTCTCACAGGAGTGCGTCCCATCACTGCCCGTGGATGAGGATGGACACCTCGGTGCTGCTCCAGAGGGGCGCGGGTCGAGGCCATCAGGTGGGGGCTCTCTTGTCCCACGGATCCGGGTCCGGGCTGGGGACACCGCGAGGGCTCTGCAGCCGTAGCTCGGAAGCACTGCCTCGAGATGGAGCGATACCGGCGTCGCCTCCAGGCCCTCGGTAAATTATCTCGCCTCGATGTTCATTAATCAACAATTCTTATGTAAACAGACACATCCCGAGCCTCTGCTTCCCGTCACCTTGGCAACAGCACTGAGCCGACCCTCGCTCGGGATGTGCTCCGGGCTCCCACCTGGGCCACAGCTCCGCCTGCAACTTTTTGCCTGCTCCCTTCTCCTCTAGTCTTCAGGCCCCTGGGCCTCCACAGCTTTGGATCCTGGGCCTCCCCATCCCTGAATCCTGGGCCTCCCTATTGTGAGATCTGGACCTCCCCATCATTGTTCCCTGGACCTTTGGATTGTTGGATCCTGGACTTCCCCATCATTAAATCCTGAACTTCCACATAATTTGATTCTGGATCTCTTCATTGCTGGATCCTGGACCTCCCAATCATGGGATCATGGTCCTCTCCAGCACTGGGTCCTGGACCTCCCCACCATTAAATCCTGGAGTTCCCCATCATTAGACGCTGGATGTCTCCATTGCTGGATCCTGGATCTCCCAATCATGGGATCCTGGACCTCTCCACCACTGGATCCTGGACCTCCCCGTCTCCAGGAACTGGAGCAGGGAAGCAGCAGCCTGAGTGCCACCCCATGCACAGCCAGGACCTGCAGAACACATCCCACAGGGATGGCTGCTGGATACAGGAATTTGGCAGCGCCCCAAAGCCCCAGCCAGGCTCACAGGCTGCGTGGGCAGTGACCATGGGGTGCATCCCTGAGCCCTCCCCAGCCTCTCCCTGTTATCCCTGTCCGGAGGGTCTCTCTGGGAAGCCCTCCCAGTGGATATCCTGTCCTGCTGCGTCCTCTCCTGGGACAAAACCAAGTCCCTGAGCTCTCTGAGGATCCAGCAGGAGCTGCCAGAGCAGCAGGGCACTGCTGCTTCCTGGGGCTGCCCCACAGCAGGACAGCTCCGGCATGGAATAGGAAAGCCCTGCGTGGGAGCTGATAGAAGCCGGAGGAGCCCAAGTCATTTAAGGCTGAAGAGAAATGTTAAAGACAGCAGGAAAAGCAAACATTAGTGGTAGCCATGCGGCTGAGGGGAATAGGAAGGGCTTTTACAAATATATCAAGGGGAAAAGGAAATACTGGAGAGTCAAGACAAAGTAGGCCCATTAATAAATGAGGAAGGATATTAAATTAATGATGATCCTCAAATGGCTGAGTTAGTGAACTACTTATTGAGAGCTGCCTTTAACAAGAACAACAAGGCAAAGTGGCTGAGACAATCAGAAAGTGGTCGAGGATGCTGGAATTGTCCTACTTGGAGCGAGGGGACGGGGCAGCTGGGCTATGAGCCCCGGGTGGGGTTGAGCACCCCATCCATCTTTTTCCTGGCAGGAGCAGAGGGAATGAGCGTCTGGAGCAGCCGGTGCCTGGCAGAAGGCCCAGGGTGAATGAGGGGTCTGGGGGGGGACCCCCTGGCTCCTGCCCTGGAGTGGGATGGGACCATGGCAGAGCTGGAAGGGAGAGTCCCCAAGTGCAGCCTTTGGTGTGTGGATCCGGGCTTGGGGACTGCCAGGGAACAGCTCCTGTGCAGCCTGCAGTGGAATGAGGAGGGAGAAGGGGTTCAGGATGGGTCAGAGACCTCCTGGTTCGTTCGAGTTTGTCCTTGGAAAATCAGGTCCTCCAAGCTGCCCTGCCACTGTTTATCCTCCTTTTCACTTGCACGGGATCAACTGGTGGCTGCCCAGCCAGAGGCTGCTCCTGTGCCCACAGGAAAAGCTTTGGGAAGAAGAATTTCTGTCCTTCTACAAAGAGAGAAATACCCAAAACCCCTTGGCTGCTGCTGGCTGGAGAGGGCTGGTTGGACCCCCGGGATCAAATCAGGACAGGATTGATCCCTGCTCATGCATCCCCTGGGCACTGTGGATCAGTTCCCTGGGCTGGAGCCCAGGCAGCCTGAGGGATGGCTGGGACAGTGTCCCACGGATGGGATGTGTCCCTTTCTCTGTGGTGCATGTCCCAAACATGGGGAAAGGTGTTTGGTGTCCACCTGGGGATTTCCAGCTGGGTCCTGGGGGGTGGGATGAGGTGGGACAGGAATGGACAGAATGGGACAGGACGGGACGGGACGGGACGGGATGGGATGGGATGGGATGGGATGGGATGGGATGGGATGGGATGGATGCACACCCCTCAGGGGGGCTGGGCAGAGATGTGGGACCTCTCCTGAGACCCTGGGGCTCAGCACACCCCACCCAGCCCCTCCTGCCCTGCCTGGAGGAGCTGCAGGAGCCCCGGGGCTGCAGAGGGCCGAGGGCTGATCCTTGCCTTTCGCCCCACACCGGGAGCTGCCCGGTGGCCGTGCCCAGCCGGCAGCATATCCCGTGGCCGGGCCATCTGACAAAGGGCTCTGTGGGGGACAATGTCCGGGAAACGAGGGCCCTCGTCAATGTTTTATGGGCCCGGGGCTCCCCAGGGTGTGTTTACGGGGCAGTAAATGAAAGCACTCAGCCAAGTGACATTTGTGTTCTGCAAATGCGATTATTATGCATGATTAGCAGCCAAGTGCACTGCAAAACCCACGCTGGCGGCGCGGGAGGGGCCCTGCCCGCGGCTCCGCGCCCCGGGAAACTCCTGCTCCCCACAAAAGCCTCTCCGCGGGACAGCAGCGAGGAGGAGCCGAGCGCCAGCACGGGCGGAGGTGCCGGGACCACCCCGCTGCCCCTCGGCCGGCGCTTCCCCGATCCCTGCCCGCTGCAGAGGGACCATGCCAGCCGAGGAGTTAAAAGATTCCCTTCCCAGCTGCCAGCCCGACTTTCCAGAGGAATGCATCCAAACCCACTTTTTAGCTTTAATTATTTATCTGTAACCAATTTGGCAGGAAAACCAATTAAACGAGTGGGTGATTAATGACCTGCTGATTTGCACAGGTACCTAATTTAAATGTCTATATAATATACAAGCACATTTTGGAGATGCTTTGATGGCTCGGGTCAGTCCCTGGCTGCTGGGTGGGTGTTTAAAGGGTCACTCTGTGGTGAGCCAGTGCCGGAGCATTCCATGCTTCCCGACAGCTCCAGGAGCATGGGAGGGCTGTTGATCCCAGAAATCCCACTGGACTTTCTCCCTGGCCAGTGTGCTCACCACGTCTCCTTTGCCAGTGTTTCTCGCTTGGAAAACCGACCCGGATGGGAAGGAGCCGACGGGACAGGAGGATGCTGTCCCCTGGGAAAGCGCCCTGTGCCAGGGGCAGACAGGCTGGAGCTGGTGCCACCCTGTCCCCTGGGACACCGGGCAGGGGTTTGTGCAGCTTGAGCCGGTGCTCACACCTCGGCCGGGCACAGATTGGGATTGTCACCACCCAGAGCCACCCAGGCTCTTCCCTCGGCTCCGTGAGCTCCGGGCATTCCTGTTCTCCCTCCCACCACCCATCCTGGCTGCTCTGCTCTGTGCCCAGGCACTGCCCGTCAGGGGGGTGGGTCTGCAAGCGGCCTCCCGGGCATCCCTGGTGCCACCGGGCTGTGCAACACCTTGGTGACACCTTGGATCAGCCCTGGGTCCCAGAGGGACACACTCCCTGGAGATGGACAGCAGCATTTCCAGTTTTTCCAGGTTTTTTCCTCACTGCTGGGGCGAGCCAGAGCCGAGGCCAAGGGCTGCCAGACCCCAACGTCTCTCCGTGTCCCTGCTTGGCTCAGACACCCCGGGGATGGAGCTCCCCCCGGGAACAGGGAGGAGCAGGGAATGGGCCCATTGTTGAGGTAGGAATGGTGAATCCATTAATCTTTAGGAATACAATTCACCGTGCAAAACAGAAGAGGAAAAGAGACACCTCATTTGTTATCAGGTGCATTGTGAGAGTCAGGTTCTTTAATTATCTCACCAAATTCTACAGCCCATTCATCAAGTGCCACCACCAGGCTGCCGAGATTGCCACCCACAGGCCATCTGGGCACTGCCAGGGAGCCGCCAGCCCCCAGGCACGGTGTCCTGCAGGCACAGGGGATGCTGGGGATGCTCCTTGTCCCTCTGGAGCCCCCTCAGGGCTCCCTGCCCTGGAATTCACCTCCTGGATGCACAGGCAGCCCAGCACTGCCCAAAGTGTGGTCATGGAATCACAGAATCATGGAATATCCTGAGCTGGAAGGGACCCACAGGGATCACTGATCCGACTCCTGGCCCTGCACAGCCCCAACAATCCCACCCTGTGCCTGAGAGCGTTGTCCAAACACTCTGGCAGCCTTGGGACCATTGCCTGAGCAGTCTTGTCCCCTGCATGGAGAGATGGCAGCCAGGCCAGGGACATTGTTGTGTCCATTGGGGTTTATGGAAAAGAGGGAGAGTTACTTTTTTCCACAGGCAGGCAGCGATAGGACAAGGGGGAGTGGTTTTAAACTAAACCAGGAGAGATTTAGTTGGGATATTGGGAAGGAATTGTTCCCTGGGAGGGTGGGCAGGCCCTGGCACAGGGTGCCCAGAGAAGCTGTGGCTGCCCCTGGATCCCTGGAAGTGCCCAAGGCCAGGCTGGACACTGGGGCTTGGAGCAGCCTGGGACAGTGGGAGGTGTCCCTGCCCACGGCACGAGTGGGATGGGAGGAGCTTTAAGGTCCCTTCCAACCCAAACCATTCTGGGATTCCAGAATTCTGTGGCATGGCAGCATTCCCAGGGAGAGGCCAGAGGAAGGTGATTGGGAGTGATGTCCCGTGCTCCAGTGCCTTGAGAATTGCTGTGGGATGAGGGAATCACCTCCCACCCCAGGGCAGGGCCTGGGACTTGCCCATCCCAGCGCTGGTGAAGGTGCAAGGCCCTTACAGTCCCCAGTGCCTGCGTTTGGCTTTATCCAGGCTACAGCTGAAGCTTCCCCTCCTTCCTGCCTTCCCAGGTCCAGCAGCTCCCTGCCAGGGTGGCAGCCGTGCCCCAGGGAGCTGGCAGGATCCTGGGATTTGGGGATCCATGGTTTCCTCTGGCACAGTTCCGTGCAGGCCTGGCCAGGGGCACAGTTCTGAACAGGAGGGCTCCAGAGGGTCAGGAGGGGATGGACACAGGGAAGCAGAGGATGGCCATGGCAGCAGGTGCAGGAGGGAGAAAGATGGAAAGGAAAGGGATCTGTGGTGCTGGGAGGGCAGGAGCCTGTCTGGGATACATCAAAAGCCAAGCTGGAGTGGTTTTTATAAGAGCAAAGAGAGCTGGGGGAGATCCCTGCTGGGGTAAATGATCCATCAGGAGAAATCCAGGAAGGCCAGAGGTGGCTGCAACCCAGGGGTGTGGTTGAGGTGTGGGTGTGCAGCCCTGGGCCCCTCAGCCCTCAGCAGGGCAGCTCCTCCTCCACTGCCCTCCAGAATCCCTGTGGGAGCATCCCAGAGGATGGAGCCGAGGGAGCAGGGCTGGGAGTTCTCAGGGAGGGCTGGACCGGGCTCCTGTCCCCGCCACCTTGCCCCAAAGCTCCTGGGAGGAAAACTGGTTCCGGTCCATCTGGAGTCCAGATCGGCTCGGCTGGGTGAGTAATGCGGGAGTGGGAGGAAGGCAGACATCTCCTGCAATTCCCAGCAGCGAGGAGGAGAGAACACACTATCCTGGGAGCGCAGATGGGGTGGCACCGCACCGAGCAGGGAGAGGGGGCTGGGATTCCCAAACCTCCTCTTTGTCCCTTTTCCAAGGGGACAGGGAGGAAACCCCCTGGCGGGGCCGCAGGGTGGTCACGGCGCAGGGTCCCGTGGCCTGGGTGATGTCCCACGTCACAGCTCTGCGGTGGCACTTCGGCTGAAGCCACGGCTGGGGCCAAGGGAGGGAAAGGAGCTGAGGATGCCCTGAGCAAACCTCGCCGTGGTGTGAAATCTGCAGCAGGAGCCTCCTCGCCGAGGCCACGCGCAGCTGGCGTGAGAGCAGGGAGGGACGTTCCAGCAGCGCTGGCACTGAAATCACCTCTTCTCCCCCGAGGTGCCAAGCGAGGTTATTTTAAGGCCTGACACAAAGCCAGGCTGCCCCTGGGTGCAGTGGGCACACACAGGACGAGAAGCAGGGATCAGGAGCGGGATGTGTCCCCTCCGGGACGTCGCGACATCTCATCAGCATCACTCAGCCCCGAGCCTGTGCTCGGTGACTTTGGGACAGGGACACAGAGCTGCCCTGTGGTGTGTTTCACTCAGACGTGGCCCACGGGGCTGTGATATCCCGAGGGGAATGCCCTTATCCAAGCGCTGTCTCCTCCAGCCTGGGCTGCAGCGGCAACGTGATGCAGAAGCCAAGTGTCTTTTGCTATGAATATTTGTTCTTTTCTCTTTTTTTTTTCTTGGTCAAACGAAAACATTTCTGCAGGGAATGACTGTGACTGATTACATTTGTCAGGGTTTTTATCAAGCAATTGAAAGAGCTGGAGATTTTTTGGAAACCAAATAAGTGAAATATTTTGGCTGGTCAAAATTGTTTCCAGTAAAAATCCCCAGAAAACGCGGTGAGAAACCATTGTAGAAAATTTGCAGCACAAATTAAAATGTGTTTTTTCAAGGGAAAACAGCTCTAGGGAAAACAAATTTCTTAGCACCATTGGTGGAAGGATGCTCCATGCTGAAGGCATTGCTCCATGGGGTGTTTGGCTCTGGGAATGCGGTGCCAGGCCGGGGACAGTGGGGCCAGTTTTTGTCCTCGCTGCAAAATGGCTGCACAGATTTTCCTCACTTTTTCCCCAAAATGTCACCTCTAGGCCACAGGGGTGGGAGGAGGATTCCAGGAGGAGCGTGGTCTCCTGTGCACAGCGGAGGGGATGTGGTGAGGAGCCTTGGGAAAGCTCAGGAGATGCCTCAGGAAGCAGGATGCTGAAAGGATCTGGGCCATGCCACCGTGCCAGGAGGGTGCAACATTCTAGCTGCACCTCACCTTGGATGCCCACAAAAAATATAGGGCAGGTAAACAGGGTTAAAATATTCCTCAGAGTCAGGCCTGAACGTGCGGGAAAGGAGCACGGACCAGGAGGCAGCAGGAAGGTGCTGGAGGCAGAGCTGGGGTCATCACCGAGCCCGCTGTGGGCTGTGCTTTGGGGTCCCTGCATCCCTTTGGGATCTGTGCCATGTTTCCCTGGGCTCCTGCAGCAGATTTGTGGCCTCTTTGTCTCTGAGCCCTGCGTGTCCCCAGCGTGGCCCGGGCTGGGCTGATCCCTGACCCCGGCGCAGGCTGAGCTCTGTGTGGAACGAGCTGAGCTCTCCGGGTAAAAATAGCTCATGACCGTGCAAATCCCCGGCTGGATGTTAATGCAGATGCAAATAGGTGCTGGCAAAGCTGGCAGAGGAGCCCTGCCCAGCCATCCCCACCTGGAATTTGCAATGCACAGGCTGCTGGCATCTGCTGGGAGCAGAGGATTTGTTGGGCTGGGCGGCAGAGGCTCGGGAAGTGCCAGCGTGTGGGTCAGGAGGTGAGGAGAGGCAGATTCCCTATGGATCACCAGGAAGCTCCCAGGAGGAAGAGATGGCTCTGGGGAAGTGCCCAGGAGGAGGAGATGGCTCTGGGGAGGGTGCCCACCCTTCCCAGCATTGGTCCTGTGGGTGCTGGAGGTCGGCACCCCTGAATCCACCAGCACAAGGATGGGGAACAACAGAGCCACGTTGTGCTCCTGGCACCACCCGGCTCCCAGGGAGATGTGAGCGCTCCAAAAACGCCATCCTGGGACGGGGCTGAGCAGCTGTTTGGAGGCAGCCGGGTTCTCCACCCCCGAAACGCCTCGGTGCCCTGTGCCCCCGAGAAAAAGCCATTTGCCATCGCTGCTGCAACCCTGTGCATGTCAGAAATACGGCTCCTGCGGGCACAGCTCCAGTCAGGAAGAGCCAGAGCACTCCACGGGCAGAGAGAGTCATGTGAAAAATGCTCTTGTTCCCTCTTAAGATGCTCGGAAGCAGCCTGAGGGCTTTAGCACTGTGCCGCTTTGGTTTAAGTTTCTCTAATGAGGTTTGCCTTCTATTACTGTCAGGGAACATTTTTCATTGTTGAAGCCACTGTAAATGCAAAGCCTTAAAAATGAGTTTCCATTTCAGATCTGACAGCTCAGCTGCTAATGTAAAATAGAGAAAAACCACAGATCAGGCTGCCTTTTAGTGCAATTAGCCCTCCAAATGGAGCAATTTACATTGGCACACTTGTGTATCTTCCTGCAGAAGGCAGGCAAAAAAGCCTCATTACTTAAGCGCAGACCTTTATGAGCAGAAATGAGGGGAAGAGAGGAAAAACACACCAGGGCTGGGAGCGCCGGGCTGTGCCTCCTCCCTGCGTGCCGACGTGCCAGGGAGACGCGGGGCTGGGCTGGGAGCGCCGGGATCTGCTCATGGAGCTGCCTTCCCGGGCTGGGTTTGCTCATGGAGCTGCCTTCCCGGGCTGGTCATGGAGCTGCCTTCCCGGGCTGGTTGCTCATGGAGCTGCCTTCCCGGGCTGGGTTTGCTCATGGAGCTGCCTTCCCGGGCTGGATCTGCTCATGGAGCTGCCTTCCCGGGCTGGGTTTGCCATGGAGCTGCCTTCCCGGGCTGGGTTTGCTCATGGAGCTGCCTTCCCGGGCTGGGTTTGCTCATGGAGCTGCCTTCCCGGGCTGGGTTTGCTCATGGAGCTGCCTTCCCGGGCTGGGTTTGCTCATGGAGCTGCCTTCCCGGGCTGGATCTGCTCATGGAGCTGCCTTCCCGGGCTGGGTTTGCTCATGGAGCTGCCTTCCCGGGCTGGATCTGCTCATGGAGCTGCCTTCCCGGGCTGGGTTTGCACATGGAGCTGCCTTCCCGGGCTGGGTTTGCACATGGAGCTGCCTTCCCGGCCGCTTTCCCGGTGCCTCTCTGGCTGCTCGTGCCTGTCATGGAGCAGTGGGTGCGTCCCGTGCCATGGGTGTGGTGGCTGGAATGGTTCCCGGTGCCACACGCTCCGTTCCCGGTGCCACACGCTCTGTTCCCTGTGCCACACTCTCTGTTCCCTGTGCCACACGCTCCGTTCCCTGTGCCACACACTCTGTTCCCTGTGCCACACGCTCTGTTCCCTGTGCCACACACTCTGTTCCCTGTGCCACACGCTCTGTTCCCTGTGCCACACACTCTGTTCCCTGTGCCACACGCTCTGTTCCCTGTGCCACACGCTCTGTTCCCTGTGCCACACGCTCCGTTCCCTGTGCCACACGCTCTGTTCCCTGTGCCACACTCTCTGTTCCCTGTGCCACACACTCTGTTCCCTGTGCCACAAGCTCTGTTCCCTGTGCCACACGCTCCGTTCCCTGTGCCACACGCTCCGTTCCCTGTGCCACACTCTCTGTTCCCGGTGCCACACGCTCTGTTCCCTGTGCCACACGCTCCGTTCCCTGTGCCACACGCTCTGTTCCCGGTGCCACACGCTCTGTTCCCGGTGCCACACTCTCTGTTCCCTGTGCCACGCGCTCCATTCCCTGTGCCACACACTCTGTTCCCGGTGCCACACGCTCTGTTCCCTGTGCCACACGCTCTGTTCCCGGTGCCACACGCTCTGTTCCCTGTGCCACACGCTCTGTTCCCTGTGCCACACTCTCTGTTCCCTGTGCCACACTCTGTTCCCTGTGCCACACTCTCTGTTCCCTGTGCCACACTCTCTGTTCCCTGTGCCACACGCTCTGTTCCCTGTGCCACCCGCTCCATTCCCTGTGCCACACACTCTGTTCCCGGTGCCACAAGCTCTGTTCCCTGTGCCACACTCTCCATTTCCAGCGCCACACACTCCGTTCCCTGTGCCACACACGCTGCCATCCCTCCCCTGACAGAGGTATTGATGGATTAGAGGAGCTCAGCAATTTTTCAGTCCCTGCCAAAACCTGCAGTGCCCTGTTATCCTTTTTATCATGTGCGCAGGTGACTCCACCACTGGGGTGTGCCATGCCCTGGGGACGCTGTGCCACCCTGCCTCGGGGCTGTGCCGCGCCCTGGAAACCTCGCCACCCCACACAGGGCTGTGCCATGCCTTGGTGACGCTGCCTGGAGCTGTGCCATGCCCTGGGGACTCTGTGCCACCTCACCCCGGGGTGCTGTAGGATCCCAAAATGCATTCCCCGAGGCGCTGCCATTTGCTCGGCAGCACCAGCCCTGTTTGCATCCTCACTCCTCTCTCTGGCTCCGCACCTGCATCCTCAATATCCACCCAAGGCCACGGCCCCACTGCTCCAGCCTCTCTCAGAATAAAATCAGGTTTCTTCGAGGCCTCAGAGCTCTGATTCCCTCCTTGCTCCAGCCTCCTCCTCCTCCCTTTCCTGGCTCCATCTCTCCGGCTAATGAGGTTGGAACGGCTCCATACAGCAGGTCTGTGAGGAGCCCCTTCTCTGCGAGGGCAGAGCAGACCTTGGGCCCCAATCCAGCTGCCGCCAATTCCAGAGGCCCCTCTGCGCATTTATTAATCCCATTTGCAAGGACAAGAGGGAGGAGGAGGAGGAGGAGAAGGAGAAGGAGGAGGAGGAGAAGGAGGAGGAGGAGGAGGAGAAGGAGGAGGAGGCGGCAGAGGCAGGAAGGAAGGAAGGAAGGAAGGATGGACAGCTGTGGGGCAGCCTGGGAGCATCCAGGGCTGGACACTGCTGGCAGGCAGGGATAGAGATGAGCTGGAGCTGCGTGGGTGGGATGTGCCACTGCTCCAGGCAGGGATAAATCAGAATTAACTGGGCAGCTCCTGAGCTGCTTTGAACTGGGAATGGCCTGGCTGTGCTGGGGGCTCCCTGCCACTGGCCCTGCAGAGAGTGGGGCTGAGCCTGGCCTGCTGCAGCCAGGAGTGGTCACTGAGCTCAGAATTCCAGCCTTTCCACTCCATCCCATCAGCTGACCTCTCTTGCTGGGCATCCTGCACCCAAATCCGTTGCTCTTCTCACCCTTCCAGCCCTCGGCGCAGGGGTTTGATCCATGTGCTGAGCTGGCTGGAGCTGCAGTGGCCATTCCTGTGGATCCTGGCAGGATCAGCCCTGCACTTCAGGGGTTTTGGCATCCCCTGGTGTGGTGACAATGGCTTGGGGGCTCTCCCCAAAGCCCCTGTGTGGAGTGAGGAGCTGAGTTTGTGCCTCAGCATGGAGGGCACGGAGCAAGAGTGGGTGATGGTGTTGGCTCACAAGCAATCCCAGAGGCCTGCGCCGTTCCCTTTGGCCATCAGACCTGTCTCCCACCCCCAAACGATCCTGTCAAGCTGACACCACGCATTTCCCACACACCTGCACTGAGTGGCACCGGTGACACCACCTTCTCCCGGCTCCTCTGACATCCAGCCCTGAACAAGGCTCTCCGTGGCACTGCCCGGGATGGATGTCAGGCCGACCTTTTCAAACAGCAGCGTGACACCAGCCTGCTCCGCTCACCTGAAACCTCTCTGCTGCTCATCCCCACCATGGCAGCTCCACATCCCGCTCTTCCCACCTCCCGCTCCCTAGCCTCACCTCTGGCACCTGCATCCGCAGAAATCACCTCCTCATCTCCTCCTCTCTCCCAGCCAGACCCCGTGGGAGGACACAGCACGTCCTGAGCCACCCATCCGAGGATCCCAACCCCCCCGGATGCCGCAGGTGTCTGAATGCTGCTTCCCATTGTCTCTCCCGGTTGTTTTGTCCCTTTGCAAGGTTGGAAATGATCTGCTTCCCGTCCCCATCGCCGCGCTATCGCCGCTTTCATTCTTTACAGCTGCTCTCACTTTTGTCTGACGCCGCCCGCTTTTCTTAACAGGCCTCTGCTCTCCTGATTGAGGGATTGTCTCCTTGGGTGGCTGCGAGAGTATTCTTCACAGCTTGGAATTATGATTCAAATGTCTCCGTTTAAATGTGCTCTTCCAGCTGATTCAGCTCCTGATTGTTTCCAGCGTGGCGGAACCGGCCCGCTCGATGCCAGAGCATCTTCGGCGTCAGCGGGGCTCAGCTCCAGCCTCGCACCTGAGCAGCCACTGCTTTCCAGCTCGGAGATCAATTCCTCTTTATCTGCCAGGAGCGGGCTGATCCCGGCTTCCCTGTGCTGCCTGGAACGGTTTTTTTATTGAGGGTATTGATTTGTCCCCTTTGGATAGCGGCGAGTGTGAGACGCTGGCAGGACACAAGATTAGCGGAGCACTCACGCTGTCCCTCGCCTGCCGGGCAGGAGGCATTTCGGGAGTGCTGGTTTGGCTCCCAGCGGATCCAGCTCTGTTACCTGGAGCAGCCGGGCCTGCAGGGACACCTCCCACTGTCCCAGGCTGCTCCAAGCCCCAGTGTCCAGCCTGGCCTTGGGCACTGCCAGGGATCCAGGGGCAGCCACAGCTGCTCTGGGCACCCTGTGCCAGGGCCTGCCCACCCTCCCAGGGAACAATTCCTTCCCAATATCCCATCCAGCCCTGCCCTCTAGCAGTGGGAAGCCATTCCCTGTGTCCTGTCCCTCCATCCCTTGCCCCCAGTCCCTCTCCAGCTCTCCTGGAGCCCCTTTAGGCCCTGGAAGGGGCTCTGAGGTCTCCCTGGAGCCTTCTCTTCTCCCTTTGAGCACCCCCAGCTCTCCCAGCCTGGCTCCAGCCCTTGGAACATCTCCATGGCCTTGTCTGGACTCACCCAGTTCATGCCGAGTGGGCAGGGGCTGCTTCTCCTGATGTTTTGCTGATGCCCAGAGGTGCTGGCAATGGGCATCGGTGTCAGCATCCTGATGGGAGCTGCTGAGCCCTGTTTCCCCAGCCTTCACTCCAAAGACTCCCAAAATCACTGATGGCTCCTCCACATGTCCCTAGACCTGGGCCAAACCAGAGTCCAGCCTTCCCCAAGGGTTTTGCAGCTCACTGGGGCTCCTCATCCCAATGGACTTAGATGCCAGCAGTCCCCAGGTGATATCTGGGTCAGGATCCCCCATCTGCTGGTGGCCTGCTTGGGGTCAGAGCCAGCACAGAGCCAAAGATCTCCCTGACACTGCCATGGCCCTCCCATTCTTCTGGCCCCAGGAGCTTCCTGTTGCCTGTGGCTACTGTTGGATCCTCACTGTGACCTCTCCAGCTTGGAGTTTTAGCTCTTTCCTTCTGTAAATTCATCCCTGTCCTCCCCAGGCTGACGTGCTCCACACACCAGAGCCATCGGATCGAGCCTGCTCCGGTCCCTGCTGCCCTGGGCACTGTTGGAATCCTGTCCTGGGGGATTCAGCCTCCTGCCCTGTGCCAGCGGCACTGCCAGAGCCCCTTCCTGAGGGATCCAGCCTCCTGCCAGGAGCTGTGGGGCAATGCTGGCAGCCCTTTCCCACAGCTCCGGGGTGAGGAGCCGAGGGGGACAGGCTGGCAGCAGCGTGGGGTGGCACGACGTGTGCCCGAGTGTCCCTGTACACCAGGGCTGCCGTGGCTCCAGGAAGTGCTTCCCGTGCCTTTTGTGTAATTTATGAGGGCTCCTCCAGCAGCATGGCCTGGGAGAAGGGTGGGAACGGGATGAGGCACCGGGATCATCCCCTGTGCGACCCCAGCAGCCCTGTGGCATGAGGATGGGGATGGGATGTGGGAAGGGATGTGGGACAGGGATGTGGGACAGGGCGCTCGGCTGGGGGGACCCGACTCCCCCCGTTCCTTCACACGGAACTGGCTGACGACAGAACGGTCCCTCTCCTGGCACCAAACCTGAGAATTCCGAGCTAAAACCAATTCCATGTACATGGCAATGGGCGGCTGCATTTTTCATGAGCCAGATGAGCAAAAAAACAAGGCTTTTCCAGGCAGGAAGAGCCGGCCCTGCCGCTCATGGTCACTAAGCACACGAGCGAGGAGTGGCTCTGACAGCCCGTCGTGTTCCTGGGATCCACGCGCTGGATCCGGCCTCACTTCCCAGCCTCCAGCCAGCTTTTCACACCAGCAGCGGCTGTGGTGGCCACGCCGGGCTCCCTGGAGAGGGGTGGGGACAGCGACACCAGCACACTCTGCTTGCACATCCCTCTGCTTCCCTGCTCCTGACATTCCCTCGCTCCCCCCAAACCAGCTCCAGCACCAGCAGCTCCTCCCGGGGGAAGAGCTGTGGGACTTGTTGCTGGCTTATTTCCTTTTATTTTTTTCCTGATTTTGAACACAATTAATTAAAACCCAGTGACGGTGTCCCAAAAGACGCTGTGGGAAAGCAGGAAGCCGGGAGTAGCCAGGCTGCCAGGCAGCTCAGGGATGCCCCTCTGTGTTCCACCACGCTGGGGGGCACGGGCGGAGGGTTCAGCTCTGGGATGGTGCCACCAGCCAAGGCACAGAGGGACCGACCCTGCCAGTGTCCCCCCAGCACTGGTGGAGGATGGAGCCAGGTCCCAGAGCTCACAGAGCAGCAGAGCTTTGCTGAAGTCTCCAGCTGTGGAGATTTAATGGGGATGTTAGGAAAAGTTTCTTCCCCCAGAGGGTGGTTGGGCACCGAACAGGGAATGGTCATGGCCCTGAAGCTCCAGCAGTGTTTGGACAACGCTCTCAGGGATGCACAGGGTGGGATTGCTGTGGTGTCTGTGCCAAGCCAGGATCTGGATTGCTGATCTCCATGGGTCCCTTCCAGCTCAGGATACTCCGTGATTCTATAATTCTGTGATTTCCAGGCCATGCTGAGCAGCCAGGACAATCCCTCTGGGACAGCTGAGGCACAGCCAGACCCGTGGCTGAGTAACCACCACACTCACCAGGATCAAACCTTTGATTTTGGAGCCGTCTAGACGGGAGCCCCATCAAAGCCTGGGAGCTGAGGGAGAGCGTTTGAGAGGCACCTGGAGAGCGCGCTCAGCACAGCCCCTGCTCCTCAGAGCTGCCTCCAGAGCCTCTGACTCACAGAATAATGAGCAGCTTCCCTAATGACTGCTGGAATTGCTGCCAGAGCCCCAGGTGGAGGGCTGGGAGCCTGGGAAGGGACCTGGAGGGTTATTTTTTGCTGCAGAAAGAGGGGATTTGGGCCTAGGTCTCCATGGATGTGATGGAGATGTTCTCCTGCGGGGGTGGGGCTGGGGTGTGGGGTGGGATGTGCTGTGGGGCTGCTGGGGTTTAATGGCGATGTGGCTGTGGTGCGACCCTGACACGTGTCCAGAGGGGGCATTGGAGGGTGTGGGGTGACTTCACCTTCCTCACTCCTCCCCTTTATTCAAAGAGAATCTGTATTTTGAGGATAAATAGGAACCAGAGCCAGCAGGGACGGATGGGTCCCCATCCCTCCTCTCCTGGTGTGTGCCCAGCACCATCCCAGGAGAAGAACCTGCTCCATAAATCCAGTGAGTCAGGAATCCCTGGGAGCCAGCGTGAGGGGTCTTCTCCCCGCCAGCTTCCCAGGGGCATCCTGACCTGTGCCATGCCCAGCATCCCTGTGTGGATTCAGGATAATCCCACTGTGGCTCAGGCCGGGCCAGGTCTCCCACCAGCACCTGATCCATTTGGAGCACTGGAAGGAGCACGGCTGAGCTGGGATGTGGGGTCCAGGCTCTCAAATCCATGCTGGGTGGTGGGGCATGGCTCCGTGCCTGCAGTGGGAATGCCCCAAGCTGTGGGACTGGGACACATTCCCAGCCCTGAGTGTGCTCCCAGCCGGCAGCACCACCGGGGTGCCCATTACCCGTGGGTGTCCCAGCCGTGGGTGCTTCCCTTCACCCCAGGGGCAGCAGTGAGGCGTGGGTGGGTGGGAAGTGTGTCCCCACCGAGCCAGCCCTCCCCAGAAGGCTGCGATGTGGCCGCATTTGGGGCTGCTCTGCTGTCACCACCTCGCCAGGGGACAATCCCTCTGAGCGGGCGGTCCCCAGTGCAGCAGCACTGCTCCTCGTGCTGACACATTGTCAGGGAGCTTTCCTGGGAGGTTTGAAGTGGTTTTGGGGACCAGCGGGAGGTTTTTTGGGACATGCAGTGGTTTTGGGGGCCAGCAGCTGTGGGTGAGTCCCATGGGTGGCAGCAGCCAGAGCAGGGAGTGTCACGGGTGCCCCACTATGCCTTGCACACGCTGGGGCACCTCTGCGGGCACCCGTTCCAACTGAGGGACATCCTGAGAGTCCCAGGAGCCTGGGGTCTTCTCCTGCCCCTTTTTTTGGGGCGCAGAGGTGCCAGCACAGCAGTGAGGTGCTGTGCTCAGAGCCCTGGGGAGCCCGAGAACACCTCCCAGCGCCAGCACAGCAGTGAGGTGCTGTGCTTGGAGCCCTGGGGAGCCCAAGGACACCTCCCAGTGCCAGCACGGCAGGTCTGGGGAGGCCCTTAGCAACAAGGAGGTGCCTTCGTGCCCATTCAGAGGGAAACGGAGCTGCTGGAATCAGAGTAAATAATTAAAGTGGGAACTGCGGAGGAGAAAGCCGAGATAACGGAGGCAGCTCAAGCAGAAAACCCGGGATTCGCTGCCGTCAGCTCTCCCAGGCACGGCCGCCCCGGGGGCTGTCCCTGCTGTGTCCCCATTGTGCCCCGCTCCCCGGCCCTGCATTTGCCATCTCCCGCCCCTTTTCACGCCTCAGCCGCTGGTTTTCACACCGTGCTGGTGCTGCTGCGTCTTGGCGTAGCCATCCATAAACCCCTGGGGGCCTTCCAGGGCAGCCACCACCATCAGCCTTCATCCTCCTCCTCCTCCTCGCCCTCATCCTCCCCGCGGCCCAGGGAAGCCCCACATCCGCGCCGACTGAGCGCCTTGTTTTGCTGCTCCCTCCTGCGCTTCATAAATGTCAACTTTTTTCCTCTGACAAAGAAATTTTGTGGTACTGACTCTTTGTGCCACTTCTAAATCCCCAATTACATAAGGAGCAGCAGCACAAAGCCATTCCCTTTGGTGGAAATCTCCGCGTAATCCCTTTTCCAGAGAAGCAGCCCGCCAGTGACACGCTTCTAACTCTTTGTTTGTTCTTTTGGATCAAATCTAACTGATTGCCGTGACTAATTAACTTTCCCTTTCTTCGGGCCTCTGTTGTCTTAATTAATTTCACAAATGCTTCGTTCCCAGCTCCCAGGCAGCTCCCAGGCTCGGCGGTGCAAAGCACCGGCAGCGGCAGCGGGGCCGGGCGGGTGCCTCTGGGGCAGGGCTGACCTTGCTGCCAGTGGGGTCCGTGGCAGACAGGGCCACCCTGACTCGTCCCCTGTGCCACCAAGCCCCTGGGTGTGCTGCAGGGACCCCTGGGCACCGCTGCTGGGGTGTGGCGGGGCAGGAGGTGGCTCGTTGGAGGTGTGGATGGACCATCTCCCGCTGCTCCTTGGGCAGGGTTTAATTCAGGTCCTCCCCACTTCCAGCTCCTGCCAGATCCTAATTTTTGCCTGGGGTGCTTCCCCCTGCCCTGCAAGGCCCTCCTGAGTCAACAGCCAGGCGGGGAGAAATCCAGCCCATAAATCTTAGGATTTTGAGGGCTGGAAAGGACCTTGAAGATCATCCCATCCCAACTCGCCCTGCCACTAGAGCAAGTTGTTCAAGGCCTTGTCCAAGATGGCCAGGGATGGGGCATCCACAGCCTCCCTGGGCACTCGGTGCCACGGCCTCACCACCCTCACAGGGAAGAATTTCTTCCTCAGTAGAAGATTTCATCCTACAGTAAAGCCTGGTGAAATCCTGCTGCAAAGGCCTGGTTTAGTGACAGATTGTCCAAGTCTCTTCTTGCAGGATCCTGGCACAGTGGTCACCACCATGTCTCCCCCAGCTGCCACTCCAGGACCCCCAGCGTCACTTGGCATCTGTATCCCACATTCTGCAGCGATGGGCACGGGGATCTCGGGGTCAGTTCCATGACCTGGATGTGGACCTTGGGGTCAGTTCTGTGCCATGGGTGTGGATCTTGGGGTCAGTTCCACGACCTGGATGTGGATCTTTGGGTCAGTTTTGCTCCCTGGGTGTGGATCTCAGGGTCAGTGCTGTGACCTGGATGTGGATCTCAGGGTCAGTTCTGTGCCCTGGATGTGGATCTCAGGGTCAGTTTTGTGCCTTGGGTGTGGATCTCGGGGTCAGTTCTGTGCCCTGGGTGTGGATCTCAGGGTCAGTTCCATGACCTGGTTGTGGATCCCGGGGTCAGTTCTGTGCCCTGGGTGTCGATCTCGGGGTCAGTTCCATGACCTGGATATGGATCCTGGGGTCAGTTTTGTGCCCTGGGTGTGGATCTCAGGGCCAGTTCTGTGCCCTGGATGTGGATCTCTCTGCGGTTATTCCCCCAGGCTGGGTTTTTCCCAGACAAGGGTTGAGTTCAGCTCTCAAACCCGTCCTGTTGTCCCAGGCAGCACAATGGAGCTGCATATTCATGAAGGCGCTGCATTACTGCAGGGCTGATGGCAGAACTGAGATCTTATCAGCTGCTTCCAGCAGCCCTTGTGGTGGCTCTTATCAGTGCTTTCCTATCTGGGATCTGCCCTGGATGAATAAACAGCGCAGCTCCTCCACTCAAAGGCTCTTGGGCTGTGGAGTGCAGCAGTGGGTGCTCGGTGCAGATAAAGGGCAGCAGCCTGGCTGAGATCCCTGCCAGCCTTCCTGTGCCCCAAAAGTGGGGCTGGGGGCCCTTCTTGCTCCATGGGGAGGGCTCTGCCGCATGGGAAGGTCCCAAACCTTGGGGGAGCCTGGAGGGAACGTGCTTTGGACACCACCCCAGCCCTTGATGTGGCAGAGTTGTGTGACCACTGTGCCTCACGTGACAGAGCCATGAGAGTGGCAGGATCCTGTGGCAAGACAAGAGGGAACGGCCTCAAGTTGTGCCAAGGGAGGCTCAGGGTGGACATCAGCAGGAATTTCTCCATGGAAAGGGTGCTCAGGCCTTGGCAGGGGCTGCCCAGGGAGGTTTGGAGCCCCCATCCCTGCAAGTGTCCAAGGAAGGGCTGGAGATGGTGTTCAGGGCTCTGGGTGGGGATCAGGCACAGGCTGGACTTGATGGTCCTGGAGGCCTTCTCCAGCCTCAGTGATCCTGGGATTCTCTGATCTGTGGGAATTTCCCCTGGCACAGACACGACTGGCAGAGCCTCAGCACCCTGGAATCAACAGTGGCACCACCCAAGGGGATGAGGGGGGCCAGGCAGAACATTGTGAGCTCTGGATTGGGGTTGAAGGGGTGACCAAGGCCTCTGGTAGGAAATGAAGGAGTTGGAGGCAATCCAGGAGCTCAGAGGAGGTGCTGAGGGACCCAATGCAGGTTCTGGGAGCTCGCAGGGGCCTGTGCTGTGGGACGCACGAGGCATTCCTGGAACAGCAGATTACTCCTTCCAAAGGCTGCCAGCAGAAATCAGCCCCTTCGCAGAGGCTGCATTGAAACCCATCAGCAATTAAGCCCTGGCACTGCTGCTGTGCCTCCCCAGGGTCAGGCAGCCTGCAGAAATCTGGGAGCAACCGCTGCCCTTCCCGGCGGATTCACCTTTAGCAGCACCCAGCCCTCACCCCGGGATCAGACACTGCTGTGGAGCTCGGTCCCTGTTTGCTGAAAGGCTTCTGTCACCACGCAGAGGGAGCCGTGGCCTCTGGGGACAGCAGCTCTGCGCCGTGGCTCGGCTGGGCCGCCGGCAAACGGGGGCTGCGGCTTCACAGCAAAGGGCTGAGGACAAATTTGAAAAGATTTGGTCTCCCTTTGTAGAAACCTTTGATTAAACCGTGGCAGCCAGGATTGAGCTGGTGCTCATCTCCCCGGCCTCCCACCCCCTCCTACTTCTTCATCTCCCTCTCTTCTGCCTTTGCGTCTTGCCTCTTTTTCTCCCTTCGCGTTGGAAGGGAGCAGATCAATAAATAAATAAACCCACAGAAATGTTATTTCTCCGGTGAGAGGCGCCTTGAAGTTCATCAGAAATAACAATCCCGACCTCCCGTGCATGCGCAGGGCAGGGAGAAGGGATGTGATTATTCCCTGGGGAAAAAGCACCAGCACAACACGCTGGACCTGTTCCGAGGGCGCCAGGCTGACAATTTACCAGCAGCCCTTGAGCTCTCACTCAGTGGCTCGAAGAGTTTTGACATGAAAGGGCCACCAGTCAAATGAACGGAAGGATCAACTTGCAGGATTAAATGTCCTTGTCACCAACCCATCAAAACATGGCATTATTTTGGAGGGACAGATCGTTTGGAGGAGTTTACAGCAGATTAAGCCTGAAGTTCCAGGGGATTTTTGGCGGGTGAAACGGCCGCAGGTGGCACCAGTGCTGCAGGAGAATGGGGTGGCTGCGTGTCCCCAGCAGGAGAAGGATCCACCTGGCGCCATGGGGAGCCCCAAGCCGTTCATCTGCCATGCAAAGGAGCATGCAAAGCCCTGGAGATCCTCCCATATCAGCCCAAAGCTTCCTCCAGAGGATGGGGAACTCGAAATCCAGAGCTTACAGCAAGTGGTGAGATGAGTCACGATCCAAAGGCTTTCATCTTGGGGCTTGACCGCCCCGGAATGGCCCCAAACGGGGAGAGTTTGCAAAGGGGACGCTGCTGCAGACATTCCTGGGAGAACACACACACCAGCAGGGACACGAGGCTGTCTGGGTGCATTCCTGAGAGCAGACATGTCCCTGTGTCCCACCAGTGACTCAGGGTCCCCAGAGCACAACCCTGCAGAGCAGAGCCAGAGGATGAGGGCTCTGTGTGGGCCCTTCATCTCTTTCTCAGGGAATGGTGGGAGTCGGGGTGAAGGTGGACAGGACCCTCCTGGTCCTTGTCACACCCCAGCAATGCCACAAGTGAGCTCTGGGTGTGCTTGGCTGAGTGAGGGAGCAGGTTTGGGGTGGGGAGCGTCTGCCAGGACATCCGGCACATGGCAGTGCCCGTGAGGAGCCACGGGGCAGCAGCTCCTGAGATGAGGTGGGAAAAAGGGATATCTCGGTTCTGGAGAGCTCAACCAGCTCCTTTCCGGGTGCAGATGTTAATGGGAGCTCAGCTTGTATAAAAGGGAGTCGTGCATAGGCATGGGAGCTGATCTGAGTCCCTGGCAGGGGCTGGGAGCAGAGGGAATATTATCCAGTCCTTTCCTTCAGATGTCTCAGCAGCTCTGTCAGCCATCGAGAAAATCCTTGTGTGGAAAGTCCACCCCGTGGCTGGTTCCAAGGAGTGCTGTTGGCAGCAATTCCTAAAGGTCTTCCATGAGGATTGAGCCCAGCGCAAGCATGGGAAGGGTCAGGGGGAGCTCTTCCATGTCAGCAGTGAAATATTGGCTGTGTTTGGGTGGAGAGAAGAGCAGGGTGGGGAAAAGGAGTCAGAAAACTGAAAAGTTCAAAATACATGAAAATCATAGTGAAGGGACAGTGGAGGTGGAATGGGATCAGCCTGGAGAAGGCCTGGTCAAGAGAAGCTGTGATTGCCCCATCCCTGGCAGTGTCCAAGGCCAGGCTGGATGGGGCTTGGAGCAGCCTGGGATAGTGGAAGTTGTCCCTGCCCATGGCAGGGGTGGAATGAGATGAGCTTTAACCCAACCATTCCATGATTCCATGAGTCTATGACCTGTACATGGTGGTGTTTGAGCCTGACACACAGAACCCCCTCCCAGCCGACAGGAGAATCCCTCAGAGGGCTCCTGGAGAGCCCTGCTTTGTGCAGAGAGAGAGGAAGGGTGTCAGAGGTGACCTCTTCCCTGACTTTGTCCCATCCCTCTGGGGAATCATTTGGGGAGGTGAGGCATCAAGCAGCATCTGCAGGTGTTGTGGTTTTAAATTCCCCTTCCTGCAGAGGAATTCCACGTGGCCAGGCCAGCCGGTTTCCAAAGCACTTCCCCCAGGGTAATTTACTGCCAGGAGCGCTGCGCGTCCCTCCTGTCCCCTCCCCGAGCCACCTGCAGGCCACAGGGCACCCAAACCCCAGCACGCGTGGGGCAGAGAGAGCCAGAGCCGTGGGACACGGCTGGGGATGATTCCTGCAGCCAGCCTGGGTCCCACCTGCACCCACGGGTGCTGCAGGACACTGGATCTGTTCTCTGACCCAAAAACGAGCTGCTGCAGCCGCTGCCCTCGCTCTGCCCGTGACTACTGCCTGCACCCTGCAATTCCAGCAGCGGGGAGGGGATCCGCGGCACACGGCAAGGCTCACGTCCACACGGGCAGACAGCAGCCAGAGGGCAGGGAAAGGGCTGGATGAGGAGCAGGAAGCTTGGGAAGGGCAGGGAGAGCAGGTCCGACCAGCACGGGGCTGCTCCAGGGCTGCGCCCCAGGCGGGCTCTTCCCTGCCTGCCCTTATCACAGCTTCCCCAAATAACTCCTGGAACTGGTGCACGATCCCTGCAATCCATGGGGCTGGGAGCTGAACTCTGCCTGGGTCTGCTTTGAAGGGAGAAGGGCTGCAGAGAGCCAGTTAAGGCTGCCGAGTGCTTTGCAGCATCAAAGGGTGGCCTAAGCTCCTCTCTGCTCCCTCTCTATCCTGCCCAGCTCGTTCTGGAGCCTCGGGGATGATTACAGCCCCCTCCTCCACATCTCCTGTTAAAGAGCTTTTGGTCCCTCACTCCAGGGAGTTTGCAGGAAATGCTCAGCCTGGTGCTTGGCAGGCAAGGTGCATCCCACAGGGATGGGATGATGGGGTCCCTGAGGAATGATGCCACTGGAGAAACAAGAATCTTCATCACAGAATCCCAGCCTGGCTTGGGTTGGAAGGGAACTTAAATCTCATCTCATCCCACCCCTGCCATGGCAGGGACACCTCCCACTGTCCCAGGCTGCTCCAAGCCCTGTCCAGCCTGGCCTTGGACACTTCCAGGGATCCAGGGGCAGCCACAGCTTCTCTTGGCAAACCTCCCATCCCTCACATCCAGGCCAGGCTTCATCCCATTTCCAGGAGTAGAAACGCAAAAAAAAAAGCAGGAGGTGAAAGATGTTCAGGGTGCACATAACCAGATTACAAAGCATTCTTCCCTTTCCACCTTCCAGCGAGGAGAGGGAAGAGCAGCAGCGTTTCCCGCTGACAGGCAGTGCCAGCAGTGGCACAAACATCTCCTCTGCGCCTGGAAAATGAGGCTGTGGAACCCGGGAATGAGGCAACTGCCCATTAGGCTGATGTGACATAAATGCTGCATGTTCTGGGGCCTGGAGTGCCCACGGAGAGCCTGAGAGCAGTGGGACAGGAGCAGGGACTGCCACTGCAGGGTGGGGGCTGCCGGGACACCCCCAGCCGTGGCACCTCAGCCCTCTGCTTCACCCGGCTGCGTTTGGGTGTCCCCCAAAGCCACCCCCACAAGGCTCCGCTCCTTTGCAGCATCGCTGGAGTGGCAGTAAATGAAATCCTATTGCCTGATTACAGTCAGGATATGGCTCTAAATTGACTGCTTTATGGTCCTGGGTAATTTCATTTTTTCCTGCAGTGAATGGGTTGCCATATGCCCACAGCCCTCGCTCAGATCCCGGCACAGCTGCTCCCTGAGCACAGCTCCTGGCCCCATTCCGGGGCTCTGCCATGCTCAGCCCCTGGGGCGCCTTCCTGCAGGGAATCCCTGCCCCAGCGGGCAGAAAACCATCCAGAGACTCTCCAGGGAATCCAAGACCTGTGGGAGGATGGTCCAGCAGTGGGTGCAGGGTCTGAGGCTGGAATTGTCCTGGCAAGGACGGGTGAGGCTGCTCCAGGATGGGCACTGACACTGCTGGAATGCACCCAAGGCTCCTGGAATCCCAGGGAAGTGGGACAGAGGCTGCATTTTGGGCTGTGTAACCCTAAAAAAGCCTCTGGTTAGGCACTGATCCAGCTCATCTCCCTGTAGACACCGCCACCCTCCCAGGGCGGCATCCCCAGGGCTCGTGGGGAGCCAGCCTGGCTCAAAACTCTGCCAACGGCAGAAGGGGTTTCAGCAGGCTCCAGTCCTCTGGAAACTGGGATGGATGGTGAGAAAGGAGAGCAGCAGAGTGGTGAGAGCCTCTCAGCAGCAGTGCTCAGCCCCGCTCAGCCTCGCTGCACCACGGGGCTCCCCCCGCCACTGCCTCAGCCCGGGATTCGGATCATTCCCTCCTCAGTGGCCTGGCTGTGTTTTCCCAAGTGGATCACATTCCGCCTGCCAGCTCGGTGGGGTCCTCTCTCCTCCTTGGGCTTCTGAGCTCTTCCCCAATTTAGTTTCATCTGGAAATCTCAGGGATGTGTTATTTAGGAGAGCGGTGTCTCACTCCTTCCAGCCAACACCGCTTGGGAATATCGCTTTTGTTTCTGCCTTAAAAAAACTCCTCTCCATTTCTGCAAAACCCCTGATCTTTCTCTGATTGTTTTTTCACTCAATTGGGTGAAAACATTTCCTGTGACACCAGTTCTAGTGCAAGTTCTGTGAACGAGGAGTCCCTGGGGACTCCCTGCTTCCTTCTGGCTGCTTTGCCTCACCACGGGGATGCTTCAAGGCCCACTATGGGATGCCCCCAAGTCCCAAAACCCGCTGAAAGCATTGTGGGAAATCTCATGGAAAAATGTTTTATGACTCACTCCACATCCTGTGTGAAGGCAGGCAGGACTGGGCATCTCTGGTATTTTCACAGCCAGGTAACTCCATCCCTGGAGCAGCTCTGGGTGTGGTCAGTGAGGACATTCCCACCTCGGTGTCTGAGGAGCACTGGAATCTCTCAGTTCTCTGTGCCCACGGCCTCCAGGGCCCTTCGGGAAGCCTTCTGGTGATGCCTTCTGAGTCAGAGAAGAAACAGCGATGAGTAAAATCGTTGTCCTAAAGCTGTGAGACCTTTAGGGCTCAAAGCTGTTTTTGCAAGTGCCCTGAGGGCTGTGAAAAATTCAAAATATTGCTTTGAAACTGGAAAGTTCCTGCAAGTCCCTCACAGCTGCTGCTGCTGTTTGCTCTTTGTGCCAGGGTTATTAACGGAGGTGTTGAACAAGCAAAGCCAGCCCTGCTCCCCGGAGCTCTCCTGGCACTGCCTGATCCTTGTGACCATCCTTTGTCCTCGGCTTTGAGGGTGGCAGAGCACGGGCAGAGACTGCCCAGTGGAGATGGAGGTGTGGACAAAGTTCCTGCAGTGACTGAGGCTTTGCTGGGTGGGATGATCATCCCTGTGGGAGTGACCATCCCTGGGGCTGTCTCTGGGCGGGGTGACCACCCCTGTGCCAGTGTGACCATTCCTGTGCCGGTGTGACCATTCCTGGGGCTGTGTCCAGGCAGGGTGACCATCCCTGTGCCAGTGTGACCATTCCTGTGTGAGTGACCATCCCTGGGGTGTTTCTAGGCAGGATGACCATCCCTGTGCCAGTGACCATCCCTGTGCCAGTGTGACCATCCCTGTGCCAGTGACCATCCCTGAGGCCGTGTCCAGGCAGTATGTCCATCCCTGTGCCAGTGACCATCCCTGTGCCAGTGACCATCCCTGGGGCTGTCTGGAGGTGAGCAATGCCCAGCACTGCTGCTGTCTGTGGGACAGTGTCCCTTTGGCACCTTTCAGGACCTTGCAGCCACCATGTTGCTGTATCCTGTGGGAAGGCGAGCTCAGCTTTGGCCCTTCCTCCACATGGAATGGTTTGGGTTGGAAGGGAGCTTAAAGCACATCCCATCCCACCCCTGCCATGGCAGGGACACCTCCCACTGTCCCAGGCTGCTCCAAGCCCCAGTGTCCAACCTGGCCTTGGGCACTGCCAGGGATCCAGAGGCAGCCACAGCTGCTCTGGGCACCCTGTGCCAGGGCCTGCCCACCCTCCCAGGGAACAATTCCTTCCCAATATCCCATCCATCCCTGCCCTCTGGCAATGAGAAGCCATTCCCTGTGTCCTGTCACTACAATTCCTGATGAGGAATTCCTCTCTGACTCCCTTGTAGCCCCTTCAGACACTGCCCTGTCCAGGATTCTGGGAAGGGGAGCCAGGCAGTGTCTCTCTGCTCCCTGGTCCCTGGGTCAGACGTGACCTTGGGAGCAGCAGGGCAAATCCAGGACATCCTTGTCCCGCATTCCAGGCCCTTGGGGTCCTCTGGATGCTGGGGACCCCCATCGGGTCTCCCCCACTGCTTCCCTCCCTTCCCTGCTCCCCATGGGGGTCACTGAGCACCTGTAGCCTTCCCTAGAGGGAAAAGGGCCTCCACCCCATCCCTGCCTCCTGCCATGGCTGCCTCCCCGTGCCAGGGCAGTGCCGGGAAGCTGCCAGCTCCCCCGGGCTCATTAATGTGGAGCGCGTGCGTGCCCCGCTCCCCGCGCATCGATCTGATAAACGAGGAGCCGCCGATGGTATTTTCTACCCTTTTAAGTGTTAAAATAACATTTTAGTGAAATATGAGAGGGTCAGAGCCGAGCTGCCCCCTTTCATCTCCCAGCACAAAGCAACTGGATGGGAGGCAGCCGGCGCTGGCGAGCAGTGCGCTCCCACATCCGTGGGGGATGCTCCCACACCCGGGGGGGACCCTCCCACATCCACGGGGGATGCTCCCACATCCGTGGGGGACGCTCCCACATCCACGGGGGACGCTCCCACATCCGTGGGGGACGCTCCCACATCCACGGGGGACGCTCCCACATCCACGGGGGATGCTCCCACATCCGTGGGGGACGCTCCCACATCCACGGGGGACGCTCCCACATCCGTGGGGGACGCTCCCACATCCACAGGGGATGCTCCCACATCCACGGGGGACGCTCCCACATCCACAGGGGACGCTCCCACATCCGTGGGGGACGCTCCCACATCCACGGGGGACGCTCCCACATCCACAGGGGATGCTCCCACATCCGTGGGGGACGCTCCCACATCCACAGGGGATGCTCCCACATCCGTGGGGGACGCTCCCACATCCACAGGGGATGCTCCCACATCCACGGGGGACGCTCCCAGCGCCTGGGACAGGCGGGTTTGGGGCTGTACAAGCAGTGCTCAAGTGCCTGGGAGAGGATTGGGGTCAGAGTGTGTGTGCAGGGGTTGGTGCTGCCCCTGTGCCCAGCCCTTGGCACAGGACAACGAGGAAAACCCATTCCCATCCACATCACTGTTAAAACTACAGGTGCAGAGGTTTTTTGGAAGCTTTGGAGGCTTCTCCTCAAGACTTTCTGGCTCTTCTCTCTGCAATTCCTTTGTGGAAATGCCATGGCTTGGTGTGAGGACTGGGAAAATGAAATGATGTTGTCCTTGAGGTCCCTGTGCACTCCAGCCTGTCCCTGTCCAGCAAGGAGGTGACGGCTGGATGCAAGGGAAACCAAACCCCACGTGAAAAATGGGGGATTTCAGCCACTTAAACTAATCTAGAAAACGGATTGGATGGGGAAAAAAATAGGGAAATGCTCTCTGGGCTGTGAAATGATTCACTGGAAATTGGAGTGTGTCACTGACAGCTGCTCCTGGTGGAGTCCCGGGTGTCAGGAAAAGAAGTGGGAGCAGCAGCAGCTTTGGCAGCTCCTGGGGGATCCTGCCCTGTGTGGGGCACTGATGGCCTGGCCTTCCTTGTCTGGGGGATCCAGCCCTTTCCAGGCCTGCTGGATTAGCGGGATCTGGTGGCTGTAGGGGATGAGAGCCATTTTCACCCCCTGGATAGGAGGGGTTCCTTCAATGCTCAGGGTTCCTGTGCATCCCTGGGCCTGCCTGGAGCTGCCTTGGGCATCCTTCCCATGCTCATCCCATAAACACTTTCCCTGTGCATCCTTCCCGTGCCCATCCCATCCACCATTCCCCTGCCCATTCCGTCCACCCTTCCCCTGCCCACCCTGTGTCCCTTTCCCTGCCATCTCAGACATCCTTCCCTTGCCCATCCCACCCATCCTTGCCCTGCCCATCCCATCCACCATTCCCCTGCCATCCTGGACATCCTTCCCGTGCCCACCCCGTGTCCCTTTCCCTGCCCATCTCCCCACCCCAGCCCTTTGATTCCCTCCTTCCCCTGCTGCCAGGGAAGGAGCTCCCAACACATCTTTGCATCCCCTCTCTCCACCCAGCCGAGACCAGCTCCTCCTCAGGCTCTAGCTCCGCTTTCCACCCTGTTGCCCGATGCCTCTTCCCTCTCCACATCCCTGGAGTGAGATTGCTCCGCGCCCTGGGTGAGAGCAGGAGAAATATGTGCTGAGATGACATTTGGGTTATGCATGATGCTATTAAAATATGATAAGAACGCTATTAACATTAATAATCCTTTTCATTGTATCATTTAGGGAGCAAAACAAGCCATTAAATATTACAGAGTCATTGGGGCTTTGATGGCTTCAGGGAGGGGAACATTTGGCCGAATTTGTCTACACGCACTCTGGAAATACAACATTATCTCTGGGAAATGGGTTGCTCTGGGCTCAGCTCCGTGGATCCAGGAGGGTCTGGGATGTGCCAGGATGGGATGGAGGGTCCCAGGTGCCAGGTGAGGCAGCGGTGTGGGAGGTGACATCCCTGCACCCGTGTTGGAGCACAGGGACAGGGGACAGGATCCCCTGGAAGGCTGCAGGGGCTGGCTGGGTGCGAGGAGGCCCCAGTGGAGATTCCTTGTGGTGCTCACACTGGACAGGAGGAGGCTGGGAGGCATGGATTGGGAAGCATGGATTGGGAGGCATGGATTGGGAAGCATGGATTGGGAAGCATGGATTGGGAAGGGCTGCTCAGCCTGGTGCAGGGCTGTGGGTGGTTCTGGGTACCCCTCTTCAATCTCCACTGCCCTCCCCCTGCCTCCTTCTCTGGGGTATCTGCCGGTGTTACAGCAGAGGAACCACTTGGATTTCCCAAGGTTTCCAGAGTTTCCAGGCTGGAAGCTCTCAGCTTGGAGCAGGCTGCTGTTTGCACACCAAAGCTGGTGTGCCTCCTCCCACATCACCTCCCACACCACCTCCCAGCTCACTCTGATTTACCCAAACCTCAGCACTAATCTCCTCTCCCCGCTGCCGTGCTCAGCCCTGAAGCTCATCCATGTGGGAGTTCCCTGGACACTGAAGCATTAGCTCTTAAACGCTCAGAGAGGCACCTCACTCCCTGGCACCTCCCTGGAGAGGAGCAGTTTCTGCATCCCTGATGCTCTGCCTGCCCGGTTATGTTCCCTCCGAGGCCTTGGCAGCACCATCCCCTTTCTGCTCACTCATCTGCTGGGGAGGGGGCAGCAGGGATTTCTTTTAGCTGGAAAACCCTGGTTTTGGGAGAGCTGTTCCATTCCCAAACTCCACTGCCTTCCCCTGGGCAGGAACCAGCACCTGCTCCTCACCCAGCCCATCCCCAGGATCCAGCCACACAAAATCCAGGCTGTGAAGGGGCTTGGGATCAGTATCCTGCTCCAGTCTGGGAGCTGGGGATCCTTTTGGTTTCCACAGGCTCTGCTGCTGCTCAGGGCCAGGCTCAGGATGCTGGGCAGGGACCAGGAGCCAAGGCAAGGCCCCTGAGCTGCTCAAATGCCACCAGGGCCGTTGTTATCCAGATATTTCCCCGTGGTGACAGCAGCAAATGAGGGAGAGAACAGAAAAATGTGCCGAGGCTTTGACAGGACTGTCAGAGCCCCGAGTGAGCGCTAACAAGGACGAGTGTGGGCTCTTTAAACAAATCACTGTCATGTTGCAGGCATATCATGGTTTAACACAGCCACCACGAGTCACCAGGAAAGGTTAAAGCAAGAATGGAAGACTCAGTCCAGGGAAATGTGTCAGAGCCGAGCTGTCCCGGGGACTGATCGCTTCCTGCAGCCAGCACGGCTTCAGGGCCGGAGCCTGGAGTCCTTGGAGCATCCTTGGGATGGACCTGCTGCAGTGCTGGGTGTTGGGAAGACTTCCCTGTGGATATGGGCAGAGCAGCAGAAGGACCTGCACTCCCAGGGATGCCCATTCCCTGTGCCCTGCCCTGGGCAGCAGCTGGAGCAGGCTTGGCCCCGTGCACCGACAGCCAAATCAAGCACAGGACTCGAAACACACCCCTGGGATGCTCCAGGGATGCCAGCAGGCAGCTCTGGGATGGCCACACTGCCCAGCGGGCTCTGAACCCCAGGGTCTGCCTGAAGAGGCCTCTCTGGCTGGGTTGTTGCCATCCAGGACCCATTGTTGGGGAAGCCTGGAGTGGCTTTGGCATCACAGCCTTGCTGAGCTCCCTGTGGGGAGCAGTACCCCAGGGTGTGGGACAGCAGCGTCCTGTCCCTGGCCACAGCCCTGCTCCTGCCCTCCCATCCCGGGGAAGGGGCGAGGGGCTGAATGGGCAGGGACTTCCTGCTGCAAACCCATTCCGAGCCCCAGTCCTGCTGCCTGTGCCCCGTGCCAAGCCGTTACTGGGAGATCTGGAGCCACCTCTGTCCTTGGAGGCTGTCAGGGCACATCCATAGCCCGAGCCAGTGCTGGATGCAGGGATCCCCGAGGAGCCTTCCCACCCACTCTGCTGGGCTCTGCGTGGAGCCAACGCCCCACAGACCCGAGCCATAACTGTTTGGGAAGTGTGAGCAATGAAATCGCGGAGGTTGCTCGCTGCCACCCAGGGTCACCGCCTGCAATTCATGAGGAGCCGCTCCCGGGCGGAACTGAACGCTCCTGCCCGGGGAAAATCATCCGCCAAGGTCACAGCAGCAACACTGGCTCCGACCTCGGCACTCTGCTCACGTGCAGCCCATTAGGCGAGGAAATATATAACAAACAGCCCCCAAAGATCCCAAAGCCTCCCCAGCTCCTGCAAGGCTCCTCTCTCCATCACGGAGCCTCTCCCAGAGCGCTGCATCAAACTTTAATATCTCCCTCTCTGTCACACAGAGGCTGGGACGAGCCTGGCCTTTCATGCTGCACAATCCCCCGAATCAAAGCCCCTCTGCCAGAACAGAGCACCTGAAGAGAGTGTTCCTCTCTCATCCGAAGCTCCTCGTGTCGGGGCTCTGGGTCCCCCTCAGCTCTGCGAGATTCAGCCAAGCAGCTCGTTCTCCTGCTGGGTAAAACAATTGGGCACGTTGCTAATTAGGCAAATGTCGTTAGGCAGGAGGCTGTTGTAGGAGAGATGAAGGAAAGGCTGATGTGGGAGCAGAGCCCACCAGGCTCCTACAGCACTGCCTCAATCCTCCATCCTGCCCGACACCAGATGCTGGGGCTACTTTGTGTTTCCAGAGGGAAAAGCACACAGGGCCCATTCCCAGGGGTGGAAAACGTTGTAGGGAATCCAGGCTGCAAGAAAAAAGACCAAAAAAACCCAGGAGCTTGCGGAGGAAATGTCTCCAAAATGGCTGCAAGACAGCGATGCTGAGCCTCATTCCTGGCAGGCAGGGATTTCCCACCTTAGAGAGGGAAAATGGGGAGAGTGGCACTGCCAAAGAGTTTCCCCACAAGAAGGGGTGGAGTGGGATGTGTGGCTGGGCACTGCCCATCTGTGTGATGGCCCCCTGCCCTCTGATGTCTGGGTTTTCCCCTTGGACAATGTGTCCAGAAGGGGAACACAGGACTCAAACATGCCATGGGCTCAGCAGGCTCTTTCCATCCTGTTCCCTGCTTTTGTCCTGTCCAGTAATCAGGGGGGCAGCAGCAGAGGAAGGGCTGGAATGGGTTTAGTCTCTGTTTTTTGGGATCAGAGCATCCCATGTGCCGGAGGGTCCGGATTCCAGCAGCCTTCAGATGCTTCCAGCTCCCTGCCTGGGCCTCTGGAGCCCAGAGCTGCATGGCTGAAGCAAGATTCCATGCAGGGAGGGTGTTGCACAGACCCTGAGGGACAAGCCCGGCAGAGCAGAGCATTCCCTGCCCTTAGCCTCCATCCGTGCCGTGTTTTCCATCCCTCAGCTGGGAATTCTCTGGAGCGCATGCAGAGCCCGTGTCCCAGGCCAGCCATCCCAGCTCTGGCCAGGAGGTCCTGTATCCCATCCTGGCTCCAGAGGGATGTGTTCACCAGGCTCTCTGCCACGGGAAACTGTGGATTTCATGGAATGTGGGCACCTCTCCCTGCACAGTGCCATGGCTTTGCTTTCCTGGGCTCCACGGGAGGGGAGCAGTGGGGCTGGGCAGGGCTGGAGAGCCAGGAGGAGTCTCCAGGATTCCCCAGCTGCATCCATCCCCATCCGGGTGCCTGCCCAGCAGCAAAGCATCTGGATTTATGCAGCTGGCAGAGCAATCCCGTGATCCCAGCGAATCAGAGATTATCGAGGGGGAAAACTCGGGGCTTAAGTGGGATCGGGAGGAGGAGAGGAGGATTTGGAGCTGGTCCGATGGGTTAAGCCACTTGTACTGGCTGAGATTAAGACAGAAGGAGTCTGGTTTAGATGGGAAATCTGCTGCACCCCCTCGGAGCCCTGCCAACGCATTCCAGCAGCTCCTGGTGCAGGAATAGGACAGCTTGTCCCAAACCAACATGGCTCAGAGGGCAGGAATGGGGCCTGGGGAGCTCCTTTTCCCTCTCTGGGGCTCCTGTGAGTGGTTGGAAGTGCCTGCACCTCCTTCCTCATGATACTTCCTCTGATACAGCATCTGTCTTGAGGGCTTCCCATTGGATCCTGCCCTCTGGACGAGGTTTTCCATGGATCCTGCCTCGGTCCGTCTGGACAAGCCCCTTGCTGGGCCTGCAGATGGAGAGAGATGGAAGGAATTGGCATTTCTCGTTTCCCTTTTCCACAGGGATCCATCTCCAGCCCTGTCCAAGGGACACCTCCATGCTTGTTTCCTTGAAATTCCACCTGCCAGGAAGGGAGCTGAATCCAGCCCTGAATCCCATGGAGAGGCTCCACTGCCCAGGACTGCCACTGTTTCCCAGCTTCTCCTCTCTCCTGGTTGCTCCTGAAGCCCCCAGCCCGACCTTGCTGGTCTTTCCTTGCCGTGGGATCCCTGCTGGGATCAGGATGCTGCTCCCCTTGGAATCTGACATGGCACAGACGGCTCTGGGAGCAGCCCTGGCTCTGGGAACGTGCCCATCCCAGCGGGAGCCAGGACCTTGGAGCTTTTTCAAGGGTGACGATGAGATGAAACCTAAACAGAGCCAGAGATGGGAGACGGGCTGGGAGCAAAGAGAGTAGTCAGGAATGACAACCCCTCCTGGCACCTCCCTTCCATGGTGCTTCCAAGCCGTGTCCCCCTGGGCTGCTGGGCAGACACGTCTGGGATTGGGTCCCAGGAGCTTCTCCTGGGCGCTGGCAGAGGGAAGCAAAAGGGGCCTTGAGCAGCTGAGAGAGGAAATGTGAAATTGGTCCTGAAAGCAGCCCCGATACCTGGTGGTGGCTGAGGAGGCAACAAAGCCCTGCCTGTGGCCACCATCACCAGCCAAGCACAGCCAGGAGCTGGCCTGGAGCCTGGACTGCCCTTCCACACCCTCTGGACAGGCAGGGTCTGACCCAGGAGACCCCCATGTGCCACTGCAGGGGGCTCTGGGTGGCAAATCCCCAAATGCAGCCCTCGGCCTCCTTTGGGGCTCCCCATGCCCCAAGGGTGGTGAGCCCCCTTGCCCTGCTGCACTGGCACTGCCTGGCTCTCATGAGCCTGTGGAAGAGTGCAGAGAGCCAGAGGCAGTAAAAAATCCAGGTTTTGGTTGGAATTAAGCCCCGGCAGTGAGGGGATGAAGTGTCAGGAGCCCTGGAGGTGCTGTTGGACCCCCCCCCAACAAACGGGACCGCAGGGACAGAGCGGGGCCGGGGCCTGGGGCCTGCACCCCAGCTCCAGAGATGGATTTGCATCCTGCTCGTCCCTCTCTGTGCCCTGGGCATGGAGAGCTGCCCTGCAGGACCCCAGGGCTGGGGGACACCTGGGCAGGACCCTGGGAGGATAAAACCATCCCAGCCCCAGTCATGTTCCCAGAGAAGTCAGTGCCATCTCCAGCCTTGTGCTGCCTCCTGAGGGGACAAGGAGAGGAAAAGGATCTCCTGAGAGGGAAGGGAAAGGAAAAGCACCTCTAGAGAGGAAGAGGAAATGAAAAGCACCTCCTGAGAGCTGTCTCCTCACAGGGAGCAGGAGCACCAGGGCCAGTAGCAGGAGCTGCACACTCAGAGAGGAAGGAGACCTAATGAGGTGCTTTATTAATTGCATTGTGAACTTTTCCTTTAATGATTCTCCCCGCAACTCCCTCTAGTTAAAGCTAATGGCCTGTAGCATGTTCAGCAGATGGATTACCCGGAGGTGCCCAAGCAGCTGGGCCCCGCTGCCAGAGGGGTGCGTGGGGGCTGCCAGACGCTGCTCCCGGTGTCCCACGGCCCCTCAGGGGCTCTGCCGGACCCCGGGGATCCAGGGGGGCTGGGACACCCTGTCCCTGCCTGATACTGCTCCCAGTATCCCTCTGGAGGTGTGGAAGGAGCAGCAGCCAGAGGGGTTCCCATCTCTGGGGGATTTGCGGGCTCTGCTGTCCCGTGGCTCTGTGGGACACCTGGGTCCCTGCTCCAGGGCAGCTTCTCCCGCTTTGCTGCTGCACAAGGAGGCCTGGAGATGGCAGGGAGAGGGAGCAGTGCCAGGCAGAGCAGGGTGGCACTCAGTGACAGTGACCAGCCACCTCCACTCAGCCCAGGGTGCTGCTCTAGGGGTGACACGGGGCCTCTGTGGGGGCCCAGCCTCATTATTTACACTAAATGACAGCAGATGCTCCCCAAAAGGACCATGTGCCAGTGGGCAGTGCTGGTGCCCAGCCCCTGAGAGCAGCAGGAACCTGTGCTGCCCCATCCCGGGATAACCCTGGCAGAGCAGTGGCCGTTCCTGCCACCCCACACCTTTCACGGTGCCTGGTGAGAAAATATCGATTTCCAGCTCCTGCGGAATGTGGGGTCACGGCCACCAGCTGCATTAAGTGCTGTGAGCTGTCAAAATGTGTCCAGCCACTGCCTGCTGGGAGAGCAGGGAGCTGTGATCCATAAAAACCTGCAGGACTCGTGATCCAGGGAAGATTTGGGCCACAGGGGTGCGGCTCAGGCCCTGCGTGCTTCAGCCAGGGACCGTTCTCCCACAGGCGTCCTCCCTCAGATCCCCCTGTGCCTCAGAGCTGCATCCTGCCCCGCATCCCTTCCATGCTCTCCCCTTTTCCCTGCCCCTTTCTGGCTGCTCTTTTCCCGGGGAAGGTGGGTACGGGCAGCTCTGGACTCATCCCACGCGCCGGGGCCCGTCTGCAGGCTGAGCAGCAGTGAGGGGAATAAATTAGCAGCTCCGAGAGGAGCTGGAGGTTTCCACGTGGGAGTTTGTTTCATTTTTAACGCTGCTGCTGCCCGGCCACGTCCCGCTGGTGACTAACGGGGCCGTGTTTGTATTTAGCGCTGGCATTAATTGCTGGTGGGAGATGGGTGAGTGTGGGCTGCGCTCCCGGGCTGATTCATCTGTCCCCTCCTCGGCACCGCAGCCTTCGTGCAGCGGCTCTCGTGTGGCTCTGCTGGGCTCTCCACGTGCCCGGCGCTGCCCTGCGGACCCTGCGGTGCCCGATGGAAATGCCCTGCCCGGCTCCGGCTGCTGCCGCGGGAGGAGCTGGTTCCTCTGCTGAGCCTGCGCTGAGAGGTGAGAGGAGTTTTAGTCTTGCAGCAGCTTCTCCAGCCTGTGCTGGGAGTCTCGTGTCCCCTCCCGCGGCTGGAGCCCTCCTGTGGCTGTGTCGGGGGGTTTGGACTGCGGAGGTGCCCAAATCCACCCCCATTCCGAGCCTGGAGCCTCCTCAGGTGGGGTTTTCCCTCCGTCTGTACCCCCACCAGGCTCACCCCGGTGTTCCGTGCAGGTTCAGGAATGCTGGGGGAGCTCTGGGCACTGCCAGGGTCACCTCAGCCCCTGCAACCACCCAGCCCGTGGTGCCCACGGAGCACCCAGACTCCGGTGGGGATGGGCTGGATGTAGGGAAGGGGTGGGGCAGGACCCACCTGCAGCACAGAGGGCTGGGGGCTGCTGTGGAGGCAGGGAGCCTGCAGGGAGCTGAGGAGGGGCCACCTCAGAGGAGAGGAAGGGACATGGATTGGGGTTGAGGTTTGGGATCACAACAGATGGGCGGGAGGGTGTCATGAAACAGCATTTCCTCTGCACTGCCTCTCCCTGAGGTCTCCGTGCCTGAAGCCAACCTCAATCCCACGGAAATGAAGCCTGGGATGGATGTTCAGGTGCTCTCTTGGCCACAGAGGTGGCCAGACCTGCTGCAGGCTGGGAAGGGCTGAGGGGTGGCTGCAGGGCAGGGGACAGCAGGGCTGGGGGAGCGGGCTGGCATCCGTGCCCAGGGATGAGCCAGGATGGGGATCAAGGGACAGCGCCCTGGAGGGGCCACATGCAGGGCCTTGAGCACGGCTGCTACAGCTGGCACCCAGAGCCGGGGTGTGTGGGGACCCCTGTGCTCCTCAGACATCCCCAGAACCCTCCTCGTGCCCCTTCAGCTCCCCACTCCCCCTCAGCAGGGCAGGCATGGGGGGTCCCAGCCCTCATGGGGGGCTGTGGGACAGCCCAGCAGCTCTGTGCTGAAGGGAAGCCCCTCTCTGGGGTGGACATTCCCCAGGGCAGCCTCGTGCTTGAGCCATGGCCTCAGAATTCCAGCAGCTTCTCCACATGTGGTGACCAACCCTGCGGGAGGCTCCTCCAGGGCACAAACCTTGGCCATGCCCAAACTCCCATCAGCTCTGTGCCCACCAGGGATGCCACCAACCCAGGGACCCATCTGTTGGTGGCCTGGAGCAGCCAAACCCTTCTCAGTTCTCAGCAGTGAAACCGCCCCAAACCCTCTCCATCCGAAGGGAGAGGAAACAGAGGGGTCGTGGCCACCAGCCCAAGGGGCCCTGGATGCGCCTGCACCCTGTGAGATCCCAGTTTCCTGCCTCTGGAACACAAGGCAGCTGCGTTGTTGGGGCTTTTTCCCCTCCCGTAGCTGGAATTTCACTGAACGTTTTGTCCTGGATCCACTCAAAACAGCTCCAGTCACTGTTAGCAATTCCTCAGCTCGGGTTTGTCGGGGAGCTGTCGTCGCTGCTGCCTCGCGCAGGAGGGGAATGGCTCCGGAGAGCCCAGGGCTTCCCAAAGGCTGCTGCTCATGGGGAGAGGCCTCCAAAGGCAAATTCCATGGGCTGCGCTTGCCTGAGCCCACTCCTGGCGTTCATTTTGTGCAGTCCCAGGGAATGAGCTCTCCCAGCATCCCGCTGCTTGTACCAGCCTGTTCCCACCTCTCCTCAGGGACGCTGCTGGAGCTCAGGACAACGCTCTGACATGGTGGGGTGGGATTTTGTGGGTTTTGGAGCCTCTCAGTGCAACACCATCAATTCAGGGATGGGAGAATCCGGCACAATCTTTGCTGCTGCCCATCCATTCCTGCTCCTCCTGCCACAGTTGATATTTTCCCATCTCCAGCTCTGTGTCTTCCCATTTCCCGCATGGGGAGCAGGGGTTTCATTACCAGCAATGTCCTTTCCTGGCTGCCCTCGTATTTACGGCAGTCCTTCTTTTTTATAGCCAATTTTGTAGAGTGCCCAGCAGTTAGCTCAACTGCTTCCTTTCATTTCGGCATTATTGCCAATTTCCTGTTCCACAGGCTAAATTTATCACTTCTTTAATTGTTTGATAACTCCAGGAACCAGCTGAGAGTCACCCTGCCCTGGGCCAGCCCATTCCCCGGGGCAGGGCTCCACGCTCCCACCTCCAGCACGCCTTGGTGCGCTCTTGACACATCTCCACAAGGAAGATTCCAGCCTCAGCGCCATTCCCAGCCTCTCCTGGGTGCTTTTGGCCTCCTTTCTCTCAGTTTAATTTGCCCAGCCTAGTTCAGCATCCCCACTTTGGTCCATTGCCAGCTTATCCTGGGAATCCTGGCAGTGCGTGAGGGGCTGCCTGCAGCTCTCCCTGCTGCAGGGTCGCTGCTCGGAGCTGTGGCCTCAGCACATCCCAAAGCAGAGGCCAGGACTTGGTGGGAAGAGTCTCCTCAGGTGGGTTTTGGTCCATGACACCCCCTCACTGTGTGACTTTGGGCTGGGCAGGAGAGCAGGCGATGGATTCCGTGGGGTTGGGACAGCCCAGACTTCCCAAAAATTGCTCCAGCCTGCGCTCCAGGTGCCATGGAATGACTGCCACGGCATTTCCCACTTCAGCTGCTGCAGGCCTCGTGCCTGCTGAGCTCTGTGAGTCCCTGGGGACTCCCTGGGCACCTGCTGGGCTCCAACAGCATCCTGGCTGCTGCTTCCAGCTCCTCAGGCCCGGCAGGGAGAGCTGCAGACTGGCCGTGGCGGCTCCTGCTCCAGCAAAGATTTCCCTCCTGACTGCAGGCTTTGCTGGGAAGCTTCCAGCTTTTCTCCTCGGTGGGGTTGGAGCCGGCCTTGTGCCACCCCCAGGGCTTGCTCTGGGTTTGCAGAGCTCCTCGCAGCCTTCTGGCACTGCCAGTTTGACTGCATTTGGATCCCTGCTCCCTCCCCGTGCCTGCAGCTCGGCTGGCTGGGGTTCCACAGGATCCCCGAGCCGTGCAGCCCTGGATCAGCCTCCTGGCACTGGGTCTCATCCTGCTCCCAGTGCCCTTCCTCAGATGCTGCAGCAGGCTCGGCTGTGGGACAGGATGGATGCCTGGAGCCCAACCCCAAGGCTGATCCCACAGCTTTTCCATGTTTTCCACATCATCCCATTCCAGGGGCCCGGCACGGAGGTTGTGTCTCCAGGAAGAGCAGTTTGAGGACATGGGGGCACAGAGAGGTTGGGGCAGCGGGCAGAGGCACAGGTGCCCCACAGCCCACCCTGCACTGGGGGACCCCTTCCAGGGGCTCCACCCCACCCTGATCACAGCTCAGCGACACCAAACAAACACTGAGCCAAGACTTCCTGGTGGATAATGCCCAAACTTCCCAACACCACAAGCATATCCTCCCCTCCCGAGGCTGCCAGAGCTCCAGGAGCTTGGACAACACCCTCAGGCACAGGGTGGGATTGTTGGGATTGTCCCGTGCAGGGCCGGGAGCTGGACTGGACGATCCTTGTGGGTCACCACAGGCTATTCCGTGATCCATCAGCCCGGCTGTGCTGTCACAGACGGGGTCGAGCATCCCAGCTGTGCATCCCAGGAGCACCACACCTCATCCTCGTCCTGTCCAATCCTCATCCATCCATTTGGGGCTGGTCTGCTGTCCCTGTTGCTCCTTTGATGCATGAATTAAACGGCTCTGGGTGCTGTGCCCCATTTACACCTCCCTGCGTGAAATCCCCCAAACCCAGGGGGGAGCAGCCGCTACTCATCCGAGGTCCTGTCCCAGCCTTTCCGTGTCCCCCAAAGCCACCCTGGTCCCGCAGTGCTGGAGGTGACGGCTCCCTTTGAAGGGGAATTTGGAGCCACAGAATTACCAGGGGGCTTCACGCCTCGCATTGTTAGTGCTTGTCAAATATTTATGAAAAAACAATCTGGGGATAATTAATTCAGCAGCAACGGCAAAGCCCCGGCTGAGATTTATTGGCTGGATACGATTGGAGCACGGACAGAGCTCTGCCAAGCCCAGCAAAGTGCATCATCAATAATAGATTTGTCAATAGATGAAAACATCGGCAGATAAACTAGTCTTGAGTGCCACCTGGCCAGCACATCCCCGCAGCCACCCGTGGCCAGCGCCTGGCAAACAGCTCCCGGTGCCACCTTTCCCGGCTGGAATCCTGGGGACCAGCAAGAGCCGCTCCACACAGCTGGGGACAAGGGATGAGACAGAGCCCCAGGGCGCGACTGGCAGCAAAGAGCCCCAGCGCTGGCCGCGCGCCATCATTCCTCCCTTTGGTGTCACCGCCCGTCCCCAGGGGAGCCCCGGCGCCGGGATCCATGGCACAAAGGCGACCTTGAGCCCGGGGAGGTCCGCGCCCTTTCCCTGAATAGCTCGGTGCCCGCGGGGTCCCGCTGACCCCAGCCCCGCCGCCCGGGGGCTGCGGGGTGCGGCCGGGGGCTGCGCACACTGAGCCCATTCACGGGGCAGAAAGGGGCCCTTGTTCCCTGCAGACAGAACCGCAGGGCCCCGAGCAGCTGCGGCGACGCGGGGCCACCCGGGCCACCAGCAGCCCCGGGGCACGAGCGGCCCGGTGGCTCCGGCGGGGCTGCGGCGGGAGCCAGCCCGTGCCCCCAAGCCTGGCAGCTGCGGCAGGAGCTCGGGCAGGGCCCCACAGCCTCCAGCTCCGAGCCCGAGCCCGGGGAGCGCCGCCCCATTCCCGGTGCGCCGGGCAGGGAACGCATCCCAGCTGCTCCAGGGAATCCGTGCGGGGGGACACGGGGCGGCACAGCCAGGGCACAGCGGGATGGCTCAGCTGGGAGCAGGAGCGAGGCTGGGGAAATGGTGGGTGATGAGCCCATCCAGCCTCTCCCCAGTGCTGCTCCTGCTCTGAAAATTCCCGATATCCCGCTTGCAGCTGTGCGTGGGGCACATTCCGTGGGGCGGGAGATGCTGAACTGGCCTGGACCCGGGGTCTGTGCCCGCCTGGGCAGCGCTGCCCCCTCTCCCCGCGGGCACCGAGGCTCCCCGGCCGGCCGGGTCGCTGGCTCAGGCTGCTCCTCATCCATCTGCTCTCCTGTCACATCCCCGTCTCCCTGATTATTTTAATGAGGATAATGATTCACACCTGGGCAATTCAAACCCGCTAACAATAACAATTTTAATTAGTTTCCACTACAAATCTGAAACGTCGTCATTAACATTTAAAACGCTCGCGATTGGCAGCTCCGTGGAAAGCCGGGGCGGGGTGGGAGCTGTGGGCAGAGCTCCGGGGTGCAGGTGGGATGGGGAAGCTGCTGACGGGGTCAGGGCCAAGGAACCACACGTTGAGGGTGGCACTGAGCTGGTTCCTGCCAGCCCCGAGCCCACCACGGCGTGGAGGGAATCGGATCCTCCCCGGCTCTTCAGTGGGTGTGGGCAGGCAGCAGCACCTGGCGCTTGGTGGCACTTTGGTGGCACTTTGATGGCACTTTGGTGGCACTTTGGTGGCATCTCGGCTGCTCGCTGGGAGCTGCGGCCTTTGGGGACAGTGCAGGCAGGGGGTGCCCATGGAGGGGACACCCATCACCCAGGCAGGGACAGCTCCCTGCCCCACGCCGGGCACACAGGGCTCCAGGAGAAGGGAGCCTCACCTCCCAGGGCCTCACCCCGCTGCCCCAAGGCTTTCTTAAACCCCAAAAAGCATTTTTTCCCCCCAAAAAAGCTTTGCTACGGACTCCCCACAGCAGCCGCGAGCACTGGGGTCAGCCTGTCTCGGTCCCACCCTCCCCCGTGTGCCCCCGGTGCCAGCCCTGCCGGGCAGCCCCACCGTGCCCCTGCCGCAGCCATCCCGCGGTGCCCAGGGAGCGCTGGAAGGTGGGGAACACCCTGAGGGCACCGGGCAGGGGTGCAAACGCGACCCCCTCTCCCACGAGATGTGAGACTGACGGGGGACGAAGCTCTGGTGCCCTGGAGACAGGGATTGGGAATTCCTGGAGACGGGGATTGGGAATGCACAGGGTGTGGAGCGGGCTGAGCAGCCCTGGGTGGCACAGTCCGCGTGCCATCATCCCGTGGGGCACACAGAGTTCCCTGCTCCATCCCTTATCCCAGGCACAATCCCAGGGATACAGGGATGGGCTCGGGGTGTCCGGAGCGGTGTCTGGGGCTGCGGGGGAGCTGCCCCGGGGCCCTGCTGCTGTCGCCCGGCACTCGCTGGGGTCCCTGCGATCCTCCTGCCTGCCTGCCCGCCCGGCTCCCCCGCAGCCCGGCACAAGCCAGGGCAGCTCCACATCCCCAGCGCCCGGTTTTCCTCCACTGGAGGCATCCGTGGCTCCAGCCGTGGGCTCTCCGCTCCCGGCTCGCTCAGGCGTGCGCGGCTGGGGACCGCGCTGCGGGAACTTGCTCCAGGCACTACAGGGAACAAGGGGAAAACACCACAGCCAGGCTGCCGCGGTCCAGCTGCTGCCGGCGGGGAGAGGGGGCTGTGTCCCCGGGGGTCCCAGCTCGGCTGTCCCTCGATGCCAGCTCTGTCTTTGCGGAGCTGAGCCCTTCCAGCCTTCTCCAGCAGCTCCCGGCGCTGCCGCCCGCCCGTCCCTGGAGGAAGCTGGGGAAGAAACCATTCCACAGTGCCCAGCTCAGGCAACCTGGCAGCGATCACATCCGTCATTCAGCCCGGCCTGGCCTCCTGGGACGGGCTCAGCTTCAGCAGGAGGCTCTGGGCTAAGGCCGGGCCGGGATGTGGGGTGGCACACGTGAGCCCTGCGTGCATCACCCCGGCAGCCTCTTCCCGAGGCAGCAGCAATGAGCAGCCGAGCTGAAGCTGCGGTTTCGGGGCAGCAGGGACTCGGCAGCCTCCTGAGGATGCCCCAGAGAGGGGGGAGCAGGCAGGGCTCCTGCCCACGGCGTGCTGGCTGCTGTGGGGTGCGGGAGTTTGCTGGGTGTGGATGGACACGGTGGATGCTGGCCTGGGAAGGGTCACCCACAGCCAGGGCAGCCACCTTGGGGTCACACTGGGAGCTGTTGGATGTCTTTCCTGGAGTTTGTCCAGCTCTTTGAATGCAGCTGGAGGGAGCTGCCTGATTCCTGCCCTGCTGAGAGCTTTCCCCCAGCCTGGCAAGCCTGGGGAGCACCAGGGCTGGAGCTGCTGCCCTTGTCCCTGCCCTTCCACGTTTTTCAGGGACATGAGGACTCTCCTGGAGCCTCGAAGGGCCCTGGGCTGGGGGTTGCTGCTGGCTCAGCAGGGCAGTGAGGAGCACCTGACTGGGAAGGGGACAGTGACTGTGTCCTCTCAGCAGCCCAGGGCCACCAACAGCCAGGACAGCCCCTGAGTGCTCACCTCAGCGCCCCACACTGCTGGGAAGGGCTGTGCTGGCAAACCCCCAGTCCAGCCGCATCCCAGAGCCAGAGCTGTCCCTCCTGGCAGGGCAGGATCCTGCCCGGCTGCCCTCTGCCCTGGGACCTTTCCTGCCTCTCCTGCAAACAGAGCCACTGGGCAGTGAGGAACTGACCACTGCGTGTGGGCAGGGCTTGGGCGGGGGTCCTGCTGTCCCCCTGATCCTGCTGCCTTCTCCTCCTCCCCAGCTCCCCCCAGGCCCCCGTGGCCAGGAGCAGGTGAGCCCAGCCCTTTGGCAGGCTCCGGGCACGGTGAGCAGTTGTTCCCCAAACCCCCCTGAGCCTCAGCACCACACAGGGGCCCCCTGGGCGCACGTGAGTGGCACCCAGGGCTTGAGACAGGGCGGTGGCATCGCTGCTGAGAGCCCTGGACCATCCCGGCAGCCGGAGCCTGGCCTAACCCAGGCTCAGCAGCTCCTCAGGGGCAGGAAGCTTGAGAGAAGATTGCAGCCACCTCCCCTCCTTCCCCCAGCTCCACCGGCTGTTGTCTTAGTGTAAACAAGGTATTTAATATGCACAAGCACTCATTAGCATCTCCTGCTTCCAACGGCACCGTGTCTGCAGCTGGACTCGCGGGACGTGTCGCAGGAAATCTCTACACACAACTTTTAATTACAGACAAATGGCTGGACACGTTGGCACTGCCAGCCCCCGGTGCCTCCTGCCAGCCCTGCTCTGTGCCCCCTCCCAGGAGCCCCTGGCCAGGATGGGGCTGCCCAGGGCAGTGGGGGCTGAGGGGGCACTGCAGTGGTGCTGGCAGGGACCTGAGGTGCAGTGCCAGCCTCGCTGGGTCACTGTGACGTGAAGCCAACTGAAGGAGCCCCATCCCTGTTTTTAGGATTTTTGGAGGATGTCAGGGGTGGCCGTAGTCCATGGCTGGGGACCAGAGAGCGTTTGGGGAGGGCACCTTGAAGCAGGAGGCTGCAGAGGAAGGGCAGGGGCTTCATCCATGTCACCTCATGTGTCACAAGGGTTTGGCTCACCCTGCCAAGAGCCCAGACAACCCTGAGCCCCTCTGTGACTCCTCAGCGTCCTGTGGCTCATCATGACAAGGGGACAAGGGAAAACCCAGCGCTTTGCTGGGGTCAGAGGCAGGATCCCAGGAAGGACCCTGCTGTTCCCAGAGGCAGCTGGGTGGCCCTGGAGGCCACTGTGCAGATGGTCACTGCTCAGCCATCGTTGCCCAAAATCAGAGGTGCTGGCCCAAACCAGACCCTCCAGCAGCTCAGTGCATTTCCAGAGCCTGGAGCTGCCCATCTGTGGTGGGCTGGACAGCCAGGCCCTGCTGGCTCCCTGCAGGGAGGAGCAGGGGGCAGAAAATCCACATCCCCCATGGTGGGGATGGCAGCCCTGGGCTGATCCAGCCTGATCTGCAGCCAGGGATTGGGAACCAGGAATATCCAGGCAGCAAGAGGATGGTACCCTGCACTGCCCAGCTGGAGCCAGCACAGAAATCCCCTCCTCTGATCCCGGTGCCAGGGCAGAGCCTGGCCCGGGGTGTGGGCAGAGGTGTCCAACACTTCCCATGGCACAAGGAAACCGCTGGAGCTCCAGGCCTGGTTCTCAGTGCTGGGCTGGTGCAGAGAGCAGCTGTTGAGCTGCTGTTCCCTTCCGAGCTCCGGGCCATCCCCCAGCTCCAGCAGGCTCTGCCTGCTCTGGACAGACACTTTGGGGAGATGATTTTGGGCAGGTTTTCTCGCACAAGCGACTCACGGCCGATGGCTTCTCACTGGAGTTCCCTGGGGATCACTCGTGTGGAGAGGGAGGCAGGGTGGGCAGGGGCACGCGGGCACCTTGCACACAACCTCGGGGTGCTCTGGAGGCTGCAGCCGAGGCCGTGGGGCACAGCCAACAGCTGGAACTGTGACCACATCTGCACCAGCCTGCGGCTCCTGGGCAGCTGCATCCCCGGGGAGGGATTTATCCTCCTGGAACGCCTCACCCTGCAAAGCTTTGAGCAAAAGCCGTTTGTTGGGGTTACCTGTGGCATGGAGATGCCCCTGCCGAGGTGGGCTGCAGGCAGGGAGCAGCAGCTGCCCAGGAGCCGAGGATGCTCTGCTCACTCCAGCACCAGCTTCCCATCCCGGTACATCCCTGCCAGCTGCTGCGGGCTGGGAGCTGTGAGGGGTTTCACGAAAGAGCCAGCTCAGTCTCAGGGAGTTTGGGCATCTCCAGGTGCAGGAGCGCCCTGGAGGAAGAGCTGGCTCGATCACAGGGAGTTTGGGCATCTCTGTGATGTGTGGGGCAGCTGTGGCTTCCCCTGTTCCCTTGGAGGGGCCAAAGAGAGACCAAATTTCGGAAGCTGGGCTGGTTTTTAAGGGTAGCTGTGGCTTCCCCTGTTCCCTTGGTGAGACCAGAGAGAACAAATTCATGGGGCTGGGCTGGATTTCAGGGGTCCACAGCCCTACAGGCGCACAGATGACCCCCTGAGCCGCCGGCCCGGGAGGGAGTCACAGCAACTCCTCCGTGTCGCACCCTAAACCCCACATCGCCCCATCCGTGAGGGTACCTGCACCTCGCCCTGCCCTCAGAGGACATTCCCTGCTCCTCCAGTTGCTCCTCATCCCCCTGCTCCTCCTCCCGGGTCGGGCTGAGCGCTGCTGGCCCCGCTTTGCTGCATCCTCCCCCGGGAGCAGGCAGCCAGGCTGCCAGAGCTGCTCTGCAGCCCGGGGGTCACCGGAGGTGAGCACGGAGGTGACGCGTGGCCATGTGTCCTCTCCTCCTGACGCATCCCGGCTGCCCTGCCCTTCCCAGCTGCCTTCCCCTGACTGCCAGGCGCGCTGGGATGCCCTGGAATCGGCAGAGATGCGGGATAAAGGGATCCCGCCTATCCTCCTGCTCCTTCCCCGCTCCCACTGCTGTCCCTCCAACCGCGCTGGCCCCGCCGATCTTCCCTGCCAGCCACAGCCCCAAACCAGCTGCCTTAAAATAACTCTCCAAAAACGCCCAGTCTGGCTTGGCAAAGGGCTGGGAGTGAGCAGAAGGAGCCGGGAGCAGCAGTCTGGGATCCCCCGTGCCCTCCTGGCCGCCCAGATGGGTGCACACAGGCCGTGGAAGCGCGGATTTATGGAAAACCCGGGAATTCCACAGCACGGCGGGCTGGGAGCTGCCACTGCCTCCCCACAGGGCTGGCACCGGGGCCACGTGGCCACGGCTGTGCCAGGGGGACACCTCTCCAAGAGACCACGGTCCCCATCCCTGGGGAAAGGCAGCGAGGGGACACGAGCCGGCCTGGCAGGAGGTGGGATCTGGGATCAGGGAGCTGCGGATGCCTTTGGCAGGTTTGGGGGACGCACAGACGGATGTGAACTGTCCCAGCCGGGAGGATGAGGAAAGCCAGGCTGGAGAAGCTTTCCCAGAGACGCTGCTCTGGGGAAACCAGCAGGATTTCCACCTGGAATGGGGAAATTGCAAGGGGGAGGGCTGGGAGGAGGGTCTCAGGCAGGGCAGGGGGTGACAAGAAGTGCTCCGTGGCTCTCTCCATGGCAACTGCCGGGCTGGGAGGAGGATTAAGGGATACGCTTTGGCTGTGCTGATCCTAAGCCACTGCCTGAGGGGCTGGGAGCACTGTGGGTGTCCCTGTGCCTCTGTGCACATTCCACCAGCGGGCTGGAGGGGCAGCCAGCTGCTGCCTGGATCCCAACATCTGCCCTGGCAGCAGAGACAGCGCTGGTTTGGGGGACAAAACCCCCCAGTGCCTCCCAAACCCCAGCAGCTGGGCATGACCTGCCTCAAACCCACCTTCAGGGCATCTCCAGCACCAAACCCACCCACGGGGCATCCCGGTGCCCCCAGGTGAGCCCCTGCCCTGATAGGGATGAGCCTCCTGCTCGCTGGAATTCTTCCTTGGCTTCCTGGGGTCTCACTGAGGCCGGTGAGCTCCACAGGGGGAGATCTCCTCCCTGGGGAGGTGTTTTTGGGCCTCCCCGCTGCTCCCAGCAACCCGGGGTCTCTCCCAGCCCGCCTGTCCCCTGGGTCCGTGCCGAGGGGAGGGTGTGTATCCAGAGGCGAGCCCATCACGTGGACTCCACGCAGGAGCAGAGGTGTCGGAGCCAGGCAGGGAGTGCCTCCCTCGCCCCACGTCACTGCCACCGGTGACCTGGATTCCTCCCTGAGCCACGAGCCGGTGACCTCAGCCATAAACAAAGGAGGGGAATCAAACCAGGGCAAGATAGATGCCTGCTTTATAGGCTTTTTAAAAGCTTTCGACTCTTTCTGGCAGGCAGGACTAACCTTAAATTGCTGTGTGATGGAACTGGGGGGAAAATCTTCTGGCAACGTCGACGCCGCGCACCGATCCATCAGGAGCGGGATAAAAATAAACAGCGTGGAAAGGGGCCCTGGGGCTGGCAGGGGGAGCTGCACCCCGGAGTTAACCCCTGCACCCCAACTCTGTGCCCCCTCCATGCAGCAGGGATCAGCGGGATGGGCTCTGGGGGCTGACATCTCTCCCTTACAGGATTTTCCGGTGGAAATGTCCTTGGCTGGGATCCCAGTGCTGCGCCTGGGCCTCTGCGCGGCCCCCTGGGACTCACGGCAGATTGGCTTCCCTGGCAAGGCTTCGAAAATAGACCTGGGGTTAATGTCCTGCTCGGAGGAGGGAGGGGGAATATCCCTAAATGGGTCTGGGATGTTCCAAAGCAGTGCACGAGCCAGCTAAGCTCATCCTCTGCCAGGGGGTGCAGCACTAGGAGCATCTCCCAGTGCCCACCCGGGATCTGGCTGGGAGAGAGGGGCTGGATGTGGGAAAGGCAGGTGGAAACCCCATCCCAGGAGCCATCCCGGCTGTGTGAGAGGGGCGGCATGCCAGCAGCATTTGAGATCTTCCCATCTCCCCCCTCGCTCCCTGCCTCAGGAGAAGGGACCTGCTCGCTGCTGCAGCCTCGGGGCACAAGCCCTGTGTGATGCCACCAGATCCCAGCTGCCCTCGGCACCCAGGGGTGACATCCTGGGAGCACCCACACATCCCTGCATCCAGGGGAAGGGATGGGAGCTGCCAGGAGCTGGGAGCTGAGGGGGGCACGGCGCTTCCCCAGCACGTGGCCCTTGCTGGGGGACGCAGGACCAGGGCGGGAGCACAGTCCTGGCACCGCTGCGGTGACCCCTGGGGACAGCCCCCTCCTCCCGCCTCAGCCCGGAGCATCTGTGACATCAGACGCTGCAGCTCCGATCGGGAGGGCTTTGAAGCGGCTCCTAATGCATTTCTAATTCCTGCTTATCGCCGGAGCCTGTCGGAGCTGCTCTCCCAGCCCCTCTGCAGCGCTCTCACAGCAACAGCTCAGCTTCACAGCCGGGGGTTTGCCTGGAGAACCTCTCCCCATCCTCCTGCCCCACTGAGGGGGAAGCTCCCGCCACGGCAGCTCCCTGCCTGGCCCTCTCCCGCTCCCTGGATCTCCTGGCACTGGTCGGGATGAATTCTGGGCCCTGCCAGGCTCTGATGGCATCTCTGGGCAGGTGTCCCTGTGCTCCCTCTGTCCCACAGGCCCAGGAGTTGTAGGATGAACCCTGTGACCCCTCCCCGAGCCCAGAGTCCCCGAGAGACCTCCTGGAGGTGACAAAAGCTCCTCGAAGGAGAGGACAAGTGAAGCACCACCTCTGCCGGAGGCTGTGGGGCAGAGAGACGGATCCCAGCCCTTTTCCCTCCGGTTCCTGCGCTGGAAGGGCGCTGGAAGGAGCATCCCTGGCATCCCGCACCCGCCGGCGCTGCGGGGTGAGGACCTGCGGGGAAAATGGCTCGGTGCAAAGTGCTCCGAGGCTGCGGATGGGGAGTGCCCTCTGCTCCGCGCCGAGAGCCGTCATTAGCCCTAATGGCTCTTTGCTGGGGGTGTTCAAACAGCGCCCGCTCCATTTCCATTGCAAATCTCCCCCCTCCCCTCCCCCGCCGCTCCGGGAGGGACACAAAGGCTCCGGTCCCGCCCGGCTGGGGCTGCTCGGGGACCCTCGGGCTGAGCCAGCCAGGGGTGTTCGCATAGCAAAGGGCCCCAGCAGCCGCTCCACCAGCTCCAAAAAACTCCGGAAGCTCCCTCGTGCCAGGAGCAGAGGGACCCGGGTAGAAAGCGGGGACAGGGACAGTCCGAGGAGGCCACGGGGAGCAGGAGCTGGCAGCGCGGGAGTGCGGAGCATCTCCTGCATCCCGAGGGATGGATGGCTCGGGGCCGGCTCCGTGGGCACCCAGCCCACCTGGCACCGGCCGCTCGCGTTGCATTTCAGGGATTCACGGAAAATGAGAGTGGGTTTATTTTTTTTTTTTTTCCCCTTAGTAAGCACGGAGTTTATGTGAGTTGAAAATTGACTCGATAAATATTTCAGGCAGCGTTTTAACGGCGTGTGCGGGCTTCAAAGGCTCTGAGGGGAGCAGCTCCAGCCAGGCAGGCACTGAATCACCCTGGCCAGAGCACGGCACGGCCCCGAGCTATGACACTGCTCCCGGGGGAGCTGCTCCTGCCGCTGCCCGGCTGGGATAAAGCCTCTTTCCCTGCGAGCTGGGAGGGATGGGAGCTGGGATCCGCATCCCTGACGTGCCACGCGCACTGGGGAGGATGCTGAGCGGGGAATTTGCAGCATGGGGAGCGTGCACCGTGGGATCTGCCTTCCCTGGGACGCCTCATGCGGGCGAGGTCCCGGCAGGGGGATTTGGGAGGATGAGGAGCGCTGGGTGCTGCTGTGGGTGCTGCGGGTCCGGGATCCAGGCCTGCCTGGTGCTCCCTGGTGCTGCAGAACGAGCTGAGCAGCGGCAGGGGAGGGTTCCAAGCCCCGGGGGAATCCTCCTCCTCCTCCCGTTTGCTGGGGAGAGGGAGGCGATTCCCGCTTGCAGAGCCCTCCCCATCCGCCGGTGCTCCGAAATGGCCCCACGGGCATCCTGCCAGGCAGGGCTGGCTTGGCCGGCTCGGGCTCTGCAGCTCCCGGCACCGCTCGGGTCCCCAGCGCAGCCGGGCACAGCCAGCCCGGCGACAGCAGCCGGCATCTCCTGTGGGCACCTGACCCCGCTGTGACCCCCTGCAGGCCCTCTGTCCCCCCTCCCTGCCTTTTCCCAGAGCCCAGCAGAGCTGGAAATGCTCACAGCCAGCCAGACAAGTGGAAACCACTCCTCTGCATTTGGAAATTAAACGGGAGCTTTAAATATTGCTGAAGCCAATCGATGGCGTGGGCAGCAGCCCAGCGTGGCCCTTGCCAAGAGCTGTCCGGCACGGAGAGAGCTCAGCCGAGGCCCCACAGCGTGCCCAGCCCTGTTGCCCTTGTCCAGTGCCCCCCGCATCCCCCCTGGTGGCAGCGAGGGTGGCCCTGGCCCCTCGGCATCGCTGCCCCGGTGCCGATCAGTTTCAGATCCGCGGGCGGGCGGGGGGCAGGGAGCCGTGCTCTGGGATTAGAGCAGTTTGCGCTGGGATTAGAGCACTGTTTAGCCATGGCACGGCGCAGGAACCCCGCTCTGCCTCACTGAGCTCCCCGGGATTAAGACTTTGTTTCAACGGATTAGGGCGATTAGGAATGGGGGGGTGCTGTGGGATGTGGGGCTGCTTCGCTGGGGCCATGCAGCAAACAGGCACCGAGCCAAAAGCGGGGTTGGGGGGCTCCAGAGGTGCCCCAAATTTGTGCTCCCATCCCTGAGGGCTGCTGGTCCCTCACGGGTCCATGCCCAGAGGGTCAGGGTTGTCCACAGAGCTGCAGGAGACACACCTTGCCCAATCTCCCCACCCAAAGAGGGTGGGATCCAGCATCTTTGATGGGATTCAGCATCTTTGATGGGATCCAGCCTCCTTGGAAAGATCCAGCCCCCTCAGTGGGATCCAGCCCCCTTGGTGGGAACCAGGCCCCTTGGAAAGATCTGGTCCCCTTGATGGGATGCAAACACACCTCGTATGGTGCAAGCCTGGCCTGACCCCACCTTCCCCATCCTCACAACTTAACCTTTCCCCCATTCCTGCACATCCTTGGCCACAGACCCGTGGAACAGGCAGGGAGCAGAGGCAGCATGTGGGAAGATCATGGAGAACAGGGAAATGTGGAAAAAACCGACATCATGAGCTGTCCCCACAGCCAGCAGGGACCTCTCATCCCTGACACATGGACCAGCAGCTGCTGGCCCTGGGAGCCTCTGTGCCACCCTGGCCCCTCACAGCAGCACTCTGGGGGGACAGGAGGTGCCAGCACAGCAGCTCCTGGCTGGCCCCAGGTGAGGATGCAGGTGTCCTGCCAGTCCCCTGCTCCCCAGGTGTCCCCAGCTCCTCTCTGGAGCACCGTGCTGGGGTAGGAACTGCTGGAGCTCAGCTGGGCTGGGAGCAGGAGCAGGGGAACGGCTCTGACCTCTGCAGTGCAGGAATGAAGCTAAAATGGCAAATCCCACCCAAGGTTAGAGGCTGGAATTGCCAAGGACCAGCAGCTGGAATTGCCAAGGACCAGCAGCTGGAATTGCCAAGGAACAGGAGTTGGAATTGCTGAGGACCAGCAGCTGGAATTGCCAAGGACCAGCAGCTGGAGGCTTCAGCCCCAGCTCTCTGGTTGCTCCAGAGCTGGGGGCACTGGCAACATCCCTGTGCCACGGTGGCAGTGCCACGGACACTTGCCAGGTTCCCACATCCCAGTGCTCATCCCCTGCTTTCCATGCTGCACTGTGGCCCAGCTCCCTGACCTGATCCAGCCACGAGGACTTGGATCCATTCCTGGCAAAGCCCCACCAGGGAATGGAGCCAGGGGGTGCAGGAGGACCCCGTCCTGCAGCTCCTCACGGCTGAGGCTCCCTGGCCAGAGCAGCAGAGCTCGGGGGGCTGCAGGGAGGGGAGCAGCCCCCAGGCCTCTGCTCCAAGATTCCACAGTCACATCTGTCCTTATCAGCTCGGAGGGACACAGAGCCCTTTGCTCAGGTCCCTCTTCTTCCCCCTCAGACCCTGGGCTGACCTTGCCTGGTGGCGGCAATCATGGAATCATGGAATGGTTTGGGTTGGAAGAAACCTCAAAGCCCATCCCATCCCACCCCCTGCCATGGGCAGGGACAGCTCCCACCGTCCCAGGCTGCTCCAAGCCCCAGTGTCCAGCCTGGCCTTGGGCACTGCCAGGGATCCAGGGGCAGCCACAGCTGCTCTGGGCACCCTGTGCCAGGGCCTCCCCACCCTCACAGAGAGGAATTTCAGGCCAATCTCCCATCTAACCCTACTCTCTGTCGCTTTGAAGCCGTTCCCTCTTATCCTATGAGCCATTCCACGGAGGGACCCGTGGGCAGTGCACGCCCAGCTCCCGTGGGCCAGCCACAGGCATTTGCACAGGGACAATTTGCATCCAGGGAAATTTTCTCCTTTACAAAGGAAATGTGTCAGCGCTGCTTTGGGCACGGCCACACTCAGACCCTCAGAAACCTGGGACCTCAGCTTTTTCCTGGCCGTGTGCTGGTGCTTGGCTCCTGCTGAGTGCCAGCCCATTCCCAACCGATTCTGTGGGAGAGGAGCAGGCAGCGCTGGGACTGGCTGTGCTGGGGCAGTGGGCATTTGCAGATCTACGGTTGAGCTGGGGATTGCAGAGGAGGGTGAGGGGGTTACTGCCTGGGGCGGGGGTGAGCAGGGATGGTTCCCATCCTTTCCCCTCCTCCAGCCTGTGAGGAGAGCAGGATTTGAAATCCTTTTCCCCTGCTTGCTCCCTCTGAGCTGGCGCTGTGCTGGAACGGTTTGATGTGGAGGAGAGACAAATGAGTGACTCACACACACTTGGGGAGGATAAAAATACTCGGGCCCCATGTGTCCCACCCATGTGGGGTGGCCAGGAACACTGCAGGTGCCATCCCTTCTCCCAGAGCAAAGCCAGGACAAATGCTCAGGGAACGCAGCTGCCGGTGCTGCCCTTACCCCAGGCAGCTCCGACTCTGCTGCCCAGGAGTGACAAAGATCAGGGGCCACGTGCCCTGGGGATCAGGTGGACTTTGCGTCCTTCAGCAGGCAGAGGATGGCACAGCTCTGGCAATAAACCCGGTCCCAGCACGCGGGGAGCAGCAAGCCAGGGTCCCCAGCAGCGGCAGCAGCAGTGTGGGCACTCAGGTTGTACCCAAGGGGTGCCCACAGGGCAGGATTTGCTCTCCTCTGGCCTCTGGTGGGGTGGCACAGCCCTTTTGGGCACTTCCAGCAGAGTGTGCCCAGCTTTCAATGCCTCCCCTTAATGTGCCACGTGCAAGGGTCACACCAGAACTTCCCGTAATTCCCTCACTTCCCTATTCCCAGGGGGAGGAAGGAGGTCTGAAAGCAGAGCCTTGGCTTCACCTCTCTTGCCTTTTTCAGTGTCATTTTTGAAACCAGGACATTTTGCAGGGCTTTTCCCTGATTTTCGGATGCTTTCTGACACAAGAATGTCATGTTGGTGAGGGCACACAGTGCCAGGAATTCCCAGGGAGGATCCGTGCCCATCCCTCCTCTTGCCAGGGACCATCCCTGCAGGGCTGGTGGGTCACAGGTGTCCCACGGCCTCGCAGAGCTGCTGATAGGGATGCTGGTGACAGAGCTGGGACAACACCCAAGTGTCCCTGGAGGCTGGCACGGCACTGCCGCACGGCAGGAGCACAGAGGGCACAGAGGGCACAAAGCCCGGGCATGCTTTGTGCAGGTCCCGGGGAACCCGGGCCGTGACCTGCAAGCCCTTGAGGGGCGGTGATCAGTGCTGGGATGTGGGGAAAACACAAGGAACAGTGAGGAAAAGGGAAAAAAATGGGCAAAAAGAGAAGAAAACCCCTTAGGTGAAGGTTTTCACCACACAGCCTGAGGGCGTGGTGGGGACTGATCCTCTGCTTCCTTCCTGCTGCTGCCCCTTCCATGGATCCGCGGGTGTCCCCACGGCACCCTCAGGCACAGCATCCAATTCCCGACGGCTTCCCTGGGCTCACAGCAGGGGGAATGGGGGCAGTGGGAAAGCGGGGACAGGCTCTGGGTGCACCCAGCCTCATCCCCCACGTCCTGGGTGCTCATTGGTGACTTTCCAGGAAGGGGGAGAACCACCTCGCTTTGTCCAGGGAAGGAGCAGGAGCCTCTCCTGGTCTGGGTGAGATCTCAGCTCCTTTCAGGCTCTGCAGGGTCCTGCCCAGTTCCCCCAGCGTCTCCCTCTGCATCCCCGACCTGCAGGTGCCCACCTCGGGATATTTTTGTGAGCAACTTTGACACTCAGGAGGCTCCAGAGGGTTTTGGATCAGGCAGGGGCAGAGGGGAAGTGCTCCCAGCAGGATGTGAGCGCCCCAAAGCGAAGGGGCCCAGCACGGCCCACCGGAGCCACCCCAGTGCCAGCGCTGCAGAAGCGTCGCTCCTGTCACCTGGCAGATCCGGAGATCACGTTCCTGGCATTTCGCTGGCAGCTGAAGCGCAGGAGCCCGGCTCTGGCAGGGATCCCAGCACTCTGCGCTTTCCTGGTAGCGGGGTGGGAGCTGCCACGGCTGGGCGGGGGCTGCGGGAGAAGGAGGAGGAGGAGGAGGAGGATGCTCCTGCCGGGATGCAGCCCCGGGAGCCGGCTGGCGTGGGAGAGGGTGGGAAGCCAGTGTGGGCGGAAAGCAGGGTGGGAAAGCGAGGCAGAATTCCAGGGGGAGCAGGGTGAGGTGAGGTGGGAGCCCCGCTGCAGCCGGACTTGGGGCCGTGCCCAGCTCGGGCGCCTCGGCAGATGCGAATCCCGCTCCCTCCGCTCTCCCGCGTGGATCCGGCTGCTCCTGTGCTCCCGGCGGTGAGCGGGACGCAGCAGGGGCGGTTCGTGTCCTCCGCACCCCGTGACAGCGAGCGGGGACGCGCTGCTCACCCCCAGCGCCCCCGGCGGACCCCACTGCCGGCCGGAGCCCTGGCATTCTGTGCGCCCCTCTGGTGGGGGGACTCTCCCCACTGCTGCCCGGGTTGTACTGGGACAGCTGGGCAGTGGTGGGACAGCACTGCACCGGGGGAATCGCCTTGCAGAACTCAGCCAGTTAAAATATACCATAAAAAAGGACTGGTTTTAGGTAGGATTCATTCCTGGGTCAGGATCTGACCCCCTGGAAGTCCGCGTGGCTGTGCCAGCCGTGCTGGGTGGCACCGGGGCAGCAGTGAGGGGGTGGCACAGCGCCCCCTGAGCTGGCAGGACACACACCAGGACACAGGGCCCCCTGAGCTGGCAGGACACACACCAGGACACAGGGCCCCCTGAGCTGGCAGGACACACACCAGGACACAGAGGGGGGAGGTTTGCAGCCTGCCCAAGGCAGCGGGAGCGCCGGGAGGGGCAGAGCCACCGCATCCCTATTCCTGCATAGAATCCCCGATTCCTGCGCGGCCATGGAATCACAGCGTGGTTTGGGAAAGAGCCTTAAAGATCATCTCTATCCAAAGGCTGCCCTGGGCAGGTGATCCTGCCGTGCTGACTCACGGCAATGCAGACATGAGTCAGTTGGGGGAAAAACCGCTCCTTTTCCCTCTTCCCTTCGCAGAATCCCTTCCTCCCCAGATCTCTCCCCGAGTTCTCTGCTCCACTGCCTCCCCACAGCCAGGGCCAGCACAGGGATGGAGTGGGACTGTTTGTTCCGGGGGGAAATGGGAATTCCCTGCAAATGGGAGCATTTCTTTTCCCTAGGGCTCTACCAGCACCAACACCCCCATCACAGTTCCTACTTCTTCCTGATACGTTTATCTGATTTTTCATGGGAATTTCAGCCCACCTTGGGCTTTCTCAGCCCCCGGCAGCAGCTCTCCCCTTCCCTCAGGTTTGCAGGGATGCTAAACCTCACTTCCTACTACTCCTGCATATTTCTTCTCCAAACCCCGGGCTCAGTTTGGCAGGAGCAGCCGGCACTGCTTGTTCCCAGCTCGAACTCTCAGCTGGGGGATGAAATAGGGAGGCTTGGATCGGCCTGTGCTGGGCTGAGGGCTGCTGGCTCCTCATCCCTCTTTACTGCTCTGCCAGGCTTCTGTGTCAGCTGCGAGTATCAGCAGCAGAATTGGGGATTTATTTCCAGCCCGCTGATGAAAATGCGGCCCAGGCAGGAGCAGCACTTCTGCCGGGCTCCACATCCGCCGGGGAAATCTCCAACGGGAGCATTCCGGGCTGGATCCACGAGCGGAGGGGACCTGCCGCGAGCTGCCTGGGCACTGCGGGGTGAGCTGGCTGCCCGTGGGGCTGGAAATGCCCCCTGGCACTGCAGGAGCCCCGAGGGGTATTTGTCCCGCTCCAGCAGCGGCACAACCAGTCCGGCAGCAGCGGCGGAGGGTGGAGCAGGGAGCAGGGACAGGAAACTGCCCTCGAATGAGCCCACCCGGTGAATCAGAGCCTTTCCTAACCCCGGTATTCAGCCCCGGAACAAACATGCCAAAGGAACAGCTCAGAACCTGCCGTGTGGCACCCACTGATTGCGGCGCCCTGATCCCGGGAAAGATCCCGGAGGGAAGCAGCATCTCACCTGCTCCCTGCCCGTGGAGAAACCTCCACACGGCCAGGGGAGACCCTTGCAGGCTTTTCAGGGTTGAGCTGTGCCCCAGAAGGAGCCAGGCTGGTCCTCACCGTGCCACACTTCAGGATCGTGGCTGGCGGAGGAAGAGAAAACGTAATCCTGCTTTTTTCCCTCATGTCCATTATAACCGACATGAGGCAGCAGGAAGAGTGGATGACTCAGTCCTGTGCAATGCAGCTCCTCTGCGGTGCTTCCTGGGCCTTGAGGATTGCCGCGAGCTCAGGGTCCTACCTTGCTTTCCTTCCTTCGGATAAATTCCTTCCCAGTGGGAAATGCGGGATCCTCCCGGCTTGGCTTCCCCTGGGCAACCTGCTCGCCCTGCTGGGGGTGGGGTGAGCTCGGGGGGCCCCCCAGGTTTGGCAAGCACAGGATCAGGGTAGGAAAGCCTGAATCCATGGGGGAAGGGGGAGGAGGGGTCACTTTTGAGGTGCAGAGCAGTCCAAGCAAAGCCATCCGGAGCAAGAGCCTCCGTGGCTTTGGGGGGCTCTGGGTCATGGAATCATGGAATGGTTGGGATGGAAAGGATCTTAAAGCTCATTTCACTCCCTGGCCGTGGCCGGGACACCTCCCACTATTCCAGGCTGCTCCAAGCCCCAGTGTCCAGCCTGGCCTTGGGCACTGCCAGGGATCCAGGGGCAGCCACAGCTTCTCTGGGCACCCTGTGCCAGGGCCTCACTACCCTCCCAGGGAACAATTCCTTCCCAATATCCCATCCAGCCCTGCCCTCTGGCACTGGGAAGCCATTCTCTGGGTCCTGTCCCTCCATCCTTCATCCCCAGTCCCTCTCCAGCTCTCCTGGAGCCCCTTTAGGCCCTGGAAGGGGCTCTGAGCTCCCCCTGGAGCCTTCTCCTCCCCAGGTGAGCACCCCCAGCTCTCCCAGCCTGGCTCCAGAGCAGAGGGGCTCCAGCCCTGGGATCATCTCCGTGGCCTCCTCTGGATTTCCTCCAGCAGCTCCACGTCCTTCTGGAGACTCCAGAGCTGGAGGCAGCTCTGCAGGGGGGTGGGCACTGCTCAGGGGGCTGTGGGTGCAGCTGTGGGTGCTGCAGGGGGCTGTGGGTGCTGCAGGGGCCTGTGGGTGCTCTGGTGCTGACAGGACACACACAGAGCTCGGGGGCTGCTGGCTGGGGGAATGGGAGCAGGTTTCTCCGTGGGCACTGGGAGCAGGTTTCTCCATGGGTCTGGCCCGGAGTGCGGCAGCGTTTTCATGCACTGATAATCTGTAAAAACAGGGTGAAAAATCTCTCCTGCGTTGTTGTCAAGTTTCAAATCTCCCAAGGGTTGGAACAGAGACAAAGCTCTTCTGGTTTGCTCCTTTTCCATGGCTCCGGATTCGGGCTGAGTGGGTAGATCTCCGTGGAGCCAGGCAGGCAGGGAGCTGCGAGATGTTTTCTAGTTTCACGCTCTTTACGCTGTAATGTCTCCTCCAGGATCTCGGGTTTTCATTTTGGGGGATGAGAGGCAGCGTGTGATCCATTGCTCCCCGTCACATCCTGTCCCTGAGCTCCCAGCTGCCGTCCTGAGCCAGGGGAGCTGAAGGGAGCAGCTTCCCACAGCTCCCGAGGCACTGCCTGCCCGGAGAGCAGAGCAGCTTCAGTCCCTGTGGAGCATCCCTGGGAATCCAGGAGCTTCCAGAGGGGAAGCAAACCTTGCTCCTTACGGGCACTTGGATGAGCGCTGCTCAGGGGAGGGGCCGAGCCTGCAGGACATCTGGGGACAGGGGAGCCGCCCGTGCCCTGCTGCTCGGGCAGGACGCTGATGGCCACCCTGGGAAGGAATGGTGGACCTGGGGATATCTTGTGCAGGGTGATGGGGGCTCAGGAGCACCTCCCCACCATCCTCATCCCTCCCTCCAGAGCGGGACAGGCTGCTCCCATGTCCCTGTCCCAACCTCACAGCAACGCCTCTGCTGTGGTCCCCTCAATGCCCCTGTCCCCCCAGCAACGTTCCCCATCACCAGCAGCGTCCCCTGTCCCCCCAGCAATGTCCCCCGTCCCCAGCAGGGTCCCCCACCCCTCTGCCAGCACCTCCGTGGCCTTGCCGATGCCTTTTCCCCCCGGTCTGGCAATTCCGCTGCCCTCCCGGGGAGGTGGCAGAGAAGGATGTCACCCCCCCCGGGGGTTTTCCTCGCCTGTCTCCCCGGGATCTGTGCCTCCCACCGTGTCTGGAGGCAGCGTGGGGAGCTGCCAGCTGGGCTGAGCTGCCTGGGCACCCATCCCGGCTCCGAGGAGCCCATTCCAGCAGCGCCGGGTCACACCGCAGGAATTATTCCTGCTCCCGAGCGTGCGGGGGGTGCCTGGCTCCGCTCGGCGTGGCTCGGGCTGCCCGCTGGCAGGTGGCCCCGCTGGGCTTTGCTGGCAGCCGTGAGGGGAGGGTATTTTTAGCCATCCCCTCCCTCTGGCTGTGGGCGGTGTGTGGCATTTATTCGCCGTGGAAGGATCTGGAGCTCGGGTGGCAGGCGGCACGGAGCTCGCACGGGCTCAGGGCACCCCCCTGACCCCCAAATCCCTGCCTGTTGGGGTGGCTCCGTGGGCTCCCCTGCCTCATCCCAAGCCCAGGGCTCTGCCCAGGTCAGAGGGAAGCTGCATGGCTGGAATGCAAGGGACCAATGAGCTGCTGCAGGCAGAGCACAGGTCAACTCCCAGGGGCACAAATCATGGAATCACGGAACAGTTTGGGTTGGAAGGGACCTTGAAAACCGTCTCATTCCAACCCCGCCGTCATGGCAGGGATGCCACCCACTAGCTCAGGCTGCTCAGGGCCTCACCCAGCCTGGCCAGCACAGGTAAATCCATGGAAGCCGTGCTCAGGCTCTGTGTGGACGCATTTGTGTGCCCTGCACCCGGGAGCTGCCTCCTCCCTCTCCCCTCCATGCGCCCATGCCCAAACCGGACCCACTTTTTCTCATGCCGGTGCCTTGACTCAGTTCCTGCTCTTCCCAGGCTCCCAGCCTGTCCTGCTGCTCCGTGCCTGCACACGAATCTCCGTGCAGAAAACACCTTGTAGCCGTGAAATGATGCCCTGCAGGAAAATGCTACCCAGCCTGTCAGGTGCCTTCCCCGAAGCTCTGCAGGCTGCCGGTGCCTCCCTGGCACACGGAATCCTCCCTGCAAGGATCACGCATTCCCTGGCACGGGGTAGGGCCCTGCTGGAGGCAGCTCCGGGATGGGCTGGGCAGGAGCAGGAATGTTGTGCCTGCACGTGGAGTCCCCTCTGGTGCGGGGGACAAGCTGGGGGGGGGGGGGGCAGGTGGTGATTCCAGCCTCATCCACGCCATGGATGTCACACCTCGGATCCACACGTGCTGCTCCCGTGTCCCTGCAGGGGCTGATTCCCTGGGAGCATCCCGAGGTGTGGCACGGCAGAGCCAGAATTCCAGCAGCGGGCAGCGGGCCAGGTTTGCTGCAGCTCCTTGGGCTGGCATCGGGAACCTGGAGCAGAGGCAGGGGGAGCGTTCCTGGTGTTATTCCCGGCTGCAGGAACTGCTCAGTGGGAATGGAGTACGGGGACAAAACAGAGCCTGCGGAAGCAGCTGCCAAAATGAACTTGGTGACCTCTCCCAGGCCTGAACAGGAGGGAGTTCCCGTTGGATTGCTGCCCTGGACCCTCTGTGGCTCATCCCTGATAACATCACAGAATCATGGAATGGTTTGGGTTGGAAGGCACCTTAAAGCTCATCCCATTCCACCTCTGCTATGGCAGGGACACCTTCCACTACTGCAGGCTGCTCCAAGCCCCGTCCCCTGCACACCTCTGTGTCACTCGTGTGTCTCGCTGTGTCTGTGGGCCTCTTCCCTGCAGTGACACGGCTCTGGCAATGCCCAGCCATGGAAAACCCCCGGGAAGGGAAAAGGCCCCCCTGCAGTCCCACACGGCAGAGAGCAGCCGGGGTGACTAACTCACTGCAGCCCAGACACTGTGGGAGGGCTGGTTTCAGCTCCACCAGGCTCCCAGTATAACCAGTAAGGCCTCCTGGCTGGTGCCTCACCGCCAGCTGCAGCAGAGGCTCCACCCAGGAGCCTCCACCTTACCCGGGGAGGACTGAGGGTAAAATTGCCGTGCTTTGGCCTCTGCATGTCCCGGTGACATTTCCGGGTGGGTGGGAGCTGCCACCTGCACACGGATCCCTGTGCTTGTGTCCCCTCAGGAGCTCGGCCCCTGCCCCAGCACCTCCTGTGTGTCCCTCTGCACAGAGCGGGGTGGCACAAATGGGGGAAAGGCCAGGGCAGGCGCCTGATGTCCCCAGGGCTGCATCCCAGGGCAGTCAGGTGCCAGGAGCAGCCAGGGAAGGTCACAGATCCATGGAATCATTGAGGTTGGAAAAACCCTCTAAGATCCCCCGGTCCCACCACTAACCCAGCACTGCCCAGGACACCACTAACCCACATCCCCAAGTGCTACCTCTGCAGGTTTTTGAACTCTTCAGGGATGGTGACTCCACCAGTTCCCTGGGCACCTGTTCCAGTGCTTGACCACCCTTTCCATGGAGAAATTCCTGCTGCTGTCCAACCTGAGCCTCCCCTGGCCCAGCCTGAGGCCGTTCCCTGTCCTCCTGTCCCTGTTCCCTGGGAGCACAGCCCGACCCCCCCCGGCTGCCCCCTCCTGTCAGGGACTTGTGCAGAGCCACAGGGTCCCCACTGAGCCTCCTTTTCTCCAGGCTGAGCCCCTTTCCCAGCTCCCTCAGCGTCTCCTGGGGCTCCAGCCCCTTCCCAGCTCCGTTCCCTTCCCTGGACACGCTCCAGCCCCTCCAGGGCTCTCTGGCCATGAGGGCCCAGAACTGGACACAGCCCTCGAGGTCCCTCAGCAGGGCCAGCACAGGGGACGGGCACTGCCCTGGTCCTGCTGCCACTCTGGTTCTGATCCAGGCCAGGTGCCCACAGCCTCCTTGCCCACCTGGGCACCCCTGGGCACCCCGGGCACACCTGGGCACACCTGGGCACACCTGGGCTCGTGTCCAGCCCCTGTCACCAGCACCCCCAGGGCCTTTCCCGGTGGACAATTCCCAACTACTCTTCCCAACCCAGCCTGGAGCATTCCGGGGGTTGTTGTGACCCAAGGGTAGGACTGGCACCGGGGCTGCAGAGCTGCCCCACAGGTGAGGATGGACAGGCACAGAAACCTTCCCGAGGCCCGCTGATGCCGTAACCGTGGAGACCAGGGAAGGAAGGTAATTGGGGAGAGAGGAGCACTCGGCGAGAGGCACCTGCTGCTGAATTCAGCCATGGAGCAGCTCTTTGAGGTAGCTGCCGATTTCCACATCAAAAGAGGAAGCTGAGAAAAGGCAGCCCAAAGGTTGCGGCCGAACTGTGCTCAGGTCCTCGCCCAGATGGCAACTGGCCTCGGCAGATGGGGTGGGACGAGTTCCTAGCAGCTCAAACTGCCCCCCCTGTGGAGCCCATGCTCACTCGGCCCTTTATAGGCCGTGGGGAGGACGGGCACCTCTGGAAGGCAATTTGTGACATCCTCAGGTAGCTCTGAGACAAGACTCCAGACCTGTGCATGTCTTGGCTTTGTGAGGGAACAACCAGAGGCATGAAAGCTCTCCTGGCCAGGGGTCCCACCTGTGTGGGACAGCCAACACCTCTGAGGCCTTCTCTGCCGTGCTGGGCTTGTTCCCAGCTTTTGTTTTGTGCTTTGTACCCCAGCCTTGTCCCAGCGATGGGGATGGGCACTGGAAAGGGCTTTCCCCACCCAGGGCTCCACATTCCAGGGTTCTCTCCCACCACTGAACATTTCCATGTGCCCAACCCAAGCAGGATGGAGAGAATTCCTCCTGAGCCAGGGAGACCAGAATCTTTCTGCAGAGTTGGCTGGAGCCAGCCAGAGGCTGCCACCAGCATTTTGCAGGCCAAAATCTCTTTGACACAGCAGATTTCAGATCATGATCATCGATTCTGCTCGTGGAGTTGGGCCTGGGGTAGATGGGAATGGAGTGCAGAAGAAGAAGGCTGAGGAGCTGTTCCACAAAGGATCTCTCCTTGATCCATCCTCACCCTGTACCTGGCTGGGCTGGGGACAGTGGGAGGGGAGGCTCAGCTGCAGCAGCCCGGGGTGACAACAGCAATTGCCACAAGCTGTCAGTGGGACTGAGTGGCTCCTGAGGGCCTGCTGAAGGGGATGGGCATGGCCTGGTCCCCATCTGCTGTTTGTCCATCCAGCTCCTGTCCTGTTTCCAAGTTTGTCCACACACCCCTCTGGGTTTTGCATCTGCAGCTCTGCCTTTGCTGGGCTCTCAGGAGCCTGAAGTGTTCTTTTCTAAACCCCACAGAGTTGGAAGTGACCGCAAGATCACTAAAGGCCAACCCCTGGTCCTGCACAGACACCCCAAAATCCCACCCTGGGCATCCCTGGCAGCACTGTCCAAGCGCTCCTGGAGCTCTGGCAGCCTCGGGGCTGTGCCCACTCCCTGGGGAGCCTGGGCAGTGCCCAGCACCCTCTGGGGAAGGACCTTTCCCTGATCTCCAGCCTGACCCTCCCTGGCACAGCTCCATGCTGTTGTCCCTGGGACAGCTGCTCCGGCACAAGGGAGGAAGCCCTGCTGAGATCCTGGTGGTCCCATTACCCCTGGCCATGGCATTTCCCACCAGGAAGTTGTTTGCCAAGTGCAGCAGAACCACAGCTGATTTCCATGGAATCACAAACTCACAGAATGGTTTGGATTGGAAGGAACCTCAAGGTTCATCCCATCCCACCCCTTCCATGGCAGGGACACCTTCCACTGTCCCAGGCTGCTCCAAGCCCCAATGTCCAACCTGGCCTTGGGCACTGCCAGGGATCCAGAGGCAGCCACAGATTCCCTGGGAAATCTGTTCCAGGGCGTCCTTTATGCCTTCTCCAGGGATGTGGGGCTGAGGAACGCATCCCACATCCCGCATCCAGCGCTGGGCTGTCCCACAGTGCAGGGAAGACGGGAAAATCCCGTATCGCTCCCAGACCAACCGCAGCGGCCAAATCCAGGAGCTCTGCTCCGGAAGCGGGGCCAGGCTGGAGATCCCGGCATTCCCAGGAGCAGGGGGAACAAAGCAGTGGCCGGCTGGCCCCGGCGGGCTGCAGCCCACATTAGCAGCCTGCCTGGAGTCTGTGTATTAGCCGTGAATTAATGTCCTGCAGAGACTGGGAACCGGGATCATGCGGGGATTAAAGAGGCATTACCCCTTTGTTAAAGCTGATGTTTTTGGGATAATCTGGAAGCTTTAGCTAATACATTATTACAGAAACTCCTTCAATCACAGCGGCAGACAGTAAGCAGATTTGGATATTACTGCAGAACTGCGCAGGGCTGTGCTTCCCTTCTCCCCTTCCTGGGCAACACCATGGCACAGCCGTGGCCTGGGAGCTCCCCAGGGACCTGTGCTGGCCTTGTCCCTGGAGGGGAGCACTGGGAGCTCCAGCTTGGATCAGTGGATCACCAATCAAGCAGCGGGAAGCATCCCTGGAGGAGGGGAAAGCAGTTGCTGTGAGCACATTTCTCCCTTGGTGCTGCTGCCCCGTTGGAGGTTCCACTGCTTGGAGCCCAAATCTACTCCCTCCTGTTTGCTCAGCAGCTTCCAAAGCTCTGACAGAAGGAATCCTTCCCTCATCCCAACGGGGCCAGCAGCCCCAGGATTTGGGGCTAGTGAAAGGAGCCATTTGGATGTCACCTGTCCCTGCTCCCAGTGGTTCAACACATGAAGGACTTCACGGGTGGCTTTGGCACCACACTCCCAAGACTCACTGGGGCTTTGGCAGAGACACATTACCAGTTTTCTGTGTCTCCCCAGGTGTGACCCCACGCAGTGACTGCCAGGGATGACTCCCTAAATCCCAGCAATCTGGGAGGGCCGGGGAAGCTTGTGTGTTCCACCCTGCACGGATTCCTTACTGCTGGCACAGCAAACTGGAGCCCAGCACTTCCCACCCCTCCACAAAGGCTTAAGGAAATGGGAAAGGCTCTCACAGAGCCATGGAATCATGGACTGGTTTGGGTTGGAAATTAAAGCTCTTCTCATTCCAAGCCTGTGCCACAGGCAGAGACCAGGGTGCTGCAAGCCCCATCTGACCACCCCATAAACCTGGCACGAGCCAGAGCTGGGTTTAATCTCAGTCCCTGTCCTAAGTTTGGCTCTGATCCTGCTTCCCAGCAGTGCTGTGACTCCCACAAGGCAATCCCAGAGACACAGAGCCAGGATGCCAAGCCTGGGGTCAAAGGAAGAGCAGTTCTCACTGTGCCACTTTTCCTAGGACATGGAGATAGCTCAATCCCAGCCCTGCAGATCTATGGGAAAGGCAGGGATGGGAATGTGATGGGACCGGGGCTCGAGCCTGCTTAGTGGAGCTTTGGGAATACTGGGAAGAGAAATGGGGAAGGTTCATATTGCTCTGATGGCAGATGCATGAGAGGGAGCCAAATGTTGAGAAAATAGGGATTAACCCACAGAGAGCCAACAGAAAGGGGGAGAGAACGCAGCGGGTAAAACACAGGATGGAAATCAACAAGACAGCTGGGAGCACACGGGGCACAGGCAGCACGGGAAATGGGAAATGTGGTGGAGATTTGGGAATACACGGCCAGACACTGGGGCAACCTCGTGCAGGAGCAGAAGCCATGTTCCCAAACTCATCCTCCTCCTCCTCCTCAGGCAGGGAAGCAAAGGCAGAGATGGAGGATTCAAAGCACAAAAGGCAGCAAATCCCCCGGCCCGGATGACACATCTGGAGTCCTCCACAAGCTCCAAACCCGGTGACGGAGCTCTCAGCAATAACACACAAATTCACATCCTCCAACTATGGCACCGGGGGCAGTAAAGGCTGGGCCTACATTTGAAAGCAGGCCCCGGGGTGTGCTCGGGCTCACAAACCAATAAGCTTTGCTTCAGCGTGAGCAAATGCTTGGAACAATTATGCAGAAGCGTAATTAGAAATCTCGGCGAGCAGGGGCTCCTGAGCTGCCGTATCCAGCACTTCAAACGAGCATACGAGCTCCTGGTTTCCAGGCTGGGTTATTCCTGGGGCTGCTTCCCCCCATGGACACACACGAGTCGTGCCCGTGCAACAGCAGGCACAGTTTGGGGCTGGCATGGAGGGGTTGGCAGCAAGGAGAGCTGTGAGCAGAGCTCAGGGCCAGCAGCACCCAGTTTTAGAGGGGTTTAGGCTCCCCTGAAGCCCACCCTGGGAGCTGCAGGTCCCACCCAGCAGCACTCAGGGCCAGCAGGACTCAGTTTTAGAGGGGTTTAGGCTCTGCCAAGCTGCTGGAAACCACTCTGGGAGCTGCAGGTCCCACCCAGCACAGCTCCGGGCATGTGGCTTTATCCCTGTGCTCCCAGGGGTCATTCATTGCCCTCTCCCTTTCCCCAAAATGCTGCACCCAGCACGGAGGCCCTGCACAAACCAGGGCTCATGGTGGGAGGAAGCAGCAGGTTCAGGCACAGAAGGGAACCTGCCATTCATGCCCAGACCAGGAAAACTCCATGGGAGCACTGGGCAGCTCCATCCCGGGATTTCTGCACATCAACTGATCCAGCCCCTGCCTGAGACTTGCCCCTGTCACCAGCCCAGGGGGCTGCAGTGCCAGGAAGATGCTGCCAGAGGTTGTTGTTTGCCCCTGGTGTATCTTTTCCTCCTTCAGGGCACCTTTTGCACCTCCCCATATCCAGCCACCAATTTGGGGATGTCTCAAATGGAAGTGGGTCCCTGGAAGTGTTCAAGGCCAAGCTGGACTGGGCTTGGAGCAACCTGGGATAGGAGGAGGTATCTGCTAGAAGGGTTGGAATAAGGTGGTGTTTAAGGTCCCTCCCAACCCAAATCATCCTGTGACTCCGTGGCCCTAAAACATCTTGGGGACATGATTTCATGGTGAATACAGAGGTGCTGGGATAACTGTTGGACTTGATGACCTTGGAGGTTTTTCCAACCTCAACAAGCCTCTGATTCTGGGATCTAAATCCTGCAGAGCTCCCTCACGTTGGTGACATCAGCCAGGAGCTAAAATCACCTCATTCCCTTAGAAAACCTGGCTGAAGCAGAAGGAAATTAAACCCAACCCTTCAGTACCCGAGTCCCTGGCAGTGCCCCAGGCACCAGGGTGTCCCTGTGGCCTGCAGGGCTGGGGGTGCTGCCTCCCACTGCTGCTGCTCTGGGCTTTATTTTGCCCTGCTAACAATAGGATTGCAAACCAAAACTCAATTATGGGCTCCTCTGAATCGCTTCCTCCCCTCCCACTTTCCTAAAGAGGTGGAGTGGCACGGAAAGGTCCACAGGGTTTTAAATACCTGACTCAGGCTGGAAAAAAACACCAAGAAAACCAGCTGAGAGAGACTTTTCTGTAATATTTTTGGTGACAAAGCCCTCTGGAAAGCAGCCTTGGGATCATCCTGATGCTCGGGGTGCCCCTCTTTGTGTGCCCCAGGCCTTTGGAGCCCCCCGTTGTTTGGGGTGGGGGCCGGGCAGGCACAGGGGAGCGTTTCTGCCCCAGGCTGTTCTCGGCAGAAAGGAGAGCAAGCGCCTCCCTCCAGGGCTTCCTGCGCCTGCCTCCTGCCCCGGGGCGTTCGTGCACCTTCCTCTGGAGCTTTGGCACCTCCGGGACTGCGGGCTGGGCCGGGGGGATGCTGGGCTGGGAGCCCCCACTGCAGCTCCCGCAGCATCAGCCCAGGGGCCTGAGAAGGGAAATCAGGAGGGACCCCCGCCCTGGCTCTGCACTGTTGGAAAAGTAGGACAGGTCTCCCAGGCTCTGCCGTGCTCCTTCCATCAGTCCCGGCATGTCTCCAGTTCATTCCTGCTAACCCTGCCCTCTCCTGCTCCACCAGCGTGAGCCTCAAACCCAACAGAGGCCCCGGTTTCGCCGCCCCCGCTTTGAGCTGGGCCTGTCTGGTGCCTCCCAGGGCAGGTGTGGGGTCGCACAGAGCAAAAGTAGGGCAGGGAAGAGGAACCGGAAGTTCCCAGCTTGGGGACTGCCCCTTCACCCACCTAAAATTCCACTCAGGAGCCTCTTGGTCCTCGGTGAGGCTCCTGCACTCCCTGACATCCCCAGGAGGGACCAGGAGATGATGGAGCATCACTGCAGGGGTGACAGTGGTGATGTCACAGCCATGGTGGTGGCACAGCAGCAATGGTGTCACAGCCATGGTGGTGGCACAGCAGTGATGGTAGCACAGCAGAGGTGGTGGCACAGCAGTGGTGGTGTCACAGTGGCAATGGTGTCACAGCAGCAATGGTGTCACAGCCATGGTGTTGTCACAGCAGAGGTGGTGTCACAGCAGTGATGTCACAGCAGCAATGGTGTCACAGCAGCAATGGTGTCACAGCAGTGATGTCACAGCAGAGGTGGTGTCACAGCAGTGATGTCACAGCCGTGGTGGTGTCACAGCAGCAATGGTGTCACAGCAGCAATGGTGTCACAGCAGTGATGTCACAGCAGAGGTGGTGTCACAGCAGTGATGTCACAGCCGTGGTGGTGTCACAGCAGCAATGGTGTCACAGCTGTGGTGGTGTCACAGCAGTGATGGTAGCACAGCAGAGGTGGTGGCACAGCAGTGATGGTGTCACAGCCGCAGTGGTGTCACAGCAGCAATGGTGTCACAGCCCTGGTTGTGGCACAGCAGCAATGGTGGCACAGCAGCAATGGTGTCACAGCAGCAATGGTGGCACAGCAGCGGTGGTGTCACAGCAGTGGTGATGGCACAGCCGTGGTGGTGGCACAGCAGCAGTGGTGGCACAGCAGTGGTGATGGCACAGCCGTGGTGGTGGCACAGCAGCAGTGGTGGCACAGAAGCGATGGTGGCACAGCAGCAATGGTGTCACAGCAGCAATGGTGTCACAGCAGCAATGGTGGCACAGCCATGGTGGTGGCACAGCCATGGTGGTGGCACAGCCGTGGTGGTGGCACAGCAGCAATGGTGTCACAGCCGTGGTGGTGGCACAGCAGTGATGGTGTCACAGCAGTGATGGTGTCACAGCCATGGTGGTGGCACAGCAGCAGTGGTGGCACAGCCGTGGTGGCACAGCAGCAGTGGTGGCACAGCAGCAATGGTGGCACAATTGCTGTATCCTCCCCATCTCTCCCTGGCTTTCTGCAGCTGCCCCACCCCACGTCTCTGTGAGGTGACACCGTGGGTGTCCTAAAAGGGCCAAGAGCTGCCACCTGGAGCAGCCCAGCGTGGGCCGTGGGGCAGCCCCTGCATGGGGCAGGGCAGCAGGAAGGGGCACAGGTCTCCGTCTGCCCTGGATTTCCACAGTCTGGTGCCAGCTGTGCCCCCACCTCCCGTCACCGAGCACCCTGATGCCACTGGCACTGCCCCTCCACCTTCCTCACTCTCCAGAGCAGCTCCCTGCCCACTCCACAGCGCTCTGGGATGTGCTCTCAGCCCACTCCAGGTCCGAGCAGTGCTGCTGCAATCAGGCCAAGAGGTTTCATGAGCAGAGGTTTTTATGAGCAGAGTTGTGACCAGGTTCACTCCAAATGTCTCGCTTTGAGACAGGCCAACACTCTCCAGTGATTTTCCTTCCTCTGCTCCTCTGTCCCTTCACTTGGTGTGTCTGGCACAGCCCTCCCTAACCCCGGTGGCACTTCCCACCCTGGTTCCACATCGGGCACAGGTCAGTGGGATTTGCTGGATGGGAAGACCATGGGTTCACTTTCCCAAAGGGTGCCGCTCCCTGTGCCCCCCTGTGCCACCTCCACACTCAGCTGTGATTTTCAAAAGGCTTTTGGGCCAGCTCATGGTGGTTTTGCCAGGGACCTCAAGCCGAGGTGATTTCATTACCCCATAACAATGGGATCTCATCATCCAAAGCTCCCCTTCAAACTGTCACATTCATTTTACTCCTTGCTGTGGAGAAGACCCAGAGACCAAAACGGCTTCTGCTTCCTGCCCCCACATCCTGCAGCTCAAAGTCTCTTTTGTGGTTAAAGCCTTGATGACTCTGAGCCAGGATGAGGCTGGAGGGTCAGGGCCACGCTCTGGCCACAGGAGGGGTGACAGGAAGAACACCCACCCCCATGGTGAGACTGTCCCTATCATTCCCAGACTGTCCCAAGAGCCTGCTCCGTACCCTCCCCAGCCCCTGCCTGGCTCTTAGACCCAAAACTCCCTGGTCCCTGTCCATTCTACCAGTTCTCTGGTGCTTCCTCATTTCACTGCTCCCACATCCAGACACATTCCCCCCTTTTCTATCCCAAGCCCTTGGACATCAGAGCCCAGAGCTGGGAGAAGCATCCAGGCCACCATTGTCCCTGTGAGAGGCCATGCCAGGAACTCTGCCCACCTCCTCCTCCCAGACCCCAGGAAGGAGGCACCTCCCTGTCCTGAGTGCCTGGAGGTGCCCCCCCCCCCATTCCCCAGATGTCAGACAGCCTCTCTTCAGATCCCCCCACCACAGCCCTGACCCTGGCAGAGGGCAGGGCCCAGTCCCATGGCAGCAGGGCCAGCTCGTGTCCTGTGCCAGGCCACCAGTGATGCTGCTGGTGGTCGTAGACTTGTTTGCCTGCCCGGCTCTCTCAGCCCGTGGCTGCCAGGCTCCCAGGCATGTGGGCTGCAGTCCTCCTGGGGGCCCTTGCACCGTGCCAAGGGAGCTTTTCTTATCTTCACAGGAATGAAAACCTTTCCGAAATCAAAGTGCTTGGGTGGCTTTGAAGAGTTTCCTCTGGAGATGAAACAAGGCTGTTTGCGAGCGCCAGCAATCGCTGCCGAGCTGCAGCTCCTGGGGACACCGGGCTGCTGGGGAGCACTGGGCAGTGGCCTGGGGGTGCCCTGGGCTGGGCACTTTGGCCACAGGAATCTGCCCCTCGTGCAGAGCCCACCAACTTCAAGCTGTTCTGACTCATTCCCACCCGGCTCCTCACTGGGAATTGAGTGCCATGAAAGGCAACCAACAAAGGGATGTGAGAGAGGATTATGTGGAGATGCTGGAGGTGTTCAAAGCACACCCTGCACGGCGAGGGGTTGCTCAAATCCTCCATTCCCCAGGACCCACAGGGCCCTTCTGCAAGGCAAAAATGAATTCAAGAGTCAGTGCAGCAAAAGAGCCTGAAGAAAAGCTCCCCCTCCGGAGGAACCCACCCAGGCTGGTCTGATTTGAGGCGCTGGATGAGGGGTGGACATGGAGGGGCCAACCTTGCAGCGGGCTGGGGACAGGCAGTGGGCACGTGACGTGGCACTCAGCAGCATGGGCTGTACCTGCCAGCCTGCCCTGGGGAGCAGAGAGCGCCTGGCAAGCCGGTGTGCATGCAGATTATTCGTTGTTTGGTATTTTCCCTTTAATGCTTTTGTCCTAAAACAAATACACCAAAGTTCAGGGCCCTGCAGGTTGTGTCTGCTAGGCATGGTGGAGTCAGGATTGCTTTGGAGCAATCCGTGCTGTTTGTTTACCAGGATGGGCAAAGTCTGCTCTCCTTGCTTGCTCCCAGTTCCTCAGGAAGCTGCCTCACCCCCTTCCCGCTCAGCCCTGCCACCCTTCCCTGCCTCTGGGCAGGGCACGCTGGCCTGCCCGGCACCCAGCAAAGCTGCTGTCTCTGGGGACAGGAGGAGTCCCTCAGCAGGAGTGAAGGTGGACGCTGGGTGCCAGCCTGGGCTGGTGATGCTCAGGCAGAGGGGGAAGCAGGATGCGCTGGGAGCTCTGTGCCATCACCCTGGCACCTGGGCAAAGCTGGGAGTGATGTCCCATCCCCACCATTCTACCCACTGCATCCTGGGGCCAGCACTGGCACTGTGCCACATCCACCACCCTCGTGTGGCCCAGCCCCAAGGGAAGATCCCTACAAGGATCCCCCACTCCAGACCTCCAGTCATCCCACTGAGGCTCATCCTCTCCCTCGGGATGTGCTGTATCTGATCTTGGCTGGCCTTTCCCGCAGATCCCAGCTTGTCTGCCGCTTGTTTAGCCCTGCATTCCCCTCGGAGTCTCACTCCAGCGCCTCTGGATTTTGCCCTGGAAAGTGCTGGCTCCAGGATATTGCAGAGCAAACACGGCGGAGATAAAGGGGCAGCATCACCCCCTCGGAGCAAACACAACCCCAGCCCTGCAAAGGTCACTCAGGTCCATCACTGCTGCCACCACTTCCCACCCCAGCCCCTCGCTGGCCCCGTGCTCCTGCTGCATGCCAGCTCCAGAGGGACAGTGACCTCCCCCCACCCGGAGCCTGCCCTCAGTGCATTCCCATCCCCGGCCCATGCTGCCCTGCCCTGCCCCATCCCGGTGCCAGGGCTGCTGCTCCTGCCCTCCTTGCCCACAGGGGTCTGCTCCTGCCCTGCTGGTGCTCACGGCACCTTGGGTCCCTGTCCCCCAGCTCCCTCCTCCTCTGCTGTGCCCACGCACCAACCCTGCCCTCAGCCTGGCCCTGCCATCTCCTGCCAAATCCACGCTGACCCTGAGCTCTCCACCCCCTGGTGCCCCCGTGCACGGTCTGGCTGTCCCCACCGCAGTCCCTGACCTGCTGTTGTCACCCAGGACCCTGCCATGGTCCCTGCCTGTCCCCGAACCCTACAGAACTTGGCTGGCCGTGGGTCCCAAGCCCCATGCCAGGAGCACAGATGAGGGATGAGCCCCTCCCTCTCTCCATGCCCAGAGCAGCTCCTCTCCTGCCCAGCCCAGTCTCCATGGGCAAGTCCCAGCCTGAGCCGAGGTTTCTGTGTCCCAGCCCCGTGCCAGTCACGGGCAGGGCAGGTCTGATCTGGTCTCCTCTCCCTGAGTCTCCTCATGTTCCCTTGGACCGCAGGATCCTGTGCAGGGAGGCCACGGCTCCCCGACAGCTCCTGTTGGGAGGATGTGGAACCCTCCCTTCCCTGCTGCCTGCTCCTGTCTCCAGGGCTGGACCATCTCCCAGCAGCAGCTGGAGGTGGGATTTCAGGCAGGAGACCGTTGGACCCTAACAAAAGCAGGAAATGGGTGTAATTCTCCTTTGGAGGAGGAATGAATAGCAGATCCCTGGAGGAGGCGAGGCCAGCTCAGAGAGCGGCAGCGACGTGAGAGACTCGGCTCATTCCTTGCGAGGCTGCGCTTCCTGAGAGCTTCCCCCTTCCTGCTGCTCTCCAGCCCCTCCCCAGCTCTGCCGGACCCTCAGCAGCTCCGGCAGCAGCAGGACAGGAACCACTGGCGGTGTCCGGCTGTTCCCAAACCTGCTCCTGCCAGGTCATGGGGAGCCCGGGCTGGGGACAGCCAAGGGGGTCAGGGGACCTCAGTGATGTGATCTAGTGGGTGACATCCTGGCTTTGTGATGAGATGAGCTTCAAGGCCACTCCAACCCAAACCACGCTGGGATTCCATGACTCTGACCCCACACCTCATGTACAGCACCGCTCACTCCTTCCTTATACCCAGGAGCAGGAATCTGAGTATTTTGGGAATAGAGAGAGTGCCAGAGGCAGGGAATGGGAGGGAGGCCACCACAGCCCAGACCTCTGGCATGGGCACAGTGCTGGGAACAGCAGGAGCTGCCCCTTGGGGGTGGCTCCCAGCCCGGAGAAGCTGTTGGAGCATCCCACGGGCTTCCACCAGCCTGGGAGTGCCAAGGAAGCTCCTCTCCAGTCTGAATCCCAGGATGTGCTCAGGCACTGAGCTCCAAAGCTCAATCAGACATCAAAGTTTCATTTTGGGGCTCTGCTGCTTCTTCTTGAAGGGATCTCTGGTGCCGCAGAGGATGGGTGGGGATTGGAGAAACCTTCCTGACCCCTGGAGCAGGAGATTGATTAATCAGTGCTTGAATAATTGCAGGGCACTGCAGACATTCTGTTCCCAGCCGCCTGTGCAGGGAAGGGATGAGGTGGAGGATCGGGCCAGGGAGGTCACTCACCCCAGCCCGTCCTGGCCTCGGCCTCAGAGCTGCTCCCAGGATTAAATGGTTTCTTTTTTAAAGCAAGATCTAATCTGGTGACAAAAGCTGCAGCAGTGCTGTGAGCCCATCATCTCCCTGAGAAAAGCTCCTCCAGCCTTCAAACGCTTTCACCACTCGGATGCTGGATTTCAATCCAAGGCTGAATCTGCCTCTCTTCAGCTCCAGCCCTGCTCTTGTCACTCTTCGCTGTGGGATTTCAGGGCTCCCCGCTCTGTTTTCCATGTGGGAGGACACAGGCCAGGTGCTCAGATCACCTGATAACAGAGTTTTAGCAGCATCACATCTCTAGGCCTGGCTTTTGCAGCCTGTGGTCGGGTCTGTGGTGCTCCTTGCAGCTCTGCTGGTATTCCCCCGACATCCCTGAGGGTGGGTGCCAGACAAAGAGCTCCAGCAGGGCGCTATTCACTGATTTGCAGCCCCCGCAGCGGGGCACACCAGTACACAATGATCCCTAATTACTCTTCCACGGACAAATCTGCATTACTGGATGAGGCAGATATTCCTGGGAGGGCTTAAAGGAGCTCCCTTGGTTGCTGGTTAGAAGCCAGGGTTCCTCTCTCCAGCCTGTCTGGGCATGTCCAGAGTCACTGCTTTCCAAGATCCAGCCTGAGGGCTTCACATCCAAACTTCAGTCCCACAGATATTCCGGATATCTGCAGTTAAATACCCCCCTGGCCATTTAACCAGGTAAAAACATCCTCTTCCCTCTCTGTCTCCTTGCTCTGGGTGTCATTTTTCAGCTTTCCCAGCAAAGATTTCATCTCTTCATCTCCACCATTGATAAAAACGTTTCACAGCAGCGGACAGAGCGCGGGGCCCCGGGGGAAGGAGGTGGGAATAATGCTCCTTTCTGCTCTCTCTCCCCATTAGCAGCCCCCTCGGAGCTCTGCCAGGGAAGCAGTTTGAATCCATCTCGTCTGTGCCCCGTTAATTCCTTCTAATGCAAGTTTTAATCAAAATGTCAGGTGGAAGGAATTCAAATGCCTCGGAGAGATCCCAGCCTGCTCCATCAGCGCGAGCGCCTCTCTCCCCCAGCCCGGTGATCCTGTCACACACAGACAACAGGTCTGGGTGACAGCCCTGCTGGCCCTGCCACCAACGCTGGCTGCAGCTCCCGCGTCCGGGGACATCACATCACCAGGTAGGACTTGTCCCAGGGATCCACGTGTGGATGGAAACCCAGTGGAGAGCAGCAACCCCCCACCGAGCAACGCCCTCACCACCTTCTCCCAGCCCAGACCCACGTTTCCTCCTCCTTATCCAGGGAATGGTGCTCCCTGAGGAAGGGGAGGAGCTTTCTGTGATGCTCATCCCCAATGTCCGTCCCAGGAGGAGCTTCCAGTGTGGCAGTGGTGGAGCTCATGTGGCCCTGAGGGACAAGGGACAATGGTCCCTGAGGAAAGGTCTCTGAGGAAAGGGATGAGCTTTCAAGGCTGGATGAGGAGATTTGGGATGCTCAGCCCCAACGTCCATCCCAGGAGGAGCTTCCAGCATGGCAATGGTGGAGCTCATGTGGCCTTGAGGGACAGGAGACAGCGGCCCTGAGGAAGGGGATGAACTTTCAAGAGTAGACAAGAAGGTCTCAAATGCTCATCCCCAAGGACCCATCCCAGAAGGAGCTTCCAGCATGACAATGGTGGAGCTCATGTGGCCTTGAGGGACAAGGGACAATGGTCTCTGAGGAAATGTCCCTGAGGAAAGGTCCCTGAGGAAGGGGATGAGCTTTCAAGGCTGGATGAGGAGATTTGGGATGCTCAGCCCCAATGTCCATCCCAGGAGGAGCTTCCAGTGTGGCAATGGTGGAGCTCATGTGGCCTTGAGGGACAGGAGACAGTGGTCCTGAGGGTGGGGGAGAGCTTTCAAGGCTGGATGAGGAGATGGGAGACGCTCAGCCCCAATGTCCACCCCAGGAGGAGCCCCCAGCCGGGCCGCCCGCGTGCCCTGCGATGTGGGGTGGGCTGTGGGAGGACCAGGGCTCAGGGGCTTCCCCGGCTTGCAGGATCTTTCATCCTCCGTCACCACAAAGCCAGGCCAGATCTGCATTTGCAGCAGCCCACAGAAGCTGCCTCTGTTGTCTTATTTTTGTTATTTTTGAGAGGATATTTTAGCGCTGAGCACATTCCCTCCTGTTGCCATGGCAGCCGTGACAGGGGTTATATACCGTGAGAAAAATACCAAAATTAATGAGTGAGTGAAAGAGCAGCCAAGAGAAAAACAAGGTTAAAAAAAGAGTTAAAACAGTAATAAAAACAATCTCCCAATAATTTGGCAGCGAGCATCCCACAGGCAAGGCAGGCGGCGAACATGCGAGCCCTCCGGCTCCTCCGTGGATCCCGGTGGCGTCGGCTGCCCGCAGCCCGTGGCCAGAGCATCGCCGTGGTCCGAGGGATGCGCTGCTCCCGCATCATCCCACCGCCGCTCCGGATGGGGCTGCACCCACCCAGCTCCTTCCCCCGCAAACCTGCAGCCCTCGGTGACGCGGGAGGCGAGCGGAGGAGAAGTTCTTTAATGTGCTCATTTCCTCGCATTTGGGTTTTGAGGATCTTTTTGTTTTTAATTGTAGAAACAAGCGGATTGTCAGAACATCTGTGTTATTAGCATTTGCTGCCCAAATCCGAGCTGCTGCTTCTCCTGCGGAGCCCAGAGCTGATGAGAGAGAGAACAGAGGAGCCTTTGAACTCCTTGCAGCAGACGGCAGCCAGGTTGCTGCGTGTGTGTGTTGGGGAGGGGGTATTTATTCTCTTGTAAGGTTCATTTGCTCTCCGTGTTTCCCTTTCTTCTCGCTTTCCCAGAGATTTAGCTGGATGCTCTTCCCTCGCAGGCTTTGTTCTTCTGACAAGGCCCCACCGGCACCACGAAGCAGCTGCTTCTGCGTGGTGCCGGAGCAGCCCAGCACGGGGTACCTGGAGCAGCCCAGCACGGGGCACCTGGAGCAGCCCAGCACGGGGTGCCTGGAGCAGCCCAGCACGGGGTACCCGGAGCAGCCCAGCACGGGGCACCTGGAGCAGCCCAGCACGGGGTACCTGGAGCAGCCCAGCACGGGGTACCTGGAGCAGCCCAGCACGGGGCACCCGGAGCTCGGGGCTAGCCAGAGCCTCCAGCGGCAGCTCCGGGGGCGGTGGCACTGCCAGCACCGGGGCAGGCGGGCGGGAAGCACCTGGAGGGTCTCATGGAATAACGCTGCAGCCAGAGCTGCAGCCTGAGGGCTTCTGGTTGCTCAGACTGGCTCTGCTTTCTGGGAATAGTGAACACAAGGTGAGGGTGGGTGACTCATCTGGAGCTGGTACATCTCGGGATGAAATTCTTCCCTGTGAGGGTGGCGAGACACAGGTTGCCCAGAGAAGCTGTGGATGCTTCATCCCTGGAAGTGTTCAGGGCCAGGTTGGATGGGGCTTGGAGCAGCCTGGGATAGTGCAAAGTATCACTGCCAGATAAGGGCAGAATGAGATGGACTTTGAGGTCCTTTCCGATCCAAACCATTCTGGGATTCCACAATAACGCCCAGGAGAAGGAAGTACAGGGAATGGCAAAGCTTCCTGTGGCGTCAGAGGGCAAGGGGCACTCTGGCAGGGGCTTTCAAAGGCAATGGGGTGGAGGAGGAAGGTAGAGATGGACGAGGCAGCCCTGGGATGCCAGGTCACCAGTGGCCTGGACACGGCGTCCCCCCAGCTGCCCAGGCCACGGGTGCTGCTGGCACTGCAGAGGGCTCTGCCAGGCAGCTCCTCTGGGCTGCACAGAGGTGGTTCCTGATGCCAGGACACTTTTCCCCTGCATTCCTAGAGCCTGGACTTGTCCCTCAGAAACGTGTCTGAGCAGAGGCTGAGGTGACAGTCACCAGTGTCCCACAAATCAGCGGCATCCAGTGATCCATGTTCGTGCCCAGCTCCCGGCACTCCCTGTGCAGCCGCCAATCGACTGCCCCGTGACTCTTGTGAAATGCAAACCTTTGGTTCCCAGCAATCTCTGAAGTTTGCCGTCCCTGCTCCACGGGCAGCTTTGGATCCACGGGGTCACTCCCTCAGTTTCTCCCTTTGCTCCAGCTCTCCGTCCCTCCAAGGAGGGCTGCCAGTTACTGATCCATCAAATCTCCCCTTATCTCCAGAGAATTCCGCTCCCTCTCCCTGCCCAGCTCATTCTGGATCAGCAGGGCACAGCCTGACAAACCCCACAGCTCCTCTGCCTGCCCCAAAGGTGGGCTTTGACCTTCCCTGGCTTCTCACTTCTCATATTCTGCTAAATTGGCTTCATGTGAATTGACACTCGGAAAAAAAGCCCCGCACACGGACGCGGAGGAGCCGACATCTCTGCAGGAGCAGAAAGTCTGGGAGGAGAGCTGAGCTTTCCACCCTGAGGTTTGACTCTCCAGCCCCCTTTTCCTGCCTGGCAGGATGCAGCCCTGCCAGGGGCTGAGCCCGCTTGCTGCCGGGGAGAAGCGGGGAGATCTGCGAGAAAAGCAGGACAATTTTGGGGGGAAAACGGGGTGATTTAGGGGGTGAGATGGAGCCGGGCTGCTCCGAGCAGGCAGGCGCAGCCTCTAGATGGTGCAGTCATGCAGCCGAGCTGAGCATGTGTGCGGCGAAGGGCGCTGCGCAACAGGTTGGCGTAGCTCAGCGGGGAGACGCGCTCCCATCCTCGCTGCGGCGGAGCGGGAAGGACTTTCCAGCATCCTGGCGAGAAATCCGCGCCGCAACCGGCCCGGGAGGCGGGTGAGGGGCAGCGCCACGGGCTGCGCGACCCTCGGAGGGTGCCGAGGGTTTTGGCAGGGCCGGGCGGCAGCTCCAGCCCCTGGCAGGGAGCGCGGCCGCTCCTTGCAGGAGCACGGAGGCGGTGGAGGCAGCGAGGGAAGGGGCAGCCCTGGAACACGCTGTCCCCAGCCCCCCGGGGGCTCTGCAGGGCCAGCCGAGGTGCCGGGGTGAGGAGCCAGCTGAGGGAGAGCAGCCTGTGAAGGCATCACAAGGGCGCTGGGAGCTCGCGGGTGCTTTCGGGAGCCGCAGGTGCTCCGTGCTGCTGCTGCTGCTGCGCCCCGGCACCCCGCAATCAATAAAGCCGTGATTCACCGAGGTGTGACGGCAGGGCACAGCGGCCGCCCCAGCCCCACCACCGCAGCCGGCGGGGGAGCTTCGCAGCCTGCCCGCAGCCCTGCTGGCCTGGGGGCCGGGGAGGGGTGGGCACAGCCCCCGCTGAGCCCGGTCCCAAGGAGGGGCCCTCCCGGCTGCGCTGCCCCGGGTGCCCGGCCCTGTGCGGTGGGGTTGTGGGGCTGTGAAGCGCCGGCTGGAGGAATAAATGAGTGAATTAATTATTAAGAGCACCGAGAGGGGAGTGAAAGGCGAGACCCGAGCCACACGTGCGCGGGCACGGAGCGGAGGGGTCCCCGGGGTGAGGGGGTCCGGGGGACCGCGGGGACCCCCGTTCTCCACGGGCACGGCGCCGGGCGCGGTTCCGGCAGCCCGGAGCCGGGCGTCTCTGCCCGGCAGCCGCTGCCCGCTCGTCCCGGCAGCCCGGCCGGGCTCGGGATCTGATAAGGAGCCGGAGCTCCACCTCCCCATGGTGGTGGTGGAGGCGAGAGGCGGAGGCAGCGGCGGGCGGGGGGGGGGGGAAGGGGCCGTGCCTGCGCTGCGCTTCCCCTGCACATCCTCACACACACCGAGGGACGGAGGCGGGCACGGACCGAGCTGCCCACCGGGGCTGCCTCCAGCCTGAGCCGCCGCTCCGCCGGAGGAGCCACAGCCCCGGCCCGGGGAGGGGGGCGGTTCCCACGGGACATTTGTATATTTTTGCCCCCCCTCCCCTTTTTTTTTCTTTTTTTTTCTTTTTTTTTCCTTTTTTTTTTTTTTAAATATTTTTTTTCCATTTGGTTTTCATCCGTGGATAACGCTCGAGAGGAGCCAGGGGGGTGGGGGGAGCCCGGTCCCGGCGGGAAGGAGGCGATGGAGACGCCGCGGGACCAGCGCGCAGGGGCTCGGCACGGAGCGCAGCGCCGGCACCATCCAAGTAAGAGCTGCGGCGGGGCCGGGACCCCCGCCCGCGGCCAGGCAGAGCTCCGGGGGGGGGGGGGGTGGGTGCGGGATGCCCCACGCCGGAGCCCGGCGCTGTGCGGGAACGCGGGGCCGGGCGGCGGCGGGAGCGGCGCTGGCGAGCATCCCGCTCCCGAGCATCCCGCATCCCTCCGCTCCCCTCCGCGCCGGGCTGCGCGGGGCTCCGCGGCCAGCGGGGCGGCTCCCGTTTGTCCCCGGTCCCGCCCGGCGCTGCCACTTGTTGTGCGGAGCGGAGGGGAGCGGAGCGCGGCCAGCCCCGCGCAGCGCAGCGCAGGGCGGGCGGTGGTTGCGGGAGGGCGGCTGTGGCGGGGGGTGCGCGCGTGTTTCGGGGTGTTTATTTTTCCGCGTGGGGGCGGCTCTGGGTGTGTGTCCCCCGTCCAGCCCTGGGTGTGTGCTCCCGCGGGGTGCGCGGCTGCGTGGGAGCCGCAGAAGTTGCGGGTGAGCCGGGAGCCGGCTGGGAGCGGGGCTGTGCGTGTGCAGGAGCGGCGGGGCGCGGGGGGCTGGCGGAGCCGTGTCCGCGTGGGGTGCGTGTGACACCGGCGTGTGGGGACGCGAGTGGGGTGCGCGTCTGTGCGCGGAGCTGTGTGTGTGTGACGGGGTGTGCGTGCGGGTGAGTGTGTCAGCGGGCTCTGAGTGTGCGTGTGTCAGCGGGCTGTGCGTGTGTGCATGAGTGTGTCAGCGGGCTCCGTGTGTGCGTGTGTGCATGAGTGTGTCAGCGGGCTCCGTGTGTGCGTGTGTGCATGTGAGTGTGTCAGCAGGCTGTGTGCGTGCGGGTGAGTGTGCCACCCGGCTCTGAGTGTGTCAGCCGGCTCTGAGTGTGTCAGCGGGCTCTGAGTGTGTCAGCGGGCTGTGCGTGCCTGCGCCGCGGAGGATCCCTGTTTCCCGGTACGCGAGGCTGAGCGCGAAGCCGGTGCCGGCAGAGCGGCTCCCGTGGTTTTTCCACGGGTATCTGCGTGTGTGTTTGTGTGTGTGTCCGTGCGTGTCTCTGTGCGTGTGCGCGGGGCTGGCGGAGGCGCCCGGGGGAGCGGGGGCTCCGCTCCCCTCCGTGCCCGCAGCCGGCGCCGGCGGCAGCCGGAGCCTCAGCCCGGGCAGCGCCGCGGGGACCGGGGAGCTTCGGCCGCGGCGGCCGGCAGCGGAGCCCGGCCTCCATCCTCCCTCCCAGCCGCCGGAGCCGGCAGCAGCCGCTCCCTGGGCGCGCTGCGAGGCCGGGGGGGACCCGATCCCCCTTCCCCAAGGTTCCCCCGACCCTCCCGGCTGCATCCCCGGAGCAGAGCCGCTCCCGCTGTGCCCAGCTCCCAGCGGCCCTGCCGGGGTGTTTCAGGCCCGCGACATTTTTGTCGTCCCCCTGGGCCCCTCTCCAGCCGGGGTGGAGGGTGGGATGGTGGCGGGAGGGGACAGGAGCCCGGAGTGGCTGTGGGGGACCCACGGGTGGGAGGATGGGGGCTGCCACTCCAAGGGAGGCTCTGACAGGTCTCTGCCTCGCTGGCTGACAGAGTTGGAAGGGATGTGGAGAAGGCAGCAAGAGGAGGGAGGGCCCTGGGCTTTGCCGGGTTTTCATCACTGCCCGGCTTCTCAGGGATGATTTTGGGGTGACGCTGTTGCCAAGCCAGTGGGGTTCCTCCTCGCGGGGTGCTCTGGCTCCGGGCGCTCGGGCCCAGCCTGCAGAAACGCCGAGCAGCCGCAGTGGCAGCCGGAGCTGGAGCAAATCCTGGGACGTGCTACGGAATACCCAGGATTCAGCCCATCCGTGCCTTCGGCGCAGGACTGACCATCAGCTGCCGCTTTTTCGGCTAACGCGATCCCTGATCTCCGAGCGGAGCTGGGATGAGCTGTTTGCTGCTCGCTGGGATGTTGCTCCAGCTCCGAGTGTCGGAGCCGGGCTGGGGGGAGCGTGGGGGGGATTAGCACTTGTGTGCTCAGTGCAGGGTTTGGACAGACTTGTAAGCCGTGGCTCCGAGCCACGCAATCAGCCGCTGGGAGCAAGGAGAGGCTGGACTTTGGTGCCCATTCCCGAAGCGGTGCTGCCTCCCGTGGAACGGGGCCAGGAGGCTGTGGGAATCACAGGGAGCACAGGCTTGTTCAAGCAGTTGCTTAAATTCGCGGCGCTTTATAACCTCTCTCTCATTATTTTTTTTTTTTTTTTTTTTTTTTTTTTTGGTGTGGATGGCTGAATTCTGTCGGATTTTGCATGCCACTGTCCTCCGAGAGCTTCCCAGTCATGCATTAAGCAGCGTGACTAACGCCTCTCTCATGTGGTTCAGTCTCTCTCACACTCTCCCCGTAGGGAGAATTGTGTGTGCGGAGGAATAGTTGTTTTGGGAGGGGTTTTTATTTTTAAGTGCTCTGTGTTCTGCCAGCAGGTTGGAAAAAGGTGCCTGGCACCAGAGAAGAAAGTGTGGGATGGTCCTTAGATCCCATGGGAAAATAGCCTGGTGCCTTGGACTGGCCCCTGGGAAGCCTGTGTCTCCTGCACAGACGTGCTTGTGGAGGCTTCCTCCCCCTCCTCCTCCTCCTCTTCACGCCCATCTCTGGGCTCTCACGTCTGCGCTGTGTCATTCGCACCCCTGGGTGCCGAGCAGGATTCCTGACCCTGCTGATTCCTTATCCTGCCGAGCCCAGGGCCCCTCGCGCCTTCCAGCACTGCCCCTCAGGCTCCCAGCCCCTCTCCTCCAGCTGCCCTGCTCTGGAGGGTTCCTTCCTTCACCTTCACCTGCAGGAATGGGGCTTGGGTTCAGACTCCAGCCCCATTTTTGGGGCAGAAATCCTGGGTGCTGGGCACCTTTGGGTGACACCCTTCCTCCTCCAGGCTGGCACAGAGCTCTTGGCATTTCCCGCTGCTGGGCCCTCCCTCAGCCGTGTGAGGCATCAGCAGTGCCTTGAGACTTTGCCCTTTCCCTGCGATCTTTCACCTCGCACCAGGGCTTAGTCAGGACGTGGCTACGTCACCAGCACCAGGGCCCAGCCCAGTGCAAACAGCCCAGCGGCGGGCACGGTGCCTCTCCCAGCCCGGGCATCCTCCGGGAGCCCCTTTCCAAGAGCTGGAGCTGCCCATCTTCCTGTCCTCACTCACAGCCATTCCCAGCACAGGGCTGATGGAGCTCGGGGCAGGTTCACCCCATGGAGGCAGCTGGATGCGGGGGGTCTGGTGTGAGCGCAGCCCGGGGGTGTGGCAGACACGAGTGTGACCCAGGTGCCAGTGCCCCCGCACGGGTGACATCACACACGTGCACCAGGGGCATGCGCACACGCGGGCACACGCGGGCACACGCGTTGTGGGGGGCACACACGTGCGGGAGCTCGAGCTCACACCTGGGGCAAGGCGTGTGACACACCTGCACACCCTGCCAGGGCACAGGGGTGCTGTGTGTGCCCTTTGCTACGGACACACGGCCGTGCGCCGGGCAGGTGCACACCCCCGGAATGCTCACAGTGCACACCCAGCACAGACACACTCTCTGTGCTGATGCAGAGATCTGTTGTGTTTCTGCTCGGCTCCTGACCTCCTCCATCCTCAGCCTGGCCCAGGGATGGAAGAGGTCTTGCTCTGCTCATCCCTTCCTCCTGGAGTCACACATCCCAGTGCCACTGTGGGCAGCTCTGCATGGCCTCAGACAGCAGGGAAGGGCTCTGCTCTGCACAAAGGAAGTGGCAGAACAAGGGAGCAGAGGCGAGCTTGGCTTCAGGGCCACAGTTTCCTCTCCAGACACGGAGATGTATTTTCACTGTGGAGGTTGAGCTTATCTCTTCCATGTCCCCACGTCCATGGGCAAGCAGAGAGGTGGAAGGGCCGGGAGCTGTTTGCTTGTGGGAAGTACTGAGGACAGTGCAGGGTGCTCCACTTGCTGATGATCCATACAATGGCAGGCTAACCAGGAGCTGGGCACTTGCTGTGTGGCACCACCGAGGGGGATGGTGATGGAGCGCTTACCCATGGAGCGTTTGTTTATCCTCAGGTGCAGAGTATGGACAGAGGGAGCGATGGGAGCAGTGAGAGGAGGGTGATGCTGCGGGGCCTTGGCAGATGTTTGTGGCTGTTCATTTTTAGGGCACCCAATCCCTGGGTTTTTGGGTGCCAGCGAGATGCGTTGAACCCCTTTACGCTCACAGCTCAGCAGAAGCTGTGTGGGTGCTCCTGGACCCTGGAGGAGGAAAATGTGTTCCCAGAACAGAAACCAGGGAATGGGAAAGATGGTGGCCAAGCCCAGCAGCGATCAGGGACTTGGTGGCAGGGCATGTGGCTTGGCACAGGAGGGGACAGTCTGTGGGGCTGGCGGTGTGCCTGGCACAGCCTGGGCAGTGTGTGGGCACGGGGAGGAGGTGCCAGTGGCGGGGGCAGTGGTGCAGGGGTGCAGCAGTGCAGGGGTATCTCTGCAATGCAGGGGGGCAGCGCTCCTGGCACCGCCGCTGCAGCGGCGGGGTGGGGACTGGCACGGGGTGGGCACCCAGTGTGTGCCATGTCCCAGACTGGAGTGGGAGGGAATGGGAAGGAACAGTGTGTCTGCAGTGAGGAAGGGAACAGGAGCTGCTGGCGCAGGGTGTGGGGTTGCCTAGTGACTGTGCAGCGAGGGGGATGCTGTGCTGCCGTTGCAGTGCGCCGGGGCTGGGCACTGCCGGGGGCTGCCCGGGGGGCTCCTGCACTGCAGCGCAGCCTGGGCAGGGACCCGGTGTCCCTCTGAGTGCCAGGGGCACCGGGAGCAGCAGCGCTCCACAGGCAGTGCAGGAGGGATGAGGCACAGGGCCCCTGCATCCCTGCAGTGCCAGGTGGGTGGTGCCTCTGTACCTCGCAGTGCGAGGCTGGCAGTGCCACTGTGCTGGCAGTGCAGCGAGGGCAGTGCTGCTCTGTCCCTGCCACAGCGGTGCCCCACGGCCCTGCAGCTCTGAGGGGTGGCAGCCCCGCATCCCCGCAGCACCCCATGGCCCTGCAGCGGTGGAGGGGTGCAGTTCCTGCAGTGCGGGCAGTGCCCTGCAGCCCTGCAGTGCTGGATGGGCGACAGCCCTGCGTTCCTGCAGTGTCCTGTGCCCCCGAAGGGATGGCCTGCAGTGCAGGCAGTGATGGATGGGAGGGAGCTGTGTGCTGGCAGTGCCCCGTGTCCCTGCAGTGCTGGGTGCATGGCAGCCCTGCATCCCTGCAGTGCCCTGTGTCCCTGGGTGGGTGTCAGCCCTGTATCCCTTCAGTGTCCCATGTCCCCGCTGTGCTGGATGGGTGTCAGCCCCACATCCCCGCAGTGCTGGATGGGTGTCAGCCCCACATCCCCGCTGTGCTGGATGGGTGTCAGCCCCACATCCCCGCTGTGCTGGATGGGTGTCAGCCCCACATCCCCGCAGTGCTGGATAGGTGTCAGCCCCACATCCCCGCAGTGCTGGATGGGTGTCAGCCCCACATCCCCGCTGTGCTGGATGGGTGTCAGCCCCACATCCCCGCTGTGCTGGATGGGTGTCAGCCCCACATCCCCGCAGTGCTGGATGGGTGTCAGCCCCACATCCCCGCTGTGCTGGATGGGTGTCAGCCCCACATCCCCGCAGTGCTGGATGGGTGTCAGCCCCACATCCCCGCTGTGCTGGATGGGTGTCAGCCCCACATCCCCGCTGTGCTGGATGGGTGTCAGCCCCACATCCCCGTGGAGCAGGCAGAGCTCCCCATTTGGTGTTCCCGTTTCTGCAGTGCTGGCAGCTGCGTGCAGTGCCTGTGTGTCCCTGCCGTGCGTGGCAGGCAGTGCCCCTGCACTGGTGGCACACAATGCTCCTGTGTTTGGGTGGTGAGAAGCTGTCTCGGAGCCTGGCCGGCTCCCATCGGGTTGTTGGCAGCAGCCTGCCAGCAGTCCACCCTGTTAGTGTGCCTCGTTGGGTCTAATTACAGTTGGTGTGGTGACGAAGAGGGTGGACAGTGGCAGGAGTGGCTTCCTGCAAGTGACAGGGCTGAGGTTTCAATGACGGGGTTACTCACTCCAGCAGGGCGTTGCAGGAACTTTGCAAGCCGGGACGGGTCTTTCAGGGCACCGGAGGCTGCCAGGAGCCCTCGGCTGGGCCAGCCCCAGCAGCCCCTTCCCTTTGGGAGCCATGCCAGGACCATGTGCAGCCCCACATGGCGCAGTGGGATAAGCCGGGGAAGTGGGCTGGTCCCTAACCTCCGGTGTCTGTGTCTCCTCCAGCTCCCCTGCAGCGCAGGATGAACCCGCTGGCATCCTGCCTGGGCCTGTGGCTCCTCTGCCAGCTCCCTGCCCTGGCCTCGGGGACACGTGCGGTCTACAAAGTGCAGGAGGAACAACCCCCCAACAGCCTCATAGGGAGCCTGGCCTCCGACTACGGCTTACCGGACATGGGGCACCTCTACAAGCTGGAAGTGGGGGCCCCGTACCTCCGTGTGGATGGCAAGACTGGGGACATCTACACCACAGAGACCTCCATCGACCGGGAGAACCTGCGGGAGTGCCAGCACCTCCTGCCCGGAGAGCCCTGCTTCCTGGAGTTCGAGGTGTCCATCACTAACCTGAACGCCAACAGCAGCCCACGCCTGCTCGAGGGGCAGATCGAGGTGCTCGATATCAATGACAACACCCCCAACTTCGCCTCGCCCGTCCTCACCCTCTCCATCCCCGAAAACACCAACATCGGGACGCTCTTCCCCATCCCCCTGGCCATGGACCGGGACTCGGGCCCCAACGGCGTTGCCTCCTACGAGCTGATGGCTGGTCCGGAGGCGCAGGAGCTCTTTGGGCTGCAGGTGGCCGAGGACCAGGACGAGAAGCAGCCGCAGCTGATCGTCATGGGGAACCTGGACCGGGAGCAGTGGGACTCCTACGATCTGACCATCAAGGTGCAGGACGGGGGGAACCCCCCGCGGGCGAGCAGTGCCCTGCTCCGCATCACCATCCTGGACATGAACGACAACGCGCCCAAGTTCGAGAAGGCCCTGTACGAGGCAGAGCTCTCTGAAAACAGCCCTGTGGGGCACTCTGTCCTCCAGGTGAGTGTGGGGGACTCTTCTCCTCCCTGGTTCCCCTCCTACCTGGCTGCAGGGACAAACCAGGACCACTGACATGGCTGTGGTTCCTCTGGGGAGGAGGGAGGGTTGGATGGAGGAGCCCACAATGTCACCCGGGGCCAGCGGGCAGGCAGGTCCCTGGGATGTCACATCTGCTCAAGCGAGGTTGGAGAGGATGTGCAGGAAGGTGCAGCCGGAGTGGGGCTGCTGGACACGGCTGAGGGGCAGCAGCAGGGCTGCAGGGAGCAGGGTTTCGGGTTACTGGGAGGGCTGGGACCTGAGGGCCACCGGGAGTCTGGCTTGCAGCCAGCGCGGTCTCAGTGCTGCCCGCAGACAAGACATAGACCCTTTCATAAGTTGCATTCCCTTGGCCGCTCCATGGAAACTCAGGAGGTGGGAACAGGGAGCATCTCTGCTGCCTGTGTGCAGGCTGGCCCTGGCTCCAGGGCTGCCCTGCTGTCTGCAGGGAGCGGGAGCTCTTCCCTGTCTTGGGCAGCACTGCAAACTGGCCCGGAGAGCCCAGAGGGCTGGATCTTGGTGGATTTGGCTTGGAGGGGGCATTGAGATTATAGTAGTCGACATCTGTTTATCTGCAGCTGCCATCTTAATAAGCGGAGCGCGGCCAGCTCTCATCTGCCTGCTAATTCTGATGTGAATTTTTTAAGAATTCATTTTTCACTGTTAAGAGAATGGGAGTTGGAAGCAGATAAGGGAGCTGCATGGCCGGGAGGAGAATGGGCTGAGACGCCGCTGCTGCCATTGCTCAGCTTTTATCTTTCAGGGGGAAAATGACTTCCGCCTGTTTTGTGAGTGGAGGTAAAAGGTGGAATTTACATTTAACAACTTTCGTTCTCCATCCAAATCTGCTGAGCAAGATAACGGCGGAGCAGCAAATGGTGCAGAGAAGAGGCTGCTCAGAGAGCCGATTAGGGAGGCAAATGTTAGACAAACCTCATCTTCTTTAGAAAGCAAATAATAGGCATAGAGGCAGGTTTATGGGGATGCAGGGCTCCTGGCGGGCGGGCAGGGATGGACGGGGCTGTGCAGGGCTTAGGCAGCCCCAGGCCCTGCTTGGCTGCACCCCCGGATGCCGCGATGGAGCTGCTGCAGCTCCACACATCGTTGCCTCCTTCCTCACCCTCACCTGAGCCAGGCAGCTGCTCCAGCCCCTCCTCGGGGGCACAGCTGGAGCTGTCCCTCCCTGCTGCTGGCTGGGTCTCAGCGGCACGGTCCCATGGTTCTGGAGGATTCCCTGCGTGCCGGAGCCGGCCGGGAGGGGAGCGCAGCCAACCGGCCCAGCCGGTTTCTCCGGAAGAGCGAGGCAAAGCCTCCGTGCCCGAGGGCGGCTCCCAGCTGCTCTGCCGGTCCCAGGCTCTCTGCCCCACAGTTCTTGGCCCCAGAAGAGGAAATCCTGGTTTTTCCCCCCGGCTGTCCCCAGGGAAGACCGCGGCAGTTTGCGGAGGGGCTCACTCCACCGTGCCCTCACCCTGCTCACCGATTGTCCTTCTGTCCTCCAGGTGAAAGCCAACGACTCGGACCAGGGTGCCAATGCCGAGATCGACTACTCCTTCCACCAGGCCTCGGACATGGTGCGGCGGCTGCTGCGCCTGGACCGCGCCACGGGGCTCATCACCGTGCAGGGCCCCATCGACCGCGAGGACATCGGCACCCTCAAGTTCTCCGTCATGGCCAAGGACAAGGGTGCCAACCCCAAGAGCGCCCGCACACAGGTGGTGGTCACCATCAAGGACATGAACGACAACGCACCCTCCATAGAGATCCGGGGCATAGGGTTGGTCACCCACCAGGATGGCATGGCCAACATCTCGGAGGACGTGCCAGTAGAGACAGCAGTTGCTCTGGTGCAGGTGTCCGACCGAGATGAGGGTGAAAACGCTGTGGTGACCTGCGTGGTGGCTGGTGATGTCCCGTTCCAGCTGCGCCAGGCCAGTGAGACAGGGAGTGACAGCAAGAAGAAATACTTCCTGCAGACCACCACGCCGCTGGACTACGAGTCGGTGAAGGAGTACACTATTGAGATCGTGGCTGTGGACTCGGGGAACCCACCCCTCTCCAGCACCAACTCCTTGAAGGTGCAGGTGATGGACGTCAATGACAACGCCCCTGTCTTCAGCCAGAGCTTCACCGAGGTGGCCTTCCCCGAGAACAACGAGCCTGATGACCTGGTGATGGAGGTGAGTGCCACTGACGCCGACAGCGGCTCCAACGCGAAGCTGGTTTATTCCCTGGTGACAGACCCTGCCTCCAAGGGCTCCTTCACCATTGACCCTGACTCTGGGGAGATCCGGGTGAAGGCGGTACTGGACCGAGAGCAACGGGAACGCTACGAGTTCTTGGTGGTGGCGGAAGATAAGGGCAGCCCCAGCAAGCAGGGCACAGCATCTGTGGCCATCAATGTCATGGACAGGAATGACAACGACCCCAAATTCATGCTGAGCGGCTACAATTTCTCAGTGATGGAGAACATGCCACCCCTCAGCCCCGTGGGCATGGTGACGGTCATCGATGCTGACAAAGGAGAAAATGCCCGGATCCAGCTGTCAGTGGAGCAAGACAACGGGGATTTTGTCATCCAAAATGGCACTGGCACCATCCTGTCCAGCATCTCTTTCGACCGGGAGCAGCAGAGCACTTACACCTTCCGACTCAAGGCAGTGGATGGTGGGGATCCCCCCAGGTCTGCCTACGTGGGTGTGACCATCAATGTCTTGGATGAGAATGACAATGCCCCCTTCATCACTTCCCCCTCCAATGCCACCTACAAGCACATCCTGCCCCACACCAGCCCCGGCCAGCAGGTGAGCAAGGTCAAGGCAGAGGATATCGACTCGGGCATCAATGCCGAGCTGATCTACAGCATCACGGGAGGCAACCCCTTCGAGCTCTTCCAGATCTCCCCGCAGAGCGGAGACATCACCCTGGAGAAGGAGATCCTGCGCAAGCACCACGGCCTGCACCGCCTGGTCGTGCGCGTCAATGACAAGGGCAAGCCCTCGCGGCACGGCACGGCCCTGGTGCACTTCTACGTCAACGAAACGCTGGCCAACCGCACGCTGCTGGACACGCTGGTGGGGCACAGCCTGGACACTCCGCTGGACATCGACATCGCCGGCGACCCTGAGTATGAGCGCAGCAAGCAGCGAAGCAACATCCTCTTTGGGGTCATTGCTGGCATCGTGGCCGTCACCCTGGTCATCGTGCTGGTAGTCCTGGTGCGCTACTGCCGGCAGCGCGAGGCCAAGAGTGGCTACCAGGCAGGCAAGAAGGAGACCAAGGACCTTTATGCACCCAAGCAGGCCAGCAAGAGCGGGAAGAGCAAGAGCAAGGTGAAGAAGAGCAAGTCTCCCAAGCCACCCAAGCCCACGGAGGATGAGGAGGAGACGGGGCTGCAGAAATCGCTCAAGTTCAACCTCATGAACGACTCTGTCAGTGACAGCCCCCGGATCCACCTGCCCCTGAACTACCCTCCGGGCAGCCCGGACCTGGGCCGCCACTACCGCTCCAACTCGCCGCTGCCCTCCATCCAGCTGCAGCCTCAGTCACCCTCTGCCTCCAAGAAGCACCAAGTGGTGCAGGACCTGCCGGCCACCAACACCTTTGTTGGCACCGGGGACAACAACTCAACGGGCTCTGAGCAGTACTCGGACTACAGCTACCGCACCAACCCCCAGAAATACACCAACAAGCAGGTAGGAGAGCTCATCCTGAGGCCGGCCGCGGCGCCCCCGCTGCACCGGGGAGCCATCTGGACAGAGGTGTGGGAGTGAGCGTGGACTGGCCCCCAGCCCTGCATGTGTGGCCCGGGGAGCGTTGGACTACCCCGAGCCGAGCCACAGAGCCTGGGTGTGGTGCAGGGAGGGGATGGGGATGGTGTGGGGGAGGCCAACAACTGTCTGAGCCCTTGTCAGAGCGCCCGGGGCTGGGTCCTGGTGGCGCTGCCTGGGTGACGGTGACGTGAAGGGCGCTGCATGCGTGTGGCTCTGCATGTGGGGCTCTGGGCAGGGAATGCCACTTGCCTTCATCCCCTTTGGGGATGGCTCTAAGAGCACTGAGGAGGGCGATGCCCACCCTCCCATCCCTCCCTCCGCTTAGGCTGGCTCTTGGGGAGGAGGGACTGGTCCTGCTCCTGCCACAGCCAGGTTCCAGCCCTGCCCTGCTCCAGGGAGCAGTTGGGAAGACTCTGGCCTCGCTGTTGCCAGCCCAGCTCTGCTGGTGTGGCTGAACCTGCCACCAGCCCTGCGCCAGGGTGCCTCAAAGGGAGCTCTGCGCCCGCTGCGGCTGCCCGGGCAGGTGGGGCTGGGTGGAGGAGCAAAGCTCTGCCTTTTTCCCAGGCTCAGGCTCCGGCTTCCCCCAGGCTCGGGCCCTCTGCCACAGCCAGCGCGGTGAAATCCAGGCTTCCCTTAGTGCCGGAGCCGGGCCAGGAGCTGTGGCTCTGCAGGAGAGGGTCCACAGATCCCGGGGTATGGGAATGGCCCGTCCATGTGGCGGGGCTGGGGCTGTGCTGGGGGCCGGGGGAGAGGGGCACTGGGGTCTCTGCTGCGGTCGGGTCACTGCTCTTGGTGGTGCCGGGGGGTTCTCTGTGTGCGGGGCAGGGTGGAGGCAGGTCTTGGCTGCTCGCTGGTGTGCACTAAGGAGCTTGGAGCTGAGCCACGAGGTCGCGGGCTGAGCGCGGAGCTTGCAGGACCCTCTTTCTCGGGCTGTCTGGCCACTTAGGAGCTTGCACCACGTTTCTGCTTTGGCACCTCTGTCCTTAACCAGCCAGGGAGGGAGATGGGGAGCGAGTGCCTGTGGCTTTGCCTTCTTCCTGGGGCCTTATGGGTGAGGACCACCCACTCCCCCCCATGCTGTACCCCCTGTGGCCCATGAGACCCCTGCCCCCTTCTTTGTACCCCGGTGAGCGGCAGGCTGGGCTCCTGCCGTGGGGCTGAGCTCAGCTGCCCTGTTGGATTTGACTTCAATAAAGTTTTCTATTTTTGACCGGTTGTGCCTTATTTTCCCTGCTGCCCCTGAAAGGGCTCTTGCTCCCAGCAATTTCCCAGGCATATTTTCCATGTCCTTGGCCACCAGAGCACTCAGGCCCTGCGGAGGCCAGAAGTGATGCTCAGAAGTGGGCCAGCCATCTCCACAAACCCTCCACCACACCCCAGCGTGGTTAGTCCGGAGAGTGCTGACCCTTCATCCCCAGGTTGACATCTCCCATGTCCAGTCACTTCCTGGTCCCTTAAGGATGTTCCTCCAGGACAGGGTTCCCAAAACCTACACACACACACACACATGTGAGGATGTGGATGCAGTCCGAGCCATGGCCCAGCCCGCCCTACTTTCTTCCACCCCAACATCCTCCCTCATGGCTTCTCCTGGTTGATCCCCACATCCTCTTGATCCACACCCACGTTCCAGAGCCAGAGTGTGGTGGAGCAGATCCCTGTGCCTGGCTAGCCTGACCCAAATCCCGCCGGCGCGGGCTGGCAGCCGCCGGCTCCCGCCCGCCGCAGTGCTGCAATGAGGGCGCACGCGGTTGCAGATGGAGCCTTGGCGTGTCAGCAGCGCCCAGATCCCGGCGCTCCCCCACCCCGGGAGGTGATGGGAAGGAGAGATCCTCCCAGGAAGGCTTGCTGGGGCTGGGTGGTCCTGCTCCCCATGCAGATGGCTCTGCCCTGTATGGGATCTCCTGGCGGGATGGATGGGGGTGATGCCAATGCCGTGGGGCTTGCTCAGGGTCTTGTCTCCAGCTGTTTGGAGAAAAGATGGATCCTGGTAGGCAGGAACAGTCCCACAGTCCCCTCCCACCATCCAGCCATCCCACCTCAGGGACCCCCTCCCTGGCCACCCCATTCCTATTTCTCCTAGTTTTTCTTGCAAACTGGGGCACCCATCCCTGCTCCCGTCACACCAGTTCACCTCTTCCCCAGGGCCTCCAGTGGCCACACCAGGCTGCCGGGGCAGAGGAGCTCTGGCGCTGGGAGAGATTAGATCAGCCGGGGAAACCAGTGGTTCTGGCTTCGGTGGTTTGAGCCCTGTGCCAGCCTTGGCTCTCACAGCCTCCTCGTTTGTTTTGCTAACAGCATAAGGTTTTATCTTGAACCATCCAGGAAGTGTCTGGGCCTCCTGGGCAGGCAGGGCTGGGACCTGCGGGGAGATGCGATGGCTGCAGAGGAGGAAAGGAGACACCAGCAACCACCTCAATAACTGCTCCCCGCAGGGCTGGGCAGGGCAGTCTGGGGGCTTGGCTCAGCCCTGCTATCTGCTTCCCTTTGGGAACTTTCTGAGAGAAGTTTCCCTTCCTTCCTCGTCCTCAGCAGCTCTTTGATGAACCTGGGGTGAGAACTCAGGCGCTGGCGTGGGGAGCGGCTCTTTCTTCTGCCTGGCTCCCAGGCCCCATCCTTTTTTACCGGGAGGGGATATTCTACATCCTTTCCCAAGACTGCCCCGGGTCCTTACAGCCCCCCACCACCCGGGAAGGCGGCTGGAGTGGTGTGAACTTGAGTGAGCTCAGCAGAGGTTCCTGCACCTGCCCGCGGGCTCAGAGCGCGGTGCAGCATTAATTACTCTCTGCGGGAGGGGAGGAGAGGAATATTGTAGCTGTAATGGACAGAAATGAAAACGTTTTGTTTCAGAATTTAGCTCAGAGTCTCCATAAATTGCAGGTTTAGGTGCTGGCAGATGTCTGGGAAAGTCTCCCACTGTCCTGGGTCAGTGGGTTTTCTCAAGGTCGTTCACGTGGAATGAGCTGATAAATGGATCCAGCAAGGAGCTGCAGATGGAGCTGAGGGTTCATGGGGGACCTGCCCTGCTTTTCCCCAGTTTCAGAGAGATGCTGTGCTGGGAGCGGTTCCTCCGCACTGTGAATCAGCTCCTGCTCCTGGGATCAGCTGGGCTTGGGTCAGATTTGGCTCTGCCGGGACAAGATCAAATGAGGGAGATGCCACTGAGGGGCTGCAGATCCCTGGATCTGCTGGGATGAGTGGCTGGGATGAGCACAGCAGCTTGTGAGCATCACTGGGGTGCCTGGGGGAGCTGGGGGAACACAGGACAGGGTGGGGAGTGGGTCATGCTCTGTGCTGGGGCATTGGTGAGGATGCTGAGGGCACCACGGGCAAGCCAGGAAGGCGTGGTGGCTCCTGGCATGTCTGCACTGGGGACTTTTGTTGATGGCAGGGAGTGAGAGCACCGTGGGGTATTTGGGACCTCAGAATGAGGAGCTTCAGCCACGGGAGATGAGCAGCCCCGTGGTAGAGCCAGAGCCAGCGTGGGTGTGCGCAGGCTGTGCTGCAGGGGGAGGTGACGGCGGGGTGTACCCAGCCTGCGCCCCGTGCGTGGGAGGTGACTGCGGGATGCTCACTGCCAGCAGCCCATGGAGGTGGCAGGGAGGGGAGCACGGTCTCTGTGACAAGGGGTGGCAGGGACACACGTACAGGCCGTGCAGGGGATGCAGGGGTGCAGCTGGAGTCTCCCCTGGCAGAAGGTGATACAGGGCAGGGTACAACCCCTGGCCCCAGGGAGGTGGCAGTGGGGGCTGCGCAGCCTGGACCCTGGTGGGAGGTGGCACAGGGGGTGCGCAGCCCCAGGGAGAGGGGCACAGGGCTGTGCACAGGCTGTGCTGTGGGGAGGGTGGCACTGGGGTGCACACAGTGACAGCGGGTGACAGCAGGGTGGGCAGCCTTGGGCAGGGGACAACTCTGTAGGCAGTGTCTGCAAGGAGGCAGTGGCACTTGCTGTCCCTAGCCCATCAAGGAGGTCACTGGGTCTCTCCTGCCTGGCAGTCCCTGGCCCCACCAGCGCTGGGGACCTTGTCCTTTCTCCTGTGAAAGGCTCACCCAGCCCGTGCTCCTTGCCTGGGGCTCCCCACATAGGGCTGGGTGGCAGCACTGCCCAGTTCCCCTCCTGCCATTCCTCTCTGCTTCTCATTTCCCCCTGCCCTCCTCTTCCTCTTCCTCTCCCTTCTCACAGCCTCAGCCTCTCCCCTGCCTGGTGCCCTGGGAGCCAGCTTGGCCTTTCCTAGCTTGGATCTGGGGAACTCCTCCTTTTTCCCCCCGAGTCTTCCCTCTTCTTTCACAACTGTGTCTGCTCCTCTCTACCCTCTCTCCTATCTCTCCCTTTGCCCTGGCTTTCCCCAGTCTCTCCTGACTGTGCTGGCCCCAGTACAGAGGGATGCTGATCCCTCCCAGCACGGGGCTGAGCCCCTGGCTGGCTCTGCCGGCCGAGCTGTGGATCCTGGGGGATGAAAGCCCTGGCTGTGTGTGCGGCCGCCCGCTCCAAGCCTCCCTGATTGATATTCCCAGCACTGCTCTGCCCGCTCGGCCGGGCTCTCAGCTGCAGTGCTGTTCCCTGGAGCGGGGCCCAGCCCTGCAGGCTGCTTCACCCGACACCCAAATCCCGGGGCAGAACCCGGGGCTGTGACAGGGTGTGTCCCCGTGGTCCCTGCGTGTCCCCGTGGTCCCCGTGGTCCCCGTGTGTCCCCGTGGTCCCTGCGTGTCCCCAGGCACTCGATGGTCCCGGTGCATCCCTGGGCACTCAGCCCAGAGAGCATCCAGAGGCTGTGCATGGGGTGAAGCACAGAGGGTGGGATGCAGCTGGAGGGGGTGGAGGGTGGGGTGTTCCCGGGTGAGGACAGAGCTGGGATGTTCTGGGATGTTCTGGGGTGGGATGGAAGGAAGCTGGAGTAATGAGAGGGTGCGGGATGTAGGACAGGCCAGGGAGGGTGTTGTGGAGGGAACAAGGGCTGAGGAATGCCTGGAGCAAAGGGCACGGAGTGGCTGGAATTGTGTCAGGGGTGGGGAGGGCAGCCCTGGGAGCCGTGGGACAGCAGCAAAGGGGTGGCTGCTCTGCTCTGGTATCCCTGAGCTGGACCCCCAGAGTGAATCCCCCTGTGTGGGGCTGTGCCAGGGCAGGTCCCAAAGAGCCTCTTTGTGGTTTGTGGGGTGTTGGACACTCAGCCCCGGTGGTGCGAATCTCCTGCTGGTTGGCACATCCCTTGGAATGCTGAGCACCCCTCCGCCCTCATCCCCACACACTCCTGTCCTGTGAGAGCACCTGCCAGGAACCCTGGGCACGGCCCATCCCCAGGGCACGGCTGTGCTCCCAGGCCAGCCACGCCGCCATTGCACAACCCAGCTCTGCTCCTGGGAGAAACCAAGATGGGCAGTGGAGATTGTTCCAAAAGAGGCTCTTCCTGCAGTGCCCTGGTCCTTCAGTGCCACAGAAAGCACAGCTTGGCTGAGAATTGAACAGGGGTGAGGAGGTCACCCCTGGCATCTTGGTGCCCCTTTTCTTGTCACCTCTGGCTGTGGCTGCAGCATCCACCAGCACAAGCTGGATGAAGTTCAGGCTTGGCTTCACCTCTGGGAGTCAGATCTGCAACTCAGACTCACTCAGCTTCCCCCCAACAGGCCCTTCATTGACCCTGTCTTTTGTCTTGACCCTCTTCCGTACTTCAAGGAGAGCTACAAAAAAGACGGAGAGAGATTTTACACAGGCAGAGAATGATAGGACAAGGGGAAATCTTTTAAACTAAAAGAGGAGAGATTTAGATGATATATTGGGATGAAATTCCTCCCTGGGAGGGTGGGCAGGCCCTGGCACAGGGCGCCCAGAGCAGCTGTGGCTGCCCCTGGATCCCTGGAATTGTCCAAGGCCAGGCTGGATGGGGCTTGGAGCAGCCTGGGATAGTGGAAGGTGTCCCTGCCCATGGCAGGGGGTGGAATGGGATGAGCTTTAAGGTTCCTTCCAACTCAAACCATTCCATGGTTCTATTCCCTGACTTTCTGAACTTTTCTGGAGCTCTCTGCACCCATGAGGACCTGCTTTCCACATCCTACCTGTAGTAAAGGCTTCTTCTCCCACTGCAGTTCCCAACCCAACCCTCTCGAGAGGAAGAGGAGGTCAGGCAGAGGACCAGAAAGAAAACAACTCCCCCAGATCCCTTAGAAAACATTCCTGGTTGTTTTGCATCAATGCCCGGTGTGGTGGAAGCTGTTTACTGCCTCAGCCCTTCAGCTGCTTGCAGGGAAGCGTGGGTGGGTTTGTGGTGGGAGCGTGGGCTGTGACCTGCCAGCAGAGCAGGAGAAAGCTCCACCACCTCATCATTTCCACCCTTCTGGCACTCACAGCCAGGCCTTGTGGGTCCTGCCCAGAGATCCCTGAAGATGCCCCTTTCCCGGGATGTAAACATCCTTCTGAGCTCCTCCTGGCTTGCAAAACACCCGCTCTGATCTCCTTTCTGCACATGGCACTGGGATCCTGGCACGTTCCATCGAAGTTTGGGGCTGTCCTTTGGGGAGGGCAGCGATTCCCCACCTCTCTCCCTGGGAACTGATCCTGCTCCGGAGCTGTTGGAGCAGCGTGCCCTGATTCAGCTCCTCGGAGACATCTTGAAAGGCCCGAGCAACCTGAAAGCCTGCAGCTATTTTGCTCCCACATGGCCTGGTTTTCACATCCTCCCAACTCCGCGGTGCTGGGGAGCAGCTGCCGGGGAGGCTCTGCCAGAGATCCAGCCCTGCTGGGGGGGGCACCTCTTGGCTGAGCTCTGGACTGAGATCCTGCTGGAAGTGTCCTGCTGGAGCGATGTGTGATGCTCCTCTCATGCTCATCCATTCATCCTCCTGCCTGTGCCTCAAAAGCACTTGAGCCCCGTGGAAAGCAAAACCTGCGCTTCAGGCGTTTGAAGAGCCCTTCGTTTTCATTCAGGCTGGGCAAGACCTTTTGGGGTGTTGTGATTCCAGGCTCTTCAAACGCCTGGAGGAGCTTGGTGGTTTTTTTTTACCCAAGGATTTCAAGTGGATCACAGTTTATTAGGGGCTATCAGGGCGTCTCTTGCCCAGAGAGCTCAGAAACCTTCACTAAATGTGCAGGAAATTTGTGTGGAGCCACGATCTGGTTTGGCCAAGGATGTGCCAGCAATCCTGGGATTTGAGGAGCTCATCTGTCCCAGGGAATGGGAACTGGAGCACTGCAGGCAGGATACGTGGCCCTAAGAAGCCTTCCTATGACTTGTCCTACCTGTTTGATGTCTCCAAAGGGAGGTTTGTCTCACCAGTATCTCCATTCATCAGGAGGTGCAGACCACTAAAGTGAGGGCTCTGCCCATCTCTGCAGCGTGCCCAGACCTCGGGAGCAGGCACAATTCCTTGGGCAAACAGGAAAAGCTGCTGCCCTTTGCCTCTGGAAATGGAGCTGGTTGCAAAACAGGTTTGCCCTCAGAGGAAAATTTTCAGTTTGAAAGCAAATCAGGAAGAACTGACAGTTTTCCCCCCTATTTCCCAAGTCAATCAGAATATGTATTATATATAAATATATATTTTTTTTAGTATTTCCAAAGGCGTGATTCTGACTGACCTTTTTGGGTTGAGCTCTGTAATTAATACTTGGCTGGAGTCCTGAAGTGAAAGGTACCTTTGCAAGAGCATCATTTTTTCATTTTCACGTGTCAGCAAAGATCTCCCCCCCCCGCCCCAACCCTGAAACAAGGAGCTCTCTTGAATAATGATCCGATTTCAGCAAATTGACAGGTTTTCCATGGCAAGGTTTCCATGGAAGCATTCCTGGTTATCTCTGTTTTTTTTTAATAGAGTCCTGAGCCTACAGCTTTGGACCCCCTGCTCTCCCCAGAGCCTTCAACACCCTCTGTCAGCTCCACTGGGTGCAACTGGGAGCCAGATTAGCTCATTATTTTCCCAGCATTATTTTCCCACTCCGCAGCTGTTGGATTCCTCGAGGGTTTTATTCAAGTGTCGCTCCCAGTCCCGGAAGCTTTTTCTCCCTGGGATCTTCAGATGGTTTTAACATGATTATGAGACCTCCTGCTGCGGCCAGGGCAATTTCCACTCCACACCAACCATCTCCAGAATAGCTCCATTATCAGTGGGATGGTGACAGACATTCCAGGACAGCATGGCCAGGCCAATTTAGACATCATTCCATAAAGATTATGACCCCTTTCGGTTTTACCGTTCGCCCTTTCGATGATTTATTTCCACATTTTCCTTGCCCATCTTCATTTCACCCAAAGAAAAGCCAAATGGCACCTCCTGGATGGGCTCGGAGCTGGGATAGGCTGAGGGTTAGGCAGGCTCTGTCCCCAGGCTGCCTAAATGGGTTTCTAATTGCGTTAGATCTTGCTCTGAGTTAGATAAATTCGATCTGACCAGGCAGGTTGGCACCGGGCTTTGGCGGCTTCTTTGAGCATCATGCAAATTTCAGGAGGCTTCAGGGCACCTATGTGGAGTCAGCCCGCATTTTCCCTGGATTTATTCATTAAATAGTGCCTCGGGAGCTGATGTCCATTTGAGGCTGGCTGCTCTGCTATCATTATTTCGGCAGGACTTGGAGACAGGCTCTGCTGACTGCAAGGTCAGCACTCGCTAATTGTCAGCTGAGCAGCCACTCAGGAGGGGGAGCAGGTGCTTTTTGGGATAACACCTGGGTCTGGGATTCCATGGATTCCTGCGTGTCAGTTCCTCTGGTCGTGGATTCCTTCTCTGGTTTGTCAGCAGTGAAAGAGCTGGGGGTTGTTGGGAACTGGGGATGGACACAGGGATTTGTGGGCAGGCACAGCCACCACACGAGGCCCCGTGGGCAGCACGGCCCAGAGCTATCACCCCATGGCTGATGTGCCCTGTGGGACCCCCGTGGCTGTGGTGGAGGTGACCCCACCAAAGCCTGGCTGGTAGATGACAGAGCTGGGCCTTTAACTGTGCTGGTGCTCCTGCCTGGAAATATCAGGGCTCTTTGGGAGACACCACCTTCAGGGATGGAATTTTGGGAGGGTCTGAACGAGTGTTTTGAACAAAGGATGGGTCTCACAGGTGTGCACAGGCCACACCTTTGCTTAGAGCTGGGTCCATCCATCTCCCTCCCTTGTCCAAAGCAGGCAGAGCCCCTGGGACCTGATCCGTGCTCGGCACCAGCTCTTCCCTCAATTCCTTCACGTTGTGCAAACAGGGAGCAATCCTGGGAATGCAGCTGGGTCTGCACAACCACCTGAACACCTGCAGGTGCTGTGGCAGGGCAGGGAGGGACCCCTGGGCCACCAAGGGGAGGAGCAGAGGGGAACTGCAGGTGCCAGGAGGTGACACCAAGCCAGGGCAGTGCTTGCCTTGTCCCTGCCCCTCAGGGTGCTGCTGTGCCAGGAAACGCCCTGAGCTCTTCCCACCACCTGCAGGGTGGGTGCAGAACGAGCAGGGAGGGCTCCTGGGGGGCTTCTTCTCCAAAAATCAGTGCAGTGGCCACACAATGTGCTGCGGGGTTGGGGGGGGGCGGGCATGGAAAAGGATGGGAAGAGCTGTCTCAGCTCCATCCTCACCCCAGCACAGCAGCAGAAGCGCTGGAGGCCCAGACAAGCTGTAAAATGGTCGGCTCAGGGACGAGCTGAGCCCGTGTCCTGTTTCCTGGAGCTTGAGCGTTGCCCTGGGTGGTTTTGGCAATTCAGCTCCAGCTTTCCTTGAGGCTTGCCCTGGTTTCCATGGACATAATATTCCCCTCAGCCTCCTGCTCCGAAGGCTGCGCTGTGCTGCACTGGAGCCCTGCTCCTCTCCAGGCAAAGCAAATCATTCCCAAGCCTCCACCCACAGAAAGCTGGCTCTGGGTCATTCAGAGCACCGTCCCTGGGTTTATCTTTCCTTCTCTCCATATCCAGGGATGTTGCAGCACTCCAGGTTGGTTTGTGAAGGAGAGGGGTTCATGAATCCGTGTGAAGTTGAGTAACTCCCGTGCCACAATGGCTCCCTTGTCACTTATTTTGATATTCCGGGCGCTGGCTCTGACATTGCCTTTCACTCCCGGCCCTGTGAGTTGCTGCATTGTGGCGGCTGTTGGGGAAGCAGCTCCTTTTGGCAGCTGCCTGAGAGGAGGCTTCTGGCGTGTGGGGAGGCGCAGGAGCCTCTGGAAGCTGCCAGAGGAGCCTGAGAGCCGTGGATCCCGCGTTGGGATCACCAGCGAGGCGGTTAACAAGGGCTGGATTTCCCCCACTGCACTCGGGGAGGGGGAGCAGGGTGGCTCCCTCCGTCCGTGCCAGCAGGAAAAGGGTGCCCGGGGCGGATTTTATGGTTTCCTTTGGGAACAATGGAATTTCTCCTGCTGCTCGGTCCCTGCCCTCTGCACAGGGGGTGATACCATGGGTTTGTGGGCACACGGTGGCGTCCCAAATTCCTCTTCCCTCCTGGCACTGCTCTTGTTTGGGCTGAGTTTGTTTTCCCTGGGTTTAGCAAAGAGAATCTGCCTGGTGCAGGTCCTGATGGATCTGGAGATGTTTGAATGAGGGAAGGAAGAGGCAGGAGGGACCAGAGCAGTGCAGGGTCCCCTTAGCCCCATCCAGCATCCATGAGTGGGAATGCTCAAGGAACCATTAAGGTTGGGAAAGACCTCCAAGGTCATTAAGATTTGCTGTCACCCAGCCCAGAGCACTGAGTGCCACCTCCAGTCGATCCTTGAACACCTCCAGGGATGGTGATTCCACCACCCTCCTTCCAATGCCACCCTTTCCATGAAGAAATTTCTCCCAATAAAATTTTTCCTAACGTGCCCTCATGCCAGAGGGAATCAGCACAGGCAGGGATCGGTGTTGGGGGCTTGGGGATGTGCAGCCAGGACCAGGCAGGTCGGGGACAGCCCGTGAAAATTCCTCACCAAAACGAGTTCCTGCTACTGCCAGACGAGTCCCAAAACTGGACCTGTTGGCTTGGGCCTGGCTTGCCTGTGGATGGGAGGCTGGGACAGGGCTGGAAGCACAAAACACACAAACACAAACACAACAACACAAAACACACAAACACAAACACAAGCTGGAAGGGGCACAGGGAAGGGCAGCAGAGCTGGAAAGGGCACAGGGAAGGGCAGCAGAGCTGGAAGGGGCACAGGGAAGGGCAGCAGAGCTGGCCAGACCTGCCCGGTGTCTGCAGGAGGACCTGGCAGAGCAGGATGCAGCCTGGATTTGTGGAATTGGAAAGGGGCAGAGCGAGGAGCAATTACTGCTGTTTCCTCACAACCCTGCAGGTAGGAGAAGTTCAAGGCAAAATGAGCAGGCAGCAGAGGCAGGAGCAAAGGGAAGAGCTTTTCCAGCGAGCACATGGGCCGGGAGTTCATTGCTGCTGGAATCCACGGAGGCCGGAGCAGGCATGGACTCAAAAAGGCAGGAGAGCACTTCACAGAGGATGGGGGTCATCAGAGGGAGTGCTGCCAACGATTCCTCCTCTAGAAAAATCCCTGCGCTGCGGCAGCACAGAACCTGCAGGATTTTCCCAGGGATGAACATCCCTGTCAGAGCGTCCCTGCAGGAAGAGGGGGACAGGGGCTCTCTTTGTCCCTCAGGTGTGGAGCTGGCACAGGTGTCCCCATCAGGAATATCACAGCAAGCACTGGGGAGCCCTGAAAATGAGGTTTTTTTACCCAAAGCCACCATTTCTCAACAGAGAAATAGACAGCTCTGCCCCAAATCCCATTCCTGCACAGTGGCAGCAGTTGGAAATAGGAAACCAATAAATAGTGGGGGTAAAAGGAGGGAGTTACAGCAATTAGGAGAAATGAGTCATTCTGGAGTGTAGAAAATTAACAAGCAAAGCCAAAGACATTGGGGGAAAATCAATTATTACAAAGTCAACACAATAAGTACTTTAAAAAATGCGCCGGGAAGAGGTGGAATCCAGGAACTGTCAATCCCAAGTGGAGATTGCAAAATTGTTAATTAAGGGGAAAAATGCAAAAGTATTCAATAAATAGTTGGAGTAATCTGGGCTAAGACATAACAACGTAGGATGTGGGACCTGCCCGTGCGCTGGGAGCCAGCAAAGGCATTAAAAATAGAGATATTTGACATGACTGAATGGAATAATTTGTGCCAAAAAGTGGGATCTCTCTGCTCCGGAGGTGTCCATGGAGCTGGGGAGCCTGGGATGGGCAGGACTGGGAGGGCAGCGATGCCACGAGCAGCTTGAAGAGCTGGCTGGGGCTGTGCAGTGCTCGCCGTCCCCGGCAGCCCCAGGGAACAACTGGATTAATGGCTAAAGCAGGGAATGGCTGATGGAAATAGCACTGACGTCAGTCACTGTGGCTGATGGCAGGGGACACTGGGCACTGGCGTTACGTGACAGGTCCGGCTTTTAAACCTTTCCTTAGGCATGGTCCTGGCCTCCGTGAGGAACAAGGTCTGCTCCAGGCGTTCCTGCGGGGCTGGAGAGGCAGAGCTGGTTTGTGTTGGGTACAGAGCAGCTGGAGACTGATGGATGTGCCTGCTGATAATGGGGACTTTATCATTGTTACTATTATTATTATTATTATTGTTATTATTATTATTATTAATTATTTTGCATGGGCACTACTCTCAGATTGGACATCAGCAGGAATTTCTCCATGGAAAGGGTTGTCAGGCTTTGTGGCTGCCCAGGGAGGTTTGGAGTGCCCATCCCCAGAGGTGTCCAAGGAACACCTGGATGTGGCACTCGGTGCTCTGGGCTGGGGATCAGGCACAGCTTGGAGGCGATGACCTTGGAGGGCTTTTCCAAGCTGGGATTCTGGGATTCTCAGCACGGCATTGTGAGGCAGATCTGGTTTATCCAGAGCTTAGAGAAGGAAAGCTTGGCTGGGATTCCTCATGGAGCGAGGTTCTCCTGGAGCTGCTCCTCGGCGGCGGCGCCATGCCCGCTGCCATTCAGCGCCGCAATCAACCGTCTGGAAGGAAATCTAAAATCACTGCTGATAAACCTGCGGCTGCCACGGAGATTGGCAGAGTGGGAGATGGTGCTGAGGACGGAGCAGTCATGCAGAGCAATCCAGATTGCTTGGTAAACTGGGCCCGTTTAAACAAAGTGCATTTTAACACAGCCCAGCGCGAAGCTGCGCGTGGAGAAACGGGGAATGCTGGCTGATATCCTGGGAAGCACTGACTCAAAAATGGATTCAGGGGTCACGCTGCGTGAGTAGCTCAGGGTTAAGAGGCTGGCACAGACCTCAGGTGGAAAAACCTGTGAGGTTGGAGGGGCAGGAAGGTGCTGGAGGAGGCCCTGGTGAGATGGCAGCTGCAAGGGTCACCTTTGATGAGGAACGGGGAGAAACTGGGGCGAGGAGAGATGAGGGCCCCAAACCAGATTTGCTGTTTGCAGGTTGTAACTTGGCCCTGCTGTGTTTGACTCCTCAAACAGAAGCTCAGGCAGGCCTCGATTGCACCACACAAGCAGCTCCTTGTGCAGAGGCCGCTGCCGGCTCAAAGGCTCTTTAACCTCCCGCGGAAAGGTCACACCAAACCCAGTTTCTGCGAGTCAGGGCCAGGCAAATTGACTCCCTGCCTTTCCATGACTCCAGAGCGGGGCTGTGAGGGTGGAGAGCTTCCCAGGGCACGCACTGGTGGGGCTGGGCACAGCGGGAGGGGGACGCTCCCCGTGCCAGTGCCATGCTGCCCTGTGGGGCTGCAGGGGACAGGGCTTGGGAGCCCTGCAGTAAGAGCAGCCCTTTCGAGGGCTGCCTGGCACGAGGTGACATTTAAAGGAGGTGTTTTTCAGGTAAAAGCGCTGCTGTTTGATGGGGCCCCTGGGGGAGGCATCGTGGCTGTCACAGGCGGGCTCTGGGAGGTTGTTTGTTTGTGTTATCGCTGCACCCCGAGGAGCCCGGCTCGTCTGGCTGCGCTGGTACGAGCACGGAAGGAAAGCAGGAGCCCGGAGCTCGGGATGAGCCGCAGCCAGGCAGGGGATTGGTGTCAGCCGGGCAGGCAGGGTGCAGGGGGAGGCAGGAGGAGGGCAGTTCCAGGCGTTACACGCTCCCCGTGGGCTAAGAGGGCACTCCAGAGGGTCATCGGCACCTGGGCAGCGCTGCCTTGTCCTCAGCTCCTCCAGAGCCCCCCGAGAGGGGCTCGCCTGTGCCTTAATGGCAGGGATTGCACCCTCTGCTCTGGCACCCTGCTGGCACAGGGTGCCTGTGCCCCATCCTGGCAGTGTCCCAGGCCAGGCTGGACAGGGCTTGGAGCCGCCTGGGATAGTGGGAGGTCCCTGCCCATGGCAGGGGTGGGATGAGATGAGCGTAAGGGCCCTTCCAACCCAACCCATTCCATGCTTCTGTGACTGCACTTGGCCAAACCTTGGCCAGACCTACCACTGGGTTTTTTTACCATAGTGATTAACCTGTTCCTCCCTGCTGCAGGTGGAGGTCACTCCTTCTTAGCTGCCAGTGGTCCTAAGCACAGACTTTTCCTTTCCATCCATTGCCACCCTCAACCTTCTCTTCCCTGAACCAATATCTTTCTTTTTTAAAAAAAATTTTGTCATGGTTTCTAACAACTGCTTGTCTGTTCTCTGCTGAAGTGGGGCACGTCTCCTCCAAAGTGGTGCCCAGCTTAGCCTCCTGGCGCCCAGCAGAGCTGGCACACCCCAGCCTGCTCACACACCCCGACACCTATGCACTTTTGGGTGGGAGGTTGGCACCGTGGGTGGATGCCCAGACCATGATGTGCAGTGATCCTCAGGCAGCTGTGATTACTCCTCACGAGGGTGCAGATGTGACAGAACCATCCCACATCTGTCATGCCAGCAGTTAATGAAAGCAGCACCCAGCAATGGATCTGGGACACAACCTGGAGATTTAATTTGATGCATGATCCCAGCTGAAAGGGCTCTCTGCAGTAATTCCTTTGGGAATAACACTTTCCAAATGATTTGCACCCACCCCGCACTACATCACCCAGGCAGGGATGTGCCGTGCACCTCTGCTGTTTGCTTGCGTTACTTCGGAGAAAAATCAGCTAAAACAGTGTCAAAAAAAACTTCCTCAAGTCGAGCTAGAACACTGACTGCTCCTCCTCCCTCCACGAGGCCTGCTGTCTTTTCAAAGGAAGGAGTTCAATGGCTTGACATGTTTGTTTGTGACAAACCTACAGTGGCTGTTACTCATTTCCTTGTTATCTTGTAGGTACTTACAAAGAGTTCTTTTATCTGCTTCAGTATTTTTCCAGGAACTGAAATTAAGCTAACTGTTTTATAATTCTCCAGCTCTTCTTTTTTCTCATCATTAAAGACAGGCGCTATTTTAGCTCGCTTCCAGTCTTCTGGAAGCTCCCCGATTCTCTACAAATTCTTCAGGAAAAAAACCAAAAAAAGTCTTGGGAAAAGAGAAAAAAAAAAACCAACCCAGCCCTAACAGCACTGAAGTTACTTAAATCAGGTCTCTAAGCATCTGTGGTGAATTTAATCAGGTCCAACCAACCTTAAAGCAGCTCATCTAAATGCTCCCTCTGTGTTCCTTCCCTCTGTTCGTCTCAATTCCTTCCCCTTCCTGGCCGGTGCTTGCTGTGTGTGGGATGCCTGATTGCCACTGATTTGTAGTAAAGACACCAGCACAAAAAAAGGTATTCAGCCTAAACGATGTGTTGGCTCCTCTCTCTTCTTGTCACCTTCAGATCCCCGGCAAATAATTCCTGTCTTGGGCTTCTTCCCGCATTTATGGTGGAGAAATACCGTGGTGGCTTTTTCTTGCTCTCGGTGTTTGTGTTTCATTCCCTGCTCTTGTCCCTTGAACTTGTGCTACCCTCTCCACTCCTCGGTAATCACGCCAAAGGAGGATTTGGTGGAAGGATTTGGAGCAGGATAATGATGTGGCTTAATGGCTCTTGGAAGGGAGCTCCTCCCGTGAGGCAGAGCTGGGGAGGGAAAGTGTGAAGTGGGGTCTTTGAAATGCTGAAGGAGCACAGAAAGAGGTGCTGGTGGTGACCCTGGGTGGAGAATGCTGCGGATGGGAGCTGGGGTCAGCCCAGGGGCTGGCAGGGCAGGGAGGGTGTCACTGTGGCTCCGTGCTGGGCAGTGATGCCATCAGAGAGGCTTTGGGGTGGCCTTGGACGTGCAGGGCTTTGGGGTTGGGTCGGGGCCCCGCAGAGTGAAGACCCTTGGTGAAGGATGGAGACAATGATTCAGAAGGCTGTGCCAGTGGGGGACCATTCCAGAGCCTCCCTGCCATGGGAGGGGACATGGGGGTGACAGAAGAGGCTGGGACAGAGCCACGGGGGGAGCGATGGGTTGGGGGAGCACGGGGACTGTGAGAAGTGTGCTCCCTACGTGTGATGGGGGGCTCTTGGCTGGGATGGAGCCTGGTGCTGAGTGTGTCAGGATGGCTCTGGGGGGCTGGGCATGGCTCTGGGGGGCTGGGGATGGGGGCTGGTGATGGGGTCAGGTTGGATGACCCCACCCTTTGCCTTCCTCTGCTCAGTGGGTGATGCAACAGCTTCTCTCTTGCCTGCAGTTACCTCATCGCCGAGTGACGTTCTCTGCAGCCAGCCAGGCTCAGGACCTGCAGGACCCCTCCCAGCACAGCTACTACGACAGCGGGCTGGAGGAATCCGAGACCCCCAGCAGCAAATCTTCATCAGGGCCCCGCATCGGGCCCCTGGCCCTGCCCGAGGACCACTACGAGCGCACCACGCCCGATGGCAGCATCGGGGAGATGGAGCACCCTGAGAACGGTACGTGCCCACCCTCCGCGCCTGTCCCCTCCCCTGGGACCTGCACCTGATGCCCCTGGTCCTCCATGATCCATGTCCCCGGTGTGGGTGATGTGGAGCTCAGCTGGGACAGGCTGGCCACGCTCGGCTTGGTGGGGATGGGAGGATGGAGAAGAGGTGAGGCTCAAAGCAAGAGAGCAGCAGGGGCGTGGTGGGGAGAGGTGGGTGAGGGAAGGGAGGTCTGGGCGAGCTGTGGGGTGGGAAGAGTCAGGGAGACAGGTGGGTGTGGCAGGAGACAGGTGGGTGTGGCAGGAGGCAGGTGGGTGTGGCGGGGGCAGGTGGGTGTGGCAGGGGGCAGGTGGGTGTGGCAGGAGACAGGTGGGTGTGGCAGGAGACAGGTGGGTGTGGCAGGGGACAGGTGGGTGTGGCAGGAGACAGGTGGGTGTGGCAGGGGACAGGTGGGTGTGGCAGGAGGCAGGTGGGTGTGGCAGGGGGCAGGTGGGTGTGGCAGGGGACAGGTGGGTGTGGCAGGAGGCAGGTGGGTGTGGCAGGGGACAGGTGGGTGTGGCAGGAGGCAGGTGGGTGTGGCAGGGGGCAGGTGGGTGTGGCAGGGGGCAGGTGGGTGTGGAAAGATGCAGAGAGGGGCCCCAACAGGGTGGTCCGAGATGGCAGCACAGGGGCGAGCAGAGGGGCTGTATCCCAGCCCATGGGGAGCTCGTGCCCACAGTCAGAGGTCCCGTGGGTGCCTGTCCCCAGCTCAGGAGGGTTGGGGTGTGCTGGAGCTCCCCATGTGTGTTTGGGGTCTCAGCTGTGGGAGTTTCCCGGGGGTAGAGGGCAGAGCAGCTTTAGTGGCACAGGCTGGGCTGAGGAGACCCGTGCAGTGGGGGCTCAGCGAGCGTGGTGGTGGTGGTGGCAAACCCCAGAGCGATGTGTCCTGCTGTCACCGTGCCCCTCAGGTCACCTCCCGGTGGGGCCCAGCTTTCCCTGAGAACCCCTGGAGGTGTCTGCGCTGTCACCGCGGGAGAGCCGCTTCCCCCCTGCCCCGGCGCAGCTTCCCGCGGTCGTGCTGCTCGTGCTGCCCCTGTGCTGCCCCGCCTGGCTGCAGCCCACCCCCCCAGCTGTCTGCTCCGGCCAGCTCCCGTCGCTTCCTTGGATTTGGCTCTGGCTGTGCACATAACATCTTCTCTCCTGTACCTGCTGCCTTCTGTGCTGGTGTCCCCAAGGGAGGTGGCTGTGGAGGTGGCAGGGTCAAAGAAACCTCTGGGAGGGAAGAGGAGGAGGGGGTAGAGGGTTCTCCTGAAGTCTCCTCCTGTTTCTGGAAGCATCCTTGACTTTGGGACTGGTGTGTGTGTGGTGGGAATGTGGCTGAGCGTGTGTTCAGCTGGTTTTTGGGGAGCTGCAAACCCCCTGGGTCCCTCCGATATGGAAATGGACAGGTCTAGTGGAACATCTCTTCCCAGTTCCCGGGTTATTCCTGGAGTAACACTGGAGTTCTCTGTGTTACAACCATTGGAGCAAGGCATGGTGGGGTTCCCAAATCCATCTGTTGCTCCTGCAATGAGGCATGCCTCTGTCTAGGAATGTTGTGCAGATCACTTTCTTCCCAAAAGTGCCGGTCAGTCACCTGGGAAGAGCAGTTTGGAGCAATTCCTGGAGCCCTGGCACAGGGTGACAGTGCTGGGCTTCCCAAGTGTCCTTGAGTACCTGGAAGAGAGGTTGGAAGGGTGGTGAGCAAGGAGATGCCACGTGGATGAGCTGAAGGTGAGGCAGTGGTGCTGATGGACATGAAAGAGGGAAGGTTGAGCCCTGGAAAGTGACGGGAAACTCGGAGATGATGAGGAAGGAGCAGGGCTAAAAGTAGAGTGGGGAGAGAGAGGAGAACCTGGAAGGTGGAGGGCAGAGAGGGCTGTCCTGGGATGTTCCTTGAGATGTTTGTTGTGTGCCCGATGGGGATGAGCAGAACTGAGAAAGGCCAAGGGGCACTGCCTGGAGCCCCCAGGAATGACTCCTTGCCCACAGCATCATGAACCTGCCCTAAAACCCAGCTCCCTTCTCGGCACAAGGTGCCCTGTGTGTGTCCACCTCCCAGGAGGACGGGAATCACCCACACCCATCCACGACCAGATCCACGTGTGGTACAGGCACCACAGAGGCTCCCAGGGAACAACCACAACTCTGCTCTGCTCTCCATCCCCCAGAATTGGCTCCCTTCCCATGGCAGGGGTTGGGAATCAGGTTCCAGCAGCTGTCCTGACCTGTGTTGGGTGCAGAGGCCGTGGCAGGCCAAGGCTCTGGGGAATCCATCAGCATTATCCCAAGCTGGTCCCGGTGCTCTGCAGATAATCTGGCACGGCAGTTCAGGGGACCTGAGGAGCTGGGGTCAGCATGGTGATCCTCTAAGCAGACTGTGAGGGGACCCTGGCACTGGGACAGGTGATTTGGGGATTAGGAGGCGCTGGGGGTGTTGTGTTTGCTCCGTCCCCTGCCCTCTCTGCTTCTGACCAGACCTCGTTTGTCCAGAGAAGGGTCATGTCTTGCTTCCTACAGAGAAGGAATGATGTGGGACCATCATGACCTTTTGGGGACTGTCCCACCATGTCCTTGCCTTGGCTTCATCAGCAGCACCAGCCCCTCAGAGCGATCAGATCTTGGGTTTTTAGGAAGCTGGGCAGACTAAGCCGTTCTTGACCTTCTGTTAAACCACAGAGACGTGCTGGATCCCGCACCCCCATCCCGCGGCACGAGCGCAAGGCTGACACGACTGTGCATTTTCTCAGCTTTCATCTGGTTATAAATATCCAACATAACAGGGCTTCCATTGCTTTCTCCAGGAGATTATCCCTGCAGCCGAACCAATCTGATAAGCAAGTATGCAAGGCTATTTATAGCTTTTCAACTGGAAGACAGATCCATGCCTTTTCTTTGTAGATGGTTCTTCACTTGATTAACACACATCTCAGTGTCCTCCTTTTTTGGACCCTTTCTGCTGTGCAGACTGCAGTAAAATGCTGTATTGCAGGGGCTGAGCCAGGCCCTTTGCAGGAGGAATTACGCCGGTTCTGGTGAAGACTCCTCCAGGAGCTTGGCGCTGCCGTGGCAGCTCCTCAGTCATCCTGGGTGTTTGTCATCCCTGCTATTTCCCCTGGCTGCCCACTGTTTCTTCCCCAGCATTTCCCTGGGCTGCTCCCCACCTCGGTGGGGCACGCTGAGCAGGGAGCAGAGCTCAGTCTCCCACTTGGCCGCCCGGTGCTTTTCCCAAAGACATCTGTTCCCCCCAGATCCCAGATTTGCTCGGGTTGGAAGGAGCCTGGGAGCACTGGTGCTCCGTGGAGGCTCTGCCCTGCCATAACTCACACCGGGCTTGGGTGGGGACAGTGCCAGCCACTCTCCATCGGCCGTGGAGGGAATTTAGCAGGATTTCAGGACCAAATATGAGCAATTTAGGATTGTTACACGGAGCCGGTTTTCCCTCTGTCCCTGTGCAGTGCAAACGTATCTGAGATTGTGATTTATTGGATGAGGCATTTCTGATTCGTGTTTTTCCGCCCCCAAAATCTGTTTTATGGCTGTTATTCAAAGTGGGGACCCCATGCCATTTTTAATGCATGCAGTTACAACCCTGCTCGGAGTATGGAATTAACAACCACCTCATGAGCTTTCCCGATGCTCTCTGTGCCGTAGGATCCACACTTCCCAGATGTTCACAAGTTTATCCTCACGGTTCCAGCGAAGAAACTCCGCCATAGGTGGGGAATGAAATAGGAAATTGCAATTTGCATTTATTGGAGGTGGCTGCTCACTCTGGGTGACCCTGGACGAGCTGGCAGCTCCTCCCTCTGCCGTTTTTGGGATCCTGGTGTTCCAGAGGCACGAGGCAGGAATCCAGCTGCTCCCAGATGCCGGAGCCCAGGCTGCTGCTGATGTCCGAGGCAGGAGCAGAGCTCAGCTTTGGGACTTTGTGGCAGAACTGGTTTCAAGCCCTCCTGCCTGGTTCATCGCCGGGGCTTTGCCAAACCCAGCCTTTCCCGGTGCTGTCCCAGCCCCTCCCAACACCTCGGCACAGCTGGAGCGGATGGATGGAGACAACGCTTCCTGCGTTTGGCTGCTGGGCTCAATAAAACCCCGCCAGTCCAGGTTTTCCTTGGTTTCAGGGAAGATTTAGAGGCATGCATAACAAAGCTGAAAGGAGCAGCTTGTCTTACCCGTGTGCGACACGGCCATGAAATCCCAGCCCGTGATTTCTGCCGGGAGCTGTCCTTTGGGAATTTCCCGCTTTGGTAGCACAGAGTGTGAGACCCCAGGTGAGCCCTCCCAGTGGCAGGTCCTCTCTGTCCCCAGTTTCACCAGTCTACACTTAAATCCTGCTTCAGCTCCTCCCTTCTCTTCCCACGGAGTCCCACAACACCAGAATTCCCTCTCCTGGTGCGTACTCGGAGATCCCATTCAGACAACTCAACATTTAAAGGTCTCTTTGAAAGAAAACTGAGTCAAGTCCCTCCCTGTGAACAGAGCCAAGGCAAGAGATTTTGGCAGCTGGGTCTCTCTTCCTCTCCTCCCACCCTTCCTCGCGCTCCTCCCAGCCATTGCCATCTGCTCCTGCCACCACCACAGACCTGCAGCCTCCTTCCTGGGCAGCAGCAACATCTGGCACATCTTGGATGTGTGTGGTGGTTTTTGGCAACCCTTGTAGAGGCAGTCTGGGGAGAAGTTTCCCTCCTCCTCTTTTCTCCATTTCTGATTATAGTTCAAGCCTTCCATTCCTTCCGCTCATTTTCCTCTCTGCATGGTCTCCAATTTGCCCACAAGCTTTTGGTGGGGTGGATGTGTCCAGGTGATGGCCCAGAGCCCCCCAGCAGCACTTGGTGACATCCACAGCAGCTCCAGGTGCAGGGATGATGTGGCTGGGAGTGTTTGTGTTCACAGCGTGACCATGGCACGGAAGCACGGCTGCACCTGGCTGTGCGGGCACCCTGCAGTGCCGTGGGATCATGGAATGGTTTGGCTTGGAAAGGACCTTAAAACCCACGCAGTCCCACCCCTGCCATGGGCAGGGACACCTTTCCCTATCCCAGGTTGCTCCAACCTGGCCTTGGGCACTGCCAGGGATCCAGGGGCAGCCACAGCTGCTCTGGGCACCCTGTGCCAGGGCCTGCCCACCCTCCCAGGGAACAATTCCTTCCCAATATCCCATCCAGCCCTGCCCTCTGGCAGTGGGAAGCCATTCCCTGTGTCCTGTCCCTCCATCCCTTGTCCCCAGTCCCTCTCCAGCTCTCCTGGAGCCCCTTTAGGCCCTGCAAGGGGCTCTGAGCTCTCCCTGGAGTTTTCTCAGTGCTGAGCTCCCCCAGCTCTGAGCACCTTGAGAAGGCTGGATGGCTCAGAGGATTCCCGAGCCAACCATCCCTTTTTCCTGCTCACCACGAGGATGGATTTGCAGCCCTGGGCAGTCACTGCCTCCTGCCTCTGCTTTAGTGCCAGTCATGAGCTGGTTTTTAAGGTTCTCACTGCGATTGTTGTTCAATTCCTCACAGCCAACAGATGGGACAAAAAAAATTACATTCTGTCTCCTTCCCTGGCACAGAGGCTCCTCTAGATCTTAAAACCTATTCTCTTTTTCCTACATTATCTCTAAATGTCCCTTTTGTCTTGCAGAAAGAGTTCCAGGCACATTTGTAGTCTGTGGAGTTGGGGTTTTTTTTTGCAAATGTACCCTGCAGCACTTCTGCTTTGTTGCAGAGGCTGAGGAATGCCTTTGTCTGGGATGTGGGATGTGGGATTCCAGCTCGATCCCTGCCATTCCTGGTCCTTGCAGACTGGGATCCAGCAGGTCACGCATCTGCCCAGCTGAGCTTGGCCCTGGCTGCTGCTTGGACTCCTCTCTAGCTGAGACATTGTGGGTTTGGGGTTTTTCTAACTGATCTTCAGCCCTTTTTAACACTCCAGGGCTGGAATTCCTTTTGTACTGAGCAGCAGCTCCCAGTCCTGCCCAGGTTTAGGGTGTTGATATTCTTTGTGACCATGTCCTGCTCCTCATCTGCCTCCGGAAATTATCTCTGGGTCCCTCAGTGATCTTCAGCACCTGAATTTCTCCAGAAGAAATTGGGAGCTTCTCTCCTTTCCACACTTAATGTTGGTTCACCCCCAAAGGCGGCTCCTGATTTGCTTAATCACCGCTGGGAAAAGATTTTTATCAGGAGAGAAAACATCCAGCAGATTGCAAATGGCCCTGGATTGCCCCATCCCGGTTTCAACATTTCTGCCCGAGCTGTAATTCCAGCCCTATTTCCTTAGTTTTCGTATTTTCTGGGTAAACTCCTACGCCAGAGCTGCTCAGGGCAGAGCAGCTGTCCTGCCACGCCAGGTCACCTTCCTTAATTGTCCCCAGGAGCCCGGGGTAAACAGGGGACGCTGCTCCCCTGCCCCAGGAACGAGCACATCGCTCCCAGCTCCAGAGAGTGCCTTTAATCCTCTCAAGGCCTTCTAAGAAGGCTGCTCCTCGCTTCCAACGTTGTCCAAAATAGCTGTAATAATTCATCTGCCTCTCCTGCCTCACAGGATTATGTGGAAGCGCACACATAAGGCCGTCCTCGACTTCTCCAAAGATCCTTGGTGGATCCTGGATATCTTTAGAGGAGTTATTTGAAGAACCCCTATTTTCCTGTTGGATTCCAGTTGGTTTTTCCCCCCCTTCCCATCCCTGAGCCCACGGGGTGTGGTTGTGAAAGGTCCGGGCAGTGCAGTCACTCGGCGTCAACGCCCAAGAGACAAAATCTCCATATTTCACTGGGAAGGTGCCTTCTCTTGGAGAATACCTAGGTCCCCACGGCTCTGTGTGTGCCTGCTGCATTCAGGATTGGATTTTGGGAGTTTTCCACTGTTCCTTGCCATCCTGGGCTGGGCTGGGATCTCCTCCATTTCCTCTTGCTGTCTGTGGCAAGCTGGTGGAAATCCGTGAATGTCCTCTCACTTGTGTTGCGTCCTTCACATTCCTCCTGCTCTGAATTTACTGGATGGAGAAAACTTCATCATTTTTCCTAATCTTTATTCCTCTTTCCATCTGGAAGCCCTCCCCAGGACGCTGCTGTCCCTGTGCTTGGTGAGTGCACAGCTCAGGGAGGTGACCCTGCCCTCACTGTGTGGATTTTCCGGGAAATCCTGAAGAGACCCCAGGGCTGGGGGGACACACTGGGAGCTGCTGACCCCAAACTCGTCCCGCTCCTTGGGACCACTCTTAGGCTCGGTCAGCTCCATGGCAAGCTTTGAGGCTTTCCTTAAGGGAATCAGCTCCAAACAGATGGGAATAGAGAAGTTTTTAGCTAGGAACTATAAATGAGCTCCTTGAGGGAAGGCGACTTCTGCTGTCCCAGGGAGGGGAGGGTTTCCCATCTCCCCAACAAGGGAGGCCAGACTGTGTCATGGAACACCTCCAGTCCAAGGCAGAAACATTTTCCACCACATTCCACCTCAGCAGGCCTGGGAACGGGTTCTCACCTGGCAGGACACGACCCCAGTGACATTAAAACAGGGAACCCAACCCTCACAGGACTTGGCATTTTCCTTTTCCCTGGCAATGGTTGCAAATTCCGATGCAAATGCCCATGCAAATGGTCATGCACAGCTATTCTTATCTCTGGGCCAAATCTCAACATCCCTTCTTTGGTAGAAAGTCGATTTTCCAAAAATAGTTACGTCAGCCTCCAACTATTCGCGGCTTCAACTCGAGTTCGTTAAACCCAGTTCCAGGAAGAGTTTTCCAAATTAGATCCACGATGGGAACAGGAGGGTGGGGTCCTTCTTTGCCTGTACCACGTTCCTCTCCAGGGTGGACATTTCCTTGGAGTGAGGGGTTGGGTGAAGCTGCTTCAGGCTCTTCTTTTGTGTTTTCCAGCACATTTTAAAACACTCACCTGAACTTGGGAGCTGCTGCTGTTCCTCTGGACAGGTGGGCACAGCCAGGAATGGGAATGATGATTTCTGTTGATGAGCCACAACACTCTGTGTATTTTGGGAGCAGAATAGGCTGGTCCCCTCCTTTCCCTCTTGGCTGGCTCATCCCTGTCCTTGTGCCATCCTGCTGTCCCAGCACAGCTCCAGGGCCAGCTGGACAGGGGAGTGACCAGGCTGAGGTTTTGCTGGGTCACTTTTTTTGGCCATTTTTGCTCTCCAGACAGAGCAGTTTTCCCACCGTGCCTGCTCCATGGCTCCACAAAGAGATGAACTTGCAGGGATTCTGCGGGAGGCAGGGATTCTGAGCTTGGCATTCAGCTTTAGAACACGTCTAAACCAGAAAAAGCCACCGAGTGTAAAAGCAACAGACAGGCAGGATCCCTCAGCAGCCCCAGACTATTTGTTGTTTTCAAAGACCTGCTTCCTTAGAAAGCTCCTTTTGAAGTAATTTGACGCGCCATTTCCAGCTCCTGTGTGATCTACCGCAGTTATTCCCCCTTTATCTGCCTCCCAATGCTCCAGAATGTCTCCATAAGCCCGCCTGGCAGTGCCTCTGCCCGTGCAAGGGACCTGCATTAGCGTGGGATTTAAACCTAATGCCAGAGGAGCTTACAAAGTCTCCCGTTTGAGCTTCTCATGGACTCCACGCCGCAGTTTCTTTCTCATAAAAATAGCAGGTGGCTGAGTTTGAAGGATCGCTCAGGTGTGGATCCCTCACATGGAAAATCCCTCTCGCCGGCAGGAGATAGAGGATAAGGGATTCATCCCTGTCCCCGGTGAAATCAATGGCAGCTTTGCTGTTGAGACAGGTCAGATGTCAGTCTCAGTTGTTGGCTCTTCCCCGGGATTTGATCCTTTGTGCTCTCACCATTAAAGAATCTCTCTTCCTGTCTCCTTCCCATGGGCTCTCATCCATCGTGATTTGAAGTCCCCTCCGTTAAGTGGCTGGAACGCCAGTGCTCCGCTTCCCCGGCGGAGAGGACACTCCATAAATCTCCCATTAGTCATGGATGTGGCGAGCCATCAACAGGGATGGGCTGCTGTGCCTCAGAGGTTAGCAAACCGTGGCAGCCCCGGCGTTTGCCTTTCCTTTCCGAGGGCTCAGCTTCCCAACAGCATCCAGGGCTCATTTCCCACAAGCTGAGGCGGCCACGCTTCGCTCAGGGACACAACAGTGGCCACGTGGTGCTCAGCCCTTGTTTCCTGGCCAGTGTGCTGGAGCTGGGCTCCCTTTCCAGCACCTCTGAGCAGGACAAGAAGCTTCCAACAAGCAGGAATGGGGGAAGTTTGTGTGTCCATGGCTGGAAGGCTCCATTTTCCCAGGACAGACAGGCAGGGACATTGTCTGCGTGTGGTGTCCCCAGTGGGATGGAGAGGGGATGGTGCCTCTGCACGGGGTACAAGGTTCCCAAATGATCACTGTGAGGCATTTCAGCCTCAGTCCGTGTGGAAAAGGAGGCCTGAGCCTCACTGGTGGGAGGACAGAACCTCCCAGGGTCTGATGGATACCAAGTCCTACCTGGATGCTCCTTCCAGGGCTGTATCCCTGAAAACAAACATTCAGATCTCATTCCTGGCCTTGAGGGACAAGAATGGGGAAGGATCCCTCCAAAGTGCTCTGTTCCAGGGCTCTTGTCTGTCAGGGAGCTGCTCTGATCCAGGAGAAAACAGGCTCACGTCAGACTGAGCTGGAGGATGAGGACTCTGCTCGTGGTAGCTCTTGGACATGCTTGGATTTACACTTGGCACCTTTACTCCAGCACAAGACTGGTGCCGTCAGGCTAAAATAATGTCACTTTTCCAGTAATTTGGGGTAAACTGGCAGGGATGCTGTGACTCGGGAATAAATCAGCTCAGGTGGCTCATGGGCAAAACCTGGGACTCCAGGTGTAGCATAGTCTGTGTTCTGTATTATTCAGATATAAAATGTTCTTCCATGGCTGGCCATGAACCCTCTGGACAAGGAGCATGGGAGAGGCTGGGGAAGGCATCCCACAGGGAAGAGCAGGGTGCTGGAATGCACAGGTTCCTGGGAACAGCAGTTCTCCATCAGCCGTGTGTGTCTGGGCCAGAACAACCTGCCTGGACGTGAGGAAACAAGGGGGCAGCAGGAAAAGGAGGAGGGGTCGGGATGTGATCCGTGCTCAGGGATGTCGGAATGGCTGTCGTGTTGTTTTATTGCTGCCGAGGAAAGAGAAAATGGAGCAGGGAATGCAAAATGACAGAGAGTGAGGAGATGTGATATTTGCCTGATGTATTTTGCTGGTAATTAGTGTAATGCCAATTAGACAGAAGTAATCTTTTTTTTTTTTCCCCTTCTTCAGCTGTATAAATTATTGCTGGAATATCTGCCAGCTCAAACCGAGATATTAAACTCGGAGTGATGTGGAGATCTCTGCTCCTTGAGGATCTCTAGATGAAATTACCCAGACAACAGGGATCTTGACAAAAGTAAGGCCGACTCTATCCAGAAAGAAAACGAATCAAAGCCAAAGGAATTTTTGTATTCCACGTCTGGCGTCTTGCTGCTTATTAGCCACACAGGAAGGGGCCCCCACAGAGATGCAGCAACATCAGTGAGAAAAGGCAAATATCTCGCCTTTCCTGCAAACAATGCCACTTGCAGGCTATTGTTCCCCTCTCAGCCTCCCTGAGGAGAAGATCCCCAGCCCCTCCCGTGCTCGGGCTGCAGGTAAACCCAGCCGCCCACACGCATTCCATTTGTCATTCCCGGAGCCCTGTTTTCTCCCCGTGCTAACCCGCACCGGGACAGCAGCGCCGGCCTTGTTTTGCCTCCGGGTCCCCCGGGACATGGAGCTCTTTAATGATGATGAACGGCTTCCTTCAAAGGGTCAATTGCTGGCCTGGACCTCTCCAATAGTGGATCCCTCGGAGCTCTCTACCTGGGCACAGACGCTGCTTTGCTCCATGCTGCTCACGCATTTTCCCTCGCATGAGGAGCAGACCTGCTCTTGCCATCTCCTCCCTTTGGAAAAATAACCGCTAAAAATGATGCCCTTGGACCCATTCTGGAAATTCTCATCCATCTCTGTTGGACCGTGAAATCCAAATCTTCTCGTGATCATCCTGCTGCTCCCTGGTGCTGTGCTCTGGGGGTTGCAGAGCTGGCAAATCCCCTTTGCCAGCCTGCCTCTGACCTGGGGGGGGATGATGTATCCCGCTTGTCCCGCCTGGATTTTAGGATTTTGTAATCCTGGCTGGCTCTTTAAAGCGTGTTTTATTCATGGCAGCCTTTAGGACCGCCTCTGGCAGGCCTCCCTCGAGTGGTGCAAACTTTACTGCGTCTCTCCTCCAGCAGCCTGTAAACTGCAGCACCCAGGGGTAGCTGGAGGTTGATATTCCCTATCGGAAGCGATTATCCGTCTTTTCCCTGCTTTCCTGCAAGGGCTTCTTGCTGCCATCCTAATAACAAACACAGGGCACAGCGATATTCATCAGGATCGGGGGTTTTTCCCAAATGAGCCATAACCAGGCTGCCCCGTTCCTAAACCTCCCCATATCCCGTGTTTGCTCCTTCAGGCCAGATGCTTTGGCGCTTATCCCTTCTGCTTTTCCGGGAGAAGGGGATTTCTCCCCAGTCCTGGCCATTAGGGCAGCAGATCCTTTCAGTGCTTGGTGGGGAATCACAGCAGGAGGGCAAATGGTCCAATTCAAGCACCAGAGTTGATTTCTTGGGGTGAATTTTGCCCGCACCACAGGAGGATGTGACCGGCGCTGCTCCTGCCACGTGCTAGCCACAAAACCTCTCCCCGTGGTGCTCCCACTGCAGATTTTCAGCCTGGGAGTCTGTGGGCGTTGGAGGCGTCAATAAGGAGCGTTTTCAGCTGCTTTGTGGCACGGCTGCACTGCAGAGAAAGGGGCTGCGCAGTCCAGGGGCTCGGGCTTGGGATCTCTGAGCAATCGGCAGAGAATTGGCCTCATTTTGTGTGGGATCATTCCCCCAAAGTTTCCTGACTGCATCCGTGCTCTAACGCTCCCAGGGCTGCTGCATGTTGGATTTCGGGTGGGTTTGGTTCCCCGGGGCTGGATTTGGGATCCGGGGCTGTGTGAGCATCCATTGGGGACAGACATTTCCCTCTCAGCGCAGCCCAACAGCCTCACCCTGCATTTAGCGCCCGACCCCTCAGCCTTCAAACAACCAAAAATTCTGGCAGGGATCTGCCTCTTGCCCCTCAGTGTCTGCAGGACAGCTCAGGCGAGCTCAGGACAGGCTGTAAAGGAGCTGGAATGATGTGAGGGTGCTCCCTTTCCTCGGAAGCAGCCCGGGAAAGATCTGTGGCGAGGAAACAAAGCGTCTGCATGCAAATCCGTACTGTCATTTCCTCTCCCAGTTTCCTTGGGGTTTGGCTTGACTCTCTTCCAAGGGCTCTTCCTTCTGCCTGCTCTGCTTCCCTCCGAGTGGTCTCAGCTCCCTTTGTTTGCAGAGCCCCTCGTTGAGAGGAGCCCTTTTCATAAACTTGTGATTTCTTTTGTCACTTAAACACCTCCGTGACTTCAAAGGCCGGGAACAGCACTTGGCTCTGTGGCTCCCGGCCCCCCTGCACCAACAATTTCCCCCCATCCATTGTCCTGCCAGGGAAGGATTATTAAATTGTTGATGGAGCTGAACAATGGTTTTGTTCAAAGGCAGACATGCGAACGCCACTTCTTTTCTCCTTGACACAAGAGCTTTAATACCCGGCAACAATGAGAGGCAGCCACCAAGGAGCAAACACAGAGAGGGCTCACAAAGCCAGGCTGGTATTCCCAAATCCCTGTGCACGTGAACTGGTGCTCCTTGGAGTGCTCCTCGTGGCTGTAGGTGAGGTGACAGAACTGAAAATTAGTTAAAAATAATTCAAATATTGCCCGTTAATACTGGCTTGTGTGATTAGGACGTGAGCAGGCAGCAGGAGAGGTCCACCCTTTGCACAGAGTCATGGAATTAAAGTTGGAAAAAACCTCTGAGATCTTCAAATCCAACCATTCCCCCAGAACTGCCCAGGCCACCACTAAGCCATGTTCCCAAGTGCCACATCCACGGGGCTTTGAAATCCCTCCAGGGTAACTCTGCAACTGCCCTGGGCAGCTGTGCCAGGGCTTGACCATCCTTCAGCGAAGAAATTTTCCCTGACGTCCAACTTGAACCTCCTGGCGCAACTTGAGGCCACTCCTCCTCTCCCTTGTCCCCTGGGAGCAGCTCCCGATTTTCCCCGGCTGCCCCCTCCCGTCAGGGAGTTGTGCAGAGCCACAAGGTCCCCCCGGAGCCTCCTTTTCCGCAGGCTGAGCTCCTTTCCCAGCTCCTCCCCAGGCTGGTGCTCCCATTCCCGGCGCAGCGCTGGCACCGCGCTGCTCCCGTGGCTCCGTTCCTCGCGCTCGGAGCGTGCCAGGCACACACGCACAGCTCCAGCCGGGCTGTGCCTTCGGAGCAGCTCCTGGAGCCTGGAATGAGGATCATTCCCTGCACTGCGCAGCCTCGGGCTCTGACATTTTGTGCTGTGCAGGCTCCTTTCTGATCGCTTATCACCTCAGCTGCTTTCCGACACCACAGCGTCAATTTTCCATGCTGGGTTTCCCTCAGGTTGGTTTCTTTTTTCTGTTTTTCCTAAGTTTTAGCGGAGCTGTTCCGGCTGGTTTTGGAGAACAAGCTGTGCTGCCTCAGCCCTGTGAACAAAATGATTATGAAAATTTCCTTTCAAGATCCATTAGCTTAACCACGCTCTGGGAGAGGGGTGTGGGATTTGGCACGGGAGCTGCCAGCAGCAGTCGGGGGCTGCTTGTCCCAAAATGTGCACTGAGTGTACTCCAGAACACATCCCTGGGGAGCCGCGCCCACACTGCCGTGTGTGGCCTTCAGACAACAGCATTCCCAGGGTTTATCCATTAGAAGAATGGATTCCAACTGACAGAGAGTAGGTTTAGACTGGATATTAGGAAAAAATCCTTCCCTGTGAGGGGGGTGAGGCCCTGAGGTTGCCCAGAGAAGCTGTGGCTGCTCCATCCCTGGCAGTGTCCAAGGCCAGGTTGGACGGGGCTTGGAGCAGCCTGGGACAGTGGGAGGTGTCCCTGCCCATGGGAACAAGAAGAGCTTTAAGGTTCCTTCTGACCCAAACCAATCTGTGATTCCATGATTCTGTGATCCATGTCTTCTTTTGGAGACCAGCAAGAGTTTGCTGCTGTTGTTCCATGGGCATCCATCCTGTTCCTTGATTTCTGTTCATCCAGTTGCTTGGTGGCCTCCCTCCTGGACATTGCCCAGTGCTCTGTGGTCCCCAGTTTTCTTTGGGATGCTGGGCAGGGATTGTCCTTTTCCTCTGGGAGGGTTGAGCATGGCTGGCTCTGCTCTGGGGCTCTGGGGTCAGGGTGCACCTGAGGGTGCGTCACTGGGAGCCCAGGTGTGCCCAGGTGTGCCCAGGTGTGCCCAGGTGGGCAAGGAGGCCATATGGGCACCTGGGGAGGCTCAGGTTGGACATCAGCAGGAATTTCTCCATGGAAAGGGTGCTCAGGCCTTGGCAGGGGCTGCCCAGGGAGGTTTGGAGCCCCCATTCCTGGAGGTGCCCAAGGAAGGGCCGGAGGTGGCACTCAGTGCTCTGGGCTGGGGACAAGGTGGGCATCGGGCACAGCTTGGACTCGATGGGCTGGGAGGGCTTTTCCAGCTTTAATGACTCTGGGATTCTGTGGGGGAGCTGCTTTGGGGGTGCTGGGAGAGGGAGCCAGCCTGAAGTGCCTCCCACCAAGGCACTTCCTTGGCTCATTCCCAGGCTGTGACATCGCCCAGGCCCACCTGGAGCAGAGCTGTCCCCACGTCCCCCCACACACAGCACAGGGGTGGCACACTGAGGTCCCTTGCTGCATTCCCAGTCCCCTGAGCCACCGGCACACAGGGACTCTTCCTTTATCTTCTTCTCCCTTTGCCTGTCCTTCCCGGGGCCTGTTCCCTCCCTTGTGCTGCTCCTCCTGGCGAGCTGGCAGCGGCTGCCTCAAGCTCCAGTGCCCTCCGTGATGAGCTGCTGCCAGCCAGGGAAGCACGGCTGCAGCTTTAATTAAATGATAAGGGCAGAGCCCCGGAAGTGGGGAGATAAGTGCAGCGGTGTCTGCCACCACACTGGCCCAGGCTCTTTCTAATTAGCTTTGAGAAGCTCTGGAGAGGCCGATTAACCCTTGGAAGTGCGGGATGAGCGCTGGGATGCAGCAGGAGGTGGGTGCCCAGGCCAGCCCCAGGGATGGGGGTGCAATCCCATGTTCTGGGTGGGATGGGGCTGCAGGGGACCCTCTGTGCTCCCCCCAGCCCAGGACAGAGGGGACAGGTCAGGGAGGATCAGAGCTGGCCTTTGACAGGCTCAGGCACAAGGCAAAGCTCCAGGATTATGGGCTCAGGTTCCTCCTGGGAGAAGCGTTTTGCTGCTGTGACATCCCCTGCCGGGTGGGGGACTGTCCCCAGCCCCACAAGGCACAGTCCTGCCATGGCTCAGGTCTCCAGCCCCTCTGGAACCACCATGTGTCCAGTGACACTGAGAGCTGGGGACCTGGGGACACGGGGTGACAGGACCGCTGTGTGTCACCAACCCGAGTTAACACAGACTGGCAGCTCCCCAGGACCCGGTGCCACCAGGGCCACCACCTGTCCCTCACCCAGGTAGGTCCAGCCGAGAGTGAAGGGCACCGGAGGGCTGGGAAGGGCACCCGGGCTGTGGGCACCGTGTCACTGGGTCAGTGGATGGCCAGAGCTCTCAGTGCCACTGGGGACACTGCTCCTGGTGGCCTGGCCCCGTGTGTCACATTGGCTGGCAGCACATGGTACCCGGAGTGCCAGGGAGCTCTGGGATGGCCATTCCCGTGTCCCCAGGGAGCTCTGGGAGAGCCATTCCCGTGTCCCCAGGGGGCTCTGGGATGGCCATTCCCCCCCAACCACCACCCCCCCAACCACCACCCCCAACCACCACCCCCCAACCACCACCCCCCCAACCACCACCCCCCCAACCAACCACCCCCCCAACCACCACCCCCCCAACCAGCCATTCCCGTGTCCCCAGGGAGCTCTGGGAGAGCCATTCCCGTGTCCCCAGGGAGCTCTGGGATGGCCATTCCCGTGTCCCCAGGGAGCTCTGGGATGGCCATTCCCGTGTCCCCAGGGAGCTCTGGGAGAGCCATTCCCGTGTGCCCACAGAGCTTTGGGAGAGCCATTCCCGTGTCCCCAGGGAGCCCTTGCCTGGAGGGGGGGACAGGTCACCCCCACAGACCCCCCACGGGCGGAATCCCGCGCATCCATCAGCAGAGCCGAGGTGGGAATGCGGCGGGAGCAATCGCGGAGGAATTTGGGCAGCAGGAATGCGCATCCAAGGCATGCATGAGCGGGCAGCCCCCGGGGATGGCAGGTGGAGCCGCGCTCCCGTGGGATTTACATAACCATCATTAGCCCGTGCCGGAGCCAGGAGAGCCCTGCGCTCCCACCTGTCCCTGCTCCCGGGGCGGGGACGGAACGAGGGCAGCTCCACTGCCCGCAATTCCATGGTTTTAGGACCTTTGTGCGCTCCTAAAGGAGCCTCAGGCGTTGCTGCTCACCGGGATGCTGCGGGAGCTGGGAGGAGGGTTTGGTTATTCCATGGACTGACTCGGACTCCCGACCTTTCTGGTGGATATCTGCGGAATGTCTCTTGTCTGTAGGGTAATGTTGGGATATTAATGGATCCAGGATTTCATTCTGGAGCTGGATTGGTTTGTTTCATGCAACGTGAGTGAGGACGATTGCCCGGCAGTGCTCATTCCTCGCCTCTGCTTTTGGCTGCTGCGAGTTTTAGCTGCAAGGACCTGATTTTTCATGGAGGGCAGGTGCCAGGTACCGGGTATTTCGAGAATTGCCAGTGAAATGTGCCCAGATATTTTATTTCCAGAAGGAGGAGAGGAAATTGCTGGGTTTTTTTTCTCATTAGGAGAGCAACCCCCCCCTCCTCCGGCCCATTTTTAGAGGAGGAATTTTCTGTGATCTCTTGACCCTTTCCTTGCACCTTCCCCGATTTCTGCAGCCTCTGGGGCAGAGTCTCAGTGGCAAAGCAGCTTCTTCCCTCTTATCTCTCCCCGGTGGTTCTGTCCTCTCCCTGGAAGCCACAAAGGGACCCCCGGGGAAATATTTCCCACCGGAGTGTGACTCTGGTCTGCATCACAAAGCACTTTCAGGAGGAGAATTAAGGCTGCCTGGACAATCCTAATTTTGGCATTTCCTAACCTTTAACCCTGTAATCCTATTAAGGTGCTTCTTAACATAATTATATCAGCAGTTTAATGTAATAATTCTGCTTTTTATAGTCCAGCGAAGGTTGAAGCCCCTCTGTGCCAGGGTAGGAGATCGCGGGGGTGGCACCACGAGCACAAAGTCTGTTATGCGGGGGTTGGATTTGCTTCGCTGGGTACCACAGGGAAGCTGTGGGGTGATGGGGATTTTGGGAGCCCTGAGCGTGTCGCTGAGCCCCGCGAGCCCCGCAGGGACACGCTCAGTGTCCGGGCGCATCCATCTGGGTGCTCTGCCTGCCGTTGCTGTGGCCGCTGTCACACAGTGCCCGTGGTGTGACTGCAGCAGGGAGGCGGCTCCTCCAGCCCGGCTCTGGCACACGCGGGAAGAACAGATCCCCTGGGAGCCGGGAAAAGGAAAAACACATCCCCTGGGAGCCGGGAAAAGGAAAAACACATCCCCTGGGAGATGGGCGAGGGAAAAACACATCCCCCGGGAGATGGGAGAAGGAAGAACAGATCCCCTGGGAGCCGGGCAACGCGCCTCAGCCCCACCTGCGCCGGCGATGCTGAGCCTGGTGCGTGCATCTGTCCCCATCCATTCCTGGGTGGTGCTGGGATCCCCTCGGCAGGAGCTGGGAGGCGTTTGCAGCTCGGGAGTGTTGGAATGTCCTCCAGGGGCCAGGGGCTGATCCGGGGGCTGACAGCCCCTTAACTTCGGGGCGAGCCGTGCGTGCTGCCCGGAGCTGCTGCTGTTCAGCACGAGGGCAGAGCCAGCGGGGCCGGGGGAGATGCTGCGTGTGTGCTCCATCTCGGGCTCCGGAGCCCAGCAGGAACCTGTCTGTGCGCTGCGGAGCTCGCGGGGCTCATTGGAAGAGCGGGTGTTGCTCGCTCTTGTCCCGGGAGCTGGAGGTGTGGCTCGGAGCCGCAGTCGCCACCTCGGTGGGCAGTGCCGGGTCGGGCTCCGATACCGGGAGCCATCTGGAGCGAGGGTGGGAAGTTTGGGAAGCCATCTGTCGGGGTGTTGTAGCGCTAGGATTGGTCCCGCAGCCGTCTGGCTGGGTGTTGTAGCGCTAGGAGCGGTCCTGCACCGGGAGGGGTGAGGGAGCTGCGGCTGGGGAAAGCCGGGACTGAGGAGGACGGCAGCGAGCTCCGTGCCCGTGCTCCCAGCTCCCGAGCTCCCCGTGCTGCCAGCTCCCGAGCTCCCCTGCCCCGCTCCCGAGCTCCCCCCCCAGCTCCCGGCTCCCCGTGCTCCAGCTCCCGAGCTCCCGTGCTCCCAGCTCCCGAGCTCCCCGTGCTCCCAGCTCCCGCTGTTTCTGTGCCCATCGATCCCTGGCGCAGCGCTCTGGGGTCCGGCAGCGCTCCAGCAGCTCCCCCAGGGCCTGCACAGGGACATTGGTAAGCTCTGGGCTGGTCCACATGGGAATCAGGGGCCAGGAATGGGTGAGGAGCTGTGGGAGGGATCCTGCATCCGAAGGGAGTCCTGAGGGATCAGCCCAGGGAGGGATTGTCCCGCTCTGCTCTGGGCTGGGGCAGCCTCACCTCCAGCGCTGGGGCAGTTTGGGTGCCACAACATCAGAGAGATCCAAAGCTGTTGCAGAGTGTCCAAAGGAGGGAGCCGGGAATGGGGAAGGGTCTGGAGGGGCCACCCGAGGAGCGGCTGAGGGCACTGGGCTGCTCCAGCTGCAGCAGAGGAGCTGAGGGCAGAGCTCAGGGAAGGAGGGAATGGCTGGAGGGGGAGGTTTGGGATGGAGAGCAGGGAAAGGTTCTTCCCCCAGAGGGTGCTGGGCATTGCCCAGGCTCCCCAGGGAATGGGCACGGCCCCGAGGCTGCCAGAGCTCCAGGAGCGTTTGGACAGCGCTGCCAGGGATGCCCAGGGTGGGGTTGTTGGGGTGTCTGTGCAGGGCTGGGGTTGGACTGGGTGATCCTTGTGGGTCCCTTCAGCCCAGGACATTCCATGATTCCATGATTCTCTGCTGGGATAATACACTGGCTGTGCCCCCCTCATTTGGGGACCGTGAAGGGCGGTTTTGAGCCCTGTGAAGGAGGTCCTGGCTCCAGAGCCACCTGCAGCACAGCTCCTGCTCCCGGCAGCCCTGGGCAGGGGAAAACGTGTTGGGAATGAGCCACGGAGCTCCTGTTCCCTGCAGAAAGCCCCCGCTGAGCTGGCCCGGGCTGGGGTGATGGGCATCTCCTGTGCCAGTGTGGGGGGACTTCTCCAGGCTACCGGGCCTGGCATGGAGAGAGGGAAATAAAGGGGTGGGATAATGCAGGACATTCATTCACAGGTGTGGAGAATGGGATGGGATGGGATGGGATGGGATGGGATGGGATGGGATGGGATGGGATGGGATGGGATGGGATGGGATGGGATGGGATGGGATAGGATAGGATAGGATAGGATAGGATAGGATAGGATAGGATAGGATAGGATAGGATAGGATAGGATAGGATAGGATAGGATAGGATAGGATAGGATAGGATGGGATAGGATGGGATAGGATGGGATAGGATAGGAAAGGATAGGGATGGGATGGGATGGGATGGGATGGGATGGGATGGGATGGGATGGGATGGGATGGGATGGGATGGGATGGGATGGGATGGGATAGATGGATAGGATAGGATAGGATAGGATAGGATAGGATAGGATAGGATAGGATAGGATAGGATAGGATAGGATAGGATAGGATAGGATAGGATAGGATAGGATAGGATAGGATAGGAATGGGGTTTAAGAAGACAGGATGTTGGGCTGCACAATCCCCACCAGCTTTCCTTAGGGTGTCTGAGGAGGGAGGGGAGCAGCAGCACCGGTGCCTGGAGGAAGCAGCTCTGCAGGGAAGTGGTATCTGGAGGGAGCAGCGCTGTAAAACATGGCACCTGGAGGAAATGGCTCCATCGCAGTGGTGCTGCCTGCGGGGAAGGCAGCAGCGGGGGGAGGCAGCACCTGGAGGTGGCAGCAGCACAGAACATGGCACCTGAGGGACGTGGCACCCTGGGGGATCCGTACCTGGAGGCAGCGGCGCCGGGGGGGACGGCGCTTCCCGGGAATGGCGCTGCGGGGAACGGCACCTGTGGGGAGCAGCGCCGTGGGAGAGCTGTGTGGGACACAGTGTGGGGGACACAGTGTGGGACACAGTGTGTGGGACACAGTGTGGGGCACAGTGTGGGGGACACAGTGTGGGGCACAGTGTGGGGGACACAGTGTGGGACACAGTGTGGGGCACAGTGTGGGGGACACAGTGTGGGGCACAGTGTGGGGCACAGTGTGGGGGACACAGTGGGGGACACAGTGTGGGGCACAGTGTGGGGCACAGTGTGGGGGACACAGTGGGGGCCACAGTGTGGGGCACAGTGTGGGGGACACAGTGTGGGGCACAGTGTGGGGGACACAGTGTGGGGCACAGTGTGGGGGACACAGTGTGGGGGACACAGTGTGGGGCACAGTGTGGGGGACACACCTGGGGGGAGCGGCGCTGTGGGGAGTGGCACCTGTGGAGAACACTGGCACCTGTGGAGAACATTGGCACGGCGGGATGGGGCCCGTGTGCAGCTCTGCCGTGGGCAGCGGGGAGCAGGAGTCCCGGGAGTGGTTCCTGGAGGAGCGATGGTGCAGGAGAACGGCTCCAGGAACGGTGGAATAGGGAATGGTGCCAACTGCCAGGAGCTGCGGGGTAGGAAGGGAGTCCTTGTTGCGTGGGGAGGGGGGACAGTGCTGTTGGGAGAGGATGTCATGGGAGGCCACCACTGCTGGGGACATCCCGGAGAGGTCTGCAGAGGCCTGAGGGCTTGGAATGGGAGAAGGGGCATTTCCAGGTGTCCACAGCTTGGTGGCCAAGCTGCATCTCCTGGGAGCACTGCCCCCTTCCCTGGCTGAGGACAAACCTCTGGGCCCTGCTCCATGCCCCTGTCCCCAGGGCTCTGCTTTTGGGGCAGCTGGGTGGAACAAGTGGCCAGTGGAGGCCAAGAAGGCTGGTTTTGATCCCAGCTTTGGGAAAGCATCCGGTTTTCCTCCCAGCTGCTCTCCCCACACTCCCATTCCCCGTTTCTCCACACCACCGAGCCTCTCCCGTCCCTCCTGGCATGCTGTGCTTCCCTCCTCCCCTTTCCCGGGCTTCTCTGCATCCTCTGCCGTGCTCTGCTCTGTCACAGCCCCACTGCCTCCCCTCCCAGAGCTGCTCCAGCACCTCCCCTCCCTTCCAAGCCCTCTCCTGTGCTGCTCATCCATCCCCGCTCTCCCGGCACTGCACGGTGCCGCCGTCTGACACAAGTGGAAGACACGGGAGAACCAAACCAGGCTGGGGTGGCATAAAAACGTGCTCAGGGCTGACTCGTGAGCCTCTGCTTGGAGCTCCCGCGCTTGCAGAGGGCGAGGGAATCTCTGTCCATCTCCTGCAGGAGATGGAGGCGCCGCTGGCTGAGGCTGCTGCTTTTGCCTTGTTCCCAAAGTGCCCCAGAGCTCTGCTGGAATCCCCCAGGAAGGTTTCAGAGGGGCGGCTGCCATGGGATGAGCTCCGGCCCTGCGTGGGGAGAGAGGGAGACAGCAATAATCAGCAGCAGCACCAATGTGAGCCTGTTCCCGGAGGAGCCAGCCTGGCACAGCCTCCTTCCCGAGGAGCAGGGGACAGGAACAGCATGGGAGCAGTGCCACGGCTCCAGGGGGCATCTCTGAGGTCATCCCGCTGTAAAACCCCAACCGTGCCCGCCAAAATCCCAAAGGGACCCGACTTTTCCTGCCCCGGATTCATCCCTGAAGAGGAGAGCGCCTTGAGGCAGCTGCCAAGGGAGTGCCAGAGAGGGGCAAAGCTGCAGGAAGGGGGAGCCGGGAGGATGGGGGGGTTGTGAGTCCCCAAGCAACCTCTTCCCTGGCTGGGAAGCACAGTCTGGAGGCCGGGGCTGAGGATAACCAGGATGGGCCGAAGCTCAGGAGAACCCGGCAGCTGCACAGCTCGGCGTGGCCAGGACGCCGTGGTGCTGCAGAGGGCGTGGGCCTCCTCTTCACCCCCTGGGAATGTTGTCACACTCCAGGGCTCCAGATGCTCAAAAGTGCATTTTGGGTGGAGGAGGGATCTGAAATCCCGAGTGCCCTTTGTGCATGCCGAGATGTGAGCCTGTCTCACCGCCCCACAACATTTGGGAAAAGCGCTGGGTGAAATTCCCACCAAAGATGGATTTGTGCTTGCCTGGTGGCACATCCCTGAGCCACCAGCATGTGCTGGGAATTAGGCCATGGGGTCGTGTTTTCCCTCAGTCCCGGCTATTCAGGAATTCTGCCCTGCCCCGTTCCGGGCTCATGGCACAGAATCCGCTCCTCAGTGGCCCCGCAAGCGAGGGGACAACGCTGGAAAAAGGCTTCAGTGCCAGGAGCAGACAATGGGGAAAGCAGAATAAAAGCCCCTGAACACAGCGTTCCTACTTGATCCTGCCATTCCCAAGCTGCTGCTGGCACGGGGAAATCTCTGTAGCTTTGTTCCCTGCAGAGGTGGATTTTATTGCAGCCCTGCCAGCCCCCTCCGTGGGCTCGGCAAAGCTCCTTCTGCCCCAGGAAGAGGGGATGGCTCCCATCCACTCCCCTGGGAGCACAGAGCACCAGGGCCTTTCTGGGAGAGGAAAGGATGTGCAGGAGGAAAGCTGGTGAGGAAAGGATGTCGATAATTCCTCTTGGACAGAAGTGAAAGACCACAGAACATGACCTCAGAGTGACCAAGCCACTGTGTGGCCACTGGGGCATCCTGTGGTCCTGAGAGGAAAACCTGATGGATCCTCCTGGATTCAGGCTCCATTCCCTGCTTCGACTTGCACGGAGCAGGGATGAAAACGGAGCTGTTGTGCCTCTGGTTTCACATCTCACATTCCAGCTGAGCTGGGGCAGAGGAGCAAGGCCATTCCCCAGGAAACGGGGCGGCTGGTGCACGGCCAGCCCCGAGGATTGCCCTGCCAAGCTGCGCCCTGGTGCCGCCCATGCCACTGCCGTGTGCCCTGTGCCCTGTGCCCTGTGCCCTGTGCCCTGTGCCCTGTGCCCTGTGCTGCTTTTGTGCTGCTGCTTCTGTCCCTGCAGTGCGAGCATGGCTGTGCCCTGCGCTGTGAGCAGGGAGGAGCATCCTGCTGGGATGGATCCCTGTGTGTATCCCTGTGTGTGTCCATGTGTGTCCGTGTGTCCATGTGTGTATCCATGTGTCCGTGTGTCTCCGTGTGTGTGCACAGCCCCCGTCCCTCTGCACGCCTGAGCTTCTGGTGTCACCACCCAGGTGGCTTCGAGCGTTCCCGTGTGAGTCCAGCGAGGGCCACCGGGCTCCAGGGAGGATCAGGATAAAGCTGGAGCAAGGAGTGAGGGAGGAGCAGCCGTGGCCAAGCAGCCTCCAGGAGGCTGGAGCAGGGTCAGGAGAGGCCGAGGAGGCAGCGGGGATGAAGGGGACAGGGCTCGGAGCAGTGTGACGGGGGCGGCGCAGGCTGAAGGGGGTGTGGAGGCCGGGGCTGTGCACTGACGTGACCCTGTCGTCCTTTTTCTGCCCCTCATCAGAGTCCCCTGAGCGGAGCAGGCTGTGAAGGGGGGCTGCCATCAGGTATGTCCGTGTGGCTCCCGCCAGCATATCCCAGCTTCCGTGGGCACCAGGGATGGAATGCGGGCACAGGGCTCAGGGGGAGAACTGGGCTGCCTCAGCCCCCAGCTGAGGATTTGGGGACAGTCACTGGGGGCTGTTTTAGGGCAAGATGTGCTCGCACAGTGGTTGGCTGCTGACTTTGCCCCTTCGTCCATGCCCGTGTCAAGTATTCCCAGCATTGTCTGGAGCCTGCCCTGCATCCTGTGTGTGAAAGCTATGCCAGGGTGACTCGGGGTTGTGCCAGTCCCAAACTGGTGGCAGGAGGGAGCGTTGGCCAGGGCAGAACCTCCACGATGGTGCTCTGGTTTGCTTCTTCCCAGGGCTCAGGGAGCGCCCATGGGTCTGCCCTGCTTTTGGGATGAGGGGATTGTGTGTATCCAGTGGGAAGGGGATGTCCCACATGTCTCAGGTCCCCAGAGCTCTCTGGCATCTCCCTCCGTCAGTCAGTGGAGAGAGCTCCATGGTGGAGGAGGCATGGAGAGGGTTTTTGGGAACCACAGGGACATCTGGAAATCCGAGTGGTCTCAAGCTCCCGCTTCCACCCCAGCACCAGGCTGGCTCTGCTTGTGGCAGCAGGCAGCGACGTGTTCCAGGGTGCTCTGTGGTGTCCCAAATTGGGGTGGGAATCAAGGAATGGCTCGTGACCTGGATGGCTCTTGGAGGGACGCTCAGCTCTGCATGGAAGTGCCAAATTCCGGCCTCGGAAACCTCGTGACAGGCACTGCCTGTGCCGAGGACACCTGGCCAAGGCTCGGTGACACCTGGGGCAGGGGGTGGCTGCTGCGTGGGGACACCAGGCCGTGGACTGGTGTAACTGGGGCTCAGTGTCCCGGCTGTGCCAGGAGCAGGGAGCTGCGGTGCCCTCGGGTGCTGGGCTCCTGCAGGGGCAGGGTTTGGTGCACAGGGCACCCCTGGCACGGGGACTCACAGCATCTCCAGCCTCTCATGGCTTTGCCTCCATGTGCTTGGGGCTTTCAGGCTCCACAGAAAACCAGGACTTGTGGCTGGGCTTGTGGGACCTGCTGAGGGTGCCAGGGGAGGCTGGAATGTGGCCTGGAATGCCTGGCAGGAGCAGGGTGGGGATACCCGAGGATGCTGCCCAGGACACGCGGCTGTGCCTCAGGGCTGAGTTCAGGGCGGTTCTGCCTCTGCACAGTGAAATCACTGGTGGTGCCCAGTGGGAATTCCTGGAGCTTAGCAGGTTCCAGGTGGTGCCTAAACCTCTGGCATCACAAGCCTGGTGACAGCGTGTGTCCTGCTGTGCAAACCCAGGCTCCCTGTGCCATCCTTGTCTCCGAAGGGGCTCGGTGAGCTCTGCCCTGTGCTCTGCCTCCTGTTTCTCTGTGGCCTCGGGTTCCCCTCTCAGCTCTGCTTTGCTCCCTGGCTGTCCGTGGGTCCAGCTGTCTCTCCCAGCGTGGGTAGGAGGGAGCTGTCCAGTCCCTGCTGCTCATCCCCGCGCTCCATCCCCGCATCCCGAGCCGGGGTTCCCGGGTGTGACGCTGCTGTCCCTTGTTCCCCGCAGATCTCCGGCCTCTGCCCGATGTAGCCATGACTGGGACCTGCACCCGGGAGTGCACGGAGTTCGGCCACTCCGACACCTGCTGGATGCCCGGCCAGTCCTCCCCCAGCCGCAGGCCCAAGAACGCCCTCAAACTCTCCACTTTTGTGCCTTACCAAGACCGAGGGAGTCAAGAGCAAGTCGGGAACGGCAGCCCCAGACTGTCGGAAGAGCGCAGCACCAAAATGGCCAACCTCCGCCTGCTCCCCACGTACAGTGCCTTCTCCAATAGTAGCCATGAGCCCTGCAAGGACTCTCCCATGGAGGAAATTCCTCTCACCCAGACCTCGGACTTCCAGCCAGCCACCACCCCCTCGGCGCAGACCACCAAGAGGGAGATCTACCTGTGAGGCTGGGCGCGAGGGGCAGGGAGCGGAGGCCAGAGGAACATTTCCCACTTCGATGCTTTATGGCTCCGGCCGCTTCTCCAGGCAGGGGGCTCTGCGGGGAGCAGGGCAGGGCGAGGCAGGGAGGAGAGGAGCGCCTTTTTAACCCCGTGTTGCCCGGGGCTGGGGGTGGGTGGGGAGGATGAGGAGCATCCCAACCCCGATTGCCGAGCATCCCGAACTGCTGCGGGGAGGGCTGGGCAGGCTCCTGGTGCGGAGGGCACGGAGAAAGGGAGAGAAGGGCTTACGTACCAAAGGTCCACGCAGAGCTGGTGGAGTTCCTGGGGCATAGGACGAGGGGTGTCCCCGAGCACGGGGGGCCAGCTGCCTGTCTCTTTGCTGTAGACTCCTGTAAATACGAATCTTAGGAATGACATTCAAGTCCTGCCTGATCGCAACTTTTTATTGTCCTTGAAACAAAACAAACAAACAAAAAAAAAAGACGTTTAAGGAGAAAACAAAACAAAAGAGAAAAAAAAAATCCAGACAAAAAAAAAAAAAAAAAGAGGAAAAACAAAACAAAACAAAGAAAAAAAAAAGAGAAAAAAATTTACAAACCACAGGGAGCAAGTTCCAGCTTTGAATGGTTTCCTGCGTGGAAGAGCCCCTGGGAGCGCAGCGTCCGGCCCGCACTCATGTTCTATATTGTAAATAGAGATGTTATCAGTCCCTGAAACAGCAGCTGGGGAGCTGGAGGAGAGGGGCAGCATCCTGGCCGGACTGTAGGGACTTTGCTGTTTTTCAGCCTGGATCTCTTTCTGAACGTTGTCACTGTGCCCACAAGCTGCAGGGTCCCTAGGGACTGCCCGGTGCCATAGGTGGGGGCTGCTTTGGGGTGTGGGGGGGTCCCGGTGGTGGCCCTGCGGCTGGCGGCTGGAGGAGGGGTGGGGAAGCCCCCAGTCAAGGGACCGGCTGGGTCCGGGGAGGGGGTGTCCCCAGGCAAGGGACCGGCTGGGTCCGGAGAAGCCCTCAGTCCGCCTCTGCTGGCAGGGAGGTCGCCAGCGGCTCCGGCTCTCAGCCCATCGCCTCGGGCCTCCTCCGGGGCAGGGGAAATGCCCACGAGGCCAGGCTGTGCCGCGCCCTCCACCTCCGTCCCATCCGCCTGTAAAGCCACCATTGCCTTTGTGAGGAGGAGCTTTGTCTCAGGGTCACACCGGGGGCCGCCGAGCCCCTGCCCGCTGGACTCCCGCCGCCCTTAGGCCACAGGGCCACTCTCACGGGGTCCAGCTTTCTCTTCCATTGTCAAAGGTCCACCGGTCTCCCCGGCAGGTCCCCGCTGCCCCGGCGTCCTCAGCTCCCGTGCAGGGTTCCCCGGCCGGGGCGGGGGGAGCGGAGCCCCTGCCCCTCACAGGGCTCCCCAGAGGGGGACCCCCGGCTCTGCCACTGCTCCCTTGGCAGCCGGGGCACAGTCCTGGTTTTGGGGTGCACCCCTGGCAGGAGGGGTCCGGGCGACTCGCGCCTCATTCCTGGGTAGCCCTTGCCAGTCCTGGCCGCGGGAGGGGCCGTGCTGCACCCTTGTGCTTCCCGTCTCCAGCTCCGGCATCTTCCTGAGGGAGCGAGGCCAGCAGGGTGGGTGTCCTGCGGCGGAGCATCCCCGGACCGCACGGGCCGTCCCCGCGGGGCTGGCGGGCGGCTCTGCCGGGCTCGGGGGCGCAGGGACCCCGCAGGGCCGGGCGGGGCAGGGGCTGCCCTGCCATAGCTGTAGTGCCTGTCGGGCCCCCTGGCCAGCCTCCTCGCCCTGCAGCCCCCGCCCTGAGCAGCTCCTCTCCCTTCGCGGGGTGGTGGCGGGACGCAGCCACCTCCCCGTGCGGCTCCCCGAGGGGACGCGGCGCCAGCCCAGCCCGGGCGACAAAGGAAGGGCGGCAGAAGGCGCCTGCTCGCACCCGCTGCTTCGTGTCCCTCGTGTCCCCCGTGCCCCAGCCCTGCCTTCCCCGGCTGGCACCGCCGCCACTCCGCACCGCCCGCGGCCCCGGCACCTGGCGGTGCCACCCGGAGGAGGCAGGACCCTCCTCCCGGCCTCCCGCTGCTGCTCCCGCCCGGCCGGGTGTCCCTGGAGGCGGGCGGATGCTCCCGGTGGATGTGCAGCCGCCCGCCCGGCCGGGATTCCTGCTCTGCCCTGCGGGGCCGCGTTCCCCCGGTCTGGCTGCCTGAGCAGCTCCCGCTCCTGAACTCGTTTTTATTGTAGCTCTGTAGTTTCAGGGCCAAACTGGGCAGAATGTGCAATTTGGCCGCGCTGGCCACGATCTTTGACTCCACTGCCAACTCGGCTGCTCGCGCCTCCCCTGGGCTCAGGCAGTGGCAGTGTCCAGTGCCCCTCGTGGGGACCCCCGGGAGAGCCACATCCGAGGGGGGCTTGTCCGAGACCACCTTATCGCGGCGGGTGGGCTCCCTACTTTGTGCTGGGGTCTCCAGAGGGATCCCGAGGCTGGAATTCCTGTGGCTGGAATTGCTGTGCTGTCTCCTGGAGCACCTGGCGATGTCCTCAGTGCGAGCACGGTGCGGGGCGGGGGGTTGGGGTGCAGAGGGGTCCCCGAGGGATGGGCTTGGGGGTGGGTCTGGGGGTGGGTGAGTCCTGTGGGGTGCACAGAGGGTTGGTGGGGCTTTGAAGGGGAGCACAGTGGGGCACAGTTTGGTACCAGGGTTGGGTGTCCGGGGGTGCAGAGGGGTTGGGGGTCTCGGGGCACTGGCTGGGTGTGTGGGGAAGGCCAGAGGGGGCAGTGGGACCGGGGCCTCAGTGGGGTGCCAGGGTGCAGGGGGATGGGTCCCTGGAGAGGAGAGGGCGCTGGACATCAGTCCTGGGAGAGGGGGTTTGAGGGGATTTGTCGCGGGGGGAAGCTGCCAGTGCCACTGGGGATCAGTCCCGGGGGAGGGCGAGGAAGAGATGCTGTGGGAAGAAGCTCATTTGCACAATTATAAGCCAGAAGGATAAAGCCTCTGTGCACGTGGGGGGGGGACAGCTCCCCACGGGCTCCAGTCTAGACAAGCACAGGGAGGAGGAGGAGGAGGAGGAAGAGGAGGAGGAGGGTTCACTGTATCTCACACTGCACTAGGACAAGCCAGGGGGAAAACCAAAGGTGGGAGCCAGGGAGCAGGCGGGCTGCGTGGGAAGGATCTAAGCGACCCCTTTGTAGCTCTTCAGTGTTGGTTCTATTTATACGAGATTTCATTTCCTTGCTTGTGATGCCTTGTTTTTTGTACAGTTTTATGTACATGCAGGTGTAGCTTTTCTAAAGGAGAAATCCTATGGCAGAGTAAAGTTCCCCCACTATTTTTCAGATGGTGCCCTACGTCTAAGGCGACGCCTCTTGCTAAGGTTGTACTGCTCAATGTGTGATGCATTTCCCTGTGCGGGGAAGCCTTCGGGCCTTGGGCTTGGTTTTCCCCGGGCGCTGTGAGCACAAATTGATTCCCTTGTAACTCTTTCCGTTCGGAGCCGTGAGCATGACACCGTCGTGATCCCCTTTCCGTTCTCCCCTGTTCCGTTCTCCCCTGTTCCGTTCGTTTGCTGAGCTGTCAGATGACCAACTCCATTGTAATTAGCCCTTCCTAAAGCTTTACAATAAAAGTGTGAAAACCCGGCTGCCTGCGCCCGCTGCTTCTTCCCACGCGTCCCCCCGAGCGTCCTCAGGGAAGAAAGGGCTGGGAAGGCTTTGGGATGTACCTGCCTTCCTCCAGGTGCGAGGAGCCCTGCTCCTGTCTCCCTGTTTTCCAGCTCGGGGGTGTTCCTGCACAAGGACAAGGAAGGTAATCCCCCAAAGCACTTTCCCACGGTCCTGTCTCCTCCAAGGCCAGGCTGGACGGGGTTTGGATCATCCTGCTCCAGTGGCAGGGGGTTGGAGCTGGATGGGCTTTCAGGCCCCTTCTGACCCAAGCCGTTCCACGGTTCTGTGATTGATTCTGTGGTTGAAACCCAAAATATTTCAATGAAAAGACACCTCCAGCCCCAAGGCTGCCTGCACCAGTCACCAGCCAAGGTGGGAATCAGGAAAATCCCACCAAAGTGCTCCAGACCCTCTCCCACTTCCACTACTACTCCTTGGAGATGTACTCCGTGTCCCACCATTTCACCGTCTCCTTTCCCAGGCATGGCTGGGGTTTTTAGGTAGTTCAGACACTTTGGAATCAGCTGGGCCCCTCCAAACCAGGGTACATTTGCAGCTCTCCCCACCCCAGCTGCAGAGATCTCCTCCAGCTGTGGCTCTGGGGTTTCCCTGCCTGCCTTTGCACAGGATCCCGACCACCCCGAGCTGCACCGGGAGCTTTCCTGGCTCAGGGCAGAGCTGCTGCCCTCTCTGATGGCATATCTGGGCTGTGCTGGGCTCACACACAGCCTGGCACCTCTCCCTGCTCAGTTCTGTGGTTGGACCACCAGGCCAAGACTCCTTCCCAGCTTGGGAGCCTCCAGGAAGGAAGAGTTCCCACGTGAAGATGAAGCTCAGCCTCCCCTGCCCTTCGCAGAGGCTCCTTTTGAGCCATCCCCTCCCCAGGGCTCTGCAGGGCCATGCAAGGGGATCCAATGCCCCATTCCCGAGGGATCCCCCCTCGCAGTGAGGGCTGGAGGCTCTCGGCTGCCGCTCAGGGCAGGCCCAGCCCAGCTGGGAGCAGGGATGTGTCCCCAGGGAGCCCCGGGAACGCAGTGCCCTTTGCTGCCATCCCGGGGAAAGAGGATCCAGGTGCTGATGACGGTGCCAGGCTGGCACAGCTGGCACGGAGGGGCAGAGCTGCAGCACCCTCCTGCCCCCAGGACATGTGGCCGAAGGGTGTTTTCCTAAGCAGAGACAGTCCCACTCCCTCCCTGTCCCTCCTGAACACCCCTGGCCTCATGCCATGCCCTGCGGTTTCTCCTCGTGCACCCTCCTCCTCCTCAGCCATCCCAGGATACCCAGACCCCTCCCTGACCCCCTGGCCCCATGCCATGCCCTGCGGTTTCTCCTCGTGCCCCCTCCTCCTCCTCAGCCATCCCAGGATACCCAGACCCCTCCCTGACCCCATCCGTGCCTCCTTCCCCTCTCTGCTGTCCCTTTCCCACCCATCCCTCCCCTCCTCGTTCCCTCCTTGCCTCTCCTCCCCGTTCCTGTGCTCTCCCCTCGCCCCACACGACGCCTCCCCGCTCCTCCGGCACAGCCCCGAGCTCGCATCCAGCCGGCTCCGTGCCGGGCTGGAACCCTCCGGTTTCCATGGCAGCACACATCAATTACCGGCTGGGAAGGGGCCTGCGGATGCTGCGGATGCTGCAGCTGCCCAGCACGGCCCGGGGCTCGGGCATGGGGATCCCGTCAGCACCACCCTCAGATGGGATTCGGTGCCCATGGAACCCTGCAGGGGATGGGAGACAGGAATGGGCACGGGGATCCTGTCAGCACCACCCTCAGATGGGATTCGGTGCCCACGGAGCCCTGCAGGGGGTGGGAAACAGGAATCTCCACCGCAGGATTGTCCCACCTGGCTGGGCTCCATGGCTGGAGTGCTGTGGCCTCGGTGTCCCCTCTCAGCCCGTGGGGATCGGGCCAGGCTGGAGGGGGAGGAGATGGATCTGCTCCTCCTGGCGGCTGCCCCGGCCTTGGGGCACCTGCAGAGAGGGGTGAGGGGTGGCTGCTGGGGTCACCGTGTGACAGGGGATGGGCTGGGCTCGTGCCAGAGCTTTGCTGTGACCTGGCTTTTCCAGGTAGCTCTGGTTTAATTGGGTCCTGGCTTACAGCGGGAGCTGGGAATGTGCCAGGCCAGGGACATCCATTTTGAGGGGAAATTTAATTCCCGTGCCTCCCGAGGGCCTGGCCCCGCAGCCCCAGCTGCCCAGCTGCCTGCACAGACCCGGCAGGGTCATTTCCAGGGCTTGCATGGGGATGGGGATGAGGTTCGGGGTCTCTTGTTGGCTCCAGCAGTGCAGTGGCACCGTTTCCTCCCAGACCACCCTTCCTGAGGGTTTTCCCAGCAGGAATATGCCCAGCCCTAAGCTCTGTGGGGTTTAAAGCTGGGCTTTCAGTAGCCACGGGAGCACAGGAGGGTTTGGGTTGGAAGGGACCTTGGAGATCACCCAGTGCTACTCCTGCCATGGCAGGGACACCTCCCACTGTCCCAGGCTGCTCCAAGCCCCAGTGTCCAGCCTGGCCTTGGGCACTGCCAGGGATCCAGGGGCAGCCACAGCTGCTCTGGGCAGCCTCAGGGCCTCACCCCCCTCACCATCCGTGCTCGTGTGTTCCCTTCTCCAAGTGAACTTCTGGGAGCTGGAAACAGGGAGCCAGGTGGGAACCTCAGAACGGCCTGATCTATTCTTCCTCAATTCTTAAAGAATTTCCAAGATGCTGAGGTGGTTCCTGGCCCAAGCAGCTCCGGTGGGAGCCGGGAGTGAGCCAGCACAGCCCTGCCCAGGGCTGGCTGAGCAGTGAGTGCCCAGCAGGGTGGATTTTTCCTTGGACGAGCAACGGGACAGCTCTTTCTGCTGTGATGATGGCCGCAAATCCCGGCTGGCATGGAAGCAGGGCTCTGGCTCACCGCTGAGCCAGCCCGGTGCTCAGGGTAGAGGTTCCAAGAGAATTGAAGAGCTGACACCACTTTTTTTATCACGAGATGTGTTTTATTCCACGATTCCCGGAGGCAGCTGCGAAACCTCCGGAGCAGGACCATGGAGAGGGCAGGGAGAGGCTTCAGCGGCCGGATCAGGGTTGGGAGCAGAGCCCGGAGTGCCGGAGCAGCGGGGCCGTGGCTGGGGCGGCCGCTCCCTCCTTCCCCCTGTGCGGGAGGTGCCGGCCCCGCACTGCCCCGCCAGGCACCCGCTAATAGGATGAGCGAGAGACAAGCCCGCGGTGGCCCCGGAGCCTGGCCCTGCATATGTTGTGGTGGCCTCTGGGGGAGATTGGATATTGTGCTGCAGGAGAAGCCCCTGTAATCGCCCGCAGGATGATTGGGATTTGCAGCAGCTCAGAGGAGGCAGGGGGGCCCGGCCCCAGGCAGTTTGCTCGGTGTCTCTGCTCGTCTGGCACTCTGATGAAGGGGATTAGGAGATTTAGAGCCAGCCCAGCCCCCTCTCTGGGGGGCTCTCGAGCCGGAGCCCCAGCAGAACGCAGGGCTCCGTTGATTGCCACAGGCAGATTGATGGGGACAGGGCCGGGGTGCTGCCACCAGCAGCTCATCACGGGCAGGAGCTCTGCTGCTCTGCCAGTGGGGAATTCTCACCTCCAGCACGGGGAGAGCCCCTCACTTCCCTCCCTGGCCAGGTGATCGTCCCAAAGCAGCTTCCACCCCACCGTGCCCCCATCCCTTCATCCCCAGAGCTCTCACCCCATCCCCATCCCTGCCCCGCTCCCAGCCCCTCCCAGTGCTCCGAGCCCCCTTTATCCCGGTGTGAACCCCCAGGCTGTGCTGGCACCATGATTTAATCCCACAAGGAGGCACAGCTGCCCGGACCGAGCTCTCCTGCCCATCTGCCCGAGCTGAGCCTGGCCCAGAGCACGGCCCAGCCACTCCCTGGATAAGGCAGGCTCGGGGGCTTAGTGCGAGCGGCCCTAATGGGATTAGTGGGAATGGGAGCCACGCTCGGCGCCACGGAGAGGGATCTGTGCCTGCCCTCCCTCCCCGGCTCCCTCTCCGCCCGTCCGTCCTCCCAGCAGGTGCCAATCACATCCCAGCACCCACATTCCTGGGGACAGGCAGCTTTGGAAAACTCCAAAGGAACGCCTGCCGTGGATGCGATCGCTCGGCTCCCTGAGCCCATCGTTCCACCCTGATCTCAGTATGGACACAGCTCAGTCCCACCTGCACTCCTGAAACAGCCCCAGCCTGCAAAGTCTGACTCCAGAGAGAGAAGGGTTTTTTCCCAGAAGCTTTAAAAAGGGGGTTTTAAAAGGGGTTGGACATCCAACCTCTTCTCAGCTCCCTCTTTGCCGCAGCCTTGTCACAGCTCCAGCGCTGCAGGGACGCTCTGGAGCCCGTGAGGCTCAGTTTGGCTTTCTGGGAAGTGCAGGAAGGATCCCACAGGAATACCATCAGGCCCAGTGATTAATTAGTGTTATAATAACACCGAGGATCCCCCCCATAACCCATTGAGGTGTCAACCTGCAAGGACAGGGCAGAGATTTCTGCTCCTCTGGGATATTGGGAAAGAATTCCTCCCTGTGAGGGTGGGCAGGCCCTGGCACAGGGTGCCCAGAGAAGCTGTGGCTGCCCCTGGATCCCTGGCAGTGCCCAAGGCCAGGCTGGACAGGGCTTGGAGCACCCTGGGATAGCAGAAGCTGTCCCTGCCCATGGCAGGGGGTGCAGCAAACTGGTTTTTAGGGTTGCTTCCAACCCAAACTGTTCCATGTTCTATGATCCTATGGAATCAGGCAGAGCTGATCATGGTCCCAGGACTTTGTGTGGCCTTTGGGCAACACTTCTAGAATCGATGGGACTGAATCATTCCTCAGTTTCCCTGCATGGATCTGATCTGGAGGAACCTCCAGGGAAGGCTGAGGCTGCTCTGCCTGCTCACAGCTCGTTGCCTGCATGGTGACACCACATTCCAGCGGCACCTCCTTTGCTGGGCAAACTCCAACAAAAACCCCTCACAAACGCAGGAAAAGCCCCAAAATTCAGTTCTTTCTCCCCAAACACAGCAGGAGGCTGCCAAGGGAGGATGTCCATCCTCAGGGAATGGATAACAGAGGCCACCTTGCCTGGCCCTCACACCGAGCACTCACCTTGAGGGTGCACCCTGGGTGCAGCCACTTCCACCTGCTCCAAACGTGAGGCCAGGAAAAGGGAACACGAGGCTTTCAAGGAAAGCCTGGAAGGAAGCAGAGGGCTGGGTGCCAGAGGAACTCGGCTGTAATGGAGCCAGGACAGCGGGATGGATCTGCAAAGCGCTGGGAAGGGCTGGTGTGCAGGCAGGGATGTGGGGAAGCACCGGCAAAGCATCAGGAGGGACGGAGCTTTCGTGCCCTCCATATCCCTACCCTGAATCCTTCCCTGGGCTCTCCATCCCACCCCACTCACTGCTCTGCTCCTGGTTCTGGTTCTCTGGGACCGTGGCAGGTCCGGCTCCTCCATCCACACACAGATCCCAGCTCTCTGAGAGCAGATCCATGACTCCCTCACGTGTGGATCCTGCAGGATTTGTAGCAGTGGCCACCCCCAGCCTCGCTGCGAGGGCACGGCATTCCTTTCCTGGGAGAAGCTCTGCACATCCCAGCCCTTTCCAAGCTCGCTGGAAAGGATGGCGCCTTTCCCAGGGTCTCTCTGGCTGCCAGGGCAGCTCTGCCATGGCACAGCTCCCTCGCTGTGCGGACCAGCTCATCCCAAATGTGATGGCATCATCTGCACCCCAAAAGTCTTTGCTGGGGGTGAGGAGGGTGGGGAAGGACTGACAATTTCCGAGGAGGAAAAGCCAAGGAGAGGCTGCTTTCCCCAGCCTCCCCGGAACCTGAGAGCTGCTGAATTATGCTCATGATTCAAATGTGCAGGAGATGAGGAGATGATCAAATCCCACTCGCTGTTCCAGGGCTCCGCCTCTGGCCAATGGATGCTGGAATCTGCTCTGGCACAGCCACCAGCAAGGGCTGAGCACAGCGGGAGGCACGGCTGGGACCTTCCACAGGCCCTCAGCCAGCCTTGGGGACACGGTGGGATCCCAAATGGGTCACAAATGTGATGGAAAATCAGCCCCAGCTGAGCCTTCGGGGAGCTGGTCTTCCCCTATCCAGGCAAAAGTGAGCTGCCCTATGCCCGGGAAACACCACACCGGGATGGGATGGGATGGGATGGGATGGGATGGGATGGGATGGGATGGGATGGGATGGGATGGGATCTGTGGGCTCCTGCATGCCGGGCTGGGCAGCTGGGTGGACATGGCAAGGGCAAACCTCCCTCGGCATCTCATCCTCGCCCTGGGCTGGGCTGGGGGCTTCCACAGCAGCCTGGGGACCGTGACAGCTGTGGGGCAGTGCCAGCCGGGTTTGCACACCCACACACACCCACATCCTCCTCCCCGGGGGTACCACAGGGCTGTGAGTGCAAGGCTGAGCTACCAGATGGCCGGGGAGGACACAGAGCACGTCCCCGAGTGTCCCCCGGGCACGGGGTGGGTGTCACACACACACACAGAGCATGTCCCGAGTGTCCCCCGGGCACGGGGTGGGTGTCACACACACACACAGAGCATGTCCCGAGTGTCCCCCGGGCACGGGGTGGGTGTCACACACACACAGAGCACGCCCCGAGTGTCCCCCGGGCACGGGGTGGGTGTCACACACACACACAGAGCACGCCCCGAGTGTCCCCCGGGCACGGGGTGGGTGTCACACACACACAGAGCACGCCCCGAGTGTCCCCTGGGCACGGGGTGGGTGTCACACACACACAGAGCACGCCCCGAGTGTCCCCTGGGCACGGGGTGGGTGTCACACACACACAGAGCACGCCCCGAGTGTCCCCCGGGCACGGGGTGGGTGTCAGCCCAGCCTGGGCTCTCCCCACCCCCGGCCCGAGGCGGGTGCAGGAGCCGCGCAGGGCCCGGGGCCGTTATTATTCTTTATTAGTTTTCCTGTCCGTCTGACATATTCTTTATCACTCTGTCTCAATCTTTCACTCATCCTCCTGCTCTCCCTCAATCATCCCCGATTAGTTTTCCTGTCTGCCTCCCGTTCCCGGATTCCTCATCAGGCGCTCCCTCCCCCGCTCCTCCCCGCTCCCCTCCCATCCCCTCTCCCGCACTGCCCCGGTAGCGTGGAATTCTCGGGAACTGCGGGGCCATCGTGGCTGTTCTCCCGGACCTGGTGGCTGCCCAGCGCTCCCGCTCCCTCTCCATCCCCGCCCTGGGAGCTGCCAGGAGCATCCCGGGGATGCCGAGCGCCTCCAGCCCCCGCCCTGGCGCGGACGGTGCTGAATCGGCTGCAAACCGAGCCCCTGGCTCCGAGCAGCTCAGCAGGAGCCAACATCTCCTTGGATCCCCTCAAATCTGCTCTGCTCCTGCTTCCCCATCCCTCCGCTCCTCCTCCAGTCCATCCCAGCACTGCCTGGTGCCCCATTCCCATTCCCATTCCCATTCCCATTCCCGTTCCAGTGGGAGTCCCTGAACAGGCTGGTGCTGGAGGACCGGGTGAGGCTGAAGGCAATTCGCCAGCAGAGCCACAAGAGGCCCTGGCTGGCAGCCCCCGCCCGATTCCCAGCTTTTAACGCCTCTCATCCACACGTCCGCTCCGATCCTGCCAGGATGGCCCCACCAAGCGCACGCGAGGGGGTCAGAGCCAGGGATGGATGCTCGGGAAGGAATCTTTGGCTAAAGGCAGAGGATGGATGCAGACGTGGCTGCATCCCCCAGCAGAGAGGGCACAAATATTTCACCTCATCCCGCTCCTTTTGGGAGCCAGAGGTGAAAGTCTGCAGTGCTGGAGGACTGGGGGAAGTGGAATGGGCTGGCTGCGGCTGGAGAGGGATCCATCGGCCCGGACTGGCGGCAGCTCCTCATGGAGCCGGGATCTGCTGGGCTCCCCTGATCCTGGAGCAAAGGGGTGCCCGGAGGACACAGCGCTGGCTGCAGCTGCAGCTCTCTGCGTCCCAGCACCCTCAAAATGGGAGCTGGAATTGCAGGAAGGACCCTCGGTGCCACAGCAGCCCCTCCCTGGGGGTGAGGGGGTGTCCTGACGCATCAGCCGGGACGAGCACGGGACTTCTGCCACTGGGCCAGCTGAGCTCAGTTTTGGGCAGGAACCACCCTCTCCAGCCTGATTTCCCAGCCCTGCCCTCGCTCCTGGTGCCCTCATCGTGCCCAGCCCCGAGCTGCCTTCCCTGCCACCCATTCCGAGGGCCGGGGGCTCTGGGCTGCACCCACAGGGGCTGGGAGCCCTCCTCAGCAGGACCCCCGTGGCACCGGGGCTGCGGGTGCTGCGCGGCATCCGCTGCCGTGATGGATGTGACAGGCGCGGGGGTTGCCAGGAGATAACGTCCCCCTCCTCCTCCTCCTCCTCCTCCTCCTCCTGCTCCTCCTCGGGCGCTGCAGCCAACGCGGCTCGGCGCTGGTGAGGTAATGCTGCTCCGGCACTGCCCGCCTGCCCGGCCTCTCCCCGCCAGCATCCAGGGAAAAGGGAAAAAAGGGGGGGAAAAATCCTTTTCAGCCATCCCCGTGGCCATCGTCGCTCTGGCTCCCCTCCCCCGGGCACAGCCAGGGAGGGTTCACAGAAACCAGCGCCCAAAATTGCCCCGCTGCCCTTGCCGGGGCATCCCCGACCCCCTGCTCGGGTTTTGCCTCCGTGATGGGAAGATCCAAAGAGGTTTTCATGGATCTGGGAGGGAGAGGGGGAGGCAGAGGGGGCTCCTCACGCACACAGAGGCTCGTGGAATAAATATCTGGCTACAAATTATCTGCTGATCTAATAAAAAAGATATTACCTAGCTCTCCAAACCTGGTTTCAAATTATTCCTCCTGCTCTGCTCAGCAGCCTCCTGGGAGATCACTGGCAGGTTAATTTGCTATTGAACGGGTCCCAACTGGAATTAGGCTCCAGCCTGGCTCTGCTTTCACTTGACACTTAATGAAAGTCGCTGTTATTCACTCCTGCCTCTGGACTTTATGCACTGCACCACGATTCACAGGTGGGAAAGAGCTGACCGGGAGATTTTCCTTTGGATCCAACACTTGCAAGGCCCGGAAGGGGCTGAGGTAGAAAATAAACTGCCATTTGTGTGCTTTTCCACCAGAACTTGGTGTGTTCCTAACAGAAGTGGCCTTTATCCGGGGACTGTCATTTTGATTATTTTATGTCTGAGCAGTGCCCCAGAGGTGTGCATAGAAAATGAAAACAGATAAAGAGCCTGAACGAGGCACAGCTCTGCCAGAGGCCCCAGGAAAGCAGCAGGGATCGGGGGGGAGGCCGAGGGGGGACGACTTAAAGCCACCAGTCCTGCTCCAGACAGGGAAGGGGACACACAGATCCCAATCCCAGCCCTCCCCACGCCCCTGGGATGACATCCCAGTGATGACAGGACTGGGGTGGCCTCTGTCCTTGTGATATTGGGATAACTCCATCCCTGTGCATGGATTTCTGCATGGAGGGACCCCTTTCCTCTATCCTGGGCTATCCCACCACAGCTCCTGCCTGGAGATCCCCAGGAACACCTTCCTGCAGGGCTGATGGGCCCACAGTGCCCAGTCAGGGTCTGTTACCCCACAGACACCACGGAAATTCCAGTCTTTACAGCTTCTTACCTGTCCAACCCTCGCAGGTTTTCCCTGTCCCATCCCACCTTCCTCATCCCGCTGCTCTCCTTGCACAGCCCTGTTACCCCACCATGTTCTCCCTGCTCCATCCCCTCATCCCAGACACATCCCCTCATCCCTCCTTGACCTGCAGCCATGGGCCAGGAGCTTCCCCTGCTGCCCAGGCACGGTTTGGTTGGGGCTCAGTCCCTCAGGATCCATCACGGACAGCAGGAAGAGCCGAGTCAGCAGCCCTGGCATTCCCCTTCTCCCCGACACCCCAACTCCAGTGAGCAGTTCCCATCTCCCTCTGTTCCCACCCTTCAGGCACTCGGAGACAGTGATCCGGCTCCTGCCTGCATGATTGATCAGCCAAGCTGGACAGATTTAGTTCATTTAATCTGCCTCCTAAATCCCATCCTTCATCCCCCTCAGCATCTCCCTCGTGCCTCTCTCTCGTGGCTGTATCTCCTCGGGACAGCTGTGCCTCCAGCTGTGCCCAGGGATCCGGGCAGGAATGCTGCTGCCAGCCTGATCCCAGGCAGCCCTGGTGTGTGGCCTGACCCTGCAGGGTGCTCGGGTCCCTGAGGATGCTTGGGGACATCCCCTGCTGTCCCCTCTGCTTGTGGGAGCCTCTCTGCCAACGCTGCTCCAACACCCAGGCCTCGAATGTGACGGGGGGTCCTCAGTGACCCCCTCTGACCCCTCTGATCTCCTGTGCTGGGATGGGTGTTGAAGGAAGCAGCTGCCAGAGCACCAGGGCGGGAGGAGGAGCCATGGGACACACTGGAATCGCTCCTCTCTCCGTGCTGGTGCTGCAGCATCCCCTCCTTGCCGCAGCATCCCGCTGTCCCCAGCCGAGCTCCAGGCACTGGAGAGCTTCTCCTGGGCAACCCCAGGGCTCTGCCTGGGATTCTCTCCTGCAGGGCTTTGCCTCTGTCAAATCTGGGCCAAAATCCCTGCTGTGGGCTAAACCAAGTGATGGTTCTTGTATTTGTGGGGAAAATGATGCAAAATGATGTGAATCCTCACAGAGATGAGGATGTGGGACTGATCCAGCCAGGCTTCCCTGATCCTGCAGAGTCCCAGCAGGTTGGAGAGTGGGATCTGTCCCGTCCCTCTGGGTCAGGGATTTGGAGGATCTTGGCTGAGAGCACTTGGCTCATTCACAGAGGAGCTGAGGGCAGAGCTCCCCGGGGCTCCGAGCTCTGCTCCTGGGACAGGGACAGCACCCAGGGAGCGGCTGGAGCTGGGCCAGGGGAGGCTCAGGCTGGAGAGCAGGGAAAGGCTCTTCCCCGGAGGGTGCTGGGCACTGCCCAGGCTCCCCAGGGAATGGGCACGGCCCCGAGGCTGCCAGAGCTCCAGGAGCACTTGGACAGCGCTGCCAGGGATGCCCAGGGTGGGGTTGTTGGGGTGTCTGTGCAGGCTCATGGCTTGGACTGATGATCCCTGGATCCCCTTCCCATTCAGGATATTCTGTCATCCAATGATTCTCCCATTCCTGTGCAATGAGACATTTTGTCCAGATGCCATGGAATTCAACATTCCCATCCCAGGACCATCCAGCAGTTGTTCCTACAGCTGCTGTTCATCTCTGCACCCAGTGAGGACCTTCCACCCTCTCCTCTGACTGCCTGGATCCCTCAATGTGTTCCCAACCCCAGGAGCCCAGAGTGGCACCATCAGGAGCAGCAGGACCGAGCTGGCAGCTCCACAGGGAAGACGGAAGGAAGGAAGGAAGGAAGGAAGGAAGGAAGGAAGGAAGGAAGGAAGGAAGGAAGGAAGGAAGGAAGGAAGGAAGGAAGGAAGGAAAAAAAAAAAAAAAAAAAAAAAAAAAAAAAAAAAAAAAAGAAGGAAGGAAGGAGGGAGGAAGGGCCTTCTCCCCAATTCCCTGGGCAGGAATTCCGGGTGTAAGTCCTGGAGCAAACCCAGCTGCAGAGGCTGTGGGTGCTGTGCTGGTCCCCTCTGCCTCCACAGTCCCCTGGGATGCTGCTGCCCCACTCCTTTGTTTTCCAGAAGTCTCCCAGGCTGTCGGCTCCATTGCTGGGTCGAGGATGGAGCTGTGCTGTTATGGCGGCTGGGATCGCTGTCCTTTCTGCTGCACTTCCTTTTCCCAGCCCCTCAGGTAATTTCCTGCTCCTCTGTAACTTCAACAACTCCATTGTGGGGCTCTGCTTTATTCCACAAGCCTGGTCCCACCCCATGCCCTTTGCCTGCCCCCAGCCCTGCTCAGCTGCTCAGCTTCACCTTTCCCTAAATTCAAATGTCACAATTTGACCAGATTTCCTTTGTTTTCGTATTGTCCATAGAAATTCTTTAGCTTCTCTTCCCTTTCCTTTTTCCTTTTCTTGGTTAAAGGCAGATTTTAGAAGGCTCTGCAGTGCTTCAGCCATTTGAGAGTCATCATTAATTTAATCTTCTTCCTAATTTATTAATGGCTCCTACTTTCTCGCCAGTATTTGAGACTCCCCTGGTATATTTGTAAAACCCATCTGATTCCCCTTCCCCTCTTTGGCAGCATGAGTTCATCTGCCTTCCCTCCCCCTCTCCAGCAGTGAGTCACTGTGCCCCTGTCCCCAGGACATCACATCCCAGCCCATCACAGCTCCCAGCAGTTCTGCGTCTGCTCTTTGCCTGCTCCTTGTTAGGTGACTTGCTGGAAGCTGCCCTGTTGGCGAGGGAATATGTCAGGCTCCCCTCATTCCACCCCAAAAATGCCACCTTTTCCTGGTCACCTCTCCCACCAGGGATGGGGGCACAGGGAGGGGACACCATGCAGGATCTGTGCCTTGCTGGTTTGTTAATTCCAGCAAAATTCCAGCCCTGCCGGAGCGGGTAAAGCAGCACCAGCTTTGAGAAGGAATGAGCCCATGTGTGCCCAGGTGTGCCCAGGTGTGCCCAGGTGTGCCCAGGTGTGCCCAGGTGGGCAAGGAGGCTGTAGGCACCTGGCCTGGATCAGAACCAGAGTGACAGCAGGACCAGGACAGTGCCCGTCCCCTGTGCTGGCCCTGCTGAGGGACCTCGAGGGCTGTGTCCAGCTCTGGGCCCTCATGGCCAGAGAGCCCTGGAGGGGCTGGAGCGTGCCCAGGGCAGAGAACGGAGCTGGGAAGGGGCTGGAGCCCCAGGAGTGGCTGAGGGAGCTGGGAAAGGGGCTCAGCCTGGAGAAAAGGAGGCTCAGGGGGAACCTTGTGGCTCTGCACAAGTCCCTGACAGGAGGGGGCAGCCAGGGGGGGTCCGGGCTCTGCTCCCAGGGAACAGGGACAGGAGGAGAGGGAACGGCCTCAGGCTGGGCCAGGGGAGGCTCAGGGTGGACATCAGCAGGAATTTCTCCATGGAAAGGGTGCTCAGGCCTTGGCAGGGGCTGCCCAGGGAGGTTTGGAGCCCCCATCCCTGGAGGTGTCCAAGGAAGGGCTGGAGGTGGCACTCAGTGCTCTGGGCTGGGGACAAGGTGGGCATCGGGCACAGCTTGGACTCGATGGGCTGGGAGGGCTTTTCCAGCCTCAGTGACCCTGGGATTCTGTGGAATCTCTCCTAACCAGCCGTGCCCTGGCACACAGAGCTCACCGCTGATGAATGGAGAACACGGAGAAGCAAACAACACCCATGGAGCGGGAGAGGAGCCCGAGACTGACCCACAGCAGCAGAGATATTCCCTTCATCCATCACTGGCTGATGTTCCCTGCAGGGCACAAGATTCCAGCTGCTGTAAATGCTCCTGAAGTGCTCCAGGGCTGGCTAGAAGTGGTTTCCAAAGCTTCCTGTCACTTGGAACATGGTAATGGCTGATCCACTGGTGGCCCAGTTTGTAGGAACTGGGTCTGATGGCTGGGAGAAGGGTGAGTGGCATTTTCTGGGACAGCTTATCATGGAATCATGGAATCAATGGATGGGTTGGAAGGGATGTTAAAACTCATCTCATCCCACCCCCTGCCATGGGCAGGGACACCTCCCACTATCCCAGGTTGCTCCAAGCCCCATCCAACCTGGCCTTGGACACTTCCAGCTTCTCTGGGCTTCTGCTGGAAACCGCCTTGGGTCAGACTGGGAGTGCTGAGGTCCCACAGCTGTGCAGGGGCCGCCCCAGGGCCCCAGTGTGCCCCGTGCCACCTGCACTGCATCCCCCCCACCCTGCCCATGATCCCGTGGCTGGCATCCAGCTGGTTCCTCCCTGGAACACATCCCACGTCCTCAGAGACCACGGGGAGGGAAAGGAGCTGCAATTTCCCAGGAAATGCTGAGGATGTGACTTTTTCTCCCTGGTTTTTTTTCTCCCTTCATTTGCAAATGAAACAGGCCCATCAAAGTCTGAGTGTTTTCTGGAGATGAAGTTCGGGAAGTGTTTCTTTTGGATTAATCCAAATGTTCCGTGTCAACAAAGCCCGAATACGTCACTGCAATTTGGACTGTTTCAAACACAAGTAGAAGGAACACTTAGATTCAATTTTGTTCCTAAATGTCATTTGGAACAGAGAGAGAAATTCCTCAGCCTGCAAATGTTGAAACAGACATTTTGATAGCACAAGGATACTTAATCCTATTAAAATAAAATAAGATGGGAATAGACATATTTTAGTCTTTTTTTTTTTTCTACTTTGATTTGGGCAAAATCACCATGAAAGATAAGATCCTAAATGGTTTGACAGAGGATGTGTGCTCCAAGGAGTACCCTGTGCTGGAGGCATTTGGGGCTGTGGCAGTGACTGGGTCACGGAATCATGGAATGGTTTTGGTGAGAAGGGACTTTAAGGATGAGATCCATGGGAAGGGACACCTTCCACAAATCCAGGCTGCTCCAAGCCCCATCCAAACTGGCCTTGGACACTTCCAGGGATCCAGGGGCAGCCACAGCTTCTCTGGACATCTTATTCCATGTCTCACCCGGTCAGGAGAGGGGAAGGAGCTCTGGAGCTGCACCCCGCTCATCCTGCAGGATCCAGCTCAGCCCCGCTCTCCTGGCTGCACCCACAGCATCATCCCATGGCTGACCACGTGCTGAGGAATCTCTGGAATAATCTACTCCCCAAAAAAGTCCCTTTTTTTGGGACAGGCCATGAAATGCTGATCTATTGGGCAAGAAATACTGTGCTCGGAGCACCTTGGATCACACCGGTGCTGTAGATCCTTGATTTCCAAGCTGGGCACCCTGGAAGTGCCAAGCCTGGCTCCAAAGCTGCCTCCCAAGGACGGCTCCAGCGTGGGACTGATGAACTGCTGGGTCACTTCATTCCAGAGCACAATCGGGTTAGGAGAGAAAAATGTTATCAGGAACTGGGCCTGTCACAGCAAAATTGTGTTTGCAGATTGCCAGGAACGAGCAGAACGGAGCCTGGCTGGCAGCAGTTGGGGCTCCTTTTTCCTGGGATTTGCTCAGGGTGGTGTCAGATCCCTCCCTGTATTCCCAGGTTGGGAATTTCCACCTGTGACCGCTCCTCACAACCGTGGTGCCCGTCCCCACACCAAGGTTTGGGCCACTTTGTTACCACCGTGTCTTGTCTTCACCCCTCTGTGGGCTCAGCCACCCTCACAAGCTCTCCAGCCCCTCGAAAATTCCCTCGAAAATTCCCTATTTCCCACATCTCTTCCTCCAGGCTCCCCAGTTTTCTATCTGTTGACCACGACATCGCTTAAAATACCTCTCTTTTTTTCCCCCTCAAAATTGCACAGTTTCAGCCAATGCATTTGGACTGCACTGATGAGGGTTTTCATGGAAATTGCTGGCAGCTGGAAAATGCAGCCCCAATCCAGGAGCATCCTGCTTCCCTGCTCACTGCATCCCCCCGGTGATGGATCTGGCAGGGATCCTGGGCAGCAGCCAGGCAGGAGCCCAAATCCCAGGGGAAATCCTGGAATTTCATTCCTGGTCACCCGTGCACTCGCAAACCTGCCGTGCCCGTGAAGCTGAGGAGACACCATTCCCATTGCCAGTGCATCCACCGGGAATGGGATGAGCCCAGCACTGTGGGGCACACACAGCATTCCCACAGTGGCTTCCTGCTGTCCCATCCCATCCTTGGAGCCGGGCAGGAGCGTGGCTGCAGGACTGGGGTGTCAGGGTGTTCATTCCTTTTTGTCCAGCTGCAGAAAAGCAAGAATCAGCAGCACTTGGACTGGGATGCGCCGTGGCTGCCTGAGAGCAGCAGGCAAGCACGAGCAGTGAGCAGACAGTGGGGAGAGGGAATTATGGATGGGAGAGGAGCAGGGAAAAGGCTGGATTTCCATGGGAGAGGGAGCAAGGAAAACGCCCCAGGGCTGACTCCCAGCTCGCTTGACCCCGAGGAGCAGCGTTCCGTGTGCCGGGTGAGCGGAGGGCGGTGACGGGCAGGTGCCACAGCAGTGCTGGAGTCCCTGTGTCACTCCGAGCCGGGCCTCATTCCAGGCAGTGCCTTCCCTGCTCCAGCACAGACGTCATTCCAGAGCCTCCCAGCCCACGGATCAATACTGAACGCCGTGGCCAAACAGTCAGCTCTGCAGGATGGGCTGGAGAGGCTTGGAAGGGCTCATTCCCAGCTTTTCCCCCTCCTCAGGGCACATCCCTCCACTCCAGGCTGCTCCAGGCACAACGAGGGGGTTGTGGAATTCTTTATCCACAGAACGACCTCCCTGCTTCTTCTCCCTTACTTGGGATACACAGCAAATGATAGAGCTGGGATTGGGTGGGATTGACTCCCCAGCCAGGCTTCGAGGGTCTTAACTCCCGTTTCTGGATGCTGGGATAACAGCAGGAACGTGGAGGAAGGGCTGAAGTGTGAGGGAAAAGCGCTGTGCTGCAGCAGCTGGGAATGGGAATGGTGGGTGCCAGGGAAGCTGAGGAGGACACAGGGATGTGGTTTGTCCTCGGCACCAGAGGTACATCCGGCAATCCATGCCCATTCCCGAGCTCTCCCTGAGGTAAACAGGGATGGCATTGCTGAGCTGGCAGCTGGAAGATCCTAAGGATAACTTAGGGTGAGACTCAGCAGCTTCCCGGAGCTCCTTTTCCAGCTGATGTGCATCCCCCAGCACCAAACTGTTCCCCAGGATATTGGGAAAACTCTCCTGTCCCCTGAGCAGGGCACAGGCAGCCCAGGGTGGGTTTGTTTGAACGAGGCTGGCAGCAGTTTGGGATCACTGGAATGGCACTGGGGCTGTGTTTCCAGCCGAAAACATGGAGTGAATGTCCTTCAGGGAAGGAGGGAGAGGCCCTGCAGGGAGGAGGTGAAGGCCTTGGGCCTCCTCTTTGGAGTTCTCCTGGAGGCAGGAGCACCTTTTGCCCAGGGAGGAGTTTCTTCTCCAACCCATCCCCTCCAGACAAGGCCTGTGAGCCCCTGGAACCCTCTCCTGCCGTCTCCCTCTCCATCCATCCCACATCCAGCTGCTGCCCTGCCCAGGCAGAGGGGCCGTGCCACCGTCCGCAGCCCGCCACAGGCCCAGGCCTCCTCCAGGAGCTGCCATCCCATGCTCCCAGCACGGAGCTGCTGCTGCCAGTGCCGGGGAGCCGCTCCAAGGAGTGATGGAGTGGAAGCAGGAGCAGCTGGAATGTGCCGTGCTCGGCGGGGGCAGTGCGTGCCCTGCCGCCCCGATGGATCCATGGAGCTGTCAGCTCCATGGAGCGCTGCCTCCTCAGCCTTGTCACGGCCACCCCGCGTGGCAGCACAGCCTGAGCCGCTCCAGCAGAGGGGACATCTCCGAGGGACCAGGCGGGGAAGGGGTGTCAGGGACGTGTGGCCTTCACACCTGCAGGGAACCGCTGGGGCTTTGTCACTTTGTCACCCACAGCTGAAGCCGAGACACGGCTGCTCCCAAGGAATGGCCAGGGAGGGGATTTGGCCACCGGCCATGCTGACACTGGGCCACCTCGTCACGAGTGGCTTGGAGCAGAGCCCAGTGACACAGAGGAGGTGACATGTTTGGATAGATGTCCCTTCTGCCCAGCTCGGTGCCAAGCCTCTGGCAGCAGGCAGGGAGGAGAGCAGTGATACAGCACTGCAGCTGGCTCATTCCTAGAATCCCAGAGCCACACAGGTTGGGAAGGACCTCCAGGCCATAGAGTCCAAGCTGTGCCCGATGCCCACCTTGTCTCCAGCCTAGAGCACTGAGTGCCACCTCCAGCCCTTCCTTGCACACCTCCAGGGATGGGGACTCCAAACCTCCCTGGGCAGTCCCTGCCAAAGCCTGAGCACCCTTTCCATGGAGAAATTCCTGCTGAATTTGTGCAAACCTGGAGCATGGGGTGCACATCTCTGTGTGGCCACAGGGCTGGAGACCTTGGGGGGTCCCAGAGCCATCCCAGTGTCACACAAATGTTCAATATCCATTGCTGGGACTTTTCCTCCTCCCTCTGTTATTCCAGGGCTCGTCCAGCCCTGTTTTCCTTTGTGCCATGTCACTCCTCAGCTCAGAGGATTCTCCTCCATCCCCTCCCTGGAACACTCTGGGGTGGCAGAGCAATCCTGGTAGGCAGGGAGGCCAAATCCTTCCAAGGGTGGAAAGGGGGAGAGCCGTGGAAGGAGCAGGAGTGGCAAGACTGGTCCTGGAGCTGAGGGATTTCTCTCCCCAGGAGCTCCTGGAGCTCAGCTCACAGTCACTTTTCCCCTCTGATCCAACCTGAGTTTATGGTCCTTCCCCGAGTGACTCCCCAGCAGCTCCTCGTGCTTTTCATTCACTGGAGCTGCTCTGGAGCTCCTGGATCGGCTCCTGAGTCCCTGACCCCACATTTGTACTCTTGAATTCCCTTCCAGGTCTCTTCCCGCAGCTTTTGAGGTCACCCAGTCTCCTCTGTTTGATATTCCACTGCTGCCATCGCCAGCTTCTCCTTTGAATCCCCGGCAGGTTTTATCAGCAGCCTCGTACCTTTTGTGCAAAGATCATTAGTGGAAATATTAAGGAAAATCAGAGCCCAAATGGATCTTTGAGGAACTCCATTAGCAGCCTGCCTGCAGCTCCAAGCTTGCTGGTTTAACTCCATCCATTGCCACCTCCCCTCCGGGCATTTCCCAGCTTTCCCAGGTTCCTTTCTCCATTAATCCCCATCCTCACCAGTTTAATTAATAATTTCTCCTGTGCCTTACATCAAATGCTTGGCTGAGGTTCAGGGAGATGAGATCTCCTGGAATTCTTTTGTCTGGGAAAGCAGCTACTTTCCTAAGAAAAGCCAACCTGCCATGGCGTGCCTTTGGTAAATCCATGTGGGATTTAATCCCTTTTTCCATTTATTTCAGTGCTTTTAATTACAATTTCCTTTAAAGTCTGTCCTAAAGCCTGGCCTCTTGCTCAGGTCAGGTCTCAAGTTGTCTTTCCTCCAGATCCTGGCTTTTCCCTTTTTCTGGTCAGTCAGTTCTTCATCCCAGGGAAAAACTCCTGTGGGCACTGGTGTAGGAGAAGGGAATTGTGGGGAATCCAGCCTGGGCAAGGCTGGACACCTTGGAGAAGCCTCCCAGATGTGACCCACCCTGGTGGAATGGGGAGAATCAAAATAAAAGTTGTGTGTTGGGACAAGAACAGTTTAATAATTGAAAACAAAGTAAAATACAGTAGTAACAGTAAATAGTAATGTTAAATAATAATGGATAATAATAATAATAATAATAGTAATAATAATAATAATAATAATAATAATAATAATAATAATAATAATAAGAAGAAGAAGAAGAAGAAGAAGAAGAAGAAGAAGAAGAAGAAGAAGAAGAATGAAAAAAAACAAATGATGCACAAAACAATCACTCACTACCCCCTGACTGATGCCAGCCTCCCCTTCCCAAACCCAGATCAGCCCCTTCCCAGTAACTCCCACAGTTTATACCCTGGATATGAAGTTCCAGGTGTGGAATTCCCTTTGGCCAGCCCAGGTCACCTGTCCCAGGTTCTTTTCCTCACTGGCAGAGTGGGAGACAAGGGAGAAGTCCTTGACTTGGGATAGACGTGATTTAATAAAAACCCCAAACGTCGATGTGTTATCCACACCATTCCCATTCCCAATCCAAAGCACAGCTCTGGAGCAGCTGCTGAGGAGGAATTAGCTCTGTCCCAGGGTGGTCCCAGCTGCACAGGGATTCAGGGATCGAGTGTGGGATGTGGGACAGGATCAGCGATGATGCCAGGGGAAGGCTGGAAGCACCCACATCATCCCAGATCCGATTTCATTACCCAGGGAGAAGGGGTTTAAAAAGGAAGAAGGGGGAGCAGCCAGGAGGAAGTGTGGACAGTTGTAAGGACAGTATCCAGGTGCATCCTGGCTGAGGAAGGCACATCCAACCCAGCCAGAGCCCGTGGAGACAGGGAATCTACGGCAGGAGGAGCCAGGGCAGCCTGTGAGATGGGACACCATGGAATTACCCTCCTTTTCCGCTGGAATTCCTGCCCTGAGCCCCTCTCCAGGCCTCCCACCTGCTGGGAAGCAGTGCAGGGATGCCCCATGCCCACAGGATTCCTATTAAAAGCAGGTTCTGCCGCTCTGAGCTGGGATTCCAGGAGGCTGTGGAGCCGAGGGACACCTCCCTCCGTGTGCACCCGTGGCTGCTCCGAGCAGGAGTTTTCCAGAGCCTCTGGCACTGCAGGAACCCTTCCTGGCTCAGCTCATGTGTAAACCAGGGCACTGCCCCTCGATGCCTGTCCCAGGAAAACGATGGCTCAGGGATGGGAGAGCTCTCCGTAAATATTCTGGGGAGGAAGAAAGAGGGAAGGGCAAACATCAGCACGGAGCTGTTATTTAAACTGCAGGCCAGTGTTGGATAAACTGTTCATGACTAGATTTTCAGGAGAAATGGGAAAAACTGCTGAAGCCGTCAGGAGATCGGCGGGGCTCTGGAAAAGCTTCCCAACAGGAGCAGGGAGGGATTGGCTCAGAGCTTTTCCCTATGCATGAAAGAGAGGTTTGGAGCTTTTTGGGATGTTCAGGTTTCCCTGCTCCCAGGGCAATGATCCCACATCAAGGGCTCCATGTGGGAGCAGGGACAACATTCCCTGTGGCCTCCCCATCCCTCTGTCCTTCCTGGGTGCCATCATGGCCCCAGGAGTTTGTGCAGTGCCTGGCTCTGGGAATCAAAGCTTTTCTTTGGAGTGGGGGGAAAAGACCTGTGGGGAGCAACACCCCTGGAATTCCCATGTCTGGACACTGCACTTTCCTGTTTTATCCAGCTTTTGACTTACTTTGCTTCAGAAAACGGAACTTTTTTCTTCTTTTTTGGCAACTGGAAACCCCTCTCTGCTAAATTGGGCCCTGTGTTCAGAGCAACAAGATTATTTTAAATTCCTAAACCTTTAACTGGGAAAGGGTCCCAAAAATGCCAATGGATAGTGCAAGGAGGGCCAGAGGTGGGGTCACTCTGTGGGAGAGGAGCAGGGCTGGAGGGGACAGAAATCCCTCCCCAGGAGATATTTAGGGTTGGTCCAAGGCACTGTGGGATGGAGGAGGGGACGGGGGTGTCCCCCCCTTGGCTCTGGGGTGCCAGGGGTGGCTCTCATGGCACGGCTGTGCCCAGACAGGGACAGGGCTGAGGGGACAGTCCTGGATCTGTTCCCAAACAAGGCCAGAGGCTCTGGGCATGTGCAGTCACATCCCTGGACACTCCAGGCCAAGCTTCCATGGAAAACGTGTTCCCACCCCTTGGTGATGGATAAGGATGCCAAAGGCTGAGCAGCAGCCGCAGCCTGTGGAGGCCGGCGAGCCTACGGAACAAGGGACAAAGGGAGTCCACTGGTGGGACAGTCCCTGGGATCAGAGATCCTCCCCAGGTCAGGGTGACAGAAAAGGCTTCCCCCAGGATGCTCTGCTTTGGTACATTAACGCACCCCAGTTCTGCTTCCCCGGCTGGCCCCTTGGCCTCCCTGCCCCTTTGTGCCGTGTATGTCCCCGCTCCAGAAGGTTCTGCACTCCCTGTTCCCCCGTTGGCCCTCAAAGTTTCCCTGTTGGCTCCCATTCCCTCATCCCGCCTGTGTACTGCCCCCATGCCCTCAGATCATTGGTCCCTGATGCTCTCTCCGCTCCCATATATAACCCTGGGCCCTCCCCTGATTCCTGGCCTTCGTCCCTGGAACCCTTCATGCTCGTGGCTGGAATAAACCTCTCCCATGGAGCCCCATGTGAACCTTTGCTGGCTCTTTACCGTCGATCCATTCCTGGAGCTGTCCGTGTGCCTCTGTGTGTGTGTGTGTGTGTGTAAGTGTGGTGGCCTCGCCGAGCGGATTCCTCCCGGAGACGTTTTTGGGAAGGTCGTGGCACTTCACCCTCCAGCCCCACGCTGTGACAGCAGCCCTGTGCCCAGAGGAGCTCTCCATGCTGGAGGCCCCTTGTCTTTCCCGTTCCTGCACTGTCCCTGTTCCTCCAGCTCCTCGTGCTCAGCTTTCCTGGGAAGCTGGCACAGCTGGGGTAGCTCAGAGCTCGCTCCTGACCTTCATCTGACGGCTCCATGGAGAGTTCCACCGATCCCGCTCCCAGCAGCTCCGCTCTGAGTTTGCTGTGCCACCCACATCCCGCAGGCCACCTCCCCCCCTCCCAGAACCCCTTCCTGAATTTTCTGTGAAGCAGAAACCAAGGAAAAGGCTGTGTTTGTGTTCCTGGGATGGGTTTTATTCCGCACCATATGTTTCGCAGCAGATGCTTCCTATGGGAATGTGACCAAGGCAGGGATGCTTTTCCCTGACCCTCTTTCCACACTGTGCAGACCCAAGGGGAAAAGGGAGAGCAAACATTTGGATCGGAAAGTTGCATTTGCAGCCTCCCAGCCCCTTCCCCCTGCACTCTGTGTTTGCAAAGCTCTGGTGGATAAACAACCGTGTCCCCTTGGCAGCTTCCATGGATCCCGGAGAACACTCAGAGCTGATTATAAACAAGTGAGGTGGAATTTTTGGTCGGTTCCCAGCACAGCCTGAAGTGCTGAGAACATCACACATCTTTGAACTGGGAAATCAAAGGGTCAGAGGAGTTCCTGGAGCTTCCACAGAGCCTGGATTTTGGGCACCAGTTCCTTGTGCGTGCTCTTCAGCCAGGAAGAATTTACTGCATCTTCCCAGTAAAAGCCTGGAAATGCCTTTTGACTGGAGCAGCTCCTGGCTCCTGAAGCCTGGGATCACAGGGAGCTCCAAACAGAGGCTGCTCATGGGGAGCAGCTCCTGCCCATTCCAGGAGCACATCTCCGTCCACGGATCCTCCGCATGGATCCTCTGCCATTTCTCTTCCTCTCTGTCATTGAAGGATAGGGACTGTGGAAGCACAGAATCCCCAAATCCCAGGGTCACTGAGGCTGGAAAAGCCCTCCCAGCCCATCGAGTCCAAGCTGTGCCCAATCCCCACCTTGTCCCAGCCCAGAGCACTGAGTGCCACCTCCAGCCCTTCTTTGGGCACCTCCAGGGATGGGGGCTCCAAACCTCCCTGGGCAGCCCCTGCCAAGGCCTGAGCACCCTTTCCATGGAGAAATTCCTGCTGATGTCCAACCTGAGCCTCCCCTGGCCCAGCCTGAGGCCGTTCCCTCTCCTCCTGTCCCTGTTCCCTGGGAGCAGAGGCTGCAGCCTCCAAATGCACCAGTACATCCCAGTATGAGTGACTGGAGGAGCGGGATAAGGGTGGAAAATTCAGCTTCCGTGTCCAGATCCCGGACAGATCCTTGTCCCTTCGGGAGTTTCTGCGGAAGACTTGGATATCTCTGGAGTTGTCAGCCGTGTTTTTCCGGAGCTAAACCAAGTGCTCCAGGCTAAAGACACAAAATTCCTGCCCAACCTGGAGTGTGGAGCACGCAGAGCTCCTGGAACCTGCTGTGCTGTCACCAGTGGGGCCTTTCCCGGGAGCACATCCCACGCCTCGCTGGCCACGGGAGCAAATCCCTGCGAGGGAAGAGGGATTCTCGGGTGCTGCCTGTGCCGTGGTGGCAGCAGCTCCAGGGCAGGGCCTGGAGCAGGGAACGTGTCCCTGAGGATTGCTGAGTGGGCTGCCCGTGCCAGGAACATCTCCTGCCTCGGCAAAAGGAGCCCGGCTTTTGTCACTTCCCATTTCTCAGCCGGCAAAATCTGGGAAAACAGTTTGAAATCTCCAGACTTCTCCTGCTGACTCCTTCGTGCTGCCATTGCCACTTCCGAATGGGAACCAGCTGATCCAGCAGGTCAGAGGGAATTCCCCCCATCCCACCATCCCTGTGCACATCCCTGTGCACGGCCCTGCATCTCAGGGATGTTTCGATTTCCCAGTGCACAAAAATGCTCCAGGAGTGGGATTTTTCCAGCTCAAAGTGGATCCCCTCGGGGTTCATGGCAGTGCTGCAGCTTCTCACCTAAACCCTGCAGGCACCAGGAATCCTGCTGGGAGAGGGGACAGTGGGATCACACAAGGCCCCTCCTGCAGAAGCGGAGCTGTGCTTGGAATCATGGAATTATTACGGTTGGAAAAGACCTCCAAGACCATGGAGTCCCAACCTTCAGCACTGCCAGGTGTCCCCAAGCTCGTGTTTTGTGAACACTCAGAGGGATGATGATCCCACCACTTCCCTGGGTGAATTTCCATGGTCTGGATGGGTTTGGTTTGGGTTTCTCATGTCGGGGATGGAGTTTCCCAGGGGGTTTTCTGTCCGGGGAAGGTTTTCCTCCTGTCCAATCACCACAGTGAGGTTATTATGGATCTAAAAGCTGCCAGCCTCAGTCAGATCCTTCTTCCTCCTTTTTGTGTTTTGGTCTCTCTGCTTCTCACTAATGAATTAAAATTATCCAAAATATACAGACTTACAGCTGGGTATCAGAGCCACTCACTGTCCATCCGAAGGGCACATTTTCCCTAGAGTTTCAAGGAAAAATCACTGGATCTGTGGGCCTGGGGAGGGAAATACCTTCCCTACAAACACCAGCTCCTTGAACCCCAGAGCCAGCACCTGGAATCACAGGAAGGATCCCATGGTAGCCACCAATTCCCAGGAGGGAGGATGGATTTCTCAGCTCGGGTCCTGGAGATGGATTTTGGAAGGGAAACTCCTCTGGGACGGCTGTCAGAGCCGATCTGAGGCATCCAAATCCCCTGGCTCAGGAGGAGCAGCAGAGGCTGGGAATAGCATTCCTGCCAGGAGCCTTTCCCTCAGCAGGGTTGGGAAGAGGGCTCCTCTGGCCCTGTACTACCTGGTCCTGCCTCCCGGGAGGATTTTCCTCCTTCTCCTGTGGCAGATGCTGCCAAAACTGAGGGAATTGCAAGATCCAGTCCCAGGAGGAGTCACTGCAGTCCCTGCTCCAGGTCTCATGGTTGGAATTAGCACAGTTGTGCTTCCATGAACTAATTTGGATAAAATCTCCTCAGGACAATCTGTCAGATCCAAACATAAAGTCCTCAAGTCACTCCCTGATTCCAGCATGGAAACCCCATATCCAGGGAGTTGTTTTGTGGTTCAGATCCGAGGGTTTAAGGTGCTTGAAGTCCCTTTTCTCTGCTCCTTCCCATCAGCCCAGAACCCCGATCCTAGATCCTGTTGTGCTCTCACAGCTCCCACCTGCCCTTTCTGGGATTGTCCCATGCCTCAGGAGCAGCACAAATGTCCTTGGGGTTGGTCACTGGGAAATGCCTTGGGAATGTCCATCTCATCAATCCCAGCTCTTGCTCAGGGTCTGCCAGGGCTGTTCCCCTTGGATGAAGGACAGAGCCATTCCAGGGATAAACATTCCGGGTCACGGGAAGTGAAGGGCAGCGTGAGGAGTTGGGAGCGTCCAACACAGGTTGGGGTTTTTCTGGAAAATGTCCTCAGACTCCTTTGCTTTCCAGAGGCTCCAAAGCCACCAGGAACTCCCCAGATGACGGGATGTGCTCATTTTCCTGCGGAAGCTGACGAGCCCAAAGGACATTCCACAGGACACAGCACTCCGAGGGACACCAGAGGTGCCTTTCTGCCTTGATTCCTCCAGAATTTGGAGGTCAGAGCCACCTGGTCCCACCCCTTGGGCAGGACACCATGGGCAGTGCCAGGATGGAGCCATCCCAGGTGTACTTTGGATCCCATCACGGAACCTGGGGATCACCAGGTCCTGCTCTGGTCCTGCCACAGGGAGCCCTGTGATCCCTTGGGATCACCCATGGATGGACATTAAATCTGTGCAGGGCTGCACTGTGAAGGGCCTGGATAACCTCATGGATAGGCCTGGAAAGCAACCAGCTGCCACAGGGGATTTAAATCTCCAAGGAGGCATCTTGGGAAGTCCAGCTGGGCCCACCCCAGGAGCCTCCCATGCTCCCTCTGGCCCTGCTGGGCTGCAGTTGGAGGTTTTATGGGAGGGATTCTCCAGCCTGAGATCCCCCAGCACACCCCATCCGTGCCTGGATCCCTGCATCCCTCCAGCCGTCCTGCAGATCCTGCTGGAGGATCCCACCCGGCACCCTGGGAACTGCTTGGTGCCGCTTTCCTTTTCATTTTCAAAGTGCTGACAGCTCCCCTTTGTCCCTCCATGGGTTTTTTGCTCTGGGCTTTTGTCTCCGTTCTCGTGAAATGGAATCATTTTGTGCCCAGCCAGGAACTCGGAGCTGCTCTGAGGTGACAAACGCGGCAGCAGCAGCAAATATTGTCACGGCAGCTCCTGGCTGCAGCCTGACCCCGCTGCCCGTGCACGTCCCCGCTCCGTGTCACCATGGCTGGAGCGCCTGCAGGGGACACAGCCTGCTCGTGGGTCACCTGCCAACCTGCTCCCGTCATCCAGAGGTGGAATTCCATGAAATCTGGGGCAGTTCCTCATTGTCCCCAGCATCCCCATCTCTCCCTGCAGCACCCCAGGTGCTGTTTTCCCTCAGGCTGTGCCTCAGCACTGCCCTGTGCCCGTGCTCTGCATCCCAGCCCCTGGCATTTCTCACACTCCCATCCCTGTTTGAGCTGCCAGCTGCAGCTCCAGGCACTTCCCAGGCTCCCTGGTTCATCCATGGCCAGGTTTCTGCCCAGATCGATGGGGTGGCCACGGGGCTGTGCCCACATTCCCGGGCTCTGCTCTCTCCCTGAGCAGGGCACTGCCTGCCCGTGACGTTGGCGACACTGTGGCCTGGCTGCCTTTGAATTAATTCCATTCATTTCACAGTGCCAGGGTTTCGCTGAACCCTTTTCCTTATTTTTCACATGATTGCCAATCTCTGCTGTTGCACTGCCGAGTCCAGCCATTTCTCCAGCTGTCCGGAGCAGCCATTAATCAAAGGAGCAGCCCCGGGAGTGGGACAGGAGGGACATCGGTGTGCAAAGCCCGTGGGTGTCACCGTGTCCCTGCACATCCCTGCACGGCCTCTCCTCGGGCCTGCTCTTCTCCCTGTGGCTGCTTCCCCCTTGCCTTTGGCTGTGCCACCCTCTGTGCCACCCTCTGTGCCACCCTGCTGCCCAGGGTCCTGCTGGAGCTCCTCAGCCTGGGCTTCCTGTGAGTTCCAGCCCCTGCCGGCCATCCTCTGTCCCAGGCAGCACGCAGGGATCTGGGCCAGCCCTGGAGAAATCAGTCCAGGGAAACGTCTGCAGCAGCAGCAGCTCTGGGCTGCTTGGACTAAAATCCACCTGGGTCATTCCCTGCCTGCTTCATTCCCTGCCTCTCCATCCTCTGCCTCCTTCATCCCCTGCCTCTTCATCCCTGTGTCTCCTTCATCCTCTACCTCTTCATCCCATCTGCTTCATCCTCCGCCTTCTTCATCCTCCGCCTTCTTCATCCTCTGCCTTCTTCATCCTCTGCCTTCTTCATCCTCTGCCTTCTTCATCCTCTGCCTGCTTCATCCTCTTCCTCTTCATCCCTGTGTCTGCCTCATCTCCCTGCCTTGCCTCATTTCCATCCCTCATTTCCCTCCCTCTTCATCCCTCCGACAGCCTCATCCCCCTGCCTGCTCCATCCCCTGCCTCCTCCATCCCCTGCCTCTCCCTCCCCTGCCTCTTCATCCCCTGCCTGCTCCATCCCCTGCCTCTTCATCCTCCTGCCTCTCCCTCCCCTGCCTCTTCATCCCCTGCCTGTCCCTGCCTCGTTCGTCTCCCCTGTGGTTTGTCCCGTGCCTTGTCCGTGCCACACGGCCCTGAGCCAGGGCTGCACGGAGGAGGTGACAGCGGTGGCAGGAGAAGGGGGTGCCCTGGAGCCGGCTGGGAGCAGCCTGTGCTCCCATGGCATGTGGAAGGGCAGGGCTGCCACACCTTACCCAGGCTCAGCGCTGAGCCGTGCTGTGCCAGCCGCAGCTCTGGGCACCAGGCAGCTCTCCAGGCCCTCCAGCCCTTACCCAGTGCCAGGGAGGCTCCTCTCCGTTTCCACGCAGCCTCCTGGTTCTGGGGAGACCTTTTGGGGGTCAGCTCCTCGCTGCTTTTCCAGCCATCATCGGGCACTTGGAGGCTGCCCTTGAAACTCTGCCTGAACATCTGAGCCCTGGGCAGAGCTGCTGCTGCCAGGCAATTGGCTCTGACCCTTCCTGGCTGTGGGGCATTGCTCCGTGTCTCCTAGAAAGGCTCTAGACAGAGCTTGAACTCCTTCCAGCCCTCCCAGACTTTTCTCAGCTCTTTGCTTTCCTCTCCATTTAGGAAGAGAGCTCCCAGCTCCCACGGACGCAGCCTTTGTGCAGCAGCTTTTTGTGCCACTGGGCCTCCTTGCAAAATTATCTTCCCAAGAAGATGAAACCAGACACGGGTCAGACAAATCGGGCCGGAGGTGGGATCTTCACCCCCGTTAATCACCCTGGGCTCCTCCTGCAGCGGCTCAGGGGTGTGTGCCAGACTCTATCAGACGTGTCGTGCCTGCGAGTTTATTTTCCTCCACGGAGAGCGCGAATGAAACGGGGATGAGCAGTGAGAAGCGAAGTGTGGCCATCCAGAGCCAGGTGGGAACAGCTCAGCTCAGGTGTCGGAGCTCATCCCTGCTGACACTCACACCCCGGGCACAGCCAGGCAGGGCAGGAGCTTTTCCAGGAATCATGGCACGGTGTCCACACCTGCAGAGGGGAACTCAACACCATGAGATTGATTTTCCTGCAGGCTCAGAGCTAATGGATGAGCTCTCCCCTGCTCCCATCCCATGTGTCCCTTATTCCAGAGGCGCTGCCTGCCTTCTCAAGGTGGAATTGTTTTCTCCCGTGCTCAGGAGGATCTGACAGATTTTGTCTGGAGGTGGAGCACAAAGTAGGGGGAGGAAGCCTTGGTTGGTCACACGGGGGGAAAAGGCTGCAGTGACCTGGGATAATGAAGGGAATTTAGGCCGGGAGAAGCACAAGGACAATGACCTGGGAGTGTAAATATGGGAATGCTGGGAAGCATCAGGGGGATGGAGGTGCTGCACTCCAGGGACTCGGCCTGCAGGGAACCAGTGAGGAATTGTCCTGCTCAGCTGAGACCCCACCTGCAGAGCTGCCCCAGTCCTGGGGCCCAGCACAGGAAGGACCTGGAGCTGCTGGAGCCAGGCCAGAGGAAGCTCCAGGATGAGCAGAGGGATGGAGCAGCTCTGCTGGGAGGAAAGGCTGGGAGAGCTGGGGGTGTTCAGCCTGGAGAGGAGAAGCTTTGGGGTGACCTCACTGGGGCCTTGCAGGGCCTGAAGGAGCCACAGGAAACATGGAGAGAGACTGTGGACAAGGGATGGAGGGACAGGACACAGGGAGTGGCTTCCCACTGCCAGAGGGCAGGGCTGGATGGGATATTGGGAAGGAATTGTTCCCTGTGAGGGTGGGCAGGCCCTGGCACAGGGTGCCCAGAGCAGCTGTGGCTGCCCCTGGATCCCTGGCAGTGCCCAAGGCCAGGCTGGACATTGGGGCTTGGAGCAGCCTGGGACAGTGGGAGGTGTCCCTGCCCATGGCAGGGGTGGCATTGGATGGGATTTAAGCTCCCTTCCCACCCAAATCATTCCATGATTCCATGACTGGGATCACTCTCTGTGGGGAGGAGATGCTGGCTGGGGATGTGGTGCAGGTACCTCTCCATCACAGGTGCCATGAGCAGCCCCATCCCCCTTTCCCCTTCTCTCCAAGTGGAAAGGAAAGTGCCAGAGCAAGAAGGCAGAAGGCTCCTAATTAAAGCAGATAAAAGGAATCAGTTTCCTATGTACAGCAAAAGCGTAGCTGGAGGGACTCGTGGCCACAAGGAACGCCTGAGGATGTGGATTTAGCAGGGATCAGAGGAGGGTGAGATCTGGAAATGGGTTAGACGAGGTCCCTGGGGCCACCCTTGGACGGGATCACACATTCGGCTGAGCCAGGAGAAAACCCTGCATTCTTTGGGCCATAAACCACCCCCTTGTGCTCTCAGGGATCCGCAAGGAGAGGGATCCCTCCTGGGAACGTGGCAGGACTTTGTGTGGAGCCTGGGGGGGTCAGACAACAGCCTTGGAGGTGCAGCTGTGGTGGCACCAGCTGAGTCTTGGAAGGAAACATTGGAAAAGAGCAGCAAACCTGGATCGTCCCAGAGGCGACAGGACCTGCCACCGCTTCCCTGGATCTGCCAAGTCCTTCCTGTGGGATCCCAGGAGCTGCCAGCTCCCTCTCGCTGGGCAAAACTGGCTGAGGTGTGGAGAGGGGAGAGCAGGAATCTGCTCCTGACTGCGGAAAGCACAGGGAACAAAGAGCAGGAGCTGCTTCCCAAGCAGGATGAGGCTGTCCCAAGCAGGGTGGGAAAAGCCCGGCTGGAGCAGGGATTCTCAGCCCTGTGGGGCAGGAATTGGCAGCCCTGGGTACAAACCCCATGGGGAGGGAACCTCAACACTCCAGTGGGGATGGGAACAGCCCTGGCATGGGGGTCAGGCTGCACTTTGTGCCTTGGAGCTGCTGGCACCGCTGCCTGTTTGTCCCAATATCCCTGGGAGGAGCCCTGAGCCCCCCTCCTGGGAATCCAGGACCCAGGGAAATCCATCCCGCTGATTTTTTCCTCTCAGATCCCCAGACCCAGAGCCCCTCAGAGATCCCTCCAGCCAGGGGCAGAGCCAAAGGACACCGTGAGCCCCACTCCAGGGAAAACTCTCCCTGGCAGCAGCAAATCCATAGGAAATGCTTCCCAAACACAAACTGACAGAACATTAGGTGAGAGAGCTTTCAGGGCTGGAGAAAGGCACACTGATAACTCTTGGTAGGAGCCGTGACCCCGGCGATGAAAGCAGCAGTGTGGCTGCTTGAAATGCAGGATTTTCAAAGGCTCTCCCAGTGTGGCAGGGACCCCCAGGCATTCCCGGGAGGGGGAGGTTGGAATGGTGAAGTTTGGTTCATTTGGTGTGGGGATAAAGGAGCTCTTTCTAATCAGGGACCCAGCAGAGCCCAGCAGAGCGGGAGCTTTATGGACATTGAATTCTCACACCAAGCAGCGACCAAAAGGCAGCAAAAAACCCTCTTGAAGTCATGAAACTGAGGCCGAAGAGAGGGAAAACCTCGGAGCTGGGGAGTGCTGGAGCCAGGCAGCTGGAAAGAGGGAATGAGGGGGTGAGGGGGGAAGAGCAATTGTGGTAAAAACCTGGGAAATTCCTTTGGAGCCAGCTCCTGAAGGGGTTGCAGGCCTGTCCTCAGGGGCTGTTGTGGGGAGCTGCTGTGCTGCTCAGGAAGGAGCGGGGCTGGGGTGGTGCCAGGCTCGGGGAGGCCGTGGCAGGGCTCCGGGGGTCTCCGCTCTGCCCTCCCAGCCAGCGGCTCCGGGAGCAGGTGCACTGGGAATTCCCTCGGATGGAAACACGTGCGGGGTTTGTGCTCTTTGCCATCCTCCTCGGGGTGGGGGGTTTGATCCAGCACCCCACGGGCACTGGGGAACACGGGGCAGGAGGCAGCGGTTCCAGTTTGAGCTGCAGGACACGGGGCTTTACCCCAAAACCGAGCTGGGCCTTGTCCTTTTTGTGCCAGCAGAGGAGGGTGGCACCTGGCAGGGGAAGCTGAGCGTGAGCAGCAGAGCTCCGCTCCGGGCTCCGCACGGGAAAAGCAGGATGAGATCCCAGCTTGGCCTGGAGCTGGCAGGGAGCACAGGGGATCCAGGAACAGCACCAGGCCGCCTCTCTTCTGCCACCCAGGGCCACAGCTCCTGCCAAAGCCCGGAGCCGCCGGCCGGACCCCGGGATCCCGCAGGCTCTGCCCCCACCGGGAGGCAACACCTGAGTGCCCACTCCCTGGTCGCCTGGCACCGCTCTTCCCACATTTCCTGGTCCTCGCTGCTCGACATCCCGATATCCATGGAGACACGACATCACCTCCGCCAAGCTTCCCTGCGCACAAGACAGTGCCCTCTCCTCTCTGGCAGCAGCGAGCCGCACATTCCTGACCTCCGGGCTCAATTACTGCAGCTCATTATCTCCGGGAAGGGAGCCAAGCAGGCTGAGAAAGCTTCCACTGGTGCAAACTGCAGCAGATCTGCGTGCTCCGACGCCCGGGGGCTGTGATCCATCAGCCTGCAGCTCCTGCTTCCTCAGCCCGCTTCCCAAGGAACGCGGCATCCCTGCCGGGCTCCGTTCCCGGCCCTGGAGCGGCGCACCCAGAGCCCTGCCCGGGCTCTCCTGCTGGGCTCTGGGAGCCCTCCCGTCCGCTCTGGAGAGCTTTTCCCTGGGGATGTGGCTCCCCGCTCCCTGTCTGGGTCCGGCAGGAGGAGGGGAAGGCGGCGGGGCAGGGATGGTGATGCGCCCGTGGCAGAGGGAAGGGAGAGGGGATGGAAAGACCAAGGAAGAGCATAACGAATCCTCCCGGGCTTGGTCACAGAGTCTGGGGAGAGAGAAAAGCCGTGATCCGGGATGAAAGGACTCATCCGACAGAATTCCAGCATGGACCTGGCTCAAGGAGACCTGCTGAGTGCACATTTCCCATGGGAGGAGGCAGAGAAAGGCAGCGTGGCCCTGCCAAGCCATGGATGCTCCCAGCCAGAGCAGCCAATTCCCTGCCCCTGCTGACTCGGGAGAGCAGGAGCCAGCCTGGACACCCCTCCGGGATGGGAATTGCCATTTGGACATCCCGTGGATGTGGGCAGGAGGAGATGGATGCTTCCCTTGGAGCCTCAGCCTCACCTTCCTTCTGCCTTCCCGCAGCCTCTCCGGCTGCCCTGGTGGGAAGATCGGGAAACAGCTGGAGCAGCAGTGCCCCGGCAGCATCCCCTCACCCCTTCCCTCCCCCCTCCCCTCCCCCAGCCTCCCCAAGTCTCTCTGCGAGTTTATGGAGAGAACATTTTGTTTGCAAAGCGCTGTCAGACGCGACATTAAGAGGCGCCGTAAATCAGCGCGCGGGGGCCTCTCCAAGCCTCGGCAGATGAAAACCTTTTATCACAATTTGGATCTGTTTGCACTGGTATGAAAATTATGGCTCCAGTTTAGCATCAGCTTCCCATTATTCATGTCCCTGGGAGCAGCACCGGCTAAATTGGATTGTTTCAAGCCTCCCCTCCCTGCTGGCCCTGAGAGCCTGGCAGGTCCCACCCGGCTCCCCATCCTCACCTTGATGGCTTCTCCCAGCTGGATGTGAGCAGGGAGGAGGCTCCTGGCTGGAGGAGGGCTTGGGAATGAAAAAAAGAGGGATTGCAGGATGATGGAGATGCTTCTGCATCACCTCAAGCTGGAACAGGCACTATCCCCACTCGGAGCTGCCTCTTCCAAAGGTGGGAAGGGCCCCAGCTCCAGGCTCATCCCTCCCCGTGCTCCATGGCCAGGCACTCTCTGCTTCCTGGGGAGTGTTTGGAAGAGGGAAGAGTTCAGGAGTCAGGGAAGGACAAGGGATGTGGATGGAGCTGGGAGGGATTTCCAGCCACGCTCGGATCCTCGTTGCAAGAAATCAGTAAGTGCCTCCTCCCCATCCTGACAAAAGTGCCAGGGGGGATTCCTGGGGTGGCCTGGCCTGGCACGGGCTGGTTAACACATCCCAAAGAGCCTTTGGGGTGTGATCAGGGCGTTATCCCAGCTCCCCAAACACCTGGAAGTTCATCTCACCCCAGCACCGCTGTCCTGGCAAAGTGGAAAATGCCTGGAATGTTGGTGTCCACCTGAAGCACTGAGGTTTATTTTAAGCATTTTCCTTGCAACAAATTGAGCCACAAACCTCCACCGAAAGGTGGTGAGAGGCACCAAGCCCTGGCTGGAAGTGTTGGAGGTTCCTGCCAGACCTAACTCAGCTCCACAGGAAGAACAATTGAATTCCCCCTGGAACAGGCTGGGACCATCATCCAAGGGGATGATCCCGTTGAGAGTGACCCTGTGACCCTGTTCAGGAAGGGTTTATGGGATCAGCGGGATGAAGGCCTGGTCCTGCACAGGGGATTTGAGGGCTGGAGTGCTGGGGGCTGCCCTCCTGCCCCATGGCCACACATCACACGTCCCCGTGCCCTCTTGCTGCGCGCGCCACGCAGTGACACTGGGACCTGCTCGGCCACGGCCCCACGGTGCCAGCCGGGAGCTGCTTGTGTGAGGAGGAGGAATCCCAGCACCCGAGGTGCCTCCGTGGGCAGCATCGTGCCCACGCCCTCACCGAGCCCTTTATTTCCCCTTTGGGTGAGGGGGCCAAGCAGCAGCTGCACAGACCTGGCTCTGCAGACATCAGGAGCTGGCACATCAACAGCCTTTGTGACACAGCTGGGGACATTTATTTTCCTTTTTGCACCTCGCCGCTGTTGTAATTGCACTTTTTTTCTGATAATACGGCCAGATGCTCTCCCAGCAAACCTTGGAGTCTGCTGAGGCCAGGCAGGAGGTGTTTTAATTTTAACTCAGCACCAGAGTGGCTGCTCAGGGGACAATGTCAGCATTGTCAGCAAATCCCTCGGGGGGTTCTGTGCCACGGACAGAGCTTTGCTGAGCAGGGAGCATCCCAAAAAATGTGGGTATTGCTCGCGTTTTGGGTTTTTGTTGACACCCACACCGTGCCTGGCCCCCAGGCCACCCTCTCCTCCAGGCAGGCCCGTTGTGAAGGTGCCCGTGTCCCTCGGGAGCAGTGGGGTGGCACGGATAAATCCAGCTGCAGCGCTGCTCTCCCGAGCACTGCCGGCTGCTCCCAGCCAGCCCGGCTTTATTTCTCTCCCATCCATCACTGATTTGCCACACTGTCAGAGTTCAACAATAGCAGTAATAATTAACCATTTAATCCGACTCAAACACTGGGGCTTGTTTGCTCTCTCTGCAGATCAGATGGGAAACATTGCAAAGATCAGATTCTGATGTTCCCCAGTTTCGTGTTAAGTGTCTTGACTCTGCAAAATTGCTGGGAGTCTTTCATTTTGCTCTTTAAGCTCGTTAGTCCAAATTAAAAACAGCATTCATTCTAATTTCAGCTGCTTGAAATCCCTCCAAGATCAGTGCTATTATTCTTTGGAGCGCCTTGGGAGCAGAGCGAACACCCGGAGACATTCCCTCGCATTCCTGATGTCCAAATGGCTTGGGCAAAGCCACCCGCTCCAGCTCGGAGCTCTCGTCACCCGCCTTGCCAAGGAGGGAATTCCCATTCCTGGGATGTCCTGACCCCCTCTCCTCAGGAATTGTGTCCATGGACGCTTCCCTAATTGCATTTACGACCTCGGGATTAATTGGTTTTGGCTTTGCTGTGGGTCACAACTCCTGAATTTTGTCCTGCTTGGCTCTAAGTGGAGCTTGAAGGGCGAAGGGGAGGATTTCTCGTGGTCACTGCTTGAGCCACCTGTCCTCCCAGGGCCGAGCTTGACCGAGCCTCTGCTGCTCCCCAGCCTTTCCACCCTGTTTGCTCTGCGATTCCAGGGTCACGAACAATTCCAGCAATTCCAGCCTCACTCAGGTGTGAATGGACTCTCACAAGGACTCTTTCCCACCACGGTGAACAACTCCCTGTTATCTTCCCAGGCATTTATCTCCTGCCTCTCGAAATGCTCCATCGAGCCTCGCCCGGCCTTGCCAGCCCCGTCTCCAGCAGGGGAAGCCGAGCGAGTCAGAGTTTCCAGGCTTTTCCTAAGGGATGTTCAGCTTCATTTCCTGAACTAACAAAGCTGGGCAGGGAGAGAGGAGAGAGGCAGCAGGAGCAGAGCTGCGGTCAGGATCAGCCTGGCAGCTCGGGAGAGACCCCAGCAGAGGCTGCAGGGGGATCCAGAGCTCTGTGCATGGTCAGCACCAAATTCCTGCAGTGGGAGAGCCCCGGGGATGCCTTTCCATGGTCAGTTCCCGGAGTGGGACAGCCCCAGGGATGCCTTTCCATGGTCAGTTCCCGGAGTGGGAGAGCCCCGGGGATGCCTTTCCATGGTCAGTTACCGGAGTGGGAGAGCCCCAGGGATGCCTTTCCATGGTCAGTTCCCGCAGTGGGAGAGCCCCAGGGATGCCTTTCCATGGTCAGTTCCCGCAGTGGGAGAGCCCCGGGGATGCCTTTCCATGGTCAGTTCCCGCAGTGGGAGAGCCCCGGGGATGCCTTTCCATGGTCAGTTCCCGCAGTGGGAGAGCCCCGGGGATGCCTTTCCAAGCCAAACCCTCCCCACAGCAGCCCAGTGAGTGCCCTGATGTTCCAGCCCAGGGATCACACTCGGAGCCATCCCAGCAGAGTCCCACTGGAAGGTTGGGAAAGAGGGTCCTGGATGCCCAAAGTTCCAGCCTGAGATGCTAAACCTCCCCTCTGGGAGCCATCCCTTGCTCCAGGATGTTTCATCCCAGCTCCACAGGCGGCCGGGCTGCCTCCAGCCACAGAGGATTCCTCACTCCCTCCTGCTCCCACCAGGCTCTGCGTTATCCTGGAGGGGATTTGTCCTGGGAAAGGGGTAAATCTGACCAGAGAGGGCTCTCCAGCCTTGCCCAACTCCCGAGGAGCTGGAGAAGGAGGAGGGAAAATCAGGGGAGGGGTTGGAAGGACATTTATTTCCAGCTGGATGCCCAGAGGAGTATCCAAGGTAGGGGGTGAAAGGCAGGAAGGGTTTTGTTCCCTGGGATGCTCAGGAGAGGTGATTTAGGGAGCGTGGTCTGAAGCCACATCTGCCTCCAAGGCTTGTGGAGCCTTCCCAGAAGCTGGGAATTCCGAGGCTGAGGAGATCTCGATGCAGTTAACGCCTGTTTTAATACCTGTTTTCCATGTGCAGTCTCTAAACTGTTGCCACAGCCTCGAAAATGTTGTGACTTAGAAGCCACAAAAGCTGGAAGGAACCTGCTAATTGAGAACACAGCCGGGCTGTAAATCCTGGGAAAACACCGGGGCTGGCAGGAGACAAACCCAGGCCCGGGGAGAGAGGGAGGGGGAGAACTCAGCTGGAGAGTCAGGAAGGGAATTAAAGAGAGAGGGGAAAGAGGGAGAAAATGGGGCTGGTGGGGTCCCCAAGGCAGGCTGAGCCTCAGGTACCACTGCAGGGTGATATTAGGGATTCAAAGGAATTGATTCAGATGGAAGTGCCATTAGGAGAGGGAATTTAGAGCAAATTGACAGCGTGAATAGGAGCTAATTGCCAGAACCAGGGAGATTCACCCAAAAAATGGAACAGAAAGAAAATATGATATTTCCCATCTGCTGATGTGAAACCTCGTGCTGGAAATGGGCTCGGTGGCAAAGTGAGGGAAGGGATCAAATGTGGCCTGAGGGGTCTGTGTGGGATTTTATTTAAGGATTAAATGGGATGTGGAGTCTCACAGAGCAGTGGGTCAGACTTTGTGTCAGGAAAATGGAAATGGAGCTGTTGGATCCATGAATAAATGAGTTCTAATAGGAAAATGTTCCTTCAGTGTCTGGGGAAAGAAACTGTGCATCAGGAATCCGTGGATGTTCACCGAAGGGATCAATATGGGCACAGGGGGATCTGGCCAATAGGATCTGTTGGGATTTTCAAAAGGCTTTTGGGCAATGTCCCTGATCAGAGACTCGTTGGGAAATGAACTCATGATGGGCCAAAAAGGAAATTTCTCTCCTGGGCAACAGGAAAAATGGGATTGAAAATGGTGTGGAGCATCTCTGTGCTGAGGAGTGGCTGGAGGAAGCTGCTCAGCCTGGAGAAGAGAGGGCACCTCGATAAAATCTGCCCCTGTGCCCCCTCAGCTGAGACCCCACCTGCAGAGCTGCCCCAGCCCTGGGGCCCAGCACAGGAAGGACCTGGAGCTGCTGGAGCCAGGCCAGAGGAGGCTCCAGGATGATCAGAGGTATGGAGCAGCTCTGCTGGGAGGAAAGGCTGGGAGAGCTGGGATTGTTCAGCCTGGAGAGGAGAAGCTTTGGGGTGACCTCCCTGGGGCCTTGCAGGGCCTGAAGGAGCCACAGGAAACATGGAGAGAGACAATTTCCAAGGGCTGGAGGGACAGGACCCAGGGAATGGCTTCCCACTGCCAGAGGGCAGGGATGGATGGGATATTGGGAAGGAATTGTTCCCTGGGAGGGTGGGCAGGCCCTGGCACAGGGTGCCCAGAGCAGCTGTGGCTGCCCCTGGATCCCTGGCAGTGCCCAAGGCCAGGCTGGACACTGGGGCTTGGAGCAGCCTGGGACAGAGGGAGGTGTCCCTGCCACCTTCCAGGAGCAGCCACAGCTTCTCTGGGCACTCTGTGGTGCCCGCCCTCCCAGGGAACGATTCCTTACCAATATCCCATCCATCCCTGCCCTCTGGCAGTGGGAAGCCATTGCCTGTGTCCTGTCCCTCCAGCCCTTGTCCCCAGTCCCTCTCCAGCTCTCCTGGAGCCCCTTTAGACCCTGCAAGGGGCTCTGAGCTCTCCCTGGAGCCTTCTCCTCCCCAGGTGAACACCCCCAGCTCTCCCAGCCTGTCAGTTCATCTCCCTCACACGCCTGGACCTCCCGTGAACCTTTCCAGTCGCTGCTGCCGTGGCTGCAGTGCCCGGCTCACTCAGCAAACCTCAGCTGAGCAGCGGCTCAGCCCCGTTCCCTGCCCCTGGCGCTGCTGCTGCCTCAGCCCCGGGCTGATCCCGCTCGGATTCCAGGCTGGTCCCGCTGGGATTCCCGGCTGGTCCCGCTCGGATTCCCTGCTGGAAGCCGCTGCCGCTGGGTTGCAGCGCTGTTTTCTCGCTGTCACATCCTTCCCTTGCCCCTGCCCGGAGCCTGCCTTGCCCTGGGCGCTGGGGTGATTATTTGATGGTACAAGTGAGTATTTCACGCTGCTCCGCACCCGCCGGAGCTGGATGTGCCCCGGGCACGGTGAGGCCGGGCCGTGTCCCTGGGGCAGAGCCCGCACCCGGCTCCTCCCGCTCCCGGCCTGGATCCCGCAGGGATTTGTCCTCTCCACCCCGTGTCAGGGATGCTGGGACAGCTCTTGGCAGCATCCCTCGCCTCCTGCCTCCCATTTCCGTGCTCTGCTCCCACCAGGGACCGCCCGCAGCCCCTCTCCCAGGCTCTCTGGGTGACCCTTCCTGCCTCCTCCGTCCCTGGTGCTTCCCAGGACAGCCCCGGGGCACTCCCGCACCCAAAGCCAGGGCAGCGCCGCTCCGCCTCAGCATTCCTGCTCCCGAACAAATCCCAGCCTCGGAGCCCGAGCAGCGCCTGGGCCCTGTCGCTGCAGGGCATTTGTGTTGCAGGAGCGTTCCGTTCATGCTAAATTAATCTGCCTGTACAGTTCAGGGCTCCTGGACTGGGGAAAGCGATGCTCTGGTCCTCCCTCGGCTCCCCCTCCCGAATCCCGAGCTCACGGACAGCGGGATGAGCGGTTTGGGGGTGCCCACTCCACTCCCTGCGCTGTCCAGGCAGAGGGATGGGAAATGCCGTGAGGGAGGAATCAAGGACTCGGCAGCAGGCATTAACCCTTGGAAGGCAGGGTGCTCCAAGGCCTGGCTGCCTCTCGCTCCCCGGAGCGCCAGGGAAGGGCTGAGCGGCTGCCAGGGATCCGTGGGGATGCTGCTGCTGCTGCTGCTGCTGCTGCTGCTGCTGCTCACGTGGTTCCCTCCCCATCTCCAGCCACCAAACTGCATTTCCGAGAAGCAAAACAGACATTAAATAGCGCTTGGATGTCAGAGCAGGCTGTGGGGGAGGCTGTGGGAGAGGGGAGGAGGAGCAGCTGGTCCATCCAGGAGCAAAGGGAGGGGAGGGTGGGAAGCAGAGCTGGGAAGGGGCTGGGGGTGGCATTGGGCTGGAGGAGGCTGAGGACAGGGCCAGATGTCCTGGAGTGAAGTGACCTCTGCTGTGACCGTGGCTGAGGCTGAGTAGCTCGGAGCATTGGATGCTTCATTGGAAGAGTCCCTTCCGTAGGCTCTGGGCGCTGCTGGAGGAATTGGATGTGAGCACTCAGGATCTGGGATTCTAAACCCCAGCAAGGCGTGATGGGGCAGGGGGGGCAGCTGGCACTGCCATCCTTCCCTGGCACCGGCTCCAGGGCAGTGCGGCGGGGTTTGATCCGTGTCAGCTCCCAGCTCGTCCTCTGCTCCGGCTCCGAACGGGAGGCAACAGCCGGAGCTGTCCCGGGGGAACGCGAGTCGGAAGGGATGGACAAATCCCAGCAAATATCTGCTGGCTCTCCTCAGAGGATAATGACACGTCCTTGGAGTCCTCCAGCGCCGATCCCAGCAAAGCCGAGCCTTTGAGAGCCGTGCTGAGCTTGTCCCCGGCTTCCCGCTCTGAATTCCCACGGTGCCATTTATCCGAGCACGCTTCAGGAAGCAATCGGAGATTCCCACAGGCAGCAGCTCTGCTCCACCACTGGCTGCCTCTGTGTCCCGAGGCAGGGGCAGGCCGGGGCAGGCGCTGCTCACACGGATCCTGGGAGACCACCCCGGATCCATCACTTCCCACTGCCTGCTTGTGCCGGCGCGGAGCGGGTGAATCCTGCTGGAATCCTGCTCCTTGCCCGCACTCAGCCAGGCTCTGTTCCCCCCTCGGCCCTCTTAGCAATGCATCAGGAGCTTTTCTTTTCCCCCAGGTGCCTTTTGTGCTGCGTTCCCGTTCATTGGGAGCCATCCAGGCAAACACCTGAATTCCCACCTCTGCAGCGCCTGGGGAGCCGAGGGCAGGCAGGGGAAGGAGGGAGCCTGGGCGGAGGTGAGCAGGATCCCTACCTGGAGTGCTCCATTTCCTCGGGAGGCTTTGCCAGTGTTTAAGAGGAAATTTGAGGAGTAACGACCTGAGCAGAGCAGAGGGAGAGGCCCCCGGGGGCGGCTCAGAGGCAGAGGGAGCCCGGTGGATCCGCATGGATGAGAACAGGGAGGGAGAGGAAGGAACAAAAGAGGGAGCACGGGATGGAGCACGGGGAAGAGGCTGCCTGGGAAGGGACGCTGACAGGGACGTGGGGACTGCGGTGCCCAGCAGGGCTGCGGGAGGGGGGGTCCAGCCTGGCTGCAGCAGGGGGACATGGAATCGGTTAGGTGGGAAAAAACCTCGGACATCAACAAGTCCAACCATTCCCCCAGCACTGCCAAGGCCACCACTAAGCCATGTCCCCAGCTGCCACATCCACACGGCTTTTAAATCCCTGGGCAGCCTGTTCCAAACCTTTTGGAGAAGGAATTTTTCCCAACATGCAATCCGAACCTCCCCTGGCGCTTATCCTGCTTTGTGCCTCCCCCTCGTCACCCATGGGCTGAGCGGGACAGAGGCAGTGCCGCCCTTATGGCACTGCCCCACCCCACACGGCCCGCCCAGGGCACCACCACCCCTTGCTCCTGAGTCTCTCCCAGCCCCTGCCCAGGAGCTTCCTGCAGGATCAGCTCGTGGAACAGCATCTCCTTGGGGAGCCCCGAGGCTGGGCTGCTCACCTGTGCTCCCAGGGCTGGAATCCTGCAGCACCTGGAGCACAGGGAAGGGAGGAAATGAGGCTCGCATCCCCCTCCTCCGGCGTGGCCAGCATCCAAGGGAAAGGATGCTTGGGGAAGGTCCCCAGACACGGGAGGAATGGGAAGGAGGGAGGGGTCCCTTCCTGCATGGACCCTTCCTCCGGCCCCGGGCCATTGTGCTGCTTCCTTCCTGCTCCTTCCAGAGCTTTGTCAGGGCACGGAATTGTCCCAGGTAATCCAGGCCCCAGCTGCTTCCTGCTCCGCCTGGGCCATCGCTGCCGGAGCACGAGGGAAGGAGATGAACAAGACGCTGAGAAAGGCGGCAAGGAACAGCGTGGGATTGCACTCCCCCACAGCAGCCAGAGCACAAATCCTCCTTCCCGGGGCTTCCTGCTGCCTCTCTCCCGGCCCGCTCCCATCAGTTATCCCAAACAGGGAGCAGTCGGCTAAAACCCCGCTAATCGACTGCAGCGGGAGCGCGGCGCTGGCTCTCATTAAGCGCCTGACAGCTCCTCTGGGTCGGGCAGGAACGAACCCGGGGTGTGACACCTCCCCCGCCTGCCTGGGGCTGCCTCTTCCCGCTGCTTCCACCCCTGTGGATCCGATCCCGGGCGGGATGGGGACCCCGGGCTGGCTGGGACCGGCAGATTTGGGAGCAAGGAGAAGCTGCACCGAGACGGGGGGTGGGTGCCTGTGCTGGAGTTGGGAGCTTATCCTTGGGAGTTTCCTGGCAGGGAGCTTGGAAGTGGGGGCATGACCCAGAAATTGGATTTCTGGGGATTGGGTGGTCCCGTACACCAGGAATTGGAGGCATGACCCAAAAATGGGATTTCTGGGGGTTGGGCAGTCTCCTGCACCAGGCAAGGACCATCAGGAGGGAAGGAGAGCCAAGAGCCAGAGGTGCCTCTAACACTGACCCTGTTTGAGCAGGGACTGACCCCTGGGACTTCAGGGTTAGGCTGCAGGATTGGGGTTGGATCCAGCATTCTCTGTGTCCCATCACATCCAGGCTGCAGGATTGGGGCTGGATCCAGCATTCCCGGTGTCCCATCACATCCAGGCTGCAAGACTGGGGCTGGATCCAGCATTCCCGGTGTCCCATCACATCCAGGCTGCAGGATTGGGGTTGGATCCAGCATTTTCTGTGTCCCATCACATCCAGGCTGCAGGATTGGGGTTGGATCCAGCATTCTCTGTGTCCCATCACATCCAGGCTGCAGGATTGGGGTTGGATCCAGCATTCTCTGTGTCCCATCACATCCAGGCTGCAAGACTGGGGCTGGATCCAGCATTCCCGGTGCCCCATTACATCCAGGCTGCAGGACTGGGGCTGGATCCAGCATTTCCGGTGTCCCATCACATCCAGGCTGCAGGACTGGGGCTGGATCCAGCATTCCCGGTGCCCCATTACATCCAGGCTGCAGGACTGGGACCCATCCACCCCAGTACCCCATCACTGGGCAGTGAAATCCCTCCTGGAGATCCTCCAGCTGCTTTTGCAGGGATGAACAAGGCCTTGCAGGGTTAAAGAGGGACAGATGATTCCCAACAGGGGCTCAGCTGCCATCTCCACACTTCAGCTGAGGGCCTGGGCCACCAACATGGGGCGATTCCAGGATCCTCCTTCCCCAGCCGCAGACTCCCCCCTCAGTCTGGAAAAGTGTGTCAGTGCTAAAAGCCTCGGCAAATTCTTGGAGAAAAATTTGCCGAGTTGGATTGAGCAAAAAACACAACCACCCTCATGGGAATTGTGTGTGAATCACATGGCAGGAGGCAGGGAAGTCTGGGGAAATCACAGGATCACAGAATCCTTTGGGTGGGAAGGGAACTTAAAGCCCATCCAGTGCCACCCCCTGCCATGGGCAGGGACACCTCCCACTGTCCCAGGCTGCTCCAAGCCCCAGTGTCCAGCCTGGCCTTGGGCACTGCCAGGGATCCAGGGACAGCCACAGCTGCTCTGGGCACCCTGTGCCAGGGCCTGCCCACCCTCCCAGGGAACAATTCCTTCCCAATATCCCATCCATCCCTGCCCTCTGGCAGTGGGAAGCCATTCCCTGTGTCCTGTCCCTCCATCCCTTGTTCCCAGTCCCTCTCCAGCTCTCCTGGAGCCCCTTTAGGCTGCTGTGAGCTCGGAAGCTTTCCAGGATCCACAGTGAATGTTTCCTGTGCAATGCCCAGCTCCTGGTGCCAGCTCCATGCTCGCCCTGGGCCTGGGTTCAGCCTCTTTATCCCAAGCCTGATGGATCCATGCACGGATTCAGCGCTATCAGATGATTTTCTACCAATTCCTTCATGCAGCTTTTTTCTTTTCCATCTCCAAGGGAGGCCAACACCTCCCTCGGTCTGTAACTGAACGTCTGGAGATGTGGTGGCTGGCTCTTCCCAGGGAGGACCCAACTGGGCTTTAATGGATTGTGCTCCTGTTGCTGGAATGTTCCCCGACGCTGTGGCCAGGGAGGGGTTTGCAGCTGGCCGGGCAGGATGATGGCCTGGAGGTGTGCAGGGCTGCCGGCCTTCCTGCGTTTTCCTTCTCCCCGGCCTGGGATGATGCTCCCGCATTGTCAGGCGGTCCCGGGAGCCACCGGCGCCGTGTTCCAGTGTCATTGTTTTCCCAAGGATCCCGTTCTGTTCAGGGGTCAGCTTTCCGGGTCACAGTCCTTTCAGGAAGGTTGGGCTTTGCATCCCTTTGTCTGCCTCTTCCTAGAAGGGCCGGGCGAGCCGCTGCGCTGCGTTTTCCTCCTTTTCTTCCCCTTTCCCTCCTTTTTTCTCCGGGACTGTCGATCCCTGCGGGATGCTGGGGGAGCACAGTCCCTGAGCTGAGCGCTGGGAAGAGCTCCCGCTTTTCCCCCAGCTGTGCTTGGACCGCGCGATTGTTTTCCCTCCTCGCTCTTGTTTTGGGATCCTTCCCACCCCATCGCCCCGGGCTAAGGAATTGCTCCGCCGCCCTCGTGAAACTTCTGCGGCCGCCTTAACGCCGTTTGAAGCGCTGCCATAATGTTTGTTTAAAAACACACTAATTAGCTCTGGGGTAATTGGGGTTTGCAGGGCTCTCTCCCGCATCGTTCCGCCCGCTCTAATTTGTTCTATCGATCCTCCCGGAGATAGGAGCGGGAGCCAATCGCCGGCGCGGCTCCCGCTGCTGTCGCTCCGCAGGGTTTGTTTACGCCGGGCTGGTGGCCCCAGCTCTGCTGAGCACGGCCGGGTTCTGCCTCCCGCCCGCTCCCCGCAGCGCACACCGAGCCTTTCGCAGCAGCCGGTCCCTTTTCCAGCGCTGGTGGGACGCACGGGTGCTTTCCCGGGATGCGCCAGGCGGTGCCGGAGAGCCCCGGGGTGTCCCCGAGCCCCCGGAGCCGCCGTGGCTGCGGCTCCCGCTGCGGCACGGCTCAGCCCTGGGTTTCCATGGTAACCCCCAGGCTCGTTCCCCGACTCCAGGTTTTTCAAAAGCGAACATTTTCGTTTCCATCAAAAGAGCCTTTTCTGCCGGCAGCGCCGAGCCCGGCAGGGACCGAGCCCCGCCCGGGGAGCGGGGTGGCCGCAGCCGGGCCTCGGGAAGCGCTTCCCGCTGCCCCGCTGCCCTCGTCCTGCACGGGAACCCTCCCCCGGGCGGGTGCTGTGCGGCGGAATGGAGCTGATGCAGCACCAGGCTGGGTTCGTCGCCGGCCTCTCACTCCCTCCATCCTTTTCCCACGGAATTCCCCATTTCTGGGCTCAGGATACCACCCTCTGGTATCCCCTTGCCCAAGTGCCCTCCGCAGCAGGAGCAGGTGGGACCGTCGAGCATCCCCAGCACCCAGGACCGGGATTTTCACCAGCCTCACACTCTCCCCACCCCTTTTTCCACAGAATTCCCCATTTTTTGGCCTCTCTGGCTCCGTATCCCCTTGCCCAAGCGTCCCTTCCAGCAGGAGCAGGGAGGGATGGAGGTGCAGCCCCAGCAGCCCCAGGACAGGGATTTTCACCATTCCCTCGCCCCCTCCGTGCTTTCCCCTTTCCTTGGACACCCCCCTTGCCCACATCCCTCCTCAGCAGCACCAGGATGGGATGCCGGTGCATCCCAGCCCTTCTCCACCCCTCTGGCAGCAGCGTCTGGCTCCTCACATCCCTGCCGTGCTTCTTCCCACCCGGCAGCCGCTCAGGGAGGGCCGTGCCCGTTTTTCTGCCAGCGGACACAAAGCATTCCCAAACAATGGCCATTGCACAGCCCAGCCCCACATTTAACAGCGTTTTACAGGCGGAATAAATCTCAGGGACTCCATAAATCTAGGGGCTGAGATAAGAAATGTGCATCCAGAGCCTGGCGCGGAGTAAATCCTGCCCAGCTCCAGGACACACGAGGAGCATCCTGTATTTCACACCTGCCTCGGAGCCCGGAGGGAGATTTATGGGATTCAGGAGCGGAGCCACTGCGCTCTGCAAAGGCTCGGCATTCCCTGCCCTGCACTGGGACACTCCCAGTTGCCGGGCAGATGGAAAATGAGATTTCCCAGAGCAGCTGGAAAGATCCACCGGGCTCTGCAGCTGGGGGAAAACTCCCTGGCTTTGGGCAGTTCTGGGCCAGTCCTGCCACGTTCGCATTCCTCAACAGCAGTTCAAGCAAATCCCAGTGGAGGGGCCTGAATCCTGTGGTCCCACATCTCTGCAGGGCTTCTTCATGTCAGCATGGAATTGCCCTGCATCCAGGGATTTCTGGCGGATTCCGAGGACCACCAGGGCTCTTGGATGTGGGAAGGCATTCACTCATTTTTCTGGAGACATCCTGGAGCGTCCTCTCTGAAATGGGCACCAGAACATCACCGAGGGGGAGAGCTCTGGAAAACACTCCTTCCCATGGATAAACACTCCTTCCCATGGATAAACACTCCTTCCCATGGGTTAACAATGGCAGTAACCCCCTCCTGCCTAAAAAAAGAACCATGGAATTCCATGGAAAGAGGTGTCCGGAGCTCCTCACTTCTCCCTGCAGCTGTGGCTCCCAGGCCTGAGCAAGGAAAGGCCAGGAAAGGTTTGTGGGACAATCCTGGGATTGCTGCTGCTCCCCATGGAATTCTTTGCAATCCCAGCAATGCTGTGGTTTCTCCTGTGGCTGACAAAACATTCTAATTTCCCAATTTTTCCAGCCCTCTGGAAAGAGCAAATGACAGGAAATGCGAGCCCTTCCAGAAGCCAGCACACCAGGGAAGACATGGGGTGGGCGTGCTGGAGGGAAACTTGGGATAGAAGCTTGGAGAAAAGCGGGGAGGGATGGGGAGGGAGCAGAGAGGGGTGAGGGATGCGCCCCAACTTCGCTCCTCTGGCGTTTCAACTGCCGGAAGGGAAGGATTGGGACAAAGCACTGAGGGACTGGCAAGGAGACAAAAATCCCTGGAATCCAGGAGGATTTGGGAAGGTGGGAGATACCCCAGTGGAGGCAAGACCAGCATTCCCTACTCAGACTGGGCCTGAAATAAAAGTCCAATGGGGCCAAGCCGTGGTGTGGGAGGGCTTCTCCCAGTGCAGTTCCCAGGGGAAGGAGGGTGTTCCCACACACTCCAGGTGCCTGTGGGTGCCAGAAGCCCCGGGAAGGGTAGAGGTGCCTGGATGGCAGCTGGGAAACGAGCTGGAGGCAGGTCCTCCCTGCTCAGGGACACGGGATTCCGAGTATCTTTCAAAATAGGATTACAACCAAGAAATAGGAGTCCCTAATCCATTCTCTCCCTAACAAAAATAAGACTCGGTGAGCGGCTCAGGTCCGGGGAAGCGCTAATCCCTGCAGTGTTCCCGTGCTGAGGCTGGCAGCCCTGGCATGGCTGGAAGGGCCCTGGCTGCCTGTGGCACCGGGAAGGCAAAAGGCCCATGAATGGGACAAAGTCCCAGCAGCCAAAGAAGAAAATCCCATGGGATGCTGGATGTCTCCAGCAGCCCCCTGGGAGCTGGGCCATGGGCAAGGACCTGAGCTGAGACCCCTTCCCACTCGAGCAAAGGGATGTGGGTGAACACAGAGCCCCACGGAGCTCCGGGAGCCTGTTCTTCCCACAGCACTGGGATTGGGATGTCCCGCAGCTCCCGGTGCTGGTGGGGTGGTTGGGATAGCTGGAACACCAAAAACCAAGCACAGGAGGAGCACGGCAGGGTGCAGGGATGGGGAACACTGCTGGGAATATCCCAGCGCCTGGGCAGTGTCCGGAGAGCTGGGAAGGGCAGGGTGGTGCCTCCCCCCCTTCGCGGGAGCTGCGTGTCCTGAAGGGACAGCGACAATTCCTGCGCTTTTCCTGCTGGAACCGGACCCTGGCAGCCACCGAATCCAGGCGGGAGCCTTCAGGGTCTGGTTTCAAGCCTCCCTCTCCACGCTCAGCACTATCTGATGCCATCAAATGCTCCCAGGCTCCAGGAATCCTTCGCCCTTCTCGGTGCCGTCTCGGATTCCGTGGTGCTGCAGGAAAGCAGAGCCGGGCTCTCCTGAGCCGAGGGGAAGGGCGAGGGGTGCGGGAACACAGGCGGGTTAAAAGTCCCCGGGGTCAGGGGCACGTGGCGTGGAGAGGAGCCCCAGAGGGTGATTAACAGCGCACTAATGACGCCTGGCCCGGGAGGTGCCTGAGCTGAGGTGTGGAGGAGGATGGGGGTGATTAGGGGGGATCGTGGTGTCTGTTTGCCTGACTTTATTCCTATTCCCTGGTGGAGAGGGATCCTGTGGCACCCAGCCTGTCCTCCATCCCTGTCCTCCATCCCCGTCCTCCATCCTTGTCCTCCATCCCTGTCCTTCATCCCCATCCTCCATCCCTGTCCTCCATCCCTGTCCTCCATCCCCGTCCTCCATCCCCATCCTCCATCCCCGTCCTCCATCCCTGTCCTCCATCCCTGTCCTCCATCCCCGTCCTCCATCCTTGTCCTCCATCCCCGTCCTCCATCCCCGTCCTCCATCCCCGTCCTCCATCCCTGTCCTCATCCCCGTCTCCATCCCCGTCCTCCATCCCCGTCCTCCATCCCTGTCCTCCATCCCCATCCTCCATCCCCGTCCTCCATCCCTGTCCTTCATCCCTGTCCTCCATCTCCATCCTCCATCCCTGTCCTTCATCCCTGCCCTTCATCCCTGTCCTCCATCCCTGTTTTCCATCCCCATCCTCCATCCCTGCCCTTCATCCCTGTCCTCCATCCCTGTCCTCCATCTCCATCCTCCATCCCTGTCCTCCATCCCCATCCTCCATCCCTGTTTTCCATCCCCATCCTCCACCCTCATTTTTCATCCCTATCCTCCACCCCCGTCCTTCATCCCTGTCCTCCATCCCCATCCTCCATCCTTGTCCTCCCTCCCTGTCCTCCATCCCCATCCTCCATCCCTGTCCTCTACCCCCTTCCTCCTTTCCCATCCTCCATCCCTGTTTTTCATCCCCATCCCCATCCTCCATCCCTGTCCTCCATCTCCATCCTCCATCCCTGTCCTCCATCCCCATCCTCCATCCCTGTTTTCCATCCCCATCCTCCACCCTCATTTTTCATCCCTATCCTCCACCCCCGTCCTTCATCCCTGTCCTCCATCCCCATCCTCCATCCTTGTCCTCCCTCCCTGTCCTCCATCCCCATCCTCCATCCCTGTCCTCTACCCCCTTCCTCCTTTCCCATCCTCCATCCCTGTTTTTCATCCCCATCCCCATCCTCCACCCCCATCCTCCATCCCTGTTTTTCATCCCTGTCCTCCATCCTCCTCAGCAGCACCACAGAAGGGAGGCCCCAAAAACATCCCGAGCTGGGAGGAGGGAGCAGAAGAAGAATGAGGATGTGCCAAATCCCAAATCCCATGGAGAAATTCCCCTGCCCAGGGCTGGGGCACGGGCAGGACCCAGATCCTGCCTCAGATCCCTTTTCCCTCTTGCTCCATCTCCCAGCTGGCAGTGCCAGCACAATTGCGGGGAACAGTGGCTAAAAACTCCTTTTGAAATTACTTTTCTTCTTTGACCCCTGATCGGTGCAGAGATGATCCCTCCTTCCATCCATCCGTGGCCCAAGGCCGGCTGTCGCTGCCTTCATCCAGGCACGGAGGGTCTGACAGGACACCCTGGTGCTGCCCTTCCCTCAAACAAATCTTTGAACTAAAACTCATTTTTCCCCAAGGGAAAATAAAGCAAAGCCAGAGCCAGATTGGTAAATTCGGAAGAGATGGAGAGGTCTAGAGGGCCATCAACACCCACACCCCAGGGCTGGGGCAAGTTCCACTTCCTGGCATCCTGACTCTTTAATTCCTGAACCAATAATCAGAGTTTTATTCCCCAGACTGATCAAAGCTACCTTTTCACCTCTTTTTCTTTTGGAAGCTGATCACCCTGGAAGTGTCCAAGGCTGGGTTGGACGGGGCTTGGAGCACCCTGGGGTAGTGGAAGTGGAAGGGGGTGGGACTGGATGGGCTTTTCCCATTCCAAACCGTTCTGGGATTCCATGATCCCAACCCCTGATTTCCCTACACTCCCTTTGTGGGGCGGATAAGCAGCAGGGATGGGCGGGGGCAGTTTGGCTGCTCCATTCCAGCACGGCCGGGATGGAGGCAGGATCCAGCTGGGATTCTGGGTATGTGGGCAGGGGTGATTGCCCCAGGCAGGAATCTGGTGCTCCCCAAAGGGGAGGTTCCTGCAGCGCTGCCGTGTGCCCCAGCCCTCACTCCTCCCTTCCCACAGCTCCAGGGATCGCCTGGGCTCCGTTCCCAGAGCGTTTTGTAGGGGCAGATGGCTCGGAGCAGGAGGCACGAGGGCGTCCATGGAGGGAGGGATGGGGGAGGCAGAGCTGGGGGAGGCTCGGGGCACACAGAGGCTCCCGTTCCTCTGCCACAGGAACCCCCTCGTGCCCTCCACCCCTGCAGTGCTGACCTTTCCCTGCTCCCGGGCTTGTCAGCAGAACCCGCGAGCCGAGCTGGGAATGATTTCCCGCTGCTACACGAAAGGGAAGTTCTTGGGAATGTCAATTTTCCCTTGTTTATTTGTGTTTTCTGCCCAGCAATTAGCGGGATCTCAGCGAGTCAGGAGCCCTGTGCCGCTGCTTCACCTGCCAGCGCCAGTTTGCCCCGTGTTATGTTTGAAAACATGATCATATTTCTGCCAGGTTGGCCACAGCAACCATTTATTCCATTTATTCCATTTATTCCATTTATTCCATTTATTCCATTTATTCCATTTATTCCAACCTCATCCTGGCTGGAAAAGGGCAGGCAGGATGGGATATGGCCAGAAGTTTGATGGGGAAAAGCAAATTCCATGGCGTGCTTGGAACAGCTGAGCCACGTGGGAGGGTCTGTGCTGGCCCAGGGTGGGGCAGCGACATCGGATGTGGGATGGTGACATCAGATGTGGAGTGGTGACAGTGGATGTGGGATGGTGACATCACATGTGGGATGGTGACATCACATGTGGGGTGTCACCACCTCCTCCTGTCACCAGTGAGACCTGAGCTCCCTCAATGCTTAAATTCCAACCTCCCAGAGGTGCCCTCCCAGCTCCAGGTGAGATGGAATCCCAGGTTCCAGACTTTGCTGCAAAGCCTTGTCCTGAGGAAATCATCCCAGATCACAGGGCTGGGAAAAGGCCCTCAGGAGATTCCCACTGAGAGGTGTCCAAATGGAGCTGCAGGATGTCCTTCCCAACAGGCTCAGCTCCAGGACATCCTGGAGAATCGTCCCTCATTACCTGAGAGACCCGAAAGGATTTTCTGGCTTCCCGCAGCCATCCCAGGAATTCACAGAGCTCTGGAAATTCCCCGTGTGTGTCTCCCCTCCCACACCTCACACCTCACACCCTCTGCCCACTCTGGATCCCCCAAAAGCAGCTGCCAGGCCATTCCTGGCGGGATCACAAGGTCTGAGTGCTGCCTCCCCACCCTCCCAACATCTGCAGCTCCTGTGCTGCTCCAGCTCCCGATTTCCTCCATCTGACAGATTCCATGGAGTCTCCCACCTTCCTCCACTTTTGGAAAACAGGAATCCAGCTCTGATGAAGCTGGGTGGAGAAGGGAGATTCCTGAGAGGGAATAATTTAGGACCAGGTGCTGTCAGTGCCCACCAGGACTTTGGGAATCCTGCCAGCCCAGGCAGGGCTGGGAGCCCAAACAAGAACTTTCCACAGAGATCCAAAGGGATGGAATCCCCTGGGATGGAGAGGGACCAGGTTCCCCGTTCAGCTGCAGGGATGGCAGCAGGACCATCGGGATTCCCGGGATTTTCCAAGGGGCGGTGCCAGGCCAAGGGCAGTGAGGTGAGGAAGGACAGGGAGCAGATTCCCAGCCAGGCTGGAGACAGGAAAAAAACACCACAGAGGATGCCTGGAAACCACTGGGAACTACCCCAAGAAGCAGCCTGGGAGAAAATCTGGAGCCTCTGGACAGCGGGAACTGCAAGGATTCTTTACAACATCTTTTATTTTTATTATCACTCCAGCAAAACAGAATTCTCCTGATTTTTTACAATTCTCCTGTGTTCAGCTAAAATCTGGCTTAGAACTCTTCAGGCACCTCCAGCTCCAAGCTGTGGCCGGCTCAGGGCCTTTCCTGCTGTCCCCACAAACACAGGATATCCCAAACACTGGGATATTCCCGGGCTGGGACATTCCCTGCCATGGCTCAGGCCTCAGGGCTTTTCTGTGCAGACAGGTCCGTCAGCTGGCAATGATCCATCATTCCTCCCTCCTTCCTAATTCCTGCTCTGATGGATGCAGCCAGCCCTTCTCCAAACCTGACATTTATAGCACCAGTTTTCTCCGGATATAAATATAACCTGGATGCGTTGGAGTAGCAGGAAAATCGTTTAAATGTTCCCTTTGACAGCGAGTTTGAAGATTGCTGACACTAAAACCACTCACTGATATTGTTCTGTATCATCCTGCGCTCAGCCTTCAATCATCCTCATTACGGGTGTGCGGCACAGGCTCAGCCTTCCCACCCTTCCCAGCCCCTCACACCGCCCGGAGCCCGGAGAGCCGCGATTCCCGCTGGAATGGGGAGCAGAGCCAACAGCCCGTGGAGGAGCAGCTCAGGGCAGGGGATTGTCCCTCTCTACTCCGTCCTTGTGAGACCCCAGCTCCAGCCCTGGGGCCCAGCACTGGAAGGACCTGGAGCTGCTGGATGAGGCCAGAGGAGGCTACAGAGCTGCTCCCAGGGCCAGAGCCCCTCTGGAGCTGGGCTGGGAGAGCTGGGGGTGTTCACCTGGAGAGGAGAAGGCTCCAGGGAGAGCTCAGAGCCCCTTGCAGGCCCTAAAGGGGCTCCAGGAGAGCTGGAGAGGGACTGGGGACAAGGGATGGAGGGACAGGACACAGGGAATGGCTTCCCACTGCCAGAGGGCAGGGCTGGTTGGGATATTGGGAAGGAATTGTTCCCTGGGAGGGTGGGCAGGCCCTGGCACAGGGTGCCCAGAGCAGCTGTGGCTGCCCCTGGATCCCTGGCAGTGCCCAAGGCCAGGCTGGACACTGGGGCTTGGAGCAGCCTGGGACAGTGGAAGGTGTCCCTGCCATGGCAGGGGTTGGGACTGGATGAGCTTTAAGGTCCCTTCCAGCCCAAACCATTCCATGATCCTATAATTCCATGATCTCTGCTTGCCATTTGAAATTGGATTTTCCCCCATTTCCCTCCCCAAGGATGGGATCTGCAGTGCGCTGTGGCACCCCCTTATCCCACACTCCAGCTGGATTCACTGCTGGATCATTTGTTGAGCCAGCAGCTCTGCGTGTGCTGCCTTTCCTCCTCCCCTTCTCCAGGTGTTCAGGTGCCCCTCTCTGCCCCTCCCTGTCCCTCCCTGCCCCCCGGCAGCTCAGCAGTCTCGCGTTTCCCCCCCTTTCCCCGCTTTCCCCGCTCAGCCCCACGTCACCGACACTGGCGCCGGTGTCACCTCCGATCGTGGCCCCCGCGCGTCGCCTCGGCCCAGGGGGAGCCCGGCGAGCAGCGGAGGCGGCCAGGCAGAAAGCGGAGCAGATGTCAGCGCTCCTCGAGTTTCCAGGGCAGAGCATCACCGGGCGGCACCAGAGACGCGGCGCCGCTGAGCGATCCCTGCCTGCAGCGTCCCCGAGCCTTGGGCCAGGGCAGAAGCTGGGCGTTCCCATCACCCTGGCACTCAGGAGGGAAATCATTTTTCTCCAGAGCACAAACGCACCTGAGAGCAGAGCCCGGCCTGATCCGCGCGGTCCTGAGGAGATGGAATTGCTGCGAACTCCCCACGCAGAGCTCGGCTCCTTTGCTGTGTCACCAGAGCTTGGGACACCTTTCAGCACCAGCTCGCTCTTGGATGTCTCTATCACTCGGAACTGCTTCTCCTGCGGGCTTTGGCCCTTTATTTCCCACCTCTGGGCAACTCTGGTGGAGCCCCTCCAGCACGGCCCCTTCAGAGCCCTGGCAGAGCCACGCTCCTGCCGAGGAGGAAGGCAGGGAAATGAGTTCATCCTCGTCTTTTTGAGGATTTTCGGGTTCCTGGTGCCCAGGACGCCCTGGCTGGCTCTTGGCTCAGTCACAGCACCTCAGGGCTGCTCTGTGCCCAGCTTTGCAAGCTGCCCCTGTCCCCTCAGCAGCTCCTGAGTGTCTCTGTCGGGTGGCACTCCTGTCCCAGGGCAGGGACAGTGGCAGAGCCGCCAGGGGAGGAACCTCCTCCTCCTCCTCCCCCTCAGCTGCCTGAGGGCCGTTTCAGCATTCCAGTGGCTCAAGCTGTGGCGCTTCCATTCCATCCTGGCAAAGGAAAGGTGTCCTGCAGGGGGTTGGCGCTGGCAGCTTGAATTCCACCATGGATCTGCACTACCCACACGGATGGGACCTCCTCAGCTGCTCAGCCCCTCGGAGGAGCATCCCCCTTCCCAATGCTGCTCATCCTGCACCAGGAATCCTCTGCAGCCACGAGTTTTGGGGAGAAATGGGTCCGTGGTGGATTTTGGCCATTCCAGGTGCTCTCCCACTGGGGTGCTGGGTGTTGCAGGGCCCCTGCGAGCCCACACAGCCCAGGCAGTGTCAGGGACAGGTCAGGGGATGCTGAAACACAGCAGGATTTGGGAATGCTCCATCTGCACCTCACTCTCAGGTGGAACACAAACCTGAACCTTCCTGTCACATACAGGGGCCCTCAGTGCTGTCACACCAATGATGGGATCAGGGAATCATGGAATGGGTTGGGTGGGAAGGGAGCTTAAATCCCATCCAGTGCCACCCCTGCCATGGCCGGGACACCTCCCACTGTCCCAGGCTGCTCCAAGCCCCAGTGTCCAGCCTGGCCTTGGGCACTGCCAGGGATCCAGGGGCAGCCACAGCTGCTCTGGGCACCCTGTGCCAGGGCCTGCCCACCCTCACAGGGAACAATTCCTTCCCAGTATCCCATCCAGCCCTGCCCTCTGGCAATGGGAAGCCATTCCCTGGGTCCTGGCACTTGTAAATAATCCCTCTCCATCTATCTTGGAGGAGAAATCCACACCCTGTCCCAGCATTTTCCTTTCCTTACGGCAGCTCCCACTAAACTCCGCTCTCCCCATGTGTTGGGAGACCCCCGCTCCAACCCATCCCCAATTCCCCATCTCCAACCCCCAAAAATCCTCATCTCCTTTTACCATGGGGATGTTTTCTTTACTCAAGCCTCCCACAGGACTCCCTCCAAAGCCTCCTCCCTGAGCAGTGGCACCACGCAGGGAAAATCCCGACATTGCGGATTCCTCTCCGTGGGAGGCAGAGCTCTTCCCCCTCCACCCACCAGCCTGGACATTATCTTGCTCTCATTTCTCCTGCAGAGAATTCCTGGGAAAAGCTTTTCTTTCTGCCAAGCTCGGGGAGGGCAGCAGAGTTTTCCCCCATCTGGGGCTGCTGCTCAGGGAGGGACATCACCCGAGCAGCTTTGCAGCAGCTAAAGTAGGGAGCCAGGATGCAGAAAGGAGGATCTGGGAGCAGCTCAGACCACCTGGATGCCCCCCGGGGTCTCTCTGGGGTGTCAGGGTTATTTTTTCCCCATATAATTCGCACCAAATGGGATCTCACTGCTCCCAGAAAGTGGAGCTCAGCACAGAGCGCAGCAGTGGGGTGGGAGCAGGGTGGGGAGGGCAGAGCCTGGCTGCAGGCAGGGGTGAAGCACTTGGCATCCCGGGGCTCTGTGGGGGCTGCAAAAGGAGCATTCCCAGGGCATTTGGGAAGCTGCCCTCGTGTTTTCCAGGGAGATGTGCTCCCCCTCCTCCTGGGGCGCAGAGACTGGCTGGAGGCACCCACAAATCCAGGACTCTGGAGCAGAGGCTCCCGGTCACAGAATCCAGACTGGTTTGGCTTGGAAGGGACCTGAAATCCCATCCCATTCCCACCCTTCCACGGGCAGGGACACCTCCCACCAGCCCGGGCTGCTCCGAGCCCCGTCCATCTTCTCCTTGCTCTGCCATTCCATGGTCCTGCTGGTGTTTCCCATTCCCACTCCTGTTGTTCCCACAGCGTTCCCCGTTCTCCCCAGCAAAGCCTCTCCAAGGGACACCATCCAGGGGAAGGATCCAGGGGGCTTTAACTGCACCTGGCCAAGACAACATTCCCTTAGATCCAGGGAATTTCTTGGCCTCACTGGGAGGTGTGGGAGTGAGCCCAGACCCCGCAGGTGACATTCCCATGGGACACTTTGCACCTCTGGGTGCCAGCTGCTCCCAAATTCCAGCTGCCCTCTGGCAGTGACACGGCCATGGCCTCAGTGCTGGGACACCGCAGCACCCAGCTGTGCCTGGGCAGCTTTTCCTGGAATGCAGGAAAACACCAGCTCAGGGACACAAATGCATCCCTGGCTGCTCCCTGGGACCATCCCATCGCCTCCATTCCTCCTCTGGGATGGAGCAGGAGATAAAAGCCAGGGGAGACCCCAAGCGGGGCTTTGAGGCTGGGAAAAGGGGGAATGTTTTTATTGCTGGATTAATAATTTACCAGGACAAACTGGAATTCAGGGCACTGAGAATCTGAGAGATTCCCACAGAGCTGAGCTTGCCCACCCTCCACCCAGTGAGGAGCTGCTTTTGGGGGCTCCCCACGTCATTCCTGCAGCTCCCTGATTTCCAATTTCCCTCCTCTCAAGGGAAAACCCACAGGGTTTTTTTTTTGGAAATACCACAGGATGTTTCCACGTGCGTTTCCCAGCCTCAGGAGGAGCTGGCTGCTGCTGCTCCCAAGGAGTGATAACCTGGCCAAGCAGACTTGGCACCGGGAAAGGGACAATTCACAGCCCAGACAACTTTACCTGGATTGAATTAATCCGAAGCAGCAGCAGCGGCAGCGCCTTCCCAGCCCTGGCAGCGTGAGATTGGCACCACTCCCTGATAATAAATCGTGCACAGAGCAGCGAGAAATGGGAAAAATCCTGGCTTTGATGTGCTCTATCTCCCATCTCCAGCACAGCACGACAGCCAGAGTGGCCCTGGCCATGGATGAGGGTGGAGATTGCAGGCGCAGAGGAAATGGATTGTGCTGGAAAAGATGGGAGAATTGGGGGGAGGATTAGGGGGATTAGCTCTCATCAGCTCAGCTGATTCACTGCCTGAGCAAAAATTTGGAGGGGTGCTGGAAATTTGGCTTAAACAAAAGTCAGGGAAAATAGCAAAGGGTCCCAACTCCTTGTGGCAGAGCGAGGAAACCCACTTGGAAAAGAGAAATGGGAATATGAGCTGCTGATTAAGGGTTAACTCATCAATTAGGGTTAGAGCCCAGTGCTGCAGAAACAGCCTGGGACAGGTCATGGAATAGAATCAGGGAATCCCAGGCTGGTTTGGGTTGGAATTCCTAAATCCCATCACATCCCACCCCTGCCATGGCAGGGACACCTCCCACTGTCCCAGGCTGCTCCAAACCCTGTCCAACCTGGCCTTGGACACTGCCACAGGTCCAGGGGCAGCCACAGCTTCTCTGGGAAATCTGACCCCCAAAAAATTCAGCTCCCAGCAGTGCCAGCTCATTTTTTTCCTGGATGGAGGATGGTTCATTGTATGAGGAATTTGGGTTCCTAATCCCACTGCTCTTCGGAGGGGGCATTTGAGAGCTCAGTGCGGGGAAGGCAGCCCCAGTTTCCAGCTGGGATTTCACAGTCCCAATTTCCAGCTGGGATTTCACAGTCCCTTCCCCCCTTTTGGTGCCATATCAATATTCCCCTGAAATGGCACTGGGGGTTATTTTCCTTCTGTTATAAAGAGAGGCTGAATTCCCGCTCAGCCTGGCTGAAATATTGCTGTGAAAATCAAGGGTATGAGCTGACTTATCAGGAGAGAAAAATGCCACAGGGACTAAAGCCGGGCTCGGGGGCTGCACAGCCAGGGAATAACAGAATTCCTCCTTCAAGGCAGGAGCCTGGAGCACAGGGGGAGTTTAGGAGCATTACCAGGAAGGCACAAATAAGCACCTTCCAAGAGCCAGGTTTTTCCAGCCCTGCTGTCCAGTCTTAGGGAGAGGCTCTACAGGGATGCTGAATCCTCTTTGCACCCCCATATCCATGGAATTTTCCTTCTGGCAGCCTGCACGGTCAGTCCCTGTGGTGTGAGGACAATTTTTGTTGAGGAGGTTGGAGCAGTGAGCACAGAAAATCCCCTTTGCAGGGCACACCCGCCAGCAGGATGCCATGGCCAGGGTGGTGGCCCTGGAGGAGGTCCCAGCAGCAGATTTGGTTGGAGGTTTGTGTGCAGGCACAGAGTGCAGCCAGGATTTGGGAATGCAGGCACACAGAGCAGGAGCAGCGTGCATTATTCATCAGGCAGGTAACACTGACACGAGGAGAGCATTCTGCTGTTAAACGCTGGAAAACAGGAAAAAAGAGAGGCCACTGCTGCCTGAAGAACTCTGCAAACGCCTCCTGCAAATCCCTGCCATGCTGCAGTTGCCCCACAGTTTCACAAACCATTTTTTCACCATTAAAATGAAGCAAAAGCAGGGTTTTAGTGACGTTTTTGGGGGTTGGCCTCCCTCTGTCCCCATGGGAAGATCCAGCCTGTGATCCCCATGCAGGGTGCAGGAGGAAGGGGAAGTTTCCAGGCTGTGGTGAAGGGAAAACAAGGTGGGATTGCCCCACCCTCAGAGCTCAGCCCCGACCCGGCACTGCTCGTCCCTGGGGCAGTGATTCCCACCAGGAGCTGTCCCGGCTCCGGCTCCAGGAGCCCCGGGAGTCCCTCTTTCCACATCCCAAGGGCAGGTGAATCACAGCCCGTGTGCCCCCCACCCAATCCGTGCCCCCTCTGTCCCCATCCCATGACCGACGCTGAAGCACCTTGGATTTCCCAATCCAGATAAATTTCAGGGTTTCCCTGAGCCATTTGCTGGCACAGCAGCAGGTGACGCTGCTGAAGCAGGGCCAGGTCACTGCCTGGCCCCTCCTCACCCCGGGGGTGCAGCCGGGGGTCCCACATCCAGGGAGCTCTGTGGGGCCAGAGCAGCGTGACGGGGACGGGACAGGGATGGGGATGGGACAGGGACGGGGATGGGACAGGGATGGGGACAGGGACAGGGACAGGGATGGGGATGGGACAGGGACAGGGATGGGGACAGGGATGGGACAGGGACAGGGACAGGGACAGGGATGGGACAGGGACAGGGACAACAGTACCGCAGGGCCATCGATCCCAGGCCTGTCAAGGCCAGTGGTAACACAACAGTCAACAAGACACATGCCCCGAGGCAGACCTCAAATATTAAATTCCCCAGCGGAGCGGAGTTCCCAGCTTTAATAATTATCCTTCTGCAGCACAGGCCCTTGAAATCTTCTGATGGAAAGTGCATAATTTAAGTGCGAGGTACTTGTATTGTTGTTAGTGGTTAGTGGTGAGATCTGTGCCAGGTCTGCTCTCCTTTAACATCTTCATTTGATCCGAAAGAGGGAGGGTAAAGAGCCTGTTAATTAAATTTGCAGAGGATATGAAATGGGAAGGTGCTGCAAATCCTGGTGAGGACAAAGAGCTAAAAGATAATGCACCGGGAAAGAAGGGTCAGGCCTAGGAAGGAAATAGCCAAATGAAATTCATTCTGAACAAATGCAAAGTAATCCAGCTGGGGAAATATAATTTAACACCATGGAGACTGGGAGAGAGACGTTTGGAGAGCAGTAATGGGGAGAGGCCTGAGGGACAGCACATTACAGCGGGATTTGTGATGTGTGGTGGTGGGAAGGGCAGGAGCTGTGCACAGACAGCAACCAGGCCTCAATGCCGGGTGTCAGGGGGCCAAAAGATCCCAGAACTTCAGGAAAACCGGGGATATTTGTGTTTGGGGCAGCCCAAGGCCAGCTGGGGCCATCAGGGCGCATGGGGATGTGACAGAACCCCAAATCCCCAGTGTCCCCTCTCAGGGGACATCCACGGCCACAGCCCCACACGTGGCTCAGGCAGTGGAGCTGGGAGCACCAGCCCTGTGCTGGGGGGTCTCAGCCCCCTGGAAGGGAGGGGGCTCAGCCCTGGGCTCCCATCCCAAACTCCGGGGCACAGGGCAGGAGGCAGCTCCTGGAATGTCACCCTGCCGCTGTGCCCACCTTGCAGCCCCCACAACACCTCTGGGGTCCCCTGCCCGGGAATTCTGCCTCCAACAGCTCCCTGTCTCCTGTCGCCTCCCAGTCCGTCACCCTGCTCAGGGACGCTATCCCTATCCCAACTTGGGACCAGCTGCTCCCAGAGCATCCCTGCCATGGGGTTGTGTCCCCACGGCCTCCCCGAGGGCTGGCCGCCGGCAGCGTGGGCCAGGATCCCCTGCCTGTGCCCCGGCAGAGGCGGACGCCGCTCCCCGTGTGCCCACCCGCGCTGCCGTCGTGCCCAGGCAGCCGTGCAGAGCAGACAGCTCCATTTAGGAGGCGCAGCAAGTTTCCAAGAAATCCCGCTGTCTTCAAAGCCAGCTTGGCATGAATATTTCAGCGCAGCTGCCTGGCCCCGGGTCGGGCGCCGTGTCTGCGCGCAGCCACTGCGGAGCATCCCTGCGCGGGGTCACCGCTCCCGGGCTGTCCCTGTCCCGGCCGGGTGACCCCAGGGCGGCCTCTCCTGCCCTGCCCGGCGGCACCCGGGCGCTGCCAGCCCGCGGAGCCGGGAGATGCCCGGGGCACGTCCCCGTGCGCCGCAGACGGGTCCCCGTGCCAAAGTCCCGGGCGGGCAGCTCCATCCCCGCCCGCTGCCCGCTGCCCGCTGCCCGCTGCCCGCTGCCCGCTGCCCGCTGCCCGCGGCCCGGCCCGGGCTGGCTGCGCTGGGCACCGTGCCCCCCTCCTGCTGGCTGCCAGCCCCCGCCCGCGTCAGGAGAGCGGCTCTGCGGAGCAGCCACACGTCTGCGGGGATGTGGGGGGCACGGCTGGGGGGAACCAATGCACCGTTCATTAGCCTCACTCCGCCTGTCCTAATTGCCTGTTCAGGCTGAAACAATTGTGTTAGAGGCTGCTCTGCCTAATTATTATTGTTCTTTTAAAAATAACGGGGAGGGAGAGCGGCGGGGAGAGAGAGGGGAAGGGAAGGGCGAGCAGGAGGGCAGCGGGACGGGGAAGGCCGGGCTGGAGCAGCTTGCGGGATAAGTGGCTCGTTTAATGGCCGGGAGCTGCCGGGCTGGTAGGGAATAAACAGGTCTGGAATGGGTTCGTCCCCTCCCCGCCTCCTGCCTGCCCCCCGCTCCTCTCCCACTGTTTATTTCCGAGTGATCAGAGGGAGAATAAAAGCCCATCTCGGGTAATAGAGGCAGAGGATTTAATCTGCGTGCCTGGGACTTCGGTAAACTGCGAACATCGATCCGAGCCGGTGGGGAAGGAGAAATAAATTTACAGGCCAATAAAAATATATTAAAAAACTTCCCCTGCCTTCTCGCCAGGGTGGGGGCGATGCCACGGGGCTGCAAGCAGGGAGAGGAGCCTGAGCGTGGCACGGAGTGACCCAGGGGACCCCGGGGGCTGGGCCCGGGCCCGGGGGGCAGTGAGTGGCCCCGGGAGCCGCCCCGCTCGCCCGGGGGTGCTGCGGGGCCAGCGGGCTGAGAAGCGGAGGGTCTGGCAGCCAGTCTGACACTTAAGGAATTAGCTCTGCATCATTTGGAGTTTTCTGCTCTACTAATTTTCAGCCGGCTCCTCATTTGCGTCTTCCCCCCCACCACATTTTAAAGGGGCAGCATCCCGGATTGCCGGGACCTCCAGGGACTCAGGGGGGCAGGGCTTGGTGCCACTTCTCACATCCTCTCTCGGCAAAACCTGCACATTTTCCCCTCTTCTGCAGCAGCCTCTTCATTCCCACATCGTGTTTCCTTCCCCTGCTGGCATTTGCACAGCCCCGGGGCCCTCCCTCCTCACCTGTGGCATCATCCCCGTGCCCAAATCCTTCACTCGGCAAACAAATCCGCCCAGCTCCGACTCTGCCCTTTGCTGTTTGCTTTGGACTCGCACCTGAGCTCTCTGTGCCGGCCTGTCGGCAGATGAAAGCGGAATTTCAGCCCTCTGTTGACTGAGGGTGCACTTTAGACTCTTTTAGCAGGGGAGAACGGGGGAATGTTTGATCAGAGGTTTGCATTCCCCACCCCCAGCTCGCTGTGTCGGGCAGAGAGGGGTGAAAACGCCACCCTGGCTTGGGAGAGGGGACAACAAGGGGTCATTTCCACCTCCGGCTGTGCCCGTGGCAGGGCCCAGAGCTCAGAACACCCCGATCCCCAGCTGCCAGCAGCAGGAGGTCCCTGCTGCAGGACCCGGCTGGTGGGGTGGCATCCCGTGCCCTCTGGTACCAGCTGGGCACACCAGGGCTGGCTGCCACCGCTGCGCTGGCTCCTGCCCTAATCCTGCTTTAATGCCCGCCGTGGGGACAGCGGCAGTGCCCAGGGCCTGGCAGGAGCGGCCTGGCAGCGGGCAGAGGCTGCACGCCAGGCAGAGGTGCCCAGAGGCTGTGCCGTGACCTTTCCAGCTCTGCTTGTCCCCTGCAAGGACGCAGAATTCCAACATTCCGACAATCCCCACCCTGCCCGGCAACGAGCAGCCCATTAACAGCAAAGGAAATCAATGAAATTTCAAAAAAAAAACCGAACCCGAAGAGAAGCCAAACCAGCAGCCAGGCCTGGACACGGCTGTTACCCTGCATGGGGAGAAGGACCAGGAGCTCCCCCCGGCCGGCCCACGGCTCTGCAGCTCGTTATTGATCGGGCATCGACAGCCTCCAGGCACTGCTGGGGTGGGCGGGCAGACACGAATCCCGCCCCAGCACATCTTCCCAGACTGCCCAGGCTCCTCAAAACTGCAGGAGGGACCCCTGGAAGAAACCCAGCCGAAGAAATTGCCAAAGGAATCCAGTCAGCAGCACCGAGCCCTTCTGCCGGGCATGGCTGTCACTGGGCCATGCCACCCCCTGAGCGCTGCCAGCTCCCCTCACCCAGCCCTGGTGTCCCCTTTAAAGCCTGAAAATGACTCTGGGTCTCCCCAGACCTCTGTGGCTGAGCCCCTGGGGGGTCTTTGAGGAGCGTGGATGCTGTGAGCTCCCGGTTGGATTTGATCCCATTGCCCCGTGTCCTGGGCATCGCCCTCACCCTGTGTCCACCTTCACCCCCAAAGGCACCTTGGCAGCGCGGCCACCTCCTCCTGCCCCGGCCGGTGCCTGTGACCTGCTCAGTGCTTCCCAGCCCTGCCCTGCCCTGCCCTGCCCAGCCCAGCCCTGCCCAGCCCTGCCCAGCCCAGCCCAGCCCAGCCCAGCCCAGCCCAGCCCTGCCCTGCCCTGGCCGGTGTCTGTGACCCGCTCAGTGCTTCCCAGCCCAGCCCAGCCCAGCCCAGCCCAGCCCAGCCCTGCCCTGCCCTGCCCTGCCCAGCCCAGCCCAGCCCAGCCCAGCCCTGCCCTGCCCTGGCCGGTGACCCCCCGCACACGGGCAGGGGCAGGGGCTGTCCCTGCTGCCACGGGGACAGCAGGAGCTGTCCCACAGCTTCACCCACACCCACACGGCAGAAACACCTCTGTGCTCCACACCCCAGCCCAGCATCCAGCCCCGCTCCCCCTCCAATTCCTGGGGATGGCTTTGCCAAGCCCCCTTTTCCAGGCAATTTGCTGTGAATATTCCCGGCAAAACGTCCTTGGCGTGAAGCTGCAGTTCCTGTGGTGCTCGGACACGATTCCCTGCACAGGGCACTGGCAGCCCATCCCAGAGGAGAGGGACAGAGAATTCCCCCGAGGACAGACCCCGCGCTGCCTTCCAGTGCAGCAAATGCACTTCGATTCCCCACTTACGGCACATTCCCAAGGCACTGCCCCTCCCGTCTGAGCGCTCTGGGCACAGCCAGGGCAGGCGGCTCCCAGTCCTGCAGGAGCAGTGGGAATTGGCTCCAGGCTTCCCTGGAGTGGACAGGGAGAGCTGCAGGTCCTCAGCCCCTCCCTGGCACCTGCTCGGCAGTGCCCGGAGGAGCTGGAGCTCGAGTCACCCTCCTGCTGTGCCTGGAGACCCAAATGTGACCACGGAGATCATCCCGGGCCTGTCCCTCCAGGGATGGGATCCTTCCAGGGCTGCAGCCCCTGTGCTCTGGAACCAGGCTGGGAGAGCTGGGGGTGTTCACAGGGAGAGGAGAGGGATCCAGGGAGAGCTCAGAGCCCCTTGCAGGCCCTAAAGGGGCTCCAGGAGAGCTGGAGAGGGACTGGGGACAGGGATGGAGGGACAAGACACAGGGAATGGCTTCCCACTGCCAGAGGGCAGGGATGGATGGGATATTGGGAAGGAATTGTTCCCTGGGAGGATGGGCAGGCCCTGGCACAGGGTGCCCAGAGCAGCTGTGGCTGCCCCTGGATCCCTGGCAGTGCCCAAGGCCAGGCTGGACATTGGGGCTTGGAACAGCCTGGGACAGTGGGAGGTGTCCCTGCCATGGCAGGGGGTGGAACAAGGTGATTTTCTGCGTTTCTACGATTTCTAGGATCTCTCCCTGGGCACGGGGCCCTCCTGGCAGCCAGGCACAAGCCAGGGGTGAAAGTCGTGGGCTCTACTTTGACTCTCCCAAAAGGGAACTGAAGGCTTCACCCCAGAACGGAGCCCTGCTGGAACTGTGGCATCTCCAGGGTGGCAGGTGACACGCCTGGGGGGACAGGGAGGGAGGCCTGGGTGGGTGCTGAGGGTGCAGCACCTCTGGGAGCACCAGGGAACAGGGGAACATCATTGTCAGCGGGAAGAACAGACATTCTCTTGCATGGAACTGAACAATAGAAGCTCTGGCCTTGGAGAGAGATGAGTGAAGAGGGACACAGTGAGAGCTTTGCAGAGCCAGGCGTAGCGTGGGGAAGGTGATTACTGAGTGATTATTGCCAACTTCTCATTATGCAGGAACAAAATGAAATTACCCTGCAACTCATTTAAGGCAAACAAAGGGAACAACCTTCCCCTGTGGTGCATCATCCTGGAAATCCAGGGAGAGCAGCTCTGCCCACAGCTATCAACCATCAGCATGGCAAACCTGGGACGGGCACAGGGGCATCCCCCAATTAGTGCCGTCCCGTTAATCACTCAGTGCTGGCCAGAGGAACCTCTGCTGCCCGTCCAGCCCGTCCCCAGCTCGCTGATGTGATTATCCCTGCACCAGTGGGTCGGGAAGGATGCAACGGAGACCCAGGGGAGTGGGACGTGGCTGGGAGCAGCTCTCAGATCACCCAAGTGACAGCAATCAAGATGTCGAGTGACAAACGCCTGACTGTGCAACTCGGCAGCCCGAGCTGTCACAGCTGCCTGGAGAGGGCAGGGGGCTGCCATTCCCCGAGGGAAAATGGGCACCTCGGAGCTTCCAGCAGGTGGGAATGCCGAGAGCCCGGGCTCCTCTTTCGGGTGCTTCCTCCGGGGACCCTGGAGTTGAGAGGAGCTGGGGGTGAGTGGGTGGAGAGGCTGGAAAAGTGGGCAGCGAGGAGCAGCAAGGAGGGATCGAAGTGAAGTGACACAAGGGATGAAGAAGGAAGGGATTGAGAAGACATCCAGGAAGGCACGAGGAATCCAAAGAGGCAGTTGCAGCTGGAGGCAGAGGAAAAGAGGAGCTGGGACAGAGAGGGGCCCTGAACCCTCAGCCCGGCTGTGCGTGCCAAGGAGTATCTGCAGTTGCTTTCCAGGAGCACTCCTCAGCTTTCCAGGAGCATCCCCTCAGTTCTGCCGGCTGAAGAGGCAAAACCAGGATGTCTCCACAGTGTCAAATTTTCATAGGGAAAAGCGGATTCTCCGTGTCCTTCCCCACATTTGTGTTGTGGGGGCAGAATCCAGAGAAGGACTGACCCAAAAAGATGTGGAAATGGGGCAGGAGGTTGCTGATGGTTTGGAGCCAGCCTGGGCCGTGTTGTGGTGCCTGAGGTATTCAGTTTAATTTAAATTATTTTGCCTTTTCAAGTTAAAAAAAAATTTAAAAATCAGTATTTTTGGTGCTGTGAGCAGCACGGGAAATCCAGTGGGCTTCCTAAATTCCTTTAGTCCAGGTGATTTTCCAAGGATTCAATCCGACTTATTTCACTTAGGATTTGAAGAGATGGTTGGCTTTTAGTTGTGTTTGAAATCTCTTAATGGATTGATTAATGACGGGTTGATTAATTTGCATAAATCTTTCAACGAGCTGGGTGCCCTAATCGATGTCACCTTGCCAAGGTGCACAGTGGAAGAGGCAAATCCCTGATGTCCCCAAGGCCCTTGGAGACAGCTCAGCGCTCCCAAATCACACCAGGCTTTCATGGAGGTGGTGGGGTCGAGAGGCCACAGCCTGTGCTGGAAACCAAACCTCAGCAATCCCAAAGTTCCTGGGAAAGGCAGGATTTGTCCTCCCAGAGCTGCCAAGGCAGAGATTTGGTTCCCTTCAGCGAGTGACGCTGCAGCAAAGTGACATTCCCGATATTTCCGTGCTTTCACAGCATGAGAGCTTTCCCAGCTCATTTCCCTGCCCAGCTCCGTGGCCGCAGCGGCAGCAAAGGGCCCTGGGAGGGTCACAGATTGAAATCCCTGTGCTGGGGCCTGGTTTTCCTAAGTGGAATGTGATCCCAGAGAGGTTCACCGTGAGTCTGTAACGGGAAACCGCGGGATGGAGGCGCGGGATGGAGGGGGCTGCGGATTCTGGGATTCTTATCTGATGTCCTCTCAGTCCATGGCCATCCTGCAGCTCCTGAGGTGCCAGAGGGGCTGGAGCTCCAGCAATGTTGGGATTCCGGAGTCCACAAATGAGGAGGACACTCGATACAATAACAGGGAATGGGGGAAGGAGAGTGTCCGATAAAGCCGAGGCATCTCCAGGTAAGTGCAGCGTGCTCAGCTCAGCAGAATTCCAGGCGACTCACCCAGCCTGGAGCTGCTGGCTGGGCTGGATCCAGCAGCGATTCCACAGGGCAGGACCTGCAAGGACAAACCCCTTCCCATGGTGGAACAGCCCCCAGCACATCCCAGGCCAGCTCCCAACAGAGCCGGAATCACGGAGACCAGGGTCAGCCCTGGAGATGACAAACTTTGCTCAGGGGAGAGCTCAGCAACCCATACCCAAACTCACCTCGTTGGGTTCTCACTGGAATATAAACTCAGCAGGTGATGGGAATTCCTGGAATAATGAGGAATAGCAAAGGGCTGGGAGCAGCCCTGAGCAGGCTGGCACAGGACAGGTGGGGAAGGCACAGCAGGCCAGGAGGGAAAGGGATGGTAGAGCCATCTGGGAACTTCGGGAATCCCAGAATCGTGGAATGGGTTGGGTTGGAAAGGACCTCAAAACCCATCCCATCCCACCCCACAAGGGCAGGGACACCTCCCTCTGTCCCAGGCTGCTCCAAGCCCCAGTGTCCAGCCTGGCCTTGGGCACTGCCAGGGATCCAGGGGCAGCCACAGCTGCTCTGGGCACCCTGTGCCACAGCCTCAGCACCCTCCCAGGGAACAATTCCTTCCCAATATCCCATCCATCCCTGCCCTCTGGCAGTGGGAAGCCATTCCCCTTGTCCTATTTCTGCCTGCCCATGGAAAAAGTCCCTCTCCAGCATTCTCAGATCAATGGAACAGCATCAATCTGTAACTGGAATGTCTCAGAACTCTGGATGAAACTTCCTAAACTGCCCCAAGTCACAGATTTATGGAATGGTTACGATGGAAGGGACCCCAAAATCCATCCATGGGCAGGGACACCTTCCACTATCCCAGGCTGCTCCAAGCCCCAGTGTCCAACCTGGCCTTGGGCACTGCCAGGGATCCAGGAGCAGCCACAGCTTCTCTGGGCACCCTGTGCCAGGGCCTGCCCACCCTCACAGGGAGGAATTTTTTCCGACCTGACCCGTGGCTGATGGCCCAGCTCAGCTGAGGGTCCCTCCCCCAAAACCAGTCATGCTGTGGCAGCTCTGAGGTTGGATGTCCTCACTGCCTCCTCCAGGATCCACATCCTCCTGGGATGTCATTCCAAACCAGCCCAGGCCCTGCAGAACTGGACAATGGAAATAGGGATGTGGATAAATCCAGCAGCGTGGATGGGTGGCCGTGAGTGCTCTGAGGGAATTCCAGCAGCTCCTGCAGATGTAGGAATCTTCCCCAGGAAGATTCCGAACACATTTCCACTCTCAGGAAACACCAGGAGGGGTTGGCACATTCCAAGATCTTCCCAAAGAGCAGCAGCAGTGGCTGCAGGAGCCCCAGCTCCGGAAAAACACCCTCAGTGTGCAGTGGGTGGGAGAAGGGTGTGCTGAGACAGCCCCTCAATTAGTGGGGTGCAGATGATCCTTCAGGTCCCTTCCAACCCAAGCCATTCCATGATTTTATGAGTTTTCAGGCAGAGTAGCAGCAGGGAAATACTCGCATCCCTCCCATGATCGAGGCTCATGGGGCACAGCATTCCCAGCTTTCCTGGGCTCTCCAGCACCCCACGGATGGATGGGATTGGCTCCAGAGGGCTCCCAGCAGCCCTTCCCTCCCAGGCCACCTCCATCCCCACCTTCAGCACTAGGGAGTGGCTCCAGTATTCCCAAAGGAAAAGCCTTGGCCTGCACGGAGCAGCAGAGCCCTGGAATGTGTCTGAGGCTGGTGGGGGTTTCCAAGCCTCCTTCCCAGCAGTGGGAATGACCCAGCACCTGGAAGGCCCAAAGGGATGAAAGGCTGTTAGGAAAATCTGAGTGAGTGGGATAACCCCAAACCCTTTCCCGTTTCAGCTGTCTGAGGGCCTGATTCCACCCTGGAATTCACACACATCCTGAAAATCCCTAGAGAAGAGGCACACGGATCGTCTGTAAGAGGATTTTTTGGGATGAGAACTGGGAGCTCTCCACACCCAACCTCCTCAAGGAGCTGGGAGGCAACTGGTGCTCAGGGATGCTCCCCAGTTCAGTGCTTCCAGAGCCATCCCTCCCAGTACCACTGCAATTATCCCATTGTTTGGGTGGCCCTGAGGAAGGAGAGAACCTCGTTACCCGCCGAGCTGAGGATTGGGATGTGCAGGGGACATCAGGGAGGATTTGGGATGTGGATCCCCATGAGCTGAGAGCTATCCATGCATCCACTGATCCCTGCAGCTCCCCACTGCCCCTGCTAAGGCAGCAGGAGCAAATCCCAGGGAAAGCAGAGCAGAGGAGGACGCTCTGGAGGGGTTAACGTGCTCTCGAGCATGGTTCAGTGAAATTGTCAAAAAATCCCTTCTGACAAATTGCCTCAGAAGAGAGGAAAAAACCTAAAGAGCCGAGTGCGTGGTAATGATTTCTGAAAAGTTCCCCGGCACCGAAATGGCCAAATACCATTAGCAAAGCAAATCGTGTTCCGTGCACATAATTCACACCAGAACTCGGCATCCAGGCGGCCCCGCTGCCCGTGATCAGCGGGACACGAAGCCAAGTCAGCCAGAAAGCTCTGCCTGACTCAGGGCGGCCGCGGGCCCCAGCCACGGCCCTGCGGGATCCCTGGCACCGGGAACGCCGTGGGATTCTGCAGGCACGGCCGGGCTGAGCAGCCAAACCTCAGCTCCACCGCAACCGCCTCAGTGTCCTCCTCCCCGAGCCGCCCTTTGGGGAGTGCCTCTTCAAAGCGGGCTGCTCGCGGGACATCAGCGCCTTCCCGACGCTCATTTTCCCAGGCTTTTTGATCCCGCACGGAGCCCGGGGCTGGCTCTTTGCATGTCCCAAGCCTCGCCGGTGCCTCCCGAACCGGCCGAGCCCGACGGAGCCCTGCTCCACCCCGGAGCTGCTTCCCGGGGCAGTGAAGGAGCTGCCGAGCAGCCCCCAGACACGCTGACTCCGGGTGCTCATGGAACATCCCCCGTCCTTCTCCAAGAAGGCTCTGACGCGTTCCCGGCGTGTCCAGCACCCCGGGAAAAGCAACAGTGAGATGAAGCTTGGAGCAGGGAGCCGGCTTTTGCAGCAGCCATCCAAATATTCCCTGGATTCCCTGGGTTGCGGTGTCTCTCTGGGAATGCTCCACTGATGGAGCTGCTTGTTGGACGCGTGCTGGAGGCGCTGTTGGATGGAAACCAAGGCGCTGTTCAGCAAATCCCGCTTTTGGGATGAAGTTAAAGGAAACATCCACGGCCCCACAGATCCTGGGATTTCGGCAGGGCTGTGGGTCAGGGAGGGCTGGTCCTGCTCCTCCTCTGCCGATGCCGGCGCTGGCATCCCGGCGCAGCAGGGCACGGAGGTGTCGTGCCAGCCCTGCCGAGTGCCGGGCCGCCGGCCCAAAGGGCAGGGAGGAGCCCGGGCTGGGCAGCCGGGCTGGAATTCGGTCATGGAAAGTCTCTGGAATTCATTAGTGGTGCCCCAGGCCAGGCAGGATTGTAATAAACACCTTCTTTGAGTCCTGTAGGTAGAAGTTACATGAAAATTACCTACTTTAAAAGCGCATTAGCATTTCAAAGGCAGGCATTAGGAGACAGCCGAGCGCGATGACTGCGCACTGGCAGGGCTGCGCTTCGCCTCTTTGTGCACTCTGACGCTTTTCATCTCAGCCCGGCGTGTCATCCCCAGCTGGATGGGCCACGGGGTTGGCTCCAGGAGCTCCCAAACCACTCCCGAGGCTTCCCGTGTTGGATCAGGAAGAAATTACTCCAGCAGGTCCTGGCGCTGCTCATTACTCGCCCTCAAAGGGACGATGGAGGAGGCTCCTCCAGCGGGTTCTGCGGAGCACAGGTCGAGCCGAGGGTGTATTCCCGGGTGTGGGTGATTAAAAAAGCCCTGCTCTGCCCCAGTGTCCCGAGTGCTCCCGTGCATTCCCGGCGCTCTGATCTCCAAAGCTCCCGCGAGCAGTGGGAGCACGGCGGAGGCCAGAGATGGAAGCGCTCGGGGACATGAAAAGACCTTTCAGGGAAGGAGCTGAGCAAAGGAGAGCTGGCTAAAAGCGGGCTCAGGATGACCCGGGAATGGGTTTTCCCTGTTAAGTGGTGAGGAAGAACCAGGGACATCAAATGCAGTGGTGGAGCAGCAGCACTAACCATGGAAAAGCCTTTCCTGCGGGATGCCCTGGCACGGGGCTGGCAGGGCTTTGTGGCCCTGCCCAGGTGAGCCCAGAGGGTGATTCCCCAAACTGCCAGCTCACAAATCCATCAGGGAATGGAACACAAAGGAACAGATGGGATCCGTGGCTGCGGAAGCCTTCGAACAGGAGCTTCCTTGTCGCTGCTGGAGGCGACACCCGGGGCAGCTGTGGCTGCTGCCTCGCCCTGCTGATAAATAAACCCTTCCCTGGCACTTCCCAGCTCCAGCTGGTGTCCAGGCCCAGAGCAGGATGCTATTCCCGGGAGCAGGATCCCAGGGGGAGATGGAGGTGCAGACAGGAGGTGCCGAAGTGCAATGCACAGATACCTTGGATCAGCACAGCTCCGAGCTCAGGAGCAATCCCCGAGACTTCCCGGGAATGTGGAGCCTTCCTGCCTCTGCTCCTGCTCACGGGGAAGGCTCCGAGCCTCGTTTTGTGTGGAGATGCCCCTTGCAGTCACCCAAACTTCCTCCGGAGCCGAGTGTGCAGAGCGAGGCAAGGCAAGGGAGAGTTATCTCCTGCCAGAGTAATTACTCCTTGTTTTCCCAGATAATTCTCCGGGAATTTGAATGTGGCCATTTTTCCTGCTCCTGCTGCAGCTCTGAAGATTGTGCTGCTGTCATATGTCAGTTCTTATCGCTTATCTCTGCTCTTTTATCTTTGCCACTCATTTCAATGCGTTTAAGGCTCTGTGCAGAGCCTTGTCTGGGCTCCAGGGAACCTCTGCACAGCTCCCAGGAGCTCTCCTGGTTCCTGATGGGTCTCAGCAGCCGCTCCAAGGTGCCAAAACCTTGCCATGAACCCGGAATGTGCTCCAAGACCTTCGGCAACTTTTTTATCAAACAGGAAATAGCCTCAATCCTTCCTTTCTGGGTTTTCCCTGGGATCTTTGCTGTCCTGGCTCTGGCAGTTGAGCTTTGCACCCAGGCAGGCACTTGGCACTGCTGGACCTGGGCCTGGCCTGTGCTGTCGGACCTCTGGTGGTCCTGGGAGCTGGAAAATCAGGATTTTGAGGGGCGGTGGGGTCAGCCCAGGGCATTTGTAGGGCCAGAGGAGAGTTTGCAATGGCAGGGGAGAGAAAGGTGGGACTGTGTGGGGCTGGCAAAGGGGGCCAAGCCCACCTGAAACCCCCCAGGGCGGCTGCAGCTCCAGAGGTGGCTGCAGCCCCATCCCCTGCCCCCTCACACCTCCATTCTCCTCCAAACCTCTGGAAAAACAACCCTTTTACTCTCTGAAATTTGTTCTTTCCCGCTTTTCCCGCGGACCGGGCTCAGTGCTGCCTGGGCAGGCCCAGGTGGAAAATTCCATGGGCTAAACCCCCTTCCCATCAGGAGATGCAGATCCAGGCTCCGGAGAGATCCAGGATGTGTCTCCCACAGCTCTGGGGGGGCTCTCCCGGCGCAGGCTCCCCGTGTCAGGTCGGATTTCTCCGTGGGGAGCCGGGAGCAGTTCCCGTGGCAGGGGATAGTTCCCCACACGTCCCACTGACACACAAACCCCGCCTCGGCACGCAGCTTTCCCAGTGCTCCCAGTGCCCCGGCGGGGCTGGGGGCTGCAGCCCACGCAGGGCAGGGCTTGGAGCACACTTCGGCCTGGGAGCAGGATGTTCCACCCCTCCCGCAAATTAAAAAAATCTCCTGTGCATCCATCTCCTCCGCCACGGGAGGCATTTCCCAGCCGCCATAACGGATTTGGAGCCGGGAACCGGGAGATAAAATAATTTACTAATTGGAAGTGGCACCAAACATTTTGCCTCTTGCCCTGGCTGTGATCTCGGGGGCAAGTGGCTGGCAGCTCTCCAGGAGACGGAGCCAAGGGACAGCGGCAGCGCCGAGGTGGCCGGGGTGCCACCCCGGGAGCCCCACCCCACGCATCCCCAGCACCCTGTCACCTCTGATTACACCCAGGGACGCCCATCAAAGGCAGAGCTGGGTGCAAGGCTGAGGAGGACTGACAGGGCTGGTGCAGAGGAATTTCACACAGCAGCCCAGACATTTTCTAGCTCACTGACTCGTTTTCCCTATTTTTTTAATGTTTTTTTTCGGATGGCTTTGCACTTGGCAGCCCTGGGCAGGCTGGCACACGGGGAGGGCACGGCTTCCTCCGGAGCCAGGAGCCAGAAATGCTCATTCACTCATTTCCTCATTCATTCCCTCCACAACATCCGTGTATTTACCAGGATGCTCCGCCGGGCTCGGAGCTGTGGCCACAGCAGCTTGGTGGCACTGGGTCCCTGCCCTCGGGTGGTGGCCCTGGGTGGCTCTCAGGTGGTGGCCCCAGGCCAGCGTGGCAGCCCTGGGCTCCTGGGGGTGACACCTTGAGCTGGGGCTGCCTTTCTGCAGCTGGAAAACAGCTGGCACTGCCCGTGAGTCCCCACTGAGGGGCTGCCCAGAGCCTGCCACCCTCTCCTGGTGCTTGGTGAGGGCATGGATCCCCCTGATCCCTGAATTCCCAGTGAGGATCCCCCTGATCCCTGAATTCCCAGTGAGGATCCCCCTGATCCCTGAATTCCCAGTGAGGATCCCTCTGATCCCTGAATTCCCAGTGAGGATCCCCCTGATCCCTGAATTCCCAGTGAGGATCCCTCTGATCCCTGAATTCCCAGTGAGGGTCCCCCTGATCCCTGAATTCCCAGTGAGGATCCCTCTGATCCCTGAATTCCCAGTGAGGGTCCCCCTGATCCCTGAATTCCCAGTGAGGACCTGCACAAACCTCATCATTTTAAGCATTCAAACAGAGGCCTCAAGCTGGTTTTTTTGAAAAATAAATTGATTTTATTTATGTATAAATAAATACAGGCTGCTGCTCTGTAGGTCCAGGGTCTGCCTGGAAAAACCAGCTGTGCCCCCTTTTCCAGACATTTCAGGGGACCTGCTCCAAAGGGGGAGCCCCAAAAACTCATCCTGCGGGATCCTCATCAGCTCAGGGAAGGGCAGGACAGGGATGAGCAGGACAGGAAGGAACGAGAGCAAGAGGAGGCTGTGCCAGTAGGGATGAGGTTAGAAATTCCCATGGGACCTGCCATGGGACAGGGGCATGCCTGACATCTCCCTCTGCCTGCAGGAGCCAAGGCTGGAATGTGGGGGCAGCTCTTGGACACGAGGAGCAGGAGCACAGCCGGGTCTGGATCTTGGAAGCGTCCAAGCAGTGGCACAGAGGAACGGGCAGGGCCTGAGCCCAGCAATTCCCTGCACAGGAGGCACAACTCCTGCCCTGGGCAGTCCCCAGCCCTGAACAGAGCCCAGAGAGGCTGTGCAGGGTCCCTCCCTGGGGCTGTTGCAGAGCTGTGTGGGCACACTGCTGTGCCCTGTGCTCTGGGATGGCCCTGCTGGGGCACGCAGGTGGCACCAGGGGAGCCTCCCAACCTGCCCCAGTCTGGGATTCCATGGCTCCGTGAATTCCCAGTCCCGGTTAAACACAACAAAGGCACCAGCTGCCTCTGTGGCTCTGTGACATTCCCAGCGCAGCGAAACGGGCAGAGACTCAAAGAAACCCTCGGAGAAGGTTTCACCCAACCCGGCGCTGGTCTGGTCCCCGACAGCACCGGGGTGAGTCCATCCAAACTCCGGCCCTCCCTGCTCCCATCCCACGCCTTTGTGCCCAGCCGGTTCTCCCGAGCCACTCCCGGCTGCATAAACGCTTGTCTTAAGTTGCCATCTAGGGGAGCGCACAAAGGCAGAGGCTCCGAGGGAGGGGACGAAGCGGAGCACACCCAAAGCCTCGAGGGCTTTGTGCTCGGAGAGACGCGGCTGCCGCACAAACAGCCACGAAGAATGGGAATAAGCGACTTAAACCGCCCCAAAGGCGGCTCGGGAATGACAAACACACGGCTCGGGAAGCCTGAGAACACCGAGTGTTTATAAACTCCTGGAGACTGGTGGGTGGTGAGAGGGGGAAGCTCCGGGCAGGGATTTCCCCCAGGAGAGGGTTTAGGGGTCCAGTCCTGGGAAATATTTGGATGTTGGAACAGGAATCGCTCGGAGCTGTCTCCTGGGACTTGCAGGCTGCTGGTGCCGCTGGCAGGGGCAGCTCGGAGCAGGGCACGCGGCGGGGCCGGACGCGCTCCCGCTGCCCGGTTTCCCGGGAGAGCTTTTCCCAAATCGCCCCAGGCATGTTCAGCTCCTCCAGGATCAGCCAGGGCGTGTTCGCAGGGGCTTTCTACCCCCTCGTTTTGTTGTGGCAAAAAGGGGAGATAAGAGAGATGGGATCAGTGCGAGCTCTCCGGCGAGGCTGAATCCGGGTTAGATCCAGAGCGGCGCAGGATGGAAACAAATCCGGTGGGGCTCGGCCCCGGACGGGAGAATGCAGGGAAGGAGCAGAGAGCAGAAGGTGGGCGAGGGTGGATGGGGGACACTGATGATGCCACATCCCTGGTGGCACAGCCGCTCCCGCACCCCGGCTCCTTCCCCAGGTCTTTTCCCAGGTCTTTTCCCGGGTCCCGGCTCCCTCAGCAGGCTGCGGAGCGGCGCCGCTTCCCTGGGAAGCGCTGGCAGCTCGGCAGACAAAGGCTCCCCGTCCCCGCATCTCTGAAGCGCTTATCGCGGCGGAGTCTCGCTGCTCGCAGCCCTTTCCTCCACGAGGGCAGAGTGCTCCCATTGTTGTTCCACAAACCGCTTCCCCTGCCAGTTCCTTCCCTTCCAGGCTCCTGAGTGGAGCTTGGCTCGGCTCCCTCTGGACTAATTTGATGAGAGATAATTATCTTGTTAATATCATCTTATTTTCTTAAGTCCCAGCCTCTCTTTTATTAATTCTGTCAGTCGCCGGTTGTGTTGCTCTTAGGTCCGTGGCTTTTCAAAACACTTCTAACAGGCACTTCTGGGAGAAAGTCGGGAAAAGAACAACTTCACTGGGAGAATGTAAATATTGACATTTTTTCACAATGGAGATTTTTAATGGGCTCCTCCTCGCAGGGCTGCCCGCCGTGGGAACCGCTTGGCCACCGTGCCCGTGGGTGGGATGCGGCTGCGGCGGGAGGTGCTCGGGATCTGCCGCTCCCTCGGGAAGCAACGGAGAGGGCCGGGAATTCCGTCTGCAGGGAGCGGGAGGTGCCCCGGGACACGCAAAACAAGGTGTCCTCTGTGCCCCGTCCTCGTGCTGAACCCGCGGAACGCAGCAGGAAAGGGATGGAAAATGGGAAAGGAGCGTGGGTGTGGGGTGGTCTATAGGGAAAGGCCCCATTCCCGCTATCCAGGGGCTGGCTGGGAGATGGGGATGTGGCTGTGCAGGGAACAGGGATCCCACAAAACCTTTCCGAGCCTTTCAGAGCTCGTTATCCTTCGCAAGAACCTGGATGGCCGTTGTTGACATGAACAGTGCAATTGTTGGGATTATTATCCCAAATAATCCCACACACGGCTCATTATGGAGCCACAGCTGGAACTGCAGCCCCCAGCACTGTCCCTCCGGCCCTGTCCCGTGCTGCCCAGCAGGAATGCCAGGCAGGATCCCGCCTTCCCTGGCATCACATCCTCCCTGCATCCCTCACCATCAAGGGAAGGGTTTGTGGGGTGCGGAGGGGATCCAAGGGATGTTCTGATCCTGCTGGATCCCCCAGCACTGCCCTGGGGCAGGGTGAGGGCGCTCAGCTCCACAGGGATAAGGAGATTTTGGGATTTATCAGGGAAAAAGAGCCATTTAAGCTCAGCTGAAGGGGGCAGAGGAATCTTCGTGTTCAGGGCAACTTGAAGGAGGGTTTGAGCAAGGCCTTGGTTTGTCTGAGAAATGCAGTCTTTCCTCCAGCACCTCTCCAGATCCACACAGGATTTTTCCCCTCTTGGATCAGGACCTCAATCCTCAACCCTAAAACAAAGCAGCAGTGGGAATGCGAGGTTGGAAGTGGTGTGTGTTCCCAGGCAGTTTTGTGAATCGGGATGGGAACGCAAACCTCTTCTCTTCGACTTGAGGGTTTGTTTTTTTCTCCTTTCCCCTTTTCAATAACACAGATCTCAAACTCATTCAAGGCAGGGAAAATGAGGGGGTCGGGCTGGCTTCCTCTCTGCCAGGAACAGAATTCCATTAAGCTGCTCCTGCCTGCTGCAGGAAGGAGCTGTTTGCTCCCAGTTTGTGCTCACGCTGTGCCTGGCACTGGAGCATCCCAGAGCTTCCCAATGCTGCACGAAACAATGGGATTTAATATCAGCAGCACGCTCCGAAGCTGTGGATTCCCACTCATTTATTCCAGGGACCAAACTCATTCACTGGCCAGGCAGGGAAGTGTTTTCTGCAGTGGCAGATGGACTTCCAGCACTTAATCCAGGAGAATCCCATGTTTTAGGTGATGTGGAGGGTCCTTTTAGAGTCCCACATGGTCTGGGGTCACCCCACGGGCTCCACTGGGCAGAGGGAAACTGATTAATTAGAAATAAAATCATAAAAATGATTCAGGTCATATTAGAAGAAGACTTTTTGGGGTGGGGGGGTTGGAACAGAGTCCCTAATTTGGCCATCTCCACGGAAAAAAAGGGGAAAGAGGGAGAGAGAGATGAAGGGAGGTACAGGGAGAGGATGGGTGAGGGGACAGCGTGAAAAGGGTGAGAAGGAAAAGGGTGGATGCTTCCCTCAGTTCCCCTGGGAGTGGCAGCCCGGCTGTTCCCCGCTCTCCAGGCAGGTTTGTGGGAAGGTTTGCTCTCCTTGCATGCCAAGCGCTGCCCTCCTGGGATACAGCTCGGCTCCAGCAGCTCCAGAGGCTCAGCTCCAACGGGAAGTGGGACTGTGCCTGCATTAGGCCTAGAAAAGCAAGGATATGTGGATTTATCACAGCAGCTTCATGTGCATTTATTGAATTTACCAAGACATTTCAAATATTCTGGGAGATGGGAGACAAGGAAGCGGGATTTGGGCTCCTGGCTGGAGCTGCTGCCACCTGCATGGATCCCAAATCCCTGAGGGCAGTGTTCCAGGGGGGCCTGGAGCCACTGGCACCGCCCTGCAGCGCAGCAGAGGGGACACCGCAGCCTCCTGCGCCCGATCCTGGTGTCGGGAGCTTCCACCCCTCCCTGAGGAACACCTCCGGTGTGGGAACAGGAATCACTGCCTGAATCCCAGTGTGGGAATGGGAATCACTGCTTGGATCCCAGTGTGGGAATGGGAATCACTGCCTGGATCCCAGTGTGGGAACGGGAATCACTGCCCGGATCCCAGTGTGGGAACAGGAATCACTGCCTGAATCCCAGTGTGGGAACGGGAATCACTGCCCGGATCCCAGTGTGGGAATGGGAATCACTGCCTGAATCCCAGTGTGGGAATGGGAATCACTGCCTGAATCCCAGTGTGGGAATGGGAATCCCAGTGTGGGAATGGGAATCACTGCCTGGATCCCAGTGTGGGAACGGGAATCACTGCCTGGATCCCAGTGTGGGAACGGGAATCACTGCCTGAATCCCAGTGTGGGAACGGGAATCACTGCCTGGATCCCAGTGTGGGAATGGGAATCACTGCCTGGATCCCAGTGTGGGAATGGGAATCACTGCCCGGATCCCAGTGTGGGAATGGGAATCACTGCTTGGATCCCAGTGTGGGAATGGGAATCACTGCCTGGATCCCAGTGTGGGAATGGGAATCACTGCCTGGATCCCAGTGTGGGAATGGGAATCACTGCTTGGATCCCAGTGTGGGAATGGGAATCACTGCCCGGATCCCAGTGTGGGAATGGGAATCACTGCCTGGATCCCAGGGAAGGAGCTGAGGAATGGCAAAGTGGCATCCTTACAGCTCAGATTTCTTTCCACCCAGACTGGAAAGGGTTTTTCTGAGTTGCTGGATAAGCCACAGCCCCTCTGTCCTCTGCTCCAATCTCTCCTTTTCCACAGAAACCCATCCTGAGAGCTCCAAAGGGAGGGATGGTGGCTCCAGGCTGGCCCAGCACCCATCAGCCGGTGCCCCTTGGTGCCACATTCCCAGCAATCCCTGCAGGGATGTGAGGCTTGTCCTGCTCTACCCATTCCACGGCAGGGATGTGCCTCGGGATTGAACAGGATCTGGCTGCTGGCTGTGGAGGCAAACGCACCCTGAACATGGAGCAAAGCCCATAAGGAGCAGGGAGGTTTCAAACCTGCTCAAAGCCTGGCTGCCTGCAGGAGTGGAGCTCCTGAGCGAGTTCCTGCTTTTGTTTTTTCCTCACTTTCTGCCATGCTGGAACTGCTTTATTTCCAGTGCCAGGCTGCAGCCAGGCCGGAAATGGGAACGTCCTCGCCTGCTCCCCTCCCAAACCCATTGCTCGGGGATCCTCAGGAACTCATTTGCACCGGGTTCTGCATCGTGAAGGGCTTTATGAAGATGGAACAGATCCATGAGTGTGAGATACCCAGATCGAGGCACCTGCTCCCTGTTTGGTTTTCCTTTCGTATCATTTGTGAGTTTTTCCTCTTTTTTTCCCTTTTTTTTTTGGCAGATTTTTTTGGGTGATGAGGAACACCTCCGAAATCAGCAGTGAAATACCCAGCGCTCAGGAATTCCTGGCTACAGACGGGAGAGCTGGAGCAGGGATACAGGGACAGGGATGTGTGGTTCTCCAGTCTGGAACCCACTCTTTTAAACCTTTCCCACCAGAAATATTTAAGTTATTTTTCTTTTTCACCTTCTTTCCTAAGACTCCCAGTTTTTCCACTGATGGGGGGTCCTGCAGGATAATCCCAGTGGGTTGGATCTGGAAAAGAACCATAAATGATGACCATAAAACCAGAAATATAAACCCAAGGGGTGCAGATGTTGCTGTAAAATCCAAAACAAGGCACTGACAGTCAGTGAAATCTTCATTTTTGTGGCTGATGCTGTCGGTGGCGTTAAAAAAAGGCTCCAACAAAGGAAAATCCAATCGTGAACCACCAGATTGATCCCCCTGGCTCATCTGGGCACTTCTCCTTGTGCCACCCGGTGCTGGCTGCTCCTCCTCCAGGCAGCCCCTGTCCCTGGGAAGCCGCTGCCCCGCAGGGCTCTGCCACATGCTCGGGCATTCCCGAGCCAGCCCGTGCGGATTCCACACATTTCCCAGAGCCTGCTCCTCGCAAACGGGGGGGTTGGATTAATTCCAGGCAATTTGTCACCCAGGCAGCTCAGCAGGTGGCAGGGCCAGCAGTGATCAAAGAGCACCCAGTGGGTCTCCACGTGCCGGCACCGGGAATGCTCACACTTCTCCCGCATAACTCCGTGAATGTTCCAGCCCCCCGTGCAGGGCATCCATCATTTTCCTGTTGGTTATCATTTTCCATCATGTGTCTCTTGTGCATTTTTAATTGGTTAATTACTTTATTCATACACTAAGCACACCCTCAAGCTCCAATTATTATCAGCATTAAGTGCTCCGCTCATGCCATACATCTTTCCCGAGCTCTCCCCGGCTCTTTCCCGGCCCACTCTTCCTCCCTGTGCGATACCTGCAGCTTCCTCAGCCGCTCCTCTGCCGCTGCTCTCCGGCCCTCCTCTCATTAGTTTATTATCTACTTGCTTATCAGCCCCGCTCCCCAGCTCCTCGTTACTGCCGCTGCAATTACAGCCCCGACACCGCTCCCTCGCAGCCTCCCGATCCAGCCGGGCGCGGTAATTCCAGTTAACAGCTCCCGCAGCACTCCTGGGCCCCTTCCCGACACCGAGCAGCCCCTTCCCGGCGTTAATGAACAGCGGAGCTGTTTGTTCACACCTCGCCCCGGGGATTGTGTGTTCTGGCTTCGCTTAAAAACTCCGGGGAGGAAATGCAGCTCTTCCCGCATCCCTGCTGCGGTTCGGGAAGGGATTGGAAGCGCTGCTTGCTCCGGAGGAACGCGGAGCCTTCAGCTGGAGCAAGGATCCAGGGGCAGGATGGGCAAGGGAGCAACAGGGACCGGGTTGGGATCAATCCAGGCTGGGATGAGCAGCTGGAGCAGCCCTGGGAGAGGGATTTGGGGGCGAGAGCTGGACCTGTCCCGACCCAGAACCCCCCGTGGGCAGCAGGGCAGGGGGGATTCTGCCCCTGTGCCCCCTCAGCTGAGACCCCACCTGCAGAGCTGCCCCAGCCCTGGGCCCAGCACAGGAAGGACCTGGAGCTGCTGGAGCCAGGCCAGAGGAGGCTCCAGGATGAGCAGAGGGATGGAGCAGCTCTGCTGGGAGGAAAGGCTGGGAGAGCTGGGGGTGTTCAGCCTGGAGAGGAGAGGAGCAGTGCAGGAGAGGTGACCCTGCCCCTGCTCGTGGATTTGCTCTGCCAGAATGGAGTCAAACTCCCCCAGAGACCCCTAAATTTCCTGGAGGGGCTTTTCCCATGTTCCCATCCTGTCCCCCACTTTCCCAGAAATCTCCCATCAGAGCAAGGCACCAAAAATTCCTGCCAGGCTCACTCCCCTCACCTGCAGGACACATCCCGGATAGGCTTTTGCTTTGCAATCCCGCTTTTCCTGCTGGGAGCTCAGCTGGGAGCTCAGCCCCCTGCTCCCAGCAGTGCCCTGCTCCTTCCCATGCCTTTGTGTCCCCAAGCCAAGCCCTGTGCCAGGAACAGGGTCAGCCAGAGCATGGCTGTAGGTGCCCTGCCCTTTCCCATGGCTCTGTGATCCCGAAGTTCCGCGCTCCCCGCCCAGCTGGGAGAGCAGGCTCCCACGCAGGGGCACTCGGTGTATTTCAAGCTCTGCCTGCGCTGTAATTCCGTGTGCAATATTAATTATCCAGCTCCCACTGTTGCCATGACGCTCCTTAAAGCCATCAAAGCCATCACGAGCCCATCCCACCTCCAGCCCAGCCTCCTGCTCGCTCCTGGACCCCAACCCCAGCCCCAGTTCCTGGGTCACCAACCCCTCTGCCCCGCACAAAGGCCACATTTGGACTTTTGGAAGTTGTGTCTAATTCCCAAGCTGCATTCCAAGAAGTGCCTGCCTCCAAACATGCCCATTTTTAGGTCAAATTGCAGAATTACTGTTTCCTTAGCACAGCATTGCCCTATCTTTAGAAGTTAAAAGGGATGTTTAGAGTTAGAAGGAGAAAGGAAGAAAGAAATGAAGGGGGGTGGGGTGCATAAACACATCCCGAGCCCTGGAAAAGACACAAATACGAGATCAAAAGGGAATCAGCCAAATTCTGAATAACCTGGTGTCTGCAGCATTTACATCCCTCAGAGCTGACACCTGAGAAACCCCACAGGCAGTGACAGGAGCTTCCCCCTCCCGCCCTGAGCTCAGCCCAAATACTGCAGGGAAGCCTTTGACACCTCCCCAGACTGCCAGCAGGTCAATTCTGCTTCGCCTGCAAGGAGGGTTAGTGCACGAGAAATAAGGATTTGTGCCAGGGCAAGCTTCTTCCAGAAATCCAGAAGGATTTTCCCTCTGTGCCAGCACCGGTGGGTCCCTGCAGGGTGTGGGGCTCTCGTCCGTGGGCTCTGTGCTCAGCCCAGGGCACAGAAGCAGCTCCAGGGCTGGATTTGGCCCCGGAATGCTTCCAATCCCCCATGTGATCCGAGGGATGGAGCAGCTCTGCTGGGAGGAAAGGCTGGGAGAGCTGGGATTGTTCAGCCTGGAGAGGAGAAGCTTTGGGTGACCCCACTGGGGCCTTGCAGGTCCTGAAGGAGCCAAAAGGAAGATGGAGAGAGATGATTTACAAGGAGGGACAGGACAAGGGGGAATGGCTTCACTGCCAGAGCTTGAGTTTAGATCAGATATTAGGAAAAAAATTCTTCCCTGTGACTTTTGACATGGACAAATGGTGCTAGGACAGGGGGTGATGGTTTTAAAGTAGAAGAGGAGAGATTCAGATGGGATATTGGGAAGGAATATCCTTCTCCCCACCTGGGAGGGTGTGGCTGCCCCTGGATCCCTGGCAGTGTCCAAGGCCAGGCTGGACAGCAGAAGATGTCCCTGCCATGGCAGGGGGTGAAAGAATTTCTTCCTAAATCTCTCCTCTTTTAGTTTCAGACTGTCCCCCCTTGTTCTGTCACTGTTGAGGATGAGATGCTGTCCCTGAGGGCTGAGCCTTTCGCTCGTTCCCCAGGAGTTTTCCCTCTCCTCCCCTCCTGCTTCCAGCCCCAGCTGGGAACGGGGAGCTGCAAAGCAAAGAGCTGCACTTGCTGTGGAGGGAGATGGGAGCGGATCTGGAACTTCTGCTCCCGAAATGCCATTCCTGACAATGTTCACACCCAGAGCAGCTGGCACCCCGCTCCCTGTGCCAGGGGCTGAGCTGGGAACGAGCTCCTGGCTGGAAGCAGCCCCACTCCCAGCTCTGTTCGTGCAGTCAGGGGCTGTGCCAAGAGCCAGGCAGGATTTGTCCCGATATTATTGGTGATAAAGGAGCCTCCTGCGTGAGCAGCGAGTCCATTTCCAATCCATCTGTATCTATATCCAAAGAAGCCTTCATCTTCCCCCGCGCCGCCGCAGATTCCCGGGATAAATTGCTGCCATAGCTTAGCTCCGACTCCATTACATCCCATTCAAATCCCCTTCATTATCACAAGGAGCAATGTGACACCAAAAGCTTGTCTCGGGAATTTATGACACAGTGGAGACTCTTAGATCCACTCAACCCCATTAAAACCTTCTCCCCTATAAAACATACACCTTGTTAGGCACCTCGGCAGCAGCCTGGCTCCTGTTTCCCAGGAAGGAGCACATTCCAAGGATTGAATCCCTGCTCCAGGCTTTGCTGATGGGGAGAGCTTTGTGCAGCCATCCTTTACTCCCAGTTTGCTCACCCAGCCAGGGCAAAAGCAAACACACCCCACTGGCCAAAGCCAGGCTTGTGTTCAGGTCTCTTCCTGCCACAAAGCCTGGAAAAAGAGATTTGGGGTGGAATTGTTGTGAAATCTGCATGAAACGCCGTGTTTGGGTTTGTTTAAAGCTGCTGAATTAAAACAAATTTGCTCTCAAAATCTCTTTAACAAAACGTGACCTGGGATTCCAACAACGTGTGCTGAGTCCTGACCCTTTCTCCACCCTGCTCCCTGCTCACAGATGTGCTCAGCCTTCATCTCAGAGAGGAATTTCTGCTCCCATCACAGTTCCTGCTGCTCCTTCTGGAGCTGGGGAAGCAGGAGAAGAGGGGAGAGATGAGGAGGTGCTGGGGAAGACCCCGCCCAGGCTGCCCTGAGCATTCCCACCTCCATCCCCTCTCCATGAGCCACCCTCCCTGCAGTTCTCACGGGCTGGGCTCAGCCTCATCCCACACCTGAGCAGCTCAGGGGACGTTCCTGGGGCAGACAGCCCTTCCCAGCTGGGAAGAGCTGGAATATCTGATCCCTAAGGAAGCGATTCTGCTTTTCTCCCACACTTTTCCCCGCTTTTCACCTCCCAGCTCTCCCCCCAGCTCCAGGCTGTGCCCTTCAGGAGTGCAGGTGGCAGCTCCTGGCTGCTCCAAGAGCTGCTGATTATTCCAGGTAAATCTGTTTGTGTTTCCCTCTTTTTGCCCCTCATTCAGTCCCATCCCTCTGTTGTTTGCTGTGCTGGATTATGCAAATCCAGGTAAAGCCAATATTGGAGGCAGGGAGGTCAGCAGAGCCCGCAGCTCTGTGTCACCGAGTCACCTCTGTGCCGCCGCTGAGCCCGGGCAGGGGGGGCCTTGTCCCTTCCCTGGCCTGGGAGAGCTCCAGCTCCTGCCAGCGTCCCAAACCAGCCCCAGCAGGAGGGCCAGAGCCCCGGCTGGGGGCACACTGAGCTCTGTCCTGCTGAGATCCCAAAGATCCCACATCCCGCAGTGCTCATGGGGCAGGCTGGACTCAGCACATCCCCGCTGCCCCCGGAGAAGGGGAATTGGAGTAACTTCTTTGGGATAAACGGGTTTGTGCAGAGGGGCAAAGAAGGAAGGGGAAGTCCTGGAAAAAAGCTGAATGGAGAGAAGCAGGAGATCTGTCTGGATCACACAGACATTCGTGGAGCTGGAGAATTCCAGAGCCATTCCATGCAGCGGAACATGTGAACACGTCGAGGTAACTCAGCTGCAAACAGACGTGGTCAGGTGGCTCTTGAAGCCATGGAAACCAGGATGATCCGATGTGCCCATGCAGGAGATCAGGGATCAGTGATCCTGAAGGATCTCTGTCCTCTGCGATTCCCAAGGCCAGAGACTTTTCCCAGCTCATTCCTACGTCCACCCACAATTCCCGGCTGGTTAGGGCAGCTCCTTTCAAAAGCCATCCAACTTCAAGGGAAAACTCCAAGCGAGGAAGGATCACCCACCTCCTCCACGGGTTGTTTATGACTAATTCTCTTCCCTGCTGGAATGTGTCTCCTTTTCAGGTGGAATTTGTCTAATTTCAGCTTCCAGCCACCACGTCTTGTTACACCTTTGATCGCCAGATTAAAGAGCTCTCGAGTCTCAAATAAATTCTCTTCTGCTGGGGAACAACACGTTGTTGGAATCCCAGCCTTGTGCCAAGCAAGGATTCAAAGTGTTTTTCATTAAGCCTTTCATTAGAAGAGCAGGTGTTTGGCTTGGTGTCTTTTTTAAATTTCATTGACTTTTATCCCTCTTTCCTGGATTCTTTCCACATTTTCATTGAGTGTGACCCTGGGACTGGACACTGAGCACACCCAGTGCTCTCATTGAAGCAACGCATGGTCCCACAGAACCGGGACGTTCTTTTCTTCAGGAACTTCCAGTTCAGAAGGTCCCACCTGCTTCCCTACAAGTTCCTAATCCATGTCCAGCAGTGTGTGGATATCTTTCTTCCAGGAAGTGTTCCTGGATCTTCGTTGCATTGACCCAAAATTCAGGCTCCTGGAAAAACTTCAGCCTCCAAGTGATTCATGCTGCCCCGGCCACGTTTATCTCCCTGCTGGGCTTTGTATCCTCTCTAATTCTTGTCTCTCCAGACTGTGCACTCCCCTCCAGGTCATGGATAAATACTCTTGGCTCTCCGCAGGAAAACCTGGCTCAGATCTGATGATTTGGCCTGGAAGCTGCTGAGGATGGTCCTCCCAGCCCTGAGGGACAGGGAATCCCCTACCTCCCGACAGCACCTTTGGAATAATGGTTCACACACCATCAGCACTTGCACCTGCCAGGACTTCCCCCAGCTTCTGCCTGGACAAAGAGCTGCGCAGGGAAGCAGCGTTGGACCAGATGGAATGATGGATGTGTGTGCACAGGTCCTGCTCGAGCAGGGATCCGAGGCTGGGGACCTGGAAGTTGCTCCCAGGCAGGAGAGGGTTCTTCCCCATGGGGCAGGTCAAGCACCTGGCCAACAGGCCAAAGAAGTGGAGGCATCTTCATCCTTTGAGATCTTCATCCTTCACCTTCAAGATCTTCATCCTCCATCCTTCAAGATCTTCATCCTTCGTCCTTCAATAACTTCATCCTTTGTCCTTCAAGATCTTCATCCTTCGTCCTTCAATAACTTCATCCTTTGTCCTTCAAGATCTTCATCCTTCGTCCTTCAATAACTTCATCCTTTGTCCTTCAAGATCTTCATCCTCTGAAGTCCAACAGCAGTGCCCTGAGCAACCTGAGATGAGCTTGAAGCTGGTCCTGCTTGGAGCAGAAGGCAGAACTGGAGAGCTCCTGAGGGCTCTTAAACTCCATCATTCTGTGATTCTCCAGCTTTTCCAGCAGTTTTAGAGCAGCAGCACCATGCAGGCCAGCAGTGCAAACTGGATTCCTCTGGACATTTGTTACATTCTCCATCAGGAATATTCCTATCCTGTGCCTCCACAGAAAACAGACTGAAGGATGGACTCCAAACCATCCTGACTCCACTTTCTTCTCCAGTCCCTCCAGACTGGGCACTCTGCAGTTTTTAAACTCGTTCAAAAATGCAAACACCAAATTTGAGGCAGAAATTTTGTATTTCTGGGTGAAAAATTCCAACCTCTAAGTTTTTTGTTTGGTTGGGTTTTTTTCTTCGCTCAATCTTTTTGCCACTCCAAACTTCCTGGCTAAAGGTCACTGGGTCACCTCATCACTGCCCAGAATGGCTGGAGCAGCTCGGCTGCCCTCAGGAAGTACAGGAAGGAGCCTTGTAACAAAAACCTGAGCCCCCAGGAGCTGGAGATTTCCCGGGAATGGCTGCAGCGGCTGAAAGTTAATTTGTCCTTGTTCTACTCCAGCGTCTGCAGCCCTTGAGGTGAAAATGAGCATTTCCAGGCATCCCCCCAGACAAAGCTCGTTCCCGATTCCAAACCGTTCCCGCAATGTAAAGATTAAAACAATAACATTTTAGCCTGGGAGCTTCAAATGGGAAGCAGAGGTGGGGGGAGGCTCGGCAGCAGCGCCGGAAGCCCTGCTAATGATGGCAGTAAATTGGATCAGAAGGATTCGCTCATTTTGGGAAGAGAGATGGAATAGCTGGGGCTATTCTCACTGGTGCTAAACTCATTATGTTGTTTACACTGCACCTTCCTGCTCCATGCTGGAAATCGTACCTTGCCTGGGATATTCCAGGCTGGAAGAGCAGGGAGAAGTCAAAGACTCACGGTGATGTTTGATGCCCGCCGTGCTTTGTTTGGGGTTTTCCTATATGGGGTTTGTTGGGAAAATCCTGGGTGCAGAGAAGGATGTTGGGATGGTCAGTGCTGGGTGACGGAGCTGGGGACGAAGGCTGATGGGCAAAAGGATGGGGAAGGTGTGTGTTGGATGTGATGTCATGGGGAGAGGAAATCCCAGGATCGCTGAGGCTGGAAAAGCCCTCCCAGCCCATCGAGTCCAAGCTGTGCCCGATGCCCACCTTGTCCCCAGCCCAGAGCACCGAGTGCCACCTCCAGCCCTTCCTTGGGCACCTCCAGGGATGGGGGCTCCAAACCTCCCTGGGCAGCCCCTGCCAAGGCCTGAGCACCCTTTCCATGGAGAAATTCCTGCTGATGTCCACCCTGAGCCTCCCCTGGCCCAGCCTGAGGCCGTTCCCTCTCCTCCTGTCCCTGTTCCCTGGGAGCAGAGCCCGACCCCCCCCGGCTGCCCCCTCCTGTCAGGGACTTGTGCAGAGCCACAAGGTCCCCCCTGAGCCTCCTTTTCTCCAGGCTGAGCCCCTTTCCCAGCTCCCTCAGCCGCTCCTGGGGCTCCAGCCCCTTGCAGAAGGGTGCGCAGAAGGTGCCAAGGGCTGGGTGACAGCGAGGTGCCCGCAGGATGAGGGGGCCTGGCACTGGCTGTGCTGGAATCTGCTGGATCATGGACCCCACCCAGGGCACCTGAGGGCCGAGGGGAGGCTCCAGGTGGCCTCAGGGACAGGGAGAACTGTGGCTCTGCAGAGGGAGAGCCAGAGCAGGGAGTGACACCCGGCTGTGCCACATGCCAGCCCTGCAGACACCAGCCAGGACAGCTCGGGGGCTGGCAGGGAGCTCTCCCTGCACAGCAGCACCTGGAATCCTTATCTGCTTCCCTCAGCCTCCAGCCTGGGGCTCTCCCAGCACATCTCCCGCTCCCCATCCCTCATCTCAATGGGAAGCAGCAGGTGGGAGCTGCCAGTTCATGTCCAGCAGGACTCACCCTCCCCGAGCTGCCTCTGTCACACAGCATTTCTGCCACCCTTTTGTTCAAACCTGGATGCCTGGGCAGGAATTTGGTGGCTTTCCAGCACTTGGAAACAATTCTTGTGGCCCCTGCAGGTGCTCAAAGGAGGTGGGAGCTCAGACGTGGGACACTGCAGGGAATGAGCGTCACCCAATGGCATTTTCCTGCCTGGAAGCAGCTCTGGGCAGGCTGTGGCTCACAAAACCTGCAGGAAAGGAGCTTGGGGATGGACCAAGATGCCAAATCCTCCAAGTCCTTGCTCTAGAAAGCTGAGCCTGTCTCCCTGGGGAAGTGGAGCAAGGGATTAAAGAACCCCTGACCAGTGTAAAGTTGACCTCTCTGTCCAAAAAGTCTCCTCTGGGTGAGCCCAGGAGCTCTCTAGAGCAGACAAAAAAAAGCTGCTGCCATCATCAAACAAATCCTTGGGTTCTGGGGCTGCCTGGGGTGCAGTTTTCCATGGATGTGTGCAGTTTTCCATGGATGTGTGCAGTCACTGTGGGACTCTCCTCCTGCTGGGGCCTCCCAGTGCTCCCAGCTGCAGTGGCCCAGTCCAGCTCCGTGACTCCCCCGTGTACAAAGAGCAAAAGCTCAGGAGGCCCAGTCTGCTCCCAGGGAAGGCAGAGGAGTTCCCTGGATTCTGTGACACCAAGAGAAGGCACTCCTGCCTCTTTTCCCACTGCCAGTCAGAGGAGGAACTCTGTGTGGGACACTGGAAGAAGGGGAATGGGATGTCCTGAGCGACCTGGATGAGCTGGAAAGGCTCTCCTTCCTTCCCTCTGGCACCTCTTGCTCCCAGAGGAGCTCCTCTTGGTCGATGTGTGGCTGCAGCTGCAGCTGTGAGCCCCCCACACCAATGAATTCCATATTTCCCTGCTCCAGGCCCTCGTTTCTCTTCGGCCTCCCTGCCAGGCTTCCCTCAGGGTCGTGCTCGGGAGGGAAGATTTGCTCCCAGCCCCTGGCAGGGCCATATAACAAAGGCAGCCTGCAAGGTTCCTTACTCATCTCATTACGCGCACAGAGACCCCGGGCAGGCAGAGAGAAAGCAAAATAAGAGAAAATGATCGCATCTCTTAAATCAGGATAAAATACCTCCTGGTGGAATCATCAGCGACGTTGCAGCAGCTCACTGTGGGCTGGGGAGGTCCCTGTGCTGGTACCAGCAGAGCTAAGGAGCAGCCTGGTGGTGGCATCAGGAGAGCCCGGGGCTGTGTGCAGGGGCAGCATGCCCCGGGGGTGGTGGCAGTGGCCATGGCACACAGGTGACGCTCATGTGCCTCAGTTTCCCTCCAGCTGGCTGGGCTGGCAGCTCCTGCTCCCAGGGCAGCAGTTAAGGGGATCATGTTCGTACACGGAGCCGAGTTCCAGTGGCTGTGCCCGTGTAAGTGCTGAGTGCTATTAACAACCAGCAGCAGCTCCCCTTCCTGCCTTTGCCTCGGGCCATTCCAGCCCAGTGAAGCATCACCCGCAGCACTACCTGGCTGTGCAAACCTCGGGATGCGCTGGAAACCTGGAGCTGGGAGTCCAGGAGGAAGTGCCTGGCTTTATCCAGGCTGGTGGTGCAGGAGCTCAGGCTGCCTGGGAGATTGCGAGAGACAGCCGAGGGTGAAGGAAGCAACTCCCAGGAAGGTGGGACAGGCAGGGGATGGAATGTGGAGACAGCCGAGGGTGCCGAGGGTGAAGGAAGCATCCCCCAGGAATCTGGGACAGGCAGGGGGTGGCAGAGGCAGCACCCAGGCCTGGCTGTTTTGGGGAGGACGTGGCCAATGCCGTTTTTGTTGGTGGTGTCTCCTGTGTCCCAAAGCTGGAGCTGTCACATCCCCAGCCCTGAGTGGGCTGTGCCTCCCCATCCTCTCCCTCATCACCCTTCGCATCCCCATCCTTCCTCCCGGAGCTGGATCCTGCCTGGAGACAGATGATGTGCTGGGCAGCAACGGCAAAGTTTATTAAGTTGGGGTGGGAAGCTCTGGCAGGCTGGGTTCACAATTAGGCTCCCAAAGGCAAGACCATAAAGCATCCAGACACTTGGGATACGGGGCTGATTACCAGCATCCTTCATCATTAAATATTAACACCCAGGCTGCTTAAAGGCCAGTGAAAGAATTATAGAATTTAATACCTATCACGCTCTATCAATAGGCCGGGAGAAATATGGGCCTTGCGCCTGTGTGGGTTTTTTTTTTTCAGGCTTCAGAGTAAACTGGAAGTCTGGCAAAATTAAACAGCACAATTCTTGCTTGGGAGCCACTGGGAATTGCAAACAGGGAGCACCAGGGATCAGCCGTGTTTGATATGCTGGGGGAGCGAGCTCATTAAAACACAGGCACTGGGACCAGAAGGGGAGGAAATTAAAGCATAATTTAAGAAAAGAAATTCATCTACGGAGCGTGGCTGCAGCCCCCAGCGCTCCCCGGCGTGCCTGGCTGCTCCCAGTGACCCCAGTCAGCTGCAGACTGCTGGGATGGGCTGAGGAGGGTTTGGGCCCAGCCCTAAAAGAACCCTGACTGTGCTCCCAGCAACCCCAGTCAGCTGCAGACTGCTGGGATGGGCTAAGGGGGGTTTGTACCCAACCCTACAAACCCCTGACTGTGCTGGGACAGAGCCATCCATTAAATCCTTCCCAGTGGCCACATTCCCCTTTTCCTGCCCATGCACATGGGATATAATGGCCAGGACACAACTGGGGCTTCCCACCACTGCTCACAAATCCTTTATATGGAGCAGAGAGCTGGGAGAATCCCTGAAGTCCCAAAAAAGTTGATGCATGGGAAAGGCTATTTTTTACTGCTTTATCTTGCATTATGGGGCTCCGTTGCGGTAGGAAAAGTGTCTGGGTCGTGTGGCCCTTTTGGGATGGGAGACAGAATCCATGATGGAGACATTGGACGGGATAGGCTGCTGGAACTGTCCCATGAGTGGCAAAGCCACCATTCCCAGAGCTCCAAACCCATCCCAGAGCTCCAAACCCACCATTCCCAATTACAAATCCACCATTCCCAGAGCTCCAAACCCACCATTCCCAATTACAAATCCACCATTCCCAGAGCTCCAAACCCACCATTCCCAATTACAAATCCACCATTCCCAGAACTCCAAACCCACCAACCCCAGAGCTCCAAACCCACCATTCCCAGAGCTCCAAACCCACCATTCCCAGAGCTCCAAAGCCACCATCCCAGTTACCAACCTACCATTTCCAGTTACAAATCCACCATTCCCAGTTACAAACCCACAATTCCCAGTTACAAACCCACCATCCAACCTGCAAACCACAGGGAAACGGGAGCTGGGCCGTGTTTTATCCAGGAGCCAGCACGTCCCTCAGGCCGTCCTGGGTCAGAGTCTGGCTGTTCCCTGTGGGAAGACAATCCCAGCTCTGTGTTTTCCTGGGAGGGGTCAGTGTCACATGCTGGAATTGGGAGCTGTTGTCAGACACGTGGATGGAATCTGTGGTGGGATGATCCCTCCAGCCCTGCTAAAGACTCTCTCCTGGCCCATTCCTCCCTTTCCATATGGATAAAGATCCCAGAATCCCAGGATTATTGAGGTTGGAAAAGCCCTCCCAGCCCATCGAGTCCAAGCTGTCCCAAGCCCAGAGCACTGAGTGCCACCTCCAGGAATTCCTTGGACACCTCCAGGGATGGGGGCTCCAAACCTCCCTGGGCAGCCCCTGCCAAGGCCTGAGCACCCTTTCCATGGAGAAATTCCTGATGATGTCCACCCTGAGCCTCCCCTTTGCAAACTTTGTATCCTCAGGCATCACAAACCTGGCCTAGATCCCTCCCTGCCTTCCCTGCTCCATGTGCCACACAGGTGCTCGTGTGCCTGCAGCTGGATTTAAATCCCCAGGGATGTGTCCTGGGCAAAAGGGGCTGAAATGTGACTCAGAAAGGGCAAAATCCCTTCAGTTGCAAAGGGAAATCCATGGCATGGTTGGAGCTGTGAGCATCCAGCTGTTCCTGGGATCTCACTGCTCTCTGCAGGGATGCTTCTGGGCTGGTTTGGTCCTGACTGCCCAAGGGCCAAGTCCGACCCCACGACACAAACCAGAGCAGGTCAGTGAACCTTCAGCACTGCCAGGCTGGGATTCCCATGCTTTTCCATGTTTTTCATGTGGTTTTTCATGCTTTTCCAAGCTTTCCGCACGCACACACCTGGAAATGAGAGCACTTGAGCTGTCCAGGCCCGGGGCTGAGGGAGGCAGGAGCGGCACCACCCGCGTGGGACGCGGAGCCTGGAAAAGGGCTTGGGCACAGGGTGTTCATGTGGAAAAGCGCAGGAATCTGCAGCCAGGTCTCCTTTATTCCTGCAGAAGCCTCTCCCCTGCCCTCCTTTTCACGCCACCGCTGTCACCTCCGCTTTTCCCTCTCTCCTCTTGACTCTTTGCCCCCGGGCTCGGTGGCACCGCTGCCCTGCACCCGCCCCACGCCGCTGCTGTCGCAGCCCCCGGGGCTCCCAGCTCCCCACCCGACCCCAAACCCGGGAACAAGACGCTTCCAGAGCCAGCAAGGCGAATCCAGACATGCCTGGCTCTGGGGAGGCTGATTGAAATAACTAATTAGGTTCTCACAGCCATTCACTGCGCGAGAATAAGCGCGGATCCCACTCCGCACTTCCTAATGAATCCCGCTCAATGCTTCCTAATGATTTGGTTAAGGGAATTTGTGGCGTCTCCAGGCTGTGGAGCCCATGCAGCCCAGCCCAGCTGCTGAACGAAGCTTTGGATACTCTCCCAAATTCACCTTTCCCTGCTGCCATGCAGGATTTTTAACATTTCCCATCACGGCAGCGCCGATTCCATCTCCCGGTGCCTTCCCAAACAATCCCCTTTTCCCTATTTGTCCTATTTAGTTGTGCACAGATGGTAATCAATTTTTCCCTCTTTTTTGAGCATCTCTGAGGGAATTTCCAGAAGTGAGATCTCCTCTCCCCCAGCCCAGCACGAACTGAGGCCAGAGCTCTGCGCTCACGTCCCACATTCCCATGCCCCACGAGTGCTCTGATCCCACAAAAACTGCTGGATCCTAACACCTGCCCTGCTGCAGGAAGTTCTCCTGAGCTCAGGAGCGCTGCCTGTCAATAACAGCATTGCTGGGGAGGAGTCTGAGGCAGATTTGGATGAAAGCACCTCTTTTAATTGTTATTTTCAAAGCCAGTCACTCCACAGTGATTTTTCCTTTTAAATTCCACAGTTTATTCCTTCTTGCTCTGTTATCTCTTAGCTGGGGGGAGATTGAGGGTTTTTCCTCCCTGGCTGTTATTTTCCAGTGGCTCAGGTCATCCTAACTTATGAGAGTGGCTAAAATCATGTTTCTTCCCCCAGCTCCATTTTAATTCCCACCCTTGACTTTTCCCAGTGTTTTATTCTCCTCCAGTGCACGTCTCTTTCCCCAGGGAATTGCCAGCGTGGCAATAAATCACTGCTAATTCTCCTCCCTGCTCCTCACACCTCTTCTTTAAACAAATTTAATTTTTCACACATCCATTTCTGCACTGCTCATGAGCAACACTCTGGGTTTTGAAATATTTGGGTTTTTTTTTCCAGTGACGCCATTTTTCCCACTTGGAATAAAGCATCCCAAGGACTTTGAGCTGACATTGCTCCCACCCCCCACCCTGCTCTGTTGCAGTGGTGTTCTTTGAGCCACTTTCACAAAATACCCCTTTTTTTGTCCCGCACACCCCTGGCTGCAGCAATACTTTCCACCACAGCTCCTCTGCTCGCTATTCTTTTCCTCCAAGCCTTAAGAAATTCCAAGGCGCCTCCTGCTATTCCATTCTGAGTGGAAGTTTTGTCATCCTCGGCTCCTCGAGTGCCAGCACTGAAGTCCCACTGTCTGGAGCTTTTCTCCCTGCCTCTCTCACTCGCTGCAGGTCTCTCTGTTGTGACTCAATTACAGGGCTTTTTAAGATTCCTCTGGGAGCTGTGGCTCTCCTGGATTTTAATATCCCGCCCAGGACAACATTCCCATTATTTTTATTACTTCTACTACCCTGATTCATTTACTACAGGCAGAACGAGTGGCTCCACACAGGTCTGGCACATCCCTGCTCCAAGCTGTTTATTCCAAGGCATCCGGTGCAGGCAATAATTGCACACAGAGAGGCTGTGCCTGGATGCTGGAGCACCAGGGGAGGCTCAGGTTGGATATCAGGAAATATTTCTTCACTGGAAGAGTGGTTAAGCTTTGGAATGGGCTGCCCAGGGCAGTGGGGGAGTCACAATCCGTGGAAATGTTGGCCAAAAAAGGAGGAGAGGTGAGATTAGTACCATGGATTTGTGGGTGTGTGGAAGGGTGGACTTGGTGATCTTGGAGGGCTTTGCCAAACTTAATGATTCCATGATTGGGAAGAGCATTCCCAGCAGGTCAGGGAGGGATCCTGCCCCTCTGCCCAGCCCCGGGGGCACCTCTGGAGTGCTGTGTCCAGCTCTGCAGCCTCAGCACAGCAGGGCCAGGGAGCTCCTGGAGCGGGGCTGGCAGGGGCTGCACAGCTGAGGAAGGGCCTGGAGCATCTCCATGCCCAGGAAAGGCTGAGGGAGCTGGGGCTGCTCAGCCTCAGAGGAGCCCCAGCTGAGAGGGGCCCTCAGCCCTGGCTGGCCCTGGCTGCAGGGAGGGCTCAGGGCAGGGCCCAGGCTCTGCTCCGGGGCCCAGCAGTGGCACAGAGGAACGGGCAGGGCCTGAGCCCAGCAATTCCCTGCACAGGAGGCACAACTCCTGCCCTGGGCAGTGCCCAGCCCTGAACAGAGCCCAGAGAGGCTGTGCAGGGTCCCTCCCTGGGGCTGTTGCAGAGCTGTGTGGGCACACTGCTGTGCCCTGTGCTCTGGGATGGCCCTGCTGGGGCACGCAGGTGGCACCAGGGGAGTCCTGTGGGCCCTTCAGCCTGAACCTCCCCAAGTGGCTTCCAGGGAGTGAAGGAATTCCTGATGCTCCCAGCTCAGTTCTTGTGTCTCATTCCAGCACTGCAGCTCCTCCAGCCCCAGTGAACGAAATCTCTGGGCAGCTTGAAACCTTCAGTCACCCCAAATTGTCCCGTTGTGGTGAAGACATCCAAGGAAATGCTCCAGTGGGATGATCTGAGAGCAGTGGAACCAGGCAGACTTGTACTGGCTTGAGACTCTCCCAAAAACCTGCAGCAGAAACTGGGGAAAATCCCACTCTGAACAATCCGGTGCTGCTGTATCTCCCAGCAACATACCCCAAAAACGAGGGCCCAAGGTGAAGAGATGCCAAAGGAGAAATTCCAGAAAGGGCCCTTCCATTTCCACAAGGGAAAACTAAATATATGCAGTCAAAGATTAAATGCCAGCTTGAGGAGGCATTCAGACACACTTCAAGGAACAGCTCCAATATAGAAAACAAGAAAAGAACATTTCTGAGAACTTCAATTAAGTACAAGGTAACTTGGAATCATTCCCATCCGTTCCTTAAATTTTCCAGACTATCTTTTCTCCTTTAATTTACGCACGGCTCTCAGAAAGGCTTTGCTACATCAAAGATACTTTTTGTGTCCTTTGTTCAAATGGATAAATTTGCCTACAAAAATTAGAAATATCATCAACAGTGGAAAATAATTTATTTGTAAAAGGAACTAACTTTTGTTTGAACTAGAGCTGGGAATTGAGATAATGTCTGTGAATATGCGGAATGAATAGATGGAAGTATCTGAATTTATGGAAATACATGAATTCTCCTTTGCTGATAGAAAATTACAGTCAGGGCCCATCTCAAGGCAAATTAATATTCAACATAATCTCATTCCCACACAGGAGCCCAAAGAGACAATTGATCTTGTTTGCACTGAAATCAATGGAACAACTCCCGGAGTTGGGCTTCCAAGGAGGAGCAGAGCCAGCGGGACACCTGAGCTGCTGCACATCCACACCTTCCCCACATCCCAAAAGCTTTGGAGCCTCTCAGGGTGGGTTTGAATTGACAACCCCACGCCAGGTCCATTTTTTTCTGCTCCAAGTCACTCTCACAAGGCTCCGTGGGAGCAGCAGGAGTGATGTGCTCACCCCGAGGTCACCTTTGGAGCTGTGTTTTCCATCCCTGAAGGAGCTGCCTTCAATCCCCCTCTCAGGGAAGATGTTTTCCTTCATCAAGGCTGCCAGGAGAGGCTCGGCCCTGGCAGGAGCCATGTGAGCTCTACCAGACATTATTTTTCATTTCTCTTTCAAATGCATCGATTTTTTATCTGCCTGATTCCGAGGAGGAGCTGTGGCACCTCTTTTACATTCCGAGGCTGCCTCGGGAGTTGGAATAACTCGGAGCTCTGGGTGTTCGGCTGGAGCTGGGCTGGTCCTGCCAGCTCAATGTCCCCAGCATCTGCTGAGGACAGGGGGAATGTGGCATCTCGCAGCCTCCTGGGACAGCTGGGAGCTTAAACCCAGGGTCAGAATCCTTGGACGCACATTGGGAATGATCATTCCCCCACCAGGGCTGCTCCTGCTGATTTATTAATGATTAAAAGCCAACCAGAGCCGGAGTGTCCAAGCCAGCTCCACACAACCCAGCCATGCTAAAGGCAGGCAGCTCTTTTCCCTGGAATAGGAGCGACCTCCATGGCTCCCAGCAGATCCCAAACTGTGTAACCCAGAGGGAAAACCTAGACAAAAATTCCGCTTTGGCATGGTGGGGAGTTCCACTGGCTTAGAGGCACGGAACAGAGCAGGGGTGTCCTGGATTGGGCACTGATGGGGACAAATCCATTCAGGAACAGCTTGCAGTGACCCAGAATTCCCAACCAGACAATGACAGGCACTGCAAGCTCCCAGCAGCCCCTGATCCTGCCTTCTCCTGCCTCTGATCCTGCTTTCTCCTGCCTCTGATCCTGCCTTCTCCTGCCTCTCATCCCCGTGGATCACGCTGGGCTTTGTGCAGGAGGAACCTGCTGCTGGCAAAGCTTTCTTCCCATGGCTGAGGGGCTCGGCTGGGGGCAGCAATCTCAGAAAGGATGCAACAAAGTAGAGCAGTGGCAGGAAAAAATGGGGTTTGATATTCCAGACTCAAGAAAAATCAGGGAAAATCAGGCTGGGATAAAGCATTGAAAAAACAGCGGCTTCTTGAGTAGGTTTAGGTCAGATTTTGGGAAGGAATTCCTCCCTGGGAGGGTGGGCAGGCCCTGGCACAGGGTGCCCAGAGAAGCTGTGGCTGCCCCTGGATCCCTGGCAGTGCCCAAGGCCAGGTTGGACATTGGGGCTTGCAGCAGCCTGGGACAGTGGGAGGTGTCCCTGCCCATGGCAGGGGTGGCACTGGATGAGATTTAAGATTTTTTCCAACCCAACCCAGCACTGCCAATCCCCCATGTCCCCAGGTGCCACATTTGAACACCCCCAGGGACAGTGACTCCACCTCTGCCCAGGACAGCAGGTTCCAGTGCCTGGCCACCCTTTCCAGGAAGGTTTTTTCCCAATATCCAACCTAAACCTCTCGGTTCCACCCTGAGGGACACGACCCCATGCCTGTCACCTCAGGCAGGGGCTTGTCCTGCTCCGGACAAAGGGGCAGGTTTGGGATAGTGGTGCCACTCCAGTGTCAATCCAGCTCTTCCCAAGCGGAGATGGGGAGTGGGACCTTCAGGAGCTCAGAGGGAATCCTGTCTTTGCCCTTCCTGCACGCTGGGCTGCTCAGGAGGGTGGGAAGGTGCCAGTCTGAGTCCATGGATGTGCCCACCTGGAGTCTGGGGGATTGCGGGGCTTCCCCTGCTGCTGAGGGAGTGCTCATCCCTCAGGAGGATCAAACACCACATTCCCATTTTCCTGGTGGTGTGGGAGGCAGAAAATGCAACATCAGTTTTCTTTAAAAAGGGTAGAAGGAGCTGGAGACAGGGAATGTGCTTTCCATGGCAGGCAAATCCAAAGGAATAAACCCTGGAATTAACGGGAGCCCAGAGAGATGTAGATATATTGGGAAGAGTCAACACAGCCTCTCCAGGGGAAGTCACATCCCATAAATCTGTGACATTCCTTTGGAGGTGGCAACACTGATCCAGGCAAGGATTGGCCACAGTTAAACTGCATTTTCCAAAAATTCCGTTCAAAATCCTCACAAAAAGCACTTGGAGACACTGGGATTTTAGGGAATACGGGAGGAAGCCCCTCCACGGATTTAAGAGTGGTTTAAAATATGACACTGAGGGAAGGATAACTGATTTCTGCTCCTGTTGGCCCCAAAGCAGCCATGGGGATCCTTGGGGGCCTGTCCTGGGATCTGCGGCATGGAACACTCATCAATGATCCGGAAAAGTGGGGAATGATGAAGTGACAGTGTTTGCCTATGCGACAAAATTATTCAGGATCATGAAATCCAACAGTGACAGTGAAAAGCTCTGGAGGATCTGCCAGGAGTGAGTTCCTGACAATAAAACAGGAGGTGAAATTCAGTGTAAATACACGGAAGGTGATGGCAGGGAAGGGGAAAAAAATCCAGAGCAGGAACAGAGTTCAAATAATTATTAACTCTGAACGAGCTATCCCTGCTCATCCCAGAGTTCATGGAGCCCTGGGAAGGTGCCCTGGGAATGTTGCTCCAGCCTGTGCCTGGTCACAAAGTCAGGAGGATGTTTAGGACCACTTGGGACAGAGAGAACAGGGCAGGAATTGTCCTCAGAGCCAGCAGGGACACCCATGAGCCGTCCGTGTTTTGAGTCCTGGATGAGTGGCTGATCCTGAATCTCATAAAGGGCACGGCAGGAAAAGAGAAAAATGGGGACCCATGGACGTCAAAAAATTGAACAGACCGAGGTTATGCAGCCTAGATGGGCTGTGGAAGTCGGTCCTGGTGTTTTGGGGAAAGAAAATGGGAGTTGGTGACTCCCCCTTTCTGGCATTGCAATGAGGAATCAAAGCACAGGGAAGAAGATTGAGAAAGATGAAGCAGAACCTTTTAACACCTTCCAGGGCTTAAAGGGGCTCCAGGAGAGCTGGAGAGGGACTGGGGGCAAGGGATGGAGGGACAGGACACAGGGAATGGCTTCCCACTGCCACAGGGCAGGGCTGGATGGGATATTGGGAAGGAATTGTTCCCTGGGAGGGTGGGCAGGCCCTGGCACAGGGTGCCCAGAGCAGCTGTGGCTGCCCCTGGATCCCTTGCAGTGTCCAAGGCCAGGCTGGACATTGGGGCTTGGAGCAGCCTGGGATAATGGGAGGTGTCCCGGCCATGGCAGGGGTGGGATGGGATTTAAGGTCCCTTCCAGCCCAAACCATTTTACAAATCCCCTCTCTGGTCACTCTGCCTAAAATGAGGCATCCTCCAGCCCAGAGAGTGCAGCTCAAGGGCTCTTCTGCGTTTCCCCCCCAAAGCAAAGCAGAATCCTGCACTAAAGTGCTGCCATTCCCAACCTGACCCGTGGGAGAGGCAGCTGAGGAGCACGGCCAAGGAAATCTCTGCTGTTCTCCTGTGCAGGAGGCAAAGAGGAAAAATTAATATTTTTTTAATCTAGAGACCTGAATTATTCAAACAGAGACGTGCTACAGGAGACCAGAACTCGGAGGAGCAGATGAAAGGACAAACTGCAGAGCACGGAGAGGACGCACAACGAGAGGCCACCTCTGCTGCCCCATCTCTGGGGCGTCCTGCTGCCAATCCTGCTGAATTCCAAAGGGTTCATTTCCTTCTGGAGTGCTGAGGTACTGCTCATTTCCCCTCTGCCTTGCTCTTCCTTTCTTCTTTATTTTTATTTTCCAGGGAGACACAATTAGGGATGAGCCATCAGAGGGAAGTACCTAAAGCTCGCATCGTGTCGAGGAGCCTGCTCGGAGAAGAAAGAAGATTTTGTGTGAAGGCACCACTCACCAGCGAGGCTCCACATCAAAAGGATGTTTTTCCATGGACCAAAGAGCGGGATTCATTCTCCATCCGGGCCCAGATTCACACTGACACCGGGAAGACTTTCAGGCGGCCACACTTTGTTTACTTAAAAGCTCGGAGGAAGGGAAAATGTCACAAGCGCTCATGTAGAGCTGCGAGTGCCCCGGTCGGACACCTCCAGCACGGCTCTTTGTACAAGCAAAACCCTCCCCGCGGGCCGGGGAGTGCTGCACACATCATCTGCCCAATCATTTACCGCACTGAATAATTCATGGGCAGCCAAATGTGTTCACAAGCACTTTCTGGGAAGGGCTGGGAGCTGTTCAAGGCGTGGATGTGCTGCTGCTGCCAACCTGAGAGGGCTTTCCTTGGGTCCTTGGAGCTCCAGCCCTCCAATCATCGCTGCTTTCCCCCATCCCGGGCTCCCTGTCTCCTCCCTGTCCCGGCTGGTGGAAGCTCCGCTGTCTCCCTCAAGGGCTGACTCCCATGACACACCTGGATGACTTCATGGCACTCATTTCCTTTCTTCTTTATTTATTTCTTCTCTCTTCTGGCCGACAGAGGTGCAGGATGGCTTTGCTGGAGCTGCACAGATGTGGCTCCATCCCTCCAAACATTCCCATCCTGAGCTCTTTGTCTGCTCCCCATCCCAACAGGTGGAAGCCCAAGTTTTACCTCAAGTGCAAACTCCCATGACACACCTGAATGACTTCATGGGAGTCCGTTTCGTTTCATTTCATTTCGCACACACACACACACATTTCATTTCATTTCATTTCATTTCATTTCATTTCCTTTCTTCCTTCCTTCCTTCCTTCCTTCCTTTCCTTCCTTCCTTCCTCAGTACCTCTGTTCATAGAATTCCACAATGGTTTGGGGTGGAAAAGACCTTAAAGCCCATCCCATCCCACCCCTGCCATGGCAGGGACACCTTTCACTGTCCCAGGCTGCTCCAAGCCCCAGTGTCCAGCCTGGCCTTGGGCACTGCCAGGGATCCAGGGGCAGCCACAGCTGCTCTGTGGCATCTTTTGGGGAAAAAATATTTGGATTTTTTTCCCAGTGTCAGGCACAGCAGAACAAGGCCAGTCCTCTTTAGCCTTGCATGAGATGCAAAATCTGAAGAGAAGCAACAGGTTTCCTATAAATAAATATAAATATACAAAAAATATAAATATATCTAAATACATATAAAGATACAAAATATATTAATACATAAAATATATTAATATATAAAAATATGTGAAGGTATATAAATATATATAAATATATTTAAATATATATATAAGGTATATAAATATATAAAAATATATATAAATATATATAAATAGATATAAATAGATATAAATAGATATAAATAGATATAAATAGATATAAATAGATATAAATATATGACAGGTTTCCTATAGATATATGTCTTCTATATATCTGTCCTCGGAAATGTTTGCTGCCCATCCTCAGGTGATGCATGCTCAGCTATCCATCCTGGTTCCCAGGACCTCCTTCCAAGGCAATCCCTCAACCTTCTGAGCAAGTATTTTCAGGAGAAGTGTGTGAACCCTGCTGCTGCCCAGATCCCCAGGAACTAGCCCTGTCTGGAAATCCCAGCTGCTTTTCTGCCCAGGAAACCCGTGGAGCGATCTGGGAATTTTCAGCCCAGTCCTAGGTGTGGATTTCAGGTGGGGATTCCCCCCTTTTCCCTGCGCCATGGGAATGATCCTCACCAGTTCAGGAGCTGCACTGGTGCTGCTGCCCATGAGGGAGCTCTCCCTCCGTGCCCCATCCCCGCTGCTCACACTCACTAATTACCCGGGCGCCGATGAAATATGATTACATTTTTCTCTTCATTAAGCATGATATCGGATCATAACTCACACGTATCAAATTGTTTTATTCCTTTTCTCCCCGTTTGCTTTGGAATTCTTCCCCGCTCCTGCCAACGTGGGTTTAGCTCCGTCTGTGCCGCCGAGCCCGGCAGCCACCAGGACCCTGCAATTTTAATGATCTAATCCGACAGCGAGCAGGCTTTAATTTAAACTTTTATTAACGACCACTTTCCACCCTCAAAGACTATATTAAAATTGCTTAATGGAATTGCAGATTATAAATGCCCCACTGCAAGGCCCACTCGTGCCAGCGTGCAGCGCCCCTTTGGAATTCAGAGCAATCCTATTAACTCCTCTTTATGTTTCGGAGAGGTCATTTTGATTGCAGCTTTTTGTGTACTTCCCCCGGAGATAGCGCTGCCCCAATCTCAGCGTCTGAAAGAAGAGAGTTTTACCAAAGATCGCGGCTCTCACATTCATTCTCCTTCGACAGGCAGCTTAAAATTTAATTTCTTTGACTTATTGCATGGATTTTTTTGGGGTAGTCTGCTGGGGGGGACGGAAATGAATCCCTCAGGCAGCGCCAGACAGTGAAGGAATGACAGGATCCACCCCAAGAACTACTGGGAAAGGAGAGGAGACGAGGGAGGAGGACGCAGGGATTCGTTCCTAGGTGTAAAATTGCAGCATCAGGACAACCTTTGGAAGCGTGAAGCCCTTTGCAGTTTTTCACACCCCCTGTTAGTCCTGGCTCTGTCAGGCCAGGCTTTAATGGGCGTCTCTTCCCAAGGAGTCTCCCTTGAGAATCAGGGCCCGTTCAATGTGCCGTGAAGGGGATCCCCCACCCCCATTCTTTATTTTATTTTATTGAAGGAGTCAGTGAAGGCCTCAGCAGCCCCCAGACCCCCCCAAAGCCCAGCACCCAGTGATTGTTTGCCTCAGGAAATGCTCTATTAATCATTTGCTGTACGGATTTAATTTCTCACCATTCTCCCCTCTTTATTTGCCGTTGTTATTGTTCCTTTCTGCCGCTCCAACGTTTCAGCCGCGCCGTGAAAAGGCAGAAACAACCTCAGGTTCTCAAGGATCTGAACAATCCATCAGCTCCCCGGCCTCACAATGGGAATCCGCGGGAGCAGCTGCCTCGGGTTTGAATATCCCTGGCGCCAAAGGCTTGACCAGGGGACAGAAAAAGCACTTATTCCCAGGAAAAAGAGGGAGGTGAAGGACACAGAGGGGGAGTTTTTCCATTTGAGATGTTTACACTCGAGCTGCTTCTCTGGTCTCCTTTTCCAGGGATTGAGTGGAGCGTGTGACCCACCTGATGCGTTTGGAATATCAAGCCCGGGACAAAACAACCCAGCGGTGAAGTGCCTGTTTCTCCCTAAAAATAACCTGAAGGGTTGAGTGGGGCACAGCAGAGACCTCTAAAGTCTGGGAAAATGTACTTCCCTCTCTGCAGGCAGTGCCAGGATCAGATGCCTGATGAAAAGGATTTCCCACTGGCAGGTAAATCCTTGGGCTGAGGGAGCATCTGTAGAGCAGATTTATAGGATTCTTGGTTTTCCCACCTGCTGCTGGGCTGGGACAGCGCATGGTGCAGCACAGATCAGTGCTTGGGTGGCTTTTCCCTGTCCCCACCTGGAAGGAAGAGCAGCAGCCCCTGTGTCCTGCTTGCTTCTCCCTTTTCCTTCTGAAGTCCTGCCGAATTCCAGCCCCAGTGCAGTGGGAGCCCTCCCAGCCCACCTGTGACAGGGATGAGGTGCCCATTATTGGCGGGTCCTTCCCTCAGGAATGCTGACATTGCTTGGGGGTGGGATTTCCCCATCCCCGGGTCCTGCCCAAACCCCGCTCCTCACAAAGCGACGCCGACCTTCCTCTGGCTGGATATTGGCCATGGGAATGTGCAGCCAAGGGAGCGTGGAGCTGTAGAGAAAAATCACCTGGACCTCCCGGTATCCTATAAGGAAAGGCTGGGAGAGCTGGGATTGTTCAGCCTGGAGAGGAGAAGCTTTGGGGTGACCTCACTGGGGCCTTGCAGGGCCTGAAGGAGCCACAGGAAACATGGAGAGAGACAATTTCCAGGGGCTGGAGGGACAGGACCCAGGGAATGGCTTCCCACTGCCACAGGGCAGGGCTGGATGGGATATTGGGAAGGAATTTTTTCCTGGGAGGGTGGGCAGGCCCTGGCACAGGGTGCCCAGAGCAGCTGTGGCTGTCCCTGGATCCCTGGCAGTGCCCAAGGCCAGGCTGGACATTGGGACTTGGAGCAGCCTGGGACAGTGGGAGGTGTCCCTGCCATGGCAGGGCTGGGATGGGATGGGCTTTAATGTTCCTTCAAACCCAAACCATTCCGTAATTCTGGGATGATCCCGATGCTCCACGAGCTGAAGTCACTGACCTGGGTTTCTCCATGCTGGGATGAACAGGACATTCCTGGCTCTCCATGACCTGAGGGTTGTTCTCTGCTGTCAGCTCCTGCCCAGCCCTTGCAGCCCCATCCACGGGCTCCATCCCTGTTGGATCCAGCCCATTCCCAATCCGTGACCTTGCCCTGTTGAGGCTGGCAGGAAACCAGGGCATCTCACCTGCCTCAGCATTCCCAGCTCGTCATTTAACACCCACATCCCCAGGATCCACCAAATCGGAATATTTGTTCCATTTGCTGCCTCCTCCCCCTGAGCAGGGCCTGGAAACAGGAGTGGGATCCGAGCAAAGCCGGCGTGAACGGGCTCGGAATTTGTCTTCAGTGAATATTTGTGTGTTAAAGTTACAGATCTGCTTTTTCCTCCTGTTTGCAGTAGCGCTGCTCAAATATTTGTGGAGCCCGAACGCGGCCTAATTGAAATTCACTCGAATTCAAATTAATATTCATGATTTTTTTTTCCCTCTCTCCTGCCTTCCACCCTTCACTCGGCTCTGAAGGGAAGCAGCTCCCTGCTGAGGAGGGGACAGCTGGAAGCTGGGAGGCTCCTGGGAGGGTGAAAACTTTGGCAATCCGCTTGGAATTTCTGGAGGCAGCCACACGCTGGATGTCAGGATTGACAGGAAGGTTTTGAGCTCCGCCAGGGAGTGCTGGAATTTTGCAGCCCCTCCCTCTGCATCGCTGCTCGCTCCACCTGCTCCTTGTCCTTGGATCCAGCTCCATCCTGCCCTTCTCCATCAGCATCCCTCAAAATTCCCCCTGGGCCATCAGTGCAGAGCTGGGACTTCTCCCGGAGGGAAGGACAGAGATTTGGGGCTGTCTGGAAGTGGAGAGGGATTTGGGGATGGGTGTCATTCGGAGCTGGCTGAGAGCTCAAACCTCAATCATGTGATTTCTATCAAAGGTGAGCAGAACATGCTGAAACCCCACATCCCTATAAAACATCCCATTCCCAGACCTTTCCCGCTCTTCCCTGTCTAGCCAGCCTGCTGCTCCCTGTCTGCCACCAAGGAAATCTTGCAGGGGGAGATCAGAGCTGGCACAGTCAAACCTCCCCCAGTCACCCAGGAAACACAAGACATTTCTCTTCTTAGGAAAACATGGAATTTAAATTGGAAGCACTACATGGATGCAGCTCTGCCCAGATAAACTCACAGGCTGTCAGCTTGCAGATGTTCCTGGCTGCTGGAACACCTTTTCTTCGGCTTTTCTCAGCATCCCAGGGATTCTGGAAGTGCTTTCCAGCTGGTATTTATGGGCCCCAGTAAAGCACTAGGGTAGAAATATTATAAACTCTGTGTTTAACAAGGAAAATCCAGGAATGGTGAAAACAACCCAGGGGCACTGCAGTGTCTGAGAGATCCTGGGAGGGAATTCTTGCCTGGGAGGGAATTCAGGCACAGGGTGCCCAGAGCAGCTGTGGCTGCCCCTGGATCCCTGGCAGTGCCCAAGGCCAGGTTGGATGGGGCTGGGAGCAGCCTGGGACAGTGGGAGGTGTCCCTGCCATGGCAGGGGTGGGAAAACAAACACAAAACAATCTCTCTCATCCATTCCAACCCAAACCATTCAGTGATTCCCCGATTTCGGAATCATCCCGGATGATTCTTCCCAAAGATGGGCTTTTGCTGCCACTGCCCCTGTGCAGAGCCACAAATACACTTTATTTTCCATTTGGTTTTTAATCTTTTTAGGTCTTACGGCTACAAATCCTAAAGGAAAGGGAGGCAGGAGCAGCAGGGAGCCTGTTTACTGCCCAGGTGTGGGATCAGCAGCAGATCCAAGGTCTTTGCAGGACAGAGCCTTTACGGCTCCCAAGCCATCTCCCTTCCCCGCCTCGGCCAGCACAACAGGAGCCAAATTTATCTCCCCTCTAAATACCAGCGGAGCTGAACGGGGATTTTTAAAAGTCACCGGTGTTCCAGCCCTGCTCGTGCCTCGGTGGCATTTGCAGCCCACAAATCACTGGGAGGGCGTCCCAAGCCCCGTGTGTGCATTTCCACACCTTGCTGGAGATCGCGGCCGTGCCCTCAGGCTGCAAAAGCTCCACATGAAACAGAGTGCAAAGAACAGCAAGGGTGCCCAGGGTTTGGAAAATATCCTTTCTTTTAGGGCTGGGATTTTATACCAAGGTTTCTCCTGGAAATCATTGCCTAAAGCAGGGCTGGGCTGCAGCTGAGGGGTCCCTCAAAGGCAGGAAACTCTCCTGGCAGCAGAAGCTGTGCAGGACCTCTAAAATAAGGGGTGTTGTCACCAAATAAACTTCCTTTTAACTCCTCCAAGGTCTGAACCCCAGACCCAGTGGTGGCAGTGCTGCGGGGAAAAGTCCCAAGCTGGAAAGATGTGTCCAGGACAGAGAAATCACCTGGAATCCGGGATATCTTCCCCAGCTGGGTGTGTCTGGGCTTCCTCAGCAGAGGAGACCTTTGGGGAAAGATCCTGTGGATGTGGGGTAATCCAGGCTAGCTGGGAACTCCCTATCCTGACCCCATTCTACTTTTCTTAGGGTCAGGGTGGAAAAATTTATAACTGAAGGCACAGCAAGCTGGATTTTAGGGAGGAGACCTGTGGGGAACAGAATAATTCCATGTTCTGCACCGTGAGAGATGAGCACAAAGGGTTGAGCACACACTGCCTTCAATCTGAATCATTTTTCTGCCTCAATACCTTTTCTGTCTTTCCACTTTGGCTGCTCTGCCAAAGTCTCCTCTGGGGAGATTTGCACAGGAGTGCCAGGCAGGAGGTGCAGAACCGAGACAGCTCCTTGGCTGCTGCCACCTGATCCCCGTCACCCTGGAGTTTTCACAAGGGCCCGGAGTGATAGGACAGAGGGGAAAGGACTGAGGGTGAAAGAGGAGAATTTTAGATGGGATATTGGGAAGGAATTTTTCCCTCTGAGGATGGAGAGACCTCAGGTTGCTCAGATCCCTGGAAGTGTCCATGGCCAGTTGGAGCAGCCTGGGGTAGTGGGAGGTGTCCCTGCCCATGGTAGGGGTGGAAGTGGATGGGATTTAAGGTCCTTTCCCACCCAAGCCATTCTGGGATTCTGGGATAAAAGGAGCAATCTGAGGTGAGGTGGATCCCCTGTGCCCGTGTTCCCTCAGGATCCCGAGGATGGATCACAGCCAGCAGGAGCTTTACCCTCCTACAGCCCTGACCACAGCTCCCGTGCCTGGTACCTCCCAAGGCTCTCCCAGCAGCACTTCCTGGATTTCCCTTTGCACAGCCACAGGGATTGCTGCTGCCCTCCCGCCCTCTGATCCCACCAAAGCTTTTCCAGGGATGAACACTGTTGCAGCTCAGCCTCTGCATTATTAGGTTTCTTCAACTCCCTGAATGTTCCTCCCAGGCCCAGGCACTCAATATTCTCTAAATTCCCTATTTGCACCAGCACCTCTTCATTTGATCCCTTGATCCTTAATAGCAGCTCACCTTTATTACCAGCACAGAGCAAGTCGGGAGCAGACTCTTCCCGACATCCCCCGAGGTGAGAACTTACGAAATGAAATCATTTCACTTCTCAGCTGTGTCCTCATCTTCCTTAATTGTTCCCTTTAACTCCCGGGGAGCCAGCAGAGCTGCCTGGTTCCTTTGCAGCCTTTCCTGTTCCTGCCAGACTTGAATGATCCATTGTTTGTTTCCATTCCTTGCTATTCCTTGCCGGCTTCCTGTTTCCCCTCTTTCATCCTGTATTTTCTGTTCCTTGACCCTGTGAAGGTTGGATTTGCAGTTTTTGAAGGACCATTGTGCGGCCCAAACACCTTCCTGAACTCTGCTCTGTACCTGCCTCCATCCTGGCCTTCCTCTGCTCCCACCCACGCCAGGTCCAGCCCCTTTGGAAGTGAGATTCCTGCTGGAATCTCATTAATTGCAATTAAAGCTGAGCTGGGGGTTGAGCACCTTGCAGGAGGTGTTTGCCCTGTCATCCTCAAAGGGCATCCATGCCAGATTGGGGGATTTCAATCCCTTGGGACTCTTGCTGCCATCCTGGTCCCATTGGAATCTCTCCACCACAAGGTTGGCGTTGCCGTGGTGGGATTGGAGCCTCCGCTTTCCCAGGGATAATGAATGTAATTCCATCCTTAATGAGCCAGTCCAATTCCAGCCCCACTCCTCCCACGAGCGCTGTGCCTGCCCTGTGCTGGGAGCGGGACTGAGCCGCAGCCGCGGAATGAGCGAATCTCCGAAATTCCATTCCATGCATTATTGGGACTTAAAAAATTATGTCTTATTCATCTATTGATGACAGTGGCCTCTTGGGTGTAAATTGAAGCAATTACGAAGGATCATGCAAATTAATCAATTATTTTCAGATTATTACACTCGAGCAGAAGTCTTGCTCTTCAATTTAGTTAAACTTCGCCTCTGAGTCAATTTTCCAGCCTCCAAATGAAGCTATTTATTAGCTCAGAAGATCTGGGCAAAGGGAAAAAAGTTCCACCCAGGACTTGGATCGCACGAGGGGTCATTTTGAAAGGGGTTTCACACTGAAACTGGGATGTTTAGAAGGTTCAGAAGGGCCAGGCCTGATCCCGGTGGGAGTGGGATGTTTGGGATCGTGGAAAAGGCGGTGACAGAGTCCCGGCTCCGTGCACAAATCTGGTTTAATAGGGGATCCCAAGGCTCCTGGCAGTGGGGGACAGAGGGGACACCACCCTCCAAGGGGACAAAGCCCTTCTGCTCCTGCTTGCCTTGGGTGGAGCCTTTGGGAATCCACCCCATCCTCAGCTCTGGGGTGTCCCTCGGAGCTGGACGTGACACCAACCTGCACCCCCAGGGACCCCGGGATGGGGATGGGACCCCGGGATGGGACCCCGGGATGGGGATGAGACACCTCCAAGCTCCACAGCTGCTCCTGCCCAGCTCCCCGAGTCCCCTGTGTGGCTTTAATTGTCCATCCCTAATGGATTATCACGGCTCTTCCAGCCTCGCCCAATTAATGCAAATTCCAAGGAGAGCTAAAAGGGAATGAAATGAGAATTAGGAGTGGAGCTGGGAGCTCTTTCCCGGGATCTCACCCTGCAGATGCTGGGCAGGCAGAGCTGCATCCCACCACTGCCAGCTGGGGAAAAGCCCTGGAAAACTCTTCCCAAGATCTGTTCCTGCTGCCGTGCTCTGCCCACATCCAGGCTGAGGGGCTGGGGGGTGGCTGAAAGCTTTGGAGTTTGGATTTAAGTGATTCTAAACCAGCTTTGGGTTTATAGCTAATAAGACATTAGTATGCTAATTAAATTATCCACGGAGTGGTGTAAAGAGGCCTTCCTGAAGTTTAATGGCTGTGTAAAAGGTAACTCCGCTCGCGATGTAATTAATTCATGGAACAATAAATGGAAAATTAGATTCTTATTAATATCGGAGAGGCTTTTCCCGCGTCAGGAATGGAGGCGGGGGGATCGGTCATTTCTGCTTTCCGTGTGGGATGAAGGAAGTGGCAGCTCCTGAGTGCAAACACCGTCCCTGCACCCCCAGCTGCTCCAGCCAGGCCCAGGTTTGCTCCCTACAGAAAGCTCCCACATCCCATGGGATTCCTCTTGCACCACATGGAGCCAAGGAAAGCACCCCCACCATGAGCTCTCCCACACTCAGGTGAGGGGATTTTTGAAGAGCAGTAGGACAGGAGATCTCCCTCAGGAAAACCAGCCCTGTCCCAGACTCCAGTGACCGGGAAAGAGCCAACAGTGGCCCCTCTGGAAAAAGCAGCTTATCCCAAACCTTCCAAGCACAGAGAGGGATGCAAAGCTGTGGGTTTTTGCTGGAAAGTGGGAGGTGTGACCACAGAGCTGCAGGAAAACTCCTGTGTCCATCAGCTCACCCAGCACAGCTCTGCCATGTGCTCTGGAGCATCCTGGGAGGGTCACTCCTCCAGCTGCTCCACAGCATGGGAACAAATCCCTGCCCGAGGGAATTCAGAAGCTGTGTTTCAGCTGCACATCAGGAGGGGAGGGAGGTGCCAGGTTTTGACCCCGAAGTTGCAGGGTCTGGCACAAACAAACCTTTCCCTGTGCCTTCTCCCAGCGCGTGCTCAGCAGCCCTGGAAGCCCTGCTGGAAGCTGGGGGATGAGCGACAAACCCTCCCCAAAGCCGGCTGGGGGTTTGTCCAGGGAGGATGCGGGATGGGAAGCGGTGCCATGGCTGTCCCCAGCTGCAGGGTCCTGCTGCCTCTTGCCCTTCCCAATGGTTGCTGCTCCTTCCCCAGAATTCCTGGGCAGTGATGCAGGAGAGAGCTGAGCACGTTCCCAGATCCAGAGGGACCCCAGGCACTGCTAGGCTCCCGTGAAATACCTCGGGGGAAGTGAGGGAATTCCAGTAGACCAGCGACCTGCAGAGCCTTTGCTCAGCTTCCCTGGTCATTAGCAATTAATTACCTTTGTGGCTGGCTCATTAAGGCATCCCAGCAGTCCCGTGGCACCGAACCTGGAAGTTCCCCGGGAGGAGGCGGCTCCAGCTCACAGCTCGCTGCTCCACAAAGGGCAAACCTCGTGTCCCTCCAGCCCTGCTCCCATTCCCTCGTGGATCCCAGCGTGCCAAGGCAGGCAGGGTTGGATGGACAATGGCAAAGCCAGGTTTGTCCTCTTGCCAGGGCCCTGTGACAGCACCTTATCAGCTGATAAGAGCGGGCCCAAGGCAGCTGGCAGGGGACAAGGACAGCAGGACACTTTCCTGTGGCTGCAGCGCGGTGAGGCTTGGGCAGTGTCCTTTGAGCTGTGCCCTGCAGCCTTTCCCCAGCTCAGCCAGCAGAAAACCCAAACAGGACATGGGGCAGCCACCAGTAATTCCCAGTTTGAGGACAGGGAGCACAGTTTGAGGACAGGGACCACCCCAAGCTCTGCAGGGTCCTGCCTGTGCTGGGGAGGCACCAGCCTGGTGTTTCCCCAGAGTGACGTCTCCCTGTGCCACCTCTGCTTCTGCAGCTTTCCCTGTGTCCCCTCTGATCCCTGCTCCAGGCTGGGGTCATTTCTGGAGTTAATTCCCCTGGGAATGGATCGCAGCACATTGGCAGAGGCTGCCCAGGGAGGTTTGGAGTCTCCATCCCTGGAGGTGTCCAAGGAAGGCCTGGACGTGGCACTCAGGGCTGGGGACATGGTGGGGATCAGGCACAGGTTGGATTTGATGATCCTGGAGCTCTTTTCCAGCCTCGGTGACTCCGGGATTGGCAGGGCAGCCTTGGGCTGGCTCCAGGAGTGTCCCTCACGAATCCCAGGGCTGGGAAAGAAGAAAGCAGAGAGGCACACGAGGCCCTCAGTTGTCACCAAACCGGGGACGTTTGTGGTGGAGGAGGTGACAGCCTGGATTTTTCTGCCCCTGAACTCAGCTGGATCTGCAGCTCTCTCAGACTGCGAGGAAATCAACTCCCCTGCAGGGCAGGGAGTGTGACACGAGCAGCAAAGCTGGCTCCGAGGCCCCCGGTGCCATCAGCATCCTGGCACAATCCCGGGCCTCATCCAGGGAGAGCAGGAGCAGATGTGCTTGCAGAAATGTTTGTGGAGCATTCCGCAGAGCCAGGCTCTCCTCGGGAGGATCCCTGCCCAGAGATTGCTCCCCAGCCTGCTTCAGCACTGCCCAGGAATTGCTCTGCGGGAATCAAAGGGATGTCAGGGTGGGAGAAATCCCTGCCCCAAAAGCTTCATGGCCCCACAATGGCAGCAGCGTTTCTGAGCTGCCAGGGAATGTTATTTTGTCTTTTCTCTGGTTTTAATTTGACTGTCCCTGCTAATAAATTATCCTATTAGGACAGAACCATATTTTCTGCTCTCGGAGCCTTTCTCTTTGCTCTCCACAGAAAGCCCATTCAGGCAGACTTCAAATAAAACCCTTTACAAATCCCTGGCAAATCATTCCCCATCTCAGAGTGGAGAGGAGAAGCAGAATTCATTTCCTTTCCACTCCTGCTCGCAGAAACCGCAGCCCCTGGGAGCTGCAGGGATGTTCACCCTCAGGGGAGGCTGAGTGCAGAGCGCCGGTGGCAGCCCGGGGGTGGCAGCGAGGGGCCAGCGCTGCCCCGCGGGTGACAATCCCTGCCTGGCTGCAGGGAGGAGGGACAGGCACTGCTCTCCTCCCCAGGAGCTTTCAGGGCCGCCTTCAAGAGGTTTTCACAGCATTTCCTGGCTGGGCTGCACAGGATTCCTGGAGGGAAAGGGATGGGGCTGGAGCTGCTGTGCTCCCATCTGCCCCCACTTTTAGGGATGCAGGAGGAGCAGGAGAAATCTGCAGGAGCTCTGGTTCCAGCTCTGTTCCTGCTCCTTCCCTGAGCTGGCAAAGGGCAGGAAAATGCTTGGGAAGTGCCTTCCCCATCCATCAGCTGGGGCTCTGCCACACCTGGAGACAGGGAATGGCAGTGCTGCCCTTTCCAGATCTGTTCCTTTAATTCTGGGGTTCTTTTTGCTGCCCTGAGCCTGCCCTCAGGCTCAGACTGGGGAGCTGGCACTGGTATCTGCCCAAAACACCTTCCCGGGGTCTTCCTCACCTGCCTGAGCTCAGCTTCTCCAGAGGCACAGGGAAGCTTTTGTACAGTGCCACACCAAGTGCTGGAATTCAGGGAGATGAAATCTCCGGCATTTCCCTTCTGTTCCCCAAAATAAATAAATAAAGGGAGCTGTTATCTCCTCCCAGAAAGGAGAGAGCAGCTTTATCTCACTTGATCTCCTGCTGGTGAAGTCCCATTACATTTTATTCCATTTCATCGTTGTGTTCAGGTCCTTTCCTTCCCTCTCTGCTCCTGTTTTCTCTGTCCTAAACACTCCACGTTATTTTAAGCCTGGCTTAAGACTTCGGGGTTAAATTCTTCCTCTTCCCTAACAGCAAGGGATTTGTTCTTCACTCAGATGCTCCTAATTAGATGATATCAGATTTATTCAAAATATTCCCTCCTCACCCACACACCTGTGACCCCATTCCCCCTGTCTGCACTTCTGTGTCCTTGCCCTGAGAGCAGAGGGAAAGCTCAGGAATCCTCAGAACTTCCAGCCCTCTGGAATAACTTTAAAAGCCATCCCAGGGTCTCTCTTTCTGCTGCTTGTTGTGACTTCCCTGCCTGCTGGATCCCTGGCAGATCCAGGGAGATGCTGCTCCCTCTCTGCAGGGCACGGGGGATGTGATTGTCACTGCATTTCAGATTTGTCACCGCATTTCAGACCCGCCACGGGGAGCTGGGCTCTGATTTGGAATTTGCTCCTGCAGGGAAAATTAATTTCTCCTCCAAGTGCTGATGCCCGGGTAATTTGCCGGCAGCCCCAGCAGATTTGCAGCCAGCAGGAGGCTCTGGGCAGTGCCAGGGAGCAGAGGGTCACCCCAGGCCACGTCTGACGCCTTTGAGGGATGGAGCTGTGGGCTCGGAAAGGCTCCTGGTGCCACCACTCCTTCAGGAGACAATCCCTGGGTGAGGCGGATCCCACACACCCAGTGGGGAGAGCCACGAGCAGGAACCTCCTCCCCCACCAAGAGGTTTTGATCCAAGTGCTTGACCCCTCCCAAACTCCTCCTGTGTGCTCCTTTCCCTGGAATCAGCCGGATCTGAGGAATTGTGGAGCTCCTGCCTCAGCTCCCGGCTCTGGGACACCACGACAGCTCCAGGAGCTGCTCTGCACTGGGGCTCCCTAGACAATTCCATACATTCCCCCCAACTCCCTTTGAGGGATTTCCAACCTGGGAACTGCTTTTTATTGGAATCTCCAGGGGAAGGCTTCACTTTGGAAGCCGAGAGCCCCAACATCCCAGTCTGGCAGCAGGAAAATGGAATAAAAAGGTGAGAGGGGCTCAAAATTCCGGCCAGGAGGGAGGAGTCGGTGCTGACCCCACACGGGATGAAGCCCCATGGGGGGCTGGACAATCAGATATCCTTGCCAGGGCACTCCAGCATTCCCAGCTCCTCCGGAAGCACAGCTGGAGCTGGCAGGAAGCCCCAGCTCAGCACAGCCCTCCTGTTTTGGGTCCCCAAAGTGCCTCTTGTCTCTGCAGATTCCCACTCATCCAGGGGCTGGCTGGCTTTGGCATCTGCTGGGTGCTCTGGAATTTGCTCTCCCAGAATACTGGGACTCCCATTTTCCCAGAGAGCTACTGGAAAAACCAGCACAGACCCAACCTCATCCTCCACCTAGGAACAGTACTTGAGGAAATCTTGAGGAACAGGATTTCGGAGGAAATCTAACCAGGTTACGAGTTATCCTGTGCTTTTCCATCCCTTCCCCACTCTGGGAAAATGAGGATTTTCCTAAATACCAGCTCCCCTGCTTGGCAGCACGTGGAGACATTTGGGTTGCCCCGAGCTTCTGATCAGAGCCATCCCTTCCAGCCAGCCCGAGGAGGAATGTTTGGGATGTGATCTTCAATTAGGAGCTGTTAATTGGCAGGTTATCCCCAGATTGCCGATCCCGGGATAGCCTGGCACAGGCTCAGCAGGAGGAGCTGAAGGGGCAGGGAGAACTGGGAGGCACTGGGAGAAAAACACCGCTCCAAAGGGTGATTCCTATGGAGAACCTGCTCAGGGAAGTGGTGGAGTCACCATTCCCAGAAAACCGCCGCTCCAAAGGGGGATTCCTGTGGAGAACCTGCTTAGGAAGAGGTGGAGTCACCATCCCTGGAAAACCACCACTCCAAAGGGGGATTCCTGCAGACAAAGCGCCCAAGGAAGTGCTAGAGACACCATTCCCAGAAAACCACCACTTCAAAGGGGGATTCCTGTGGAGAACCTGCTCAGGGAAGTGGTGGAGTCGCCATCCCTGGAACTGCTCAAAAAACACATGGATGTGGCTCCTGAGGACATGGTGGAGTGGTGATCCTGAAGGTCTTTTCCAACCTTAGCAATTCCATGAGATAATGAGAAGGGTCACCAAAGGCAGGGAAAGCCATGGGAATGTGGGAAGGGAGCACATCCCAGTGTGCCCAGTTGAAGGGAGTGGGATCCTGATGGATCAGGCCCAACCAGAGCTGAGCATCTAAAATCATGCCTGGAGCAGAAATCCACTCTTTTGTGATCTAGATGTGTTCATCCAGGTGAATCCCTCATCCATGCAGTGGGTTTGGAGCTGCTCGGTGCTCCCTGACCTTCAGAATTTGCTGAGTGTCCTCAAATCTGTGCTGAAAGAGCCACAAAGGCAGAAATGAGGGAGTAACAGCTGGAAGCTGTGGGAGATGGAGCAGGTCCTGCCCCTGGACACCAGAACTCACATGGAAACAGCAACATGTTATCCCTGAAAAGTGAGAATCCTTTATTTCCGTGCTTGCTCTCAGGGATCCATGACAAAGGTGGTGCCTTTGGTGGCACAAAGGATTATCCCAACCTCACAGGATTATCCCAGATGTCCCTGAGAGCTGGGAACTGCTCAATCCACAACAAAGTGTCCCTGCTTGACGTGACACAATGAAGGGAATTCCAGGAAAAACCTGTCAGGGAAAGGGCTTTTTTCCCCAATAATTGGACCAAAGATGTTTGTTCTGCTCTGGGACCTCGTGGCCCCAGTCAGAGCAGATAAAACCGAGTTTAACGTTCTCATTAAAGCCTCGAGGTATTTTTATTCACCTGAGGAAAATCTCGTTTCTGTTCCAGAGCTGCATGGGGGGAAAAGTTCTGGGAATAAAGAGCCAGCTGGAAGGTTTTCCTTTCACTGCTCCTGCCCCTCTCCAGGTCGCCTGGCACTGGAAACTCCAGAGGGAAGCAGCTGCTGAAAAGGGGAAGCCTGGGATCACAAAACTGTGGGGAATACTCCAAAGCAGCACAAATCTGTGGGGAATCCTCCAAAGCAGCACAAATCTGTGGGTGGTGGCCACTGCAGATCTCTGGCGCTGTCACTGAGCCCCTTTTCTGTGTTCACACGGAATGCTTGGAGCAGACAGGCTGCCTCTCCAGGAAAGCTGGGCTTTGATCCCGGTGGGAATCAAGCAGATATTGCCAAGATGCGAATGGATGAAATTCCAGTGAAATTCCAGCACCTGGATTGTTCATGCCCAGGGAGAAGATTAAGGAATCCTCACATCTACGAGCATCCCGACCAAACGGTCCCTGTGTGCTCCTTTCCCTGGAATCAGCCACATCCAAGGGGTCTGTGGAGCTCCTGCCTCAGCTCCCAGCACCGGCTGTGGGACACCACGACAGCTCCAGGAGCTGCTTTGCCCTACACAATTCCATACACCCTGCCTTACCCCTTTTGAGGGATTTCTAACCTGGAAACTGCATTTTATTGGAATCTCAAGGGCAAGGCACTTTGGAAGCCAAGAGCTCCCAGCGTGGCAGGAAAACGGAACAAAAAGAATTTTCTGCTCTGCTCTCCTCCTGGCCACCGTGTCCTCCAGAACGGATCCTCCTGGCCTGCTCTGCTCCCAGCCAACACTAGGGAATTGGGTTCCAATCCCAGTCCCAGCCAACACCAGGGAATTGGGTTCCAATCCCAATCCCAGCCAACACCAGGGAATTGGGTTCCAATCCCAAACCTGCGGGAGCTGCCAGTGTCCTGCTCCTGCCAGGGATGCAGGTTTGGGTACCTCCCATCCCAGAGGGAACCAGCACTTCCTGGGGCACAGCACGCACTGGGAGCTGTGCTACCAAGAGCTGCAGGATTCCGTCCTCCTGGGAACTCCCAAAGCACAAAGGAATGGGAGCACAAGGCTGGACATGCCTGACCAACTTCCCGAAAACACAGGGAAAAGTGGAACTGGGAAATCAGCCATGAGGGGACACCGGCACCAGCCAGAGGAGCAGCTGGGAAACAGCAGGGATGGAATGTCTGGGTCCTGGGATGTGCCTCACTCCTCAGGTTCTCTTCCTGAGGGAATTAACCCCCCAGGAGAAGGGAACATCCCTTTCCCAGTGGCTGCCTCAGTGCAGACATCACCAGCCCGTGGTGGCCCTGCTGCCTCCTTCAAGTGCGGAGAAAATCTGCCCAAGGGGTTCAGGGACAGCTGGGCCACCCAAAAACCCCGAGCAGGACATGGACACCCCACTGAAGGCACCCTGAGCCTTCCCAAAAGCCAGAGCCCTCAGAAAGGGTGGATGCAGGGGGCACAGCTCCTCCTGCTCCCCTCGTGGGGGGCACTGGGTGATGGCCAAGCACTGTCCAGGATGGAAGCAGCCTTTTCTGGAGAGGTGGCCCCATGGAATATTGACTCTACACCCCTGGAGGTGCTCAAGGCCAGGCTGGATGGGGCTTGGAGCAGCCTGGGACAGTGGGAGGTGTCCCTGCCCATGGCAGGGGTGGGAATGGGATGGGCTTTAAGGTCCTTTCCAACCCAACCATTCTGGGATTCTAAGACCCTCATGTGCTGTGGGTGTGAAGGGTCACTGCCTTCTCCCACCCTCTTCCAGGCTGTCCAAAGAGCTCTTCCTCATGCAGGCCCCCACCCTGGCCCTGATCCCAGCTCCTTTCTGGGGAGCAGCCCATTCCTGCTGGGAAGCTTTAACCCCGGCCTGGTGCAGGCCCTGTGGGCCGGATTAACCCGTGCCCTGCAGGAAACACTCTGAACCCACTGTCACCTCCTCCTGTCTGCCAGGAATGGGCTCGGCCCCAGCTCTGGGAGCAGAGAGGGCAAACACACTGGGAAGAACTTGCTGGAGAAGCCACACGGATGGTTTTGACCTTGGAGCAAGGTCAGGCTGCGTTGCCCCTGCTCACAGCAAGGAAAAGCAAATCCACGGTGTTCAGCAAATCTCTTCCTGGAACAGGCTCATTCCTTCCCAAGAATTCATTTCAGAGGGATTCAGTGGCATTGACAGAGGTGCCACTGGTAATTTCCCTGCTCATATTCAGGATGTAACACTTCATCCTCGGCTCTGCAAGTGGGTTACCCTGCGAATTGCTCTGTGCTTCCAGCGGCACAGCCGGAATTGTTTTGGGATGTGGCTGTTCCCCAAAGCTTGGCATTCTCCAGCAGCACTGGGAGCTGATAACCCCAGCACTGGTTTGGGCTCCTGTGGCTGCAGACATCAAAATCCCTGGAAAGCTTCATGTGGGTGCCAGAGCTCCTGCCATGACCTCTGAGGAAAACTGATCCTCCTCCACAGCAGGGGCTGAGGGTGTCACTGAATCCCCCACAGGGTCGGAAAAGTGGGAAAAGGAGCTGAAATCTCATTTTTGCTGACATGAGGAGCTGCTTGGGGAAAGAGGGCTCCTGGCTGAGGCAGAAATCTGTCCCACATGGGGTCTCCAGGCAAGGCCTGTCCTCAGTTAAACGCTCAGCGGAGAAACCTGGCACGAGTGAGGAGGAGAAAACCCCACTGGATTTGGGTTGCAGGTCCTGGAGACCTCCTTGTCCACCTGGAGCTCATCGGGGGTCCAGAGGGGGCTGCAAATCCTGCACTGCAGAGAGGAGCCCATCCTCACCTCCTGTGCCACCCGAGCAGAGGTTTGGAGCCAACAGCTCCCTCCACACTGAAGATTCCTGGGGTCCCTGAAGCCCTGGACACTCCTGGTGTTCCTGAGGCCCTGGACACTCTTGATGTCTCTGATACTCTGGACATGCCTGATGTCCCTGAGGCCCTGGACATTCCTGGTGTCCCTCAGGCCTTGGATATTCCTGGTGTCCCTGAGGTCCTGTGCACTCCTGGTGTCCCTCAGGCCCTGGACATTCCTGATGTCCCTGAGGCCCTGGACACTCCTGGTGCCCCTGAGGTCCTGGACACTCCTGGTGCCCCTGAGGCCCTGGATATTTCTGGTGTCCCCCAGGCCCTGTACGCTCCTGGTGTCCCTCAGGCCCTGGACATTACTGATGTCCTGAGGCCCTGGACATGCCTGGTGTTCCTGAGGCCCTGGACACTCCTGGTGTCCCTGAGGTCCTGGACATGCCTGGTGCCCCCAGCACTGCTGGCCACAAGCCAGGCCACGTGCAGGGCAGTGTCCCTGCAGGGTCACCCATCTGCCCGCTCCACGCCTGCCGCGGATTCCTCACCATGTCCTTATTGCTGTTAATCCCTCTCTAAATACTTTGCTTACAAGGGCTGACAATCTTGTAAGCTGCCCCCAAACACATCTGTGCAGCGCTGTCCCTGTGGGATTGCGGGGCTGCTGCAGCCTCCCTGTGCTGCATTCCGAGCTGCAGCGCAGCTCCTGCATCCTGCGGTGCCCACGACAGGCTGAGGATGCTCTTCCCTGCATAAAATGGGAACTTTTCCACCCCTTGTCCTGCTGTGCTCAAGGTTTCTGCCACGGGAAGCCCCCTGGGATCCCATTATTTCTGCAGCAAGGCTGGATTGCTGCTGACTCCAGCCACCCAAGGATGCGGGAATGGCAGGCTGGTGCAGGAGGAGAGGGGGTGGGCACACAAAGCACATCCCTGCTGTTAAACCCTCACTATCCCTACAGCCCCATCCCAAGAGAGCTCCTGGCACATGGATCTCCCAATTCCAGGAGCAGGAGAGGGAGCTGAGGGCTCCAGGAACACAGGCTTGGGCTCTGCTCTAACGAGCTGATGGCAGCACCTCTCTGTTCCTGAGCTGCCAAATCTGCTCCTCCTGCCCTGCTGCACACATCCACACCACCCTGCCACCCTTGGATCGGGATCTCCCAGAGTGATGGGATATGGAGATGGCTGGGCTGGAGCCACAACCCAGCAAGGTCAGAGCTGCTGGGCATCCCTGGCATCAGCAGCTTCCTCAGCAGAGGGAAGCCTCTCCCTGGTCCCTCAGCATCCTCTGGGTGCTCAGATGGCTCTGAGCAGTGGGGACACAGTCCCAGGAGGAAAAGTTTGGGAAGGGCAGCCCAGAGACCCTTCCAAAGAGCAGAGACAAGCTCAGCAGGAAGCAAAGGCAATGCTGGGTTCTCACAGGGTGGGCCTGACCATGGGAAAAACACAGGAGCCAAGGAAAAAGCTCGGGAATGGGCCAGCAGTGGGGGCAATGGACCCTCTCCCAGCTGGCACAGCCCGTGCCAGGGTGATGGGCTGGAGCTCATGGCTGTGGCACAGCATGGGTTAACATCAGCCTGTCCCCTGTGCCCTCAGACAGGGGTCCCCTTCTTTTGCTGCATCCCTGAGGTCCTGGCCACATCCTTCAGAGCGGCCCCACTGCCACCAGGGTGGGCTGGGTCAGTGTGCCAGGGACCCCTGCTCCATGCCAGGGCCCCCCACTCCATGCTGGGCTCCCTGTCCCTCCCCAGAGCCGTGGCAGGAGCAGCTCCAAGGGCTGTTCTCAAACCCCATCCCACTTCTCCAGGTGACTGCAGATGACTGCAGGGGTTCCCCAAAAACAGCCAAGCACAGGATCTGCTGTCAGGTGTTTCCCTCTCTCCAGACTCCTGCCCTCCTGTTCCTTTTTCCCCCTCAGCTCCCACTCCCCCACCATGTCCAGCACCGGGAAGTCCCTGCACAAATGATAGGGACAGGGGAAAACGGCCTCAAGCTGCACCAGGGGAGGCTCAGGCTGGATGTCAGGAAAAACTTCCTTGCTGAAATAGTGATCAAACACTGGAAAGGGCTGCCCAGGGAAGTGGTGGAGTCCCCGTCCCTGGAAGTGTGGATGCAGCACTTGGGGACACGGTCAGTGGTGGCCTTGGCAGTGCTGGGGGATGGTCAGACAATGACCTTGGAGAACTTTTCCATCCTTAGTGGTTCTGTGATTCTGAGTCCTGTCCTCATCTCTCTGCCGGCCCTATTTCTAGGTTTCCAGAAGGTCTCTGGCACTTCCCAAGGTTTCTAGGACCAGCCCTGCAGACATCCAGTGAACCACATCCTCCCTGGGATTCAGGGAAGCACAGAGGCCTCTTCCTGCAATTCCTCTGGGCCTGCAGCACTCAACAGCCGCAATTCCCAGCTCCTGCCGGGGGGGCCGAGCTCTGCCTGCCCCAGGCTGCTGCTCTGCAAGTGCTCCACTCCCAGGGAATTCGGCTGCCGGGTTACTCCCCCCACAACACGGGAATCGCATCCAGCAGGGCTGATTTCCGTCCTCACAGCTCCAGTCCCAGAGTCCTTGGTGTTCCCCTCCACACTGGAGTTTGCACCTTCTCCCAGTTCGGGTTTCTCTGTAATTAACGGAATTTCTCTGCTAACTCCCCTCTTCCCAGCAATTACCGCTCCAGCACTTGGAACTGGGCATCCCCCGCCCCCCAGGACTCCCGACTGCCCAGGGGCATCCCGAGCCTGGGGAGATCCCTACACGGATGAGGAGCTTCACCCATAAATCAAGCCCCAGGAATTATTTATTGCCATTCTTCCTATTTTGGGCAACTTTCTCCCGCGGAGATGCAGCCGCCGGTTGCCAGGCTGCAGCCTGAGTGGCAGGCACACCTCGGGCACGGCAGGAACACGGCTGGAAAACAGCTGGAAAACGGCTGGAATGCGGCTGGAACTGGGCTCCCAGCATCCAGCACCAGCAGCTTTAGTCTCCAGCATCTTTGCAGCAGGCTGAGTCCGCTTTCCCGAGAGTCCCACTGAGATCTGCCCTCGACTCCAAGGATTAATTCAAATCCTTGGAGTAAGGGGGTCATTTCTGAAAGCTGGGAAAGGCATCCAAGAGTTAAAATCCTGCATTCCCACCAGGGCCCCGGCACAGCGCGTGATAAGGCAGGCTGGAGTCTGGCAGAGTTTGTACCAGGATTTTTGGAGCAGCTATTCTTTCCAAAAACACGGAGTCATTCCTTTGAAGGGAAAAAAAAAAAAAAAAAAAAATGGAAGAAAGGAAAAACACAGGAGCTGTAATCTCCTCTCTGCAGAGTTTCACCTTCTGCTGCTCCGTCCTTCTCCCGGCGCTGCCACTGCCAAGGATGCGGCAGGAGGGGAGCAGGGGCGGTCCGGGCCCGCAGCGGGCACAGGGACAGGGCGGTGGCACAGCAGGGCCACGGCCACAGCCGAGTCCCGACAAACTGCGGCGCAAATCCGACGCTCCGAAGCGCACGGACAGCGGGTTCACGTGCTGATTCCCGCATTTTGGGGCTCTCCGGGAGCTCTGCAGCGGGATCTGAGCCATGGGAAGCCCTCCCTGCCCAGGCCGGCACCGCCTCGCCTCCCGCTCCGCTCCTCGCAGAGCTGCCCAGCCTCTCCTAAAGCTTGGGATTTGTAGGGACGCGGGCTGGCTCAGGAGCATCCCGGGGCTGCAGCATTCCAGGTGCCCTCCCTGCGGCTCCCTGGAGCTTTCCCCGCATCCAGGAGTGCTTCCCGTGGCTAATGTGGCTGCGGAAGAGCCAAACCGGGGGTGGGGGCAGAGGTGGCCCAGGCTCCATTCCCTCAATTCCCTCGGTTCCCTGAATTCCCGGCGCTGCCGCTCGTGCCCGCGGGCAGCGCCAAGGCCTTTCCCACAAGGACATCTAGTGGCACCGGGACACACGGCACACTTAACCTCAGCTGCAGCCTGGCCACCGCATCCCTGCTTCCCTGAGACTCTGCCCGAGCTCCCGCCTGCCCATCCACGCTCTCCCGAGCTCAGGGAAGCGGCGCAGGGATCTCCCGGATGCTCCTCCAGGGGACACCGGGGACGTGGCTGTCACCGAGGTGAGGACACGGCCACCGGCGAGGCTGAGCTGCCGCAGAGTGGTGCAAATCTTGGAAGCACTTCGGCTGGAAAAGCCCTCTGAGGCCATGGAATCGTTAATTCCTGCTCGAAGGAGAAGGAAAAACTTGTGGAGACCTGTGAGAAAATTTGGGAGACTGCCGCCCCCCTTCAGGGATGTGTCACACAGATCCCTGCTCCTCTGGGGGATAAATGCATCCCAGGCAGGCAGGGAGCAGGGGGAGGGTGCTGGGGGAGGGTCCCCGGCGGGGTCAGTGGCACCAGGACAGCCCGGACCTCACCCCGGGCAGAGCATCCCAGTGCTGCTCTGCACCCGCTCTGGAGCAGCTGGAGAGCTGTGGGAGGGAGGGAGGCAGAGGTGGGAAACCCTTGATGCCCACAAAGGGCAAGCTCAGAATCCCAGAATCCCAGAGTCATTAATGTTGGAAAAGCCCTCCCAGCCCATCCCGATGGGCCCGATGCCCACCTTGTCCCCAGCCCAGAGCACCGAGTGCCACCTCCAGGGATGGGGGCTCCAAACTTCCCTGGGCAGCCCCTGGCAGTGCTGGCAGAGACTTGGAATGCATCCAGTGCTCCCATTCCAACTTCCAGAGACCTGCCAGGGACAAACCTGGGGGTCAGCAGCAGCACCTTGGAGTTCGTGTGGGATGTGCAGGTAGCCAGGACATGGAAAGTGCCGGTTATCCAAAGCCTTTCCTTTAGCCAGAATTTCAGTTTCTCTCGAGCTTTTTAAATGCTTCAAACCCCTTCCAGAAGCTCCGACAAGCAGGATTTCGGATCACCCCTCCCAGACCACCCCAAAGCTCCATTGGACCAGCAGGGAAAGGTCTGAGATGCTCCAGAGCAGAACATTCCCAGAGATTTACGGGCAAGCAGGACCCACCTGCAGCCAGCCCCACACCCTGGGGGAATCTGAGGAACAGGGAGAGCAGCGCTGTGCCCCAGCAGGAAAGGAACTGCATCCGTCTCCTTCCCAAGCATCCATCTCCTTCCCAAACAATCCTCTCCAGGCTGTAATGGCCATGGATGGCTCGGACTTGAAGAGCATTTCCATTACAGCAAGGGCATCATCTCCTGCCTTTATTCAAATGAGAGCTGTAATGAACTCGCTGCTGCCTAATTCAGACACTCCTCGAGCTGTTCTTGCTCTTGGTTTTGTTTTTTTGCTTTGCCATTTCATGGTCAACGTTTATGCATTGCTGTCAGGAAAAATTGCTTTAATTTTCCATTCTGTTTCAACAGCCTCTGCGAAAAACAAAAAGTATTATCCACTGAAGAGCTGTGAATTGACTCCATCTCGTATCCAGGAGCAGAGCTAACACCAAAAGGCATTCACTTGCATTTTTAATGTGCAGATGAAGTCAGAGAAATCACTGACTTAGAGGAGGCTTCATTGAATTTTTCTTGCTAAAGCATCTCCGGTACCCCCCACTCTGAGTCCTGCTCCTCCAGAGAACGGAGCTGTCACTTCTTTAATGATTTCCAGTGGCTACCAGGAACATTTTAAGGCTTAACATGAGTGATGCGGATGAATGAATTTCCAGACTTTGTCTGGCTTTTCATTTACAGTGTCACAATGAGCCTGGGCTGCTTTTTTCCCCCGTTTTTACCTTTCCACTGGTTCCTAACACTCAAATTCTGCCTGGTGCCTGTGTGACTGAATGACTTGATGTCCCCTGGCACCCCAAAACCCCCCTGAGCCCTGGGCTGAGCCCCCCGTGGGCAGCAGGGCAGGGGGGATTCTGCCCCTGTGCCCCCTCAGCTGAGACCCCACCTGCAGAGCTGCCCCAGCCCTGGGCCCAGCACAGGAAGGACCTGGAGCTGCTGGAGCCAGGCCAGAGGAGGCTCCAGGATGAGCAGAGGGATGGAGCAGCTCTGCTGGGAGGAAAGGCTGGGAGAGCTGGGATTGTCCAGCCTGGAGAGGAGAAGCTTTGGGGTGACCTCCCTGGGGCCTTGCAGGGCCTGAAGGAGCCACAGGAAACATGGAGAGAGACAATTTCCAAGGGCTGGAGGGACAGGACCCAGGGAATGGCTTCCCACTGCCAGAGGGCAGGGATGGGGAGGGATTGGGAAGGAATTGTTCCCTGGGAGGGTGGGCAGGCCCTGGCACAGGGTGCCCAGAGCAGCTGTGGCTGCCCCTGGATCCCTGGCAGTGCCCAAGGCCAGGCTGGACACTGGGGCTTGGAGCAGCCTGGGACAGTGTCCCTGCAATGGCTGGGGGTAAAGTAAAATTAAAATTGTCTTTAAAGCCCCTTCCAGCCCAAACCATTCCATCATTCCATGGGTAAATGCAGCCTCCTGCACCAATCCCTTCCCCCTTCCCCTGAGCACGAACCATCCGAGGCTGTGGTGTTGCCCTGGAAGCAGCAGCAAAGGCAGGATTTTTCCAGCTTTCCTGATTGCCTCTCCCAGCACAGCCTCCTGCATTCCCAGTGCTTATCCCAGGTTCGCCTCTGCTGCACCAAAGCTCTGCAGGTTCAGATTATTCCGGGCAGGAGTGGGATCCCTGCAGAGAACACCACAGAAATGAATTCTCTCTTTCAAACCCCTGCCCTGGAGGAATTTTGTTGTTGTTTTTGCCTTGGGGAGCAGCTCACTGGAGGCTGAGCTGTCTGCACGCCCCTTCCTGCCAGGATTTGCTCCGTGGGGCCGCTGGGTGGGCGAACAATTCAGCTGGGGAGCCCTCGCTTCTTCCAGCAAAACAGGAATTTGTCTCACAACAGCTTTTTCCTTGTCTCACTTAAAATATTCCTGTTTTTTCCAGGAAAACACAAGAACTGATGTGTGCCTGAGGAGCTGCCATGCACCAGGGGTCTCCAGCTCCACCCAGGTGAGGGGCCCACAAGTTTCCTCCCTGCTGCCAAGTGGCTCCAGGGATTTTGGGGGCTCCAGGGATTTTGGGGGCTCCAGGAAGCTCAGGAAAACATGCAAAAGCAGGGCACTACATTTGCTCCCATTCTCCCATTTTTATTCCCTGTTTTGCCACGCCCTGGCTGGGATTTGGGGCATGAGGAATTGCTGGGTGTTGGTCCTGCCCTCCCAGGGCAGCGGCACAGGGGGAGCAGCACCTTGGGAATGTGGCAGGAGGGACACGGAGGAGCTGCTGAGCTCCCAATCACTGAGAGGCTCCTTGTGGTGTCCTGCACGGCCAGAGGATGAGGAATATGGCAAAAAGAGAAGGAATATGACCAAAGGACAAGGAATATGGGCAAAGGATAAGGAATATGGCCAAAGGATGAGGAATATGGCCACAAAGAGGAGGAATATGGCCACAAAGAGGAGGAATATGGCCAAATGATGAGGAATATGGTCAAAGGATGAGGAATATGGCAAAATTATAATGAACATGGTCAAAAGATAAGGAATATGGTGAAACAATAAGGAATATGGTAAAAGGATGACGAATACGGCCAAAAGAGAAGGAACATGGTCAAAGGATAAGGAATATGGTCAAAGGGTAAGGAATATGGCCAAAAAGGGAAGGAACATGACCAGAGGACAAGGAACATGGTCAAAGAATAAGGAATATGGTCAAAGGATGACGAATACGGCCAAAAGAGAAGGAATATGGTCAAAGGGTAAGGAATATGACCCAAGGATGAGGAATATGGCCAAAAAGGGAAGGAACATGACCAGAGGACAAGGAACATGGTCAAAGGATAAGGAATATGGTCAAAGGGTAAGGAATATGACCTAAGGATGAGGAATATGGCCAAAGGATGGAAGAACACAGCTCTGACCCCTCCTGCATCAGCTTCGAGGGCCCCAACACAGCCCAGGTGTCCCCCCCAAACGCAGTGATCCCAGTCGGTGACATGGAAGGTCCCCAGGGAGTGATGACGTGGGAATCCTGCTGGATCCCCTCTGGCTGTCCCAAAGGCTCCTCCCGTTCCTGCTGGTGTTCCCACACCGCTGGTGACACCGCTGGCACCAGCACGGGCGCTCTCAGCCCTACGAGGCTCCAGCTGAGGCAGAGTTTTCCTCTCGGATGCGTTACTCCGGGATAAGCAGCCTGGAAGCGGGGATTTGCTCCGCAGGAATCCCGGCCCTCGCTGTTCCACACCTCATGTGCTGACCACTGGCACTCCCAAGGGATCAATTTCCGGGAATAGCACAGCAGTGCAGCTACACCTGCAAGGCTCTGCTTGGAGAAGAATATTCCTGCTCAGCAGAGGGGCTCCTGCTGCCAGGGATCAGCTGCTCCTGAGGGAAGGGGAGCCAGGAGCTGAGGGCAGCCCCAGCACAGGGGTACCTCACCCACAGGATCCCACAGGATCTGGACTCAGCATTCCCAGACGTACTCAGGGATCCCTCCAACAGGATCCGAGGTTCATCCACAGGTGCAGAAGGAGATGGAGCCAGCCAGGAGTGAGCTCCAGTAAAAACCCAAGGTAGCTCCAGAGGAGGCACAGCCACTACAGAGCTCAGAGGGGAAGGAAGGCTCAGAGCTGGTTTTAAAATTGATCCCAGATTTTAAGGTGTGGGGGAGTGTCCAGAGGAGGCGGAGCAGGACCAGCCAGCCCTGACCCCTGCCAGGAGCAAAGGCTCTTTGGGATGATCTTCCCAAAGCCGTTGGAGATCCCCGTGGGATTGGTTTTCCTCCAGAGTTTTCCTCTAAAGATGAACATCTGAGGCAGCTGCAGTTTGAAATGCACCTTGGGCAGCAGGAGACAACACCAGGAGTCAGAGGAGAGATCAAACAGACCTGATGCCAAACCCAACATTTCCTACACCCGGGGTGAGCTGGGGGACTGAAGGAAGGGGTAAAAATGTGGGCTATAAACCACTCAGACCCACACAGCTCTGCCAGCTCAAGTCTCCAGACTGGAGAAACTCCGAGGGACACTTGACCCTGAAACTAGGAACACCTGCAATGTCTGCAGGGAAGGGAGTCCCCATCCTGCCCCCGCTAGTGCAGGGCAGGTCCTCACCCTGAGATCAGCCCCCGAGCAGGGGGAGCAGGCAGGGCCCTGTGTGCAGGCATGGAGAAGGGGATTTCCCTCCTTCCCACATGGATGAAGGGCACCCAGCCCATAACTTGTGTTCAGATGGGAGCAAACCTCTCCAGCTCCACTTAGAGATGGATTCAGCACGTCCCAGGTAAGCACTTCCAGGAGTTAATTACCTTCCCTGTGAAACATTGCTACCTTAACTGCCACTGGAATTATTCTTCCTTCAGCTCCACCTGTCACCACGGAGTCCTGGCTTTGTCTGCTGGATTAAAGGACCCTCTCCTATCAAAAATCTCCTCCCTGCAAGTACTTAGAGCCCATGATCAAGTCACCTCTCAAGTTGCTCTCTGATGAGCTAAATAGATTGAAGTCATTAAGCCTATCATCACCCAGCAGGTCTGCCAGACCTTTTCTCAGTCTTCCAGCTCTTCTCTGAGCTCCCTCTAATTTTTTTTTAATCCATGATAAAAGTGTGGATGCCAGCATTTGATACAATAGCCAGTAATGCTCTCCCGACACTTTTCCGTGCTAATAGCCCCTCAGAATACAGGGCGGTCACATGAATTATAAATTGGACTCGTGTCCTGCTTATCTGGCTCCCTAAGCCCCCATCTGCACCCTGCATTTGCTGAAACGTTCCCAAATCTCCTCATGTGGGTGACATCTTTTGTTGCCAGAGCTCCAGCACTGTCCCTTTATTCCTGAAAGGCACATGGATCGTTCATGTCCCACCTACAAACCAGCGCAGGACTTGGTTCGTGGAACAGGGATTTCCTCCCACTCTTTCACGTGTGAGTATAAATCATGGAATCATGGAATAGCCCGAGCTGGAAGGGACCCACAAGGATTATCCCATCCAGCTCCTGGCTCTGCACAGACACCCCAACAACCCCACCCTGGGCATCCCTGGCAGCGCTGTCCAAATGCTCCTGGAGCTCTGGCAGCCTCGGGGCCGTGCCCATTCCCTGGGGAGCCTGGGCAGTGCCCAGCACCCTCTGGGGGAAGAACCTTTCCCTGCTCTCCATCCCAAACCTCCCCCTCCAGCCATTCCCTCCTTCCCTGAGCTCTGCCCTCAGCTCCTCTGCTGCAGCTGGAGCAGCCCAGTGCCCTCAGCCGCTCCTCGGGTGGCCCCTCCAGACCCTTCCCCATTCCCGGCTCCCTCCTTTGGACACTCTGCAACAGCTTTGGATCTCTCTGATGTTGTGGCACCCAAACTGCCCCAGCGCTGGAGGTGAGGCTGCCCCAGCCCAGAGCAGAGCGGGACAATCCCTCCCTGGGCTGATGCCCCAGGACTCCCCTGTCCCTGCTGCCTCACCCAGCTTGCCATGGATCAGTCTCCCCAGATTCCTTCCTGCAGCTCTTTTCCAGCCTCTCATTCCCAGTCTCTCTGTACATCCAGGGTTGCCTCACCACAGGCACAGAATCCATCCCTTGCCCTCATTAAACTCGACACCTTTGGTTATTCCCAGCCCTCTGCTTTATCCAGGTCTCCCTGCAGGGCCTCGAGGGAGTCATCAGCTGCTCCTACTTTAATTCCCAAACTTCCTCATTATCCTTTTGAGTCCTGCACCCAAGTGGTCAATGGGGACATTGACGACAACTGGGCCTAAATGGATTTAATTGTGGATTAAAACCTCTCCTGCTGCACTGAGTTTGTTCTCGGTGTTGGGACATCACCTCCTCAATCCCAGGAAGTTCCTGTGTGGGAATCAACTGGAAAACTCTGCTGGAGACCCCCTGCCCTGGGAGAGCTGCTGGTTTATCCCAGGGCAGGGACTGAGCTCAGATTAAACAAGAGGCCCGACACGAACTCATCCGACCTCGCCCCGCAGCCCTGAGCACCACCAAAACATTCCAAATGGAACAAGCTGTTTCCAAGAGTTTTCCAGCTGCTCCTTTCCCCTCCCAGCAAGGCGCTATGTAGGACACACAACCAGGGCACGAAATCTCCTCTCCCGACCCCTCTCTGAGGCCACCAGGCCTGGTCTGGGGTAATTAACGGGGCTGCCTCTGCTCCTCACGTGTCCTCTGCAGTTCCAGGTGTCCCGGGAAAGCAGCTGTGCCCTGTCCAGCTGGGCTGGAGCGCCTCGGGATCCGCCGGGCTGGGAGGATGAACGGGAACGCGGCGTTCCAGGGATTCCCACCAGGGATGGCAGCGAGGCTGTGCAGCTCCATGACCCACTTCCAGCCCTTCCCATTCCCTAAATGGAGCCTCCTGCCACTCCGGAGCACTCTGCACCTCCCTGGCGTTCAGGAGCCATTAGTGCCATGTCTGCCCCGAGCCCTCCCAGCTGCCTCGGGATGCTGCTTCTCCTGACTGTGACATTCCCAAGCTGTGCCTGCCAGCAGGAATGGGAGCCTGGCACGGCAGCCGCGTCCTGGAAGGCAGCAGGGAAACCAGAGGAAGTTTGGGATCTCTTGGATGGCCAGTGATCATCCCCGTGTGTCCTGTCAGCTGCTGATAAAGCCCTGGGGAGCCCCATGGGAATGATGGGAATCCCTCCACAAAATCGTTCCAAAGTGTGAATATTTTAGTAGGAAATGTGTGGAATCTGGTGACTGAGTGGGAATTCTGGGGTGTGCAGGGAATGGCAGAAGAGGAGCATGGGAATGTCAGATGGGATGGCCCTGGATGAGCAGGTCCAAGATGTCAGGACATCTCCATGGTTTTCACTGGAAAAATAAGCCCAGCCTTGGATGAGACCAGATTAAAACAAGGGCTGGGTGAAGCCACTGAAGAAGGAAAAGCAGGGAATGCCCCATCCCTGGAAGTGTCCGAGGCCAGGCTGGAGCAGCCTGGGATAGTGGGAGGTGTGGCTCATGGATGAGCTTTAAGGTCCTTTCCCACACAAACCAATCTGTGACTCTGAGAATTCCCTGAAAACCGAGACAGGGACTGGAGCCATCAAATTCCCACACAAAAGGCAAGGAATAAATCAGAATCAAGGAATAAAGCCAATGCCCAGTGACTCCCAGCGGTGGCACAGGACAGACACACAAATCAGCACCACTTTTAGCACATCAGGGATATCCCCAGAAAGCAGCACCTGCCCCATCCCAAGGAGCTGGGAGGCAGGAAGGGATCTCACAGCCAGCACCTGGAATGTCACCTGTGTCACACAAGGGCTGAGAGGATGACATGGAATGACATGGCCTGGAAGCTGTGAGGGCATGAGACACCCCACGTGAGGGAAATCATTCCCATTTTAAAGCAATCCCTTCCCCTCCCACATGGAATTGCACAGCCTGGAAGTTGTGAGTGTGTGGGAATAAGAGACCCCACGTGAGGGAAATCAATCCTATTTTAAACAAACCTGTTCCTCTCCCACATGGAAAGACACATCCTGGACGTTGTGAGGGCATGAGAGACCCCATGTGAGGGAAACCATTCCCATTTTTAAGCAACTCCTTCCTCTCCCACATGGAATGACACCAAGCTCCAAAACCTGAGCACAGCTTTGCTGCTGGGATGTTTTCATTCCTGATACTTTGATTTTCCTCTCTATTCCTACAGATGATGATAACGATACACAACCAGACAATTCTCATTTTTTTCCCTAAACTTAAACCGAAATGTGCCCCAAACATTTGTTTCTCAAGCACTGAAGCAGTGGGGATGTGCTGTCCTGACCTCCTCCTGCCACTCCTCAGGAAAATCATCTCCCCTGTCTGAAAACCATTCCAGCTGCAGGGATGATGATGAGGGCGCTGAGCATCGGGAGAATCTTTCTCTGAGGAAAAAGGAACATCAGAGAGAAACGTGCCCGGGTACAGTCAGAGCTGAGGGGGCATTCCAGGAATAATTCCAATGAAAAACATTAAGGCCATGTGTTGTTGTCACCCAAACACTCCCCAGCTGCAGCCACACCATGCCGTAATCAATTAAAACACTCCACTGAAATGGAATTAATTGCTTATTTAGTCTCTGGTTGTACAATCGTTTCACGATTTCACAACTTTTGAGGTTATTTTTGCTTCTGAGGAGACATCGCCCTTCCCCTGGGCAGCCTCGGATGTTGGATTTATCCGCATTCCCGGGAGCAGGGCAGTGCCACCCCTCCAAACCCACTGCTTTCCCTACCCAAGAGCCTCTCCAAGCCCGTGAAATCCTGGGAATTCTGCCACCTCTCCTGTTTTAGCCGTACCTGTTGAACAGAGCCTTTTGCCAAGGCAGCTTCGCTCCCCACAGCCCCTTAACAGCATCAACATCCCTCATTTTCCTGGAAGTGCTGCTTTTCATGGATATGGCCCAACAAAAACAGTGTCAGACAAAGGGGAAAAAACCTCAGTAATGAAGAGCAGCTAAAGAAAATGACCATTACTTATTTTATTTCATTCCTGACTTCAATTCCAGCCTGATTTTCGGGAGTTTGTGCCACAGGAACTTTGAAGTCTCTGCATTATTCCACAGTGAGGGCACGAGGCACCCAAAATATCCCATCCACGATGCCAGGTTTGTTACCAGAGGTGCCATTAATCATAAATCCCTTTGATTGTGCAAGGTCAGGAGCCCGCTCTGTATTCCAAAGGGAAACGCTGCGCGTTTGGGCAGGATGAATCCCCTCCTTCCCGGGGATGTGTCCAATTGAGGACAATGGGAATTTGCTGCTGCCCAGAGCTGCTGAAAGAGCCTCCCTAAATCTCCTTTCAGGTGTTGCTGTGACAAAACCCCAAGAGATCACAGAGCCCAAGTAATGAGAGGCGAAAAGTTACAGCGGGGTAATTACGGCATTCCAGAGGCACTTCCTGCAGGAATGCTGTCCCACACAAAGCCACTCTGGCTCCCAGGCACGGCTGTTCCACTCCTAATACAGTTTTTTATCACTAATTCCAAGGAATCAGGCGTGTCCCTGTCCATCCCCTACCAGAGAGCAGCATTTTCCATGCTGGCCCTGCCTCTGCTGGAAGGATGGAGAGGGAGCTTTTCCAAGGGCATGGACAGGGGGAATGGCTTCAAACTGAAAGGCATCATGTTTAGATGGGATATTGGGAAGGAATTCCTCCCTGGGAGGGTGGGGAGGCCTGGCACAGGGTGCCCAGAGAAGCTGTGGCTGCCCCTGGATCCCTGGCAGTGTCCAAGGAGGGGCTGGGAGCAACCTGGGATAGTGGAAGCTTGAAGTTCCCTTCCAACCCAAACCATTCCTTGATTCCAGAACGCTCTGCCTCTAAAATCACCTTCCCCACCCCAATCCAAGCCCCAAAGTGAACCTGCAGCCCAGCTCTGAGCTGCTGCTTGAGAGACCACCTCGGTTTTTGGGCTGCCAGGCGCAGCATCTGGAGGAACACAAGGATTGCGTGGAGAGGTTTGGCATCCTGAGCGGTTCATCTGCCTCATCACCGAGGAGTGCAGGTCAGGATCCGGGCTCCCAATGTGGTCCCTGCTGCTTGGCATGCACGGCTCATCCCTCCCTCTCCAATCACTGTGGAAGGCTCCCGAGGAGCGGGATGAGAGGCCATGAATAGCAAAGAGCTGCGCCGGCTGCGATGTGCTCAGCCCGAGGAGCAGGCAGGCGTATTCCCACTCCAAAGAAATCAGGGGGTATTCAGCAGGAGAACAAAAGGTGGAAATTCGGGAGAAATTGCTTCCCTCCAGGGCACGTGATCAGAGCCACCCTCGAGCCACCTTCCCTCTCCTGCTCACTGTGCACTGGGCAGTGCATGTCCTGGAGGGCTGCTCCATGTCCTGGAGGGCTGCTCCATGTCCTGGAGGGCTGCTCCATGTCCTGGAGGGCTGCTCACCCCATGTCCTGGGAGGGCTGCTCCATGTCCTGGGAGGGCTGCTCCATGTCCTGGGAGGGCTGCTCCATGTCCTGGAGGGCTTCCCCATGTCCTGGAGGGCTGCTCCATGTCCTGGGAGGGCTTCCCCATGTCCTGGGAGGGCTGCTTCATGTCCTGGGAGGGCTTCCCCATGTCCTGGGAGGGCTGCTCCATGTCCTGGGAGGGCTTCCCCATGTCCTGGGAGGGCTGCTCCATGTCCTGGGAGGGCTTCCCCATGTCCTGGGAGGGCTGCTCCATGTCCTGGGAGGGCTTCCCCATGTCCTGGGAGGGCTGCTCCATGTCCTGGGAGGGCTTCCCCATGTCCTGGGAGGGCTGCTCCATGTCCTGGGAGGGCTTCCCCATGTCCTGGGAGGGCTGCTCCATGTCCTGGAGGGCTTCCCCATGTCCTGGGAGGGCTGCTCCATGTCCTGGAGGGCCTTCATGTCCTGGGAGGGCTGCTCCTGTCCTGGAGGGCTGCTCCCTCCTTCTCCTGGGTCACTCTTTGCCCAGGTGGCCTCCACCTCTCCAGAGACGTGGGGAAGGGAAGGGAAGGGAAGGGAAGGGAAGGGAAGGGAAGGAAGGGAAGGAAGGGAAGGGAAGGGAAGGAGGAAGGGAAGGGAAGGGAAGGGAAGGGAAGGGAAGGAGGGAAGGGAAGGGAGGGGAGGGAAGGGAAGGGAAGGAAGGGAAGGGAAGGGAAGGAAGGGAAAGGGAAGGGAAGGGAAGGAGGGAAGGGAAGGGAAAAGGAGGGAAGAGGAAGGGAAGGGAGGGAAAGGGAAGGAAGGGAAGGGAAGGGAAGGGAAGGGAAGGGAAGGAAGGAAGGGAAGGGAAGGGAAGGAAGGGAAGGGAAGGGAAGGGAAGGGAAGGGAAGGGAAGGGACGGGAAGGGAAGGGAAGGGCTCCAGAGCTGGCCTTAATCCCCCGTCGGAGTCCTGGAGCGGGCTGTGCACACGGATGAGCCTCCTCTGGCTCCGAGGAGAGCTGGGATCATTCCTGGGGCCTCAACCTTTCCAGGCATCCCACAGGCAGCGAATCCCAGCAGCTTTCCAAATCCAGGGGCTGTCGGTCACCTGGATTGCAGGAGGTGACCCTCAGGGAGCACACAACACTTGTCCCCCATGTGTCCCATCTCCTTGGAAAATTATCATTGTTTTCCTCCCACTTCCCACTAATTTTTACACAATTTCTCTCTCTCTGTTCCCTTTCACTCCTCGGCTGGAGATTCAGAGCTCCAGCAAGAGCATCTTCTCCAGTAGTTGCCCCATCAGGCCTTGCCCAGCTGTTTGCAGCTGCTTTCCTTGTCCCCTGTGAGAGCAGAGGGAGCTCGGGGATGCCCTGGAAGTGCCCACGTGGGACATCTGTGCCCGTGCTGGTGCCTCAGGACACCCCTGTCCCCTGCAGCAGCACTGCAGCAGAATAAATGGGTGGATAAATAAATCATCAGGGCCCCAAACAGAGGCCTCGATCCCTGCAAAGTTATCAAATATTCATTTTCAAGCAGAAAAATAAATAAGTGAGAGCACACAAGGAGGACGTGGTGTCCTTGCTTCAGTCCCTGCGCCGGGCACTGCCCAGGGCTGACCCTCGGTCCGTGTGGCCACAGCAGTGGTGGCCCAGCAGGACACAGGGCAGGAGCCCTCTGGAGAGAGGAGAATCCTCCTCCTGTTCCTGAGAACCTGCCAGGAGCCCTCTGCCCCGGCCTGACTCACCCCTGGATCCTCCACGCTTTGCTTGGGGTTGTCCTGGTGTCTGGTGACCCCAACCAATGGTCTGAGCACCCCACCTATGGTCTGACCACCCCATCCATGGTCTGACCACCCCATCCATGGTCTCACCACCCCATTTATGGTCTGACCACCCCACCAATGGTCTGACCACCCCACCAATGGTCTGAGCACCCCATCCATGGTCTGAGCACCCCATCCATGGTCTGACCATCCCATCAAAGGTCTGACCACCCCATCAGTGGTCTGATAACCCCATCACCATCAGGATCAAGCCATAATTTGGGTGATATTCCAACTGAATTCCCCTTTGCTGGAGAACCCCTTGGTTGAGGAGTGGGAGTACATCACCCACCGTGGTGGTACCCAGGGAGACCCATCCCTCAGCCCCCTAAAGAGCCCAGCTCTGCATCCACTCATCTTTAATATGGAAAATGGATGTGTTTTCCCTTCCTGCCTCTGGAACGGGGGTGTGTGAGGCCAGGGGTGAGACAGGAGCCGGGGCACACCATCCACTCCCACTCTGGAGTGCCAGGAAAATAAATCTGCACGGAATCACAGCCTCCCCAGGCAGCCTGCAGTGCCTGTGGCTGTTCCAGACATCCATCAGGGCTATGAAATTCCGTCTCTCCCAAATCAATGAACTCCACTGAAAGGCACCCATTCATTATGGGGGCTCGAGCTCAGCCTCGGTGGTGGCACAAAAACCTGGCTGAGAGTGACAACTGCACACCAGGGACAAAGGGTTGGATGGGGGACATCAGCTGCTCCATCCCAACCTGGAGACAGCATTTCCCACCCAAATAGCAGCTGCTTTTCCTCCAGTGCTTCCCGAAATCTGGACATGTCGCGATTGTTTCCTTTCTGCACAAGGAATTGTGAGACTGGATCCAACAAAAAAGCAGCAGCTGCCTTTCCCTGCATGTTGCTTGTGTGGGAGTGGAGCAGCCAGCACCATTCCTAGCACCCTTTAAATTCCTAAAAGACAAAGATTTCAGTTCTGCAGAGTTGGTACAGGCTCGCAGTTACAGATTTCCTGCGGGTGGATTCACCTCCGTCCCTTCTCCAGGCAAAATCCTTGTCCGGGTTGTGATGGAACAACACCTCTGCCAGCTCCCATGAATTCCTGGGGAGGTATTTGCTGCTCCTCCTCCAGTCCTGCATCCTGGTGACAAAGCAGATGAGGAAAAATCTCCTCTTGATTTGTTTTTAATTTATAATTCCATTATTGTCTGTCACAGCTGCAGAGAAAAATTGGGAGTGCAGCCAGGACATCCTGACAATCCTTGATTTGGAATCTTCTGCCTCAGCTTCTCTGAGGGCAGGAATGCAAGTACCAGTGTTGGCTGTGCAGGGCATTTCCTGGGTCAGACAGGGAAGGAACTGGATTTGCTGGGCCCTCGTGGGAAGATCTCCATGGAAATGAGGTTTTACTGGAATCCACAGCACCCCTGGAGTCCTGTCCCTCTGTAGAGCAGGGATGTCCCATCCTGTCACTGCTGGTCCTCTGCCCTCAGCTCCCTCTGCTCTGCAGGCCCAGCACCACAAAAACCCCAAACCAAACCCCAGAACCAAACCAGTTTCCCAAATTATTCCCAACCCTCCCATCCTAAGTGCCTGGGACACTGAGGATGCAGGAGACGCATTCCAGGGTGAGCACTACTGAGGGCCTCACGCAGACAGCTGGATCCAGGTGATTCCATGATTCATTCCATGAGTGCAGGGAAGGTGCTGTCCCCTCACAAGGCACCCCTGAGGTGCCACATCCAGTGCCACGGAGCTGCTCAGACCCCACAGGGAGCAATGTCCTGTTTTTGTGGATTCCTGGGAAGTCAGATATTTTTGTGTTGGAGACAGAGCCCTGGAAAGTCATTTAGACAATAAAGGAGTGACAGGATTTCCACGGGAGGAGAGATTAAGCAAAGTGGGATTATTTTGTTCGGCGAGGAGATGATTAAGAGGTGCCGTGATTGAAGTGTTTAAAGTGGCTCAGGGTTCTTATCAAATTAAGCTGAGCTGGAGATGGCTGGGCAGCCGTCACTCAAGGGCAGAGCCTCTCACATTCCCAGGGAATGGTTTGGGATCCAGAGGACAATCCTGCATGGAGGCAGTACCAGCAGAGAGGTTTGGCTGGGCTGGAGAGCTCCTGCTGCTCACAGCTTCACCTCGGCACCATCCTTTTGGAACATCACGTCCGGCACACACCCATTGATCCCTGCCGTGCTTTCACCTGGGTGCTCTCATCCTCCTCAGCAGCGCTGTCCTTCTCTCCTGACAATTCCTGACAATTCCTGGCCTTCTGTCCCCTCTCCTCCCCAGGAGGCCTCAGCAAAGCCAGGGGATGTGCTGAGGGCTCGCCCCTTCTCTGCATTCCTGCCCCGTTCATCCCTGCCTGGGGTTTTTCCTGCCTCCCCATCCCTCTTGTGCCACTTGGAATTCTCTGCCGTGCCCGCCATGCCAAAGCCACGCCAGCCCTCCGTAACCTTCAGAGCAGCCGGCGTGGTTTCCTTGGATTAGCAGCGGATAATTGCTGTGGAGAGGGTTCACTGAGGGCCTTCCCGCCAGCCCCGGCCCCAATTTCTGTTCCGGATCACAATCACATCTGCAGCTCTCACCCCTAATTACAAAATTGCCTCTTCAGCCCTTGATGAGCTGCAAATTCCGTGATGGATTCACCTTGTTCCATGTGCTGCTCTCAGGAGCAGCATTCGGATGTGGAGTGGAGCACTCCTCGCTTTTCTTCAATGGGACTTCAGAATTAGTCCCCTCTTCCCAAGGAGTGTTCAGCCCTCAAGTGCTTCAAGCCCAGCTATTTTCAGTGCAGAAGCTGCTTCTGAGCTGCTTTTGGCCCCTGTTTTCCATCATCTCCAGCTGTTTATCCCAACTTCCAGGGGATTTCAGCTCTGCCTCCTGAGGGTTTCAGGTTGCTCTTTCTTCCCATCTTCCAAGTTCCTCCTGGACCTGTTTGGTGACCATCCCCTGTGCTGGCCCTGCTGAGGGACCTCGAGGGCTGTGTCCAGCTCTGGGCCCTCATGGCCAGAGAGCCCTGGAGGGGCTGGAGCGTGCCCAGGGCAGAGAACGGAGCTGGGAAGGGGCTGGAGCCCCAGGAGTGGCTGAGGGAGCTGGAAAGGGGCTCAGCCTGGAGAAAAGGAGGCTCAGGGGGGACCTTGTGGCTCTGCACAAGTCCCTGACAGGAGGGGGCAGCCGGGGGGGGTCGGGCTCTGCTCCCAGGGAACAGGGACAGGAGGAGAGGGAACGGCCTCAGGCTGGGCCAGGGGAGGCTCAGGGTGGACATCAGCAGGAATTTCTGCATGGAAAGGGTGCTCAGGCCTTGGCAGGGGCTGCCCAGGGAGGTTTGGAGCCCCCATCCCTGGAGGTGTCCAAGGAAGGGCTGGAGGTGGCACTCAGTGCTCTGGGCTGGGGACAAGGTGGGCATCGGGCACAGCTTGGACTCAATGGGCTGGGAGGGCTTTTCCAGCCTCAGTGATCCTGGGATTTGTTAGGCCTGGCCCACAAGCTGGGCATGGCTGAGCATCCACATGGAGCAGAGCATTTCTCTCGCTGTGGCAGCACTCAGGGTGGGTCAGAGGTGGCTCTGTCTGTGCAGTCACAGCCCCACTGCCACCACCAGCGTCACTCCAGCTCCATCCGTGGGCTCAGACTGCAGCAGGTTTGTCCCATCATTCCACACCCCCACCCCTTCCTGAGATCACACATCCCAAAACACCTCTGGGCTCTTTCTGAGGATGGGAACAGCTGGAAAAAAGCTTCCCTTTGATTGACAGCGGAGTTTTCTCCCTGAGAGCAGAGACAGCCCGGCTGCCACTCACCGGGATGTTCTCCAAGCTTCTCCTGGCACCTGCGGAGCGATCCCGGCTGGTTCTGGGGAGGAGGGATAAACGCTTCATCCGAGCTCATCCTCATCTGCACAACCTGGCTGGAAACTCAGGCTGAATCCTTAAAAAGGGCATCGGAGCACCAAGCCCAGCTCTGCCCCGGCGGGCCGGGAGCAAAAGCAATTATGAGGTGAGGTGGGAGCAGGGCTTTGGGTTCGGCTTATCCCGCTGATTATGGGATCATCTGCCAGGCCTGGCCTCTTTGCCAAGCAATCCCCTGGCCACAGCCACGAGCCAGAGAGGAGGAAGCTGGGAAAGGCCAAGCCTTGGCAGCCCCTGCAGGACTGGAGTTCATCCTGGCTCCTGCCAGAGCCTTTCCATGCTTGGAGCTGCCGGGAAGGAGCTACCAGGGATGGGGTGTTTGTGTTTCTTCCCACAGAATCGGGGTTTTTTTGCTGGGACATTCATTCCAGCTCTCTCCAATCTCCCTTTTATCCTGACAGAGCTCCACCTTCCTGTGGACAGCAGCTCCATGATCCCTTCCTTGCTCTGAAGCCATTCCCAGTGCACTCAGGGGTTGCCACACCACACACATCCATCCTTTTCCTGCTCCATGCCCAGGTTTTTCCTTGCCTCTTCCCACTGGGATGCCACCAGAAGGACACCAAATCTCTCTGTGCCTTCAGTTTGTCCCTGGCAGGGCAGCTGTTCCTAATGGATACGCACCAAAACCATTCCCAAAAAAGCCGCTCCTAATCCTGCATCCGTGTCCTCCTGCCCCTGCCCTCTCTGCTGGTGAGGAGCTGGGAATCTTTTCCATGCCCAGGCCTGGCTCCAGGGAGGATGAGGGGCCGGCTGATCCAGGAAGGAGGCTCCCTGCAGGATGCCTGGCACCGAGCTGTGCCAGCGGGAGCTTTGCAATCCTGTGGGTGTGCAGGTGGATGGCAGAGGGCTGGGATGCAGCTGCAGGGTCGGGGCACCATGGCTGCTGCCCAGATCCCACAAAGCCCAGCTGTGTCCCGAAGTGCTGGGGATGAGCTGGGATTGTGCTCTTGGAGCTGGTGCAATATTCCTTGGGGAATTCAGCCCCAACCCCTTGGAGGTGACTGCCCTGGCCCCACCCAGGGAAAGCCCAGCATGCCCTCTCCTAATGGAATCTCCAGCACTCCAAATTTTAGGAACAAGGTCCTAATTCAGCCTGGCAGGAGCTCTTGTGTGTTGTCCCTCTTCATGGCAATCCCAGTCCTGTGACCACCCAAAGGCAGCTGGATATCCTCTTGTGCTGGGATTCTCCATCCATCCTGGGCTTGAGTGAGGCTCTTTTATCATCCTCTGCTGGAATTTGGTCTGGGAGTGGCCCCTCGGATCCATTTTTAACCCCAAATGGTGAAAATTCCTGGGGTTTGCTAGCAGGTGACTCCCCCCCATCACTCCCTGTTGTCATGGGGAAGTGGAAAATCAACACGAAATTCCAAAATCCATGGGCTGGGCTGAGGTCCCCTCATGCCACATCCTTTTCCTGCATAGGGAAGGTTTCCTGGGAGCCAGAGTGAAGATTACGAAGGAAGGAAGGAAGGAAGGAACTGATGAGATGAACACAGGGATGTTGTGGCCAAGGAAAACCCAAGGGAAACATGGGGTGAAAAATCCCTGGAGAGGTCCCTGGAAGGGAATCAGGCCTAATCCACACCCTGCTTTTTGTCTGGGAGCACAGTCCCAGCCCCAAGGGAACCCCAGAGCATCCTGCTGAGAGGAGAAGGTTCTGGCAGAGCCACCAAAGTGCACGAGGAGAGCCCGGCTCCCAGGGAGGCTCCCAGGCAGCAGAGAATCCAGGGATAACACCAGAACAAGGGCTCAGAGCTGGGGGCACCAGCAAGGAAAGGAGGGAAGGAGCCTGGAGCCTGTGGGGTGAGGGATGATCCAAAGGAATCCCCCAAACCCTCCTGGAGGATGGCAGAGGAGCAGGAAGAAGGGCAGCCCTTGGAGACAGGGCCCTTCCCCGTCCCCCTTCCCCAGTGCCATTTGGAGTGTGGATGTCTCCGTGTTCGGAGCTCATTCCTGCCGAAGGGAAGGAGGTGCCGCCAGCAGCAGCCACGGGGACGCAGCTTTCCTCTAATGAACTAGAAAATAGTTTCCCTTTAATACTGATTACCCTGGAAGGCAGCTACAGGGAATGTGATTTCCATAGCGATGAACCCCGGGCACGGCCGGGCTCGGCAGCAGCAGCACGGGCTGGGCTCAGCTGGGATGTTGGGATGTTCCAGAGCATCCCGGCCTCGGCAGCACAGAGGTGCCTCTGCTTCCCAACAGCTGTGCCCCGATCCAGCAGCTCTGCCTGCCTCTGGAAGCACTTGGAGCTGCCTGGGAGGGGTTGTTGTACCCCTGAGGCTGCATTCCCACCCGCCCTGCCTCTTCCACCTCATCCTGCTTCCCCATCCCGCCTCTCCCACCTCAGCCTGGCTCCCCATCCCACCTCAGCCCAGTTCCCCATCCCTCCTCTCCCACCTCAGCCCGGCTCCCAGTTGTGATGAGCTGGATGCTGCTGCCACTTTTCCTTCACCCTATTCTGAGGGCATGCTGGAATTCTGACTGCAGCAGGCAAACCTGTGGCCAGGGAAGAGCCCAGGCTGGGAAGACCCAGCTGGGAATAAAAGCAAGACCCCCCCGAGCCCTGGGCTGGTTCTGCCCCTGTGCCCCCTCAGCTGAGACCCCACCTGCAGAGCTGCCCCAGCCCTGGGCCCAGCACAGGAAGGACCTGGAGCTGCTGGAGCCAGGCCAGAGGAGGCTCCAGGATGAGCAGAGGGGTGGAGCAGCTCTGCTGGGAGGAAAGGCTGGGAGAGCTGGGGGTGTTCAGCCTGGAGAGGAGAAGCTTTGGGGTGACCTCACTGGGGCCTTGCAGGGCCTGAAGGAGCCACAGGAAACATGGAGAGAGACAATTTCCAGGGGATGGAGGGACAGGGAATGGCTTCCCAGTGCCAGAGGGCAGGGATGGATGGGATATTGAGAAGGAATTGTTCCCTGGGAGGGTGGGCAGGCCCTGGCACAGGGTGCCCAGAGAAGCTGTGGCTACCCCTGGATCCTTGGAAGTCTCCAGGGGCTTGGATTGGATTTTACTCCCTGGAAAAGGCCATCCAGGATCCTCCCCCATGTGAGTGTTTACTCACAGCCAAAGTGCAGATGGCTCCAGTCTCCCAGAATTCGGCCAGGAGAGGTTTGGGTGGAGGTTCTGGCCTGTTCCCATCGCTGTCTGTCCCCACAGCAGGTTGGTGGCTCTCAGGTTGTTGCTCTGGGCCCTGCCATGCTCAGAGCAGATGTCCCTGCTCCACCACACATGGACACACCATGCCCGGCCATATGGGACAAATTACGGGAGCAGGGATACACACGTGAGGAAAACAGGGAATGTGGGAGTGCAGCAGGGCAGAACACACCAGGGGAAGCCACAATTCCCTGGCTCTGGGAGCAGCAGCATGGCCGGGTCGGGAAGCAGCATTCTCTGCCTGGATCAGCATTCCCTGCCTGGATCGGCATTCCCTGCCTGGATCAGCACTCCTGCCTCCCTCGGATGGATGATGTTGTGGACTAATAACCAAATCAAATATTCAGGAGCTCCCTGCTCTGCCAGAGGCACTGCAGAGATGGATGGTGGAAACCTGGGAAGCTCCATCTGCACCTGGAGCTTGCAGGGCTGGGATGGGCAAATGCGGTTGGGCTCAGCTTTGGGGGAGAGGGTTTGTTCTCCCAGTCCTCCAGGGAGAGGAATTTTGTGCTTCATCCCACTGGAGGGAGAGAAAACAATCAGGAACTTGGTTTTGGAGGGAATAAATTGGGAATGCAGCTGCCCACAATCCCATCCCCGCTCCCTGGATCCGTGTCCATGTTAAATGAGCACACGATGCAGGAACAGGAAACCTGGGACGACCCTGACCACCACAGCACATCACCCCGGGAAGTGATCCCTGGTTTCCAAAATGCTCCGTGTTGGATGCCACCACTTCCTCTGCCAGGACTGGGAGCCTCTCATTCCCTGCGGAGTCACAGGGACCAACAGCACCGGGTGATTTTCCCTCTGCCAGGCCCACTGACGTCCTGAGGGGACAGAAAGCTGCAGGGACCCAGGCTGTGCCAGCCTGGCACCGTGCTGGTGGTGGCAGCAGCCCCAGGAAGGGAGGCACAGGACTGGGAACCTCAGGAGAAGCCCTGGGGGTGCCAGGGCTGGTCCCGCTCCTGCTGCTTCTCTGTGGGATTCCTTGGAGCTGCCTCACCCCTGGTCACCTCTGGCAGTGCCACAGCTCCTGTCACGCAGGGCCAGCAGCAGCTGGCACAGCTCTGGGCACAGCTGGGCCCCTGCAGCCCTGGACTGTGGCCTCTGATGGCCCTGGCACCCCACCGGTGGCCAGGGATGGCCAGTGAGGCCGGACAGGAGGCAGCAGGGTGCCCAGCGGGGCTGACACACTCTGCAGGCGCTGTCGGATGTTTTTGGAGCAGAATCCTGGATCTCAGCAGCACCTGAGGGTGACCAGAGGGGACAAACCCAGTGAGGGAGCATCTGCTGCACATCAGTGATGGGACAGAGGAAGGGAGGGAGAGGAGATCTGGTGCCTTTCCTGCCTCTCTCCCGAAGGGAAGAGCGACAGGGACAACTTTCCCTGGAGGATGAGGTTTGGGGCAGTTCTTTGAGCTTTCCTTGGTCCTGGCAGGAAAGACACAACAGTTCATGGGGGATGGAGTTTTCCCATCACAGAAGGCTGCAGGGATGTGCAGGACACAGGAACTCCTCAGGATGTCCCCACGGCATTCCTGGCTCCATGCCCAGCTGCTCTGCCAGTCCCCAGCTGTGTGTTCAGGCCATGTCCAGCCCCAGGATCCCGGTGGGAATCTCTCAGCATTCCCCACCCTCTGCCTGCATCTCCCAAGCCTCTTTGGAGCCAGTGGGGCCCCGCAGGGTCACAGCCACGTGGGGGACACTCATGGGAGGAGGGTTGGGAGATCCCTGTGCACATGGAGACTTCCTGACCCTGTTCTCCTCACTCCCTGATCCCAAAAGCTCCAAGGGACACTTCTCTCCACATGCAGGTCCTTTCCTTGGCTCTCCGCCCTGCCAGCCTGTGGGAACTGAAGCAGATTCCACCAAGCAGTGAAGGCGGGATCAGCCATTGCCTCTCCCACCCACAGCTCTTCCCCCATGACGGATCCTCTGCAGAGCCCCACAACCCCTTCCCACCTTCCTCCCCTGCCCCCCGGGAAAAGGGGGATTCTCCACATGGATTTAGGCTGCCCTTTGCAGTGGTCAGTCCCTGAGGATGGAGGCTGGAGCAGCCCTGAAGCTTCCCAGCATTCCAGCAGCAAGGAAGGAGTGGAATCAGCCAGAATTCCAGGTGAGGAGACATCCCACGGGATGGAGAGGCCATGGCAGCTCCCTTTGGGTTCTGGGCACGCACAGCCACCTCTCCCTCCCCCGGGACAGGGGGCACTGGGATTTATCCAACACATCCCTCACCTGTGGCTCCGCAGGGGAATTTGGGTTTGGGAAAGGATTTATTCATAAAGCCACGGCAGCAGGAAAGCAATCCTTGTCCTGGGGGCCCTGCAACGTGCGGGTAAAGCAAATCAGAGCCAGGTCTGCGTGTGGAGGTTATAAACAAACACAGCCCGGGCTGGGAGCAGGGAGGGAGGGAAGGAGTCAGAGGCAGAGAGAAAAAGGCAGAGGAAGAGGGAAGGGAGAGCCCTTTCATAATTCATCGTTCCTGAAATAAAAATAAGGCTGGAATCATGTTTGGGGTAGAAGGGAGAGCGCGTAGGAAGTGTGTACTTGCCAATCTGCCAAAAAAAGTTGCTTTTTATTTTCTTAAGAAGGCAATTATGTATTTTTGTCAGCCACTTCCTACTTTGAAGCAGCTGAACCTGCTTTGCTCAAACTTTCCCAAACAATTTGCCCTCAGGCTGCTGCCAGAGCTGCAACATTTACAGCCCGGAGATGAAAGGGGGGGAGTGCCACGGCTGTGGCTCGGTGTGTGCCGAGCACAGGCACCTGCAGAGCGCTCCTGTCTGCCTTCCCTGGGAGCTCCACGTGCCCTTCTGCACAAAAACGGGAATTCGGGAGCCTCCCTTCGCCTTGGCTCAGCTCAGGAGCTCCTGGCAGGGATGGGAAAATGTGGCTCCAGAGCAGCGTCTGATGCTGCTGTTTCTGGAAGCTCCCAGTGTGGGGCATAAGGAGATGGAGACAGAGCCCAGCTGGATTCGGGTCCCACCTGGTGCTCAGTGCACCCCGGGCAGGGAAAATGTTTGGATTTCTCGAAGTTCTCAGTGTTGAATTCATCATTTCCAGAGTGAAATTCCATCCCCAGCTCAGTGCCTGCTCCGCCCTGAATCCCTGCCCCTCTCCTGGTGCCTCTTTGGGAATCACTGAGGCCCTGCCTTTGGGATTGATGCCCTGGGGTTGGACTGGCTGTACCTGGAGTTCTCGGGCCTGGCAGCCCTGGCAGGATGGGAAAAGTTGCACTTCTGTGCCCCCAGCTCTGCTGTGCTGTTGCCCCTCAGTCCTGCTTGGGGTGTCCCTGTCCCGAGGAAGCCGGCGAGGGACAAAGGCATCTGAGGCCGCAGGTTCCTGCATTTCAGGGCCGTGTTTCACCTCCAGCAGAAAACAAAATGGCTTTTTTGGTGAGATTAATTCACAGCTTGAGCTGCAGGGGTTTGGGGCTCCCCAGTTCTCCAATGTGAGAAAGAAAAGGCTGAGCAAAAGAGGAAGGGGATCCTTTCGGTCCCACAGGAGGCAGCAGCATCCCTTGGGGCTCCAGGTGAGGCAGCATTCCTGCCCTGCTCCCTGCCCCACCCTCCGCAATGGGATCAAAACCCAGGCAGTGCCTGCGGGTGGGACGGGATCGAGTGTCCAGCTCTGTGAACACGGCAAAAATGTTGATATTCCCGATATTCCTGCCCAGGAGTGACCTGGCTGCCCCCAGGGTGTTCCTGCCTGGGGTCATAACGGGATATCCCTCTCCTGGTCCCACACTCAGCCCTGACCCTGCTGTGGATTGGAAATCTGGCAAATATGGCCCTGGCTGGGCTGGTGTGGGGAGAATCCCAGAGTGATTGTTGGGAGGGACCTTAAATCCCATCCAGCCCCACCCCTGCCATGGCAGGGACACCTCCCACTGTCCCAGGCTGCTCCAAGACCTGTCCAGCCTGGCCTTGGGCACTGCCAGGGATCCAGGAGCAGCCACAGCTTCTCTGGGAAATTTGTTCCAGGGCCTCCCCACCCTCACAGAGAGGAATTTCATCCCAATATCCCATCTGGTGATGGACACTGGCAGAGGAAAAGCAAGCAGGAGTCAGTTCAGCAGTCACACCGTGAAGGAATCACAGAACCATTGGAAGAGACCCTTGAGACCATCCAGTCCAACCACCCACCCAGCACTGCCCTGGAATACCTAAACCCCAAAACCATCACCCAGCACTTCCCCTGCAACCCCCAAACCATCACCCAGCACTGCCCTGGAACCCCTAAACGCCCAAACCATCACCCAGCACTGCCACTGGGACCCCAAACCCATGAAATCATCAATCAGCACCATCCCCACAACTCCAAAACCCCAAAACCCTCCCCTAGCACCACATCCAGACCCTCCTGAACCCCTCCAGGGATGGGGATTCCCCACTCCTTGGGCAGCCTATTCCAAGCCCGGCCACTCTAAGAATGAACATTTTTCCCCAATCTGCTCTGAATCTCCCCTTTCTGAGGCCATTTCCTCTTGTCCTCCCACTGCAGGAGTGGCAGAAGGGACCCCACCCTCCTGTCCTAGATCCAAAACTCAAACTGGCAAAGCCAAGCCTTGATAATTAATAATTCCACCAATTAGAGGCTCCCTAATGAGACAGGATCTGCAGAACGCGTGGTGCAAACCAGGCCTTTATTTCGCAGCCCAATTTCTCTGTTTTCCTTTCCATAAAACCCTCTTCTGGTGCACCTGTTCCTGGAAAAAACGAAGGAGCCGAAGCAGTGAGGAGAAGGGAATGATCAGGAGGATCACGGAGAGGGAAAGGCAGTCGTGAACGCGCTTCATGTTTGCAGTAATTAAGGAACTGTCGAAATTCCTAAATCCCAATTTTGAAATCGTTTGGTTGACTTGACACGTCCAAGTCCCCGAGCTTTTAATTCAAATATAAAGCTTGATTGGCAAATTAAGAGAAGGCTGTGAATGAAATTAATGAAAGATTAAAGACCAGCAGCTCAGGCTGATATAAAAATTACCCCTCCAAAATAGGTTATGCAATAATTAGGATAAGTTGCCACTCTGCTAATATTAATTCTGATCTAACATTTATTCATCGATGAGATTTACTGATTCCCAATGAAGTCCTAAAAATTCCCGACAAGTGTTGGATCTTTGCAGGCTCTGTTAATCACCTTTATTTTCAATTCCCTAATTTTTAAAATTATCATAAAGCGAGTTTTCCTTAATAAATTGAGCACTTGAATTTGCAGTTGCACCAAGGGAAATGAGATCCAAGAGCTATTAGGGCATGGAATGGGAATTTGATTAACTGAAATCACCTGGACAATGCACTGGGACTCCTCCAACTCACTCCTTGTTTCCACGCCGGGCTCTGCATCCAAGGAAAATGGAGGGAGGGACAATCTGAGGGAGTTTTCCTCACTTTCTGTGGAGTTTTGCAGTCAGAATTCGGGAATTTGTGTTTGTGGGTTCACAGGCACCAGAGGAAAGAGGGAATTACCACCCAGCTGGGATTGGGATTGAGTGTGTCCCATGAATTGGGCAGCACGAGGTGACCTCGGAGAGGATGGAAAGGAAACCTTAGGGCTCCTTCTCCCAGACGTGCCCCGTGTGGGATTTGTTGCCAAACTCAACCTTATTCCCACTTTCCTTGCTTCACGTGGGTATTTTTCCATCCAGCCACCTAAGCTGCATATCAGCAGTGTTCCCCAGCTGAGAGTATCCCAGGATTTTTAAAATAAATTTTTTCCCTGGTAATTGTGTTCAGCTTTATCATTACCTGGAGTCTGCTCCGCAGCACTTCCATGAATACGCTGGAATTCTTTATGGACTCTGCGATTTATGGCTTGGCTTCTCTCTCTGTCTTGGCTGTGGCAGATGAGAACTGAATTCCTCTGTTTCTGATCGCTTATTCCTGGTTTATGGGGCAATAAAAAATAAAAACAGCCCAGTAAAATACCGTAAATAGAGTGGGTGTGGCTGCATGTCCATGGTTTTCCTGCTGGGATCAGTGCATGGACACATCCTGCATCCTCAGCCCTCCCAGTTTATGATGGAGGGATCCCTCCTGCTCCTGCAGTCAGGAAAAAATTCCTTGGACCTCAGCTCCACCTTCACAGAATGGTTTGGGTGGGAAGGGACCTCAAAGCTCCTCCCATCCCACCCCTGCCATGGCAGGGACACCTCCCACTGTCCCAGGCTGCTCCAAGCCCCAGTGTCCAGCCTGGCCTTGGACACTGCCAGGGATCCAGGGGCAGCCACAGCTGCTCTGGGCACCCTGTGCCAGGGCCTGCCCACCCTCCCAGGGAACAATTCCTGCCCAATATCCCATCCAGCCCTGCCCTCTGGCACTGGGAAGCCATTCCCTGTGTCCTGCCCCTCCATCCCTTGTCCCCAGTCCCTCTCCAGCTCTCCTGGAGCCCCTTTAGGCCCTGCAAGGGGCTCTGAGCTCTCCCTGGATCCTTCTCCTCTCCAGGTGAGCACCCCCAGCTCTCCCCTGGCTGCAGAGCAGAGGGGCTTCAGCCCTGGGAGCAGCTCCGTGGCCTCCTCTGGATTTGCTCCAGCAGCTCCAGGTCCTTCCTGTGCTGGGACCCCAGAGCTGGAGATCTCCAAGACCCTTCAGTCAGAGCTTGGCTGATCCCAACTTCCTAAATCCACTTTGGCTGAGCTCTCCAAAGGCCTATCCACAAAATATCCTAGGAATCAATTTGTCCTGGCTGTGCATCTCCTGCTCTCAAGGAAAAGACCCCAGTGTGGGATACATGAGCAACATATCCCAAACCCAGCCCTGCCCCTCTCCAGCTCCAAAGGCTGACGTTGAAACCTCTGCTCTGCACACTCAGGGCTGGCCCAGGCTCAGACCCCAGGACATGGAGCTCTGTCACTTCTCATTTTTGTGAGGACAGAGACTGACAGTGGAATCCTGAAACCTCTCACACTGCTCCATCTCAGGCAATCCCTGGCTCCAAGTTTTCCATCCCCTCCCAGGAGCTGCCTGTCTCCACCTGGGGGAAGAGCAGAAACTTCTTGTGTCAGATACACAATCCCTGCAGCTTCCTGCGGCAAATCCCAATCCAGCAGCTGATTTTCCTCGGAACTAACGAGAAACCCTTTAATTCATATGTTGGCATTAAAGCTCCCATCTCTTGCCTGCAATACAAATGGAAATGGGAGCCGTGCTTTTCCAGAGAAAGGCAGTTTGGAAGGACTGGTTCGGGAATTTTTTCCTGTGGATTTAACCTGTACTGGTTTGATTAATTATAAAACAGCAGAGAGGGTGAAATTCCTAAAATCAGATGTCCCAATTTAGGCCAGATCTGTCCCAAACTCTTGGAAATGCAGAGGACTAAAATCCCGAGATGGAAGAGGCCTGACTGGGACTCCACAGCCCTCCAAGACTTTTCCAGGACATGAGGAGCAGCACATCTCACCCTTTCCCTGCTCTTGCAGCTCCTTTTGGCTGCAAAGGGAAGACCCCGCCCACCAAAACCCCACCCACCAAAACCCCACCCAACAAAACCCCACCCACCAAAACCCTGCTCACCAAAACCCCACCCAACAAAACCCTGCCCACCAAAACCCCACCCACCAAAACCCCACCCACCAAAACCCCACCCACCAAAACCCCACCCACCAAAACCCCGCCCACCAAAACCCCACCCAACAAAACCCCACCCAACAAAACCCCACCCAACAAAACCCTGCTCACCAAAACCCCGCCCAACAAAACCCCCCACCAAAACCCTGCCCACCAAAACCCTGCCCACCAAAACCCCACCTAAAAATTCCTCCCCCAACAAAACCCCACCCAACAAAACCTGACACACCAAAACCCCACCCAATAAAACCCCACCCAAAAAAACCCTGCTCATAAAACCCCACCCACCAAAACCCCACCTAAAAAATCCCCCCCCAAAATACCCCACCCAACAAAACCACACACCAAAACCCCCCCAACAAAACCCTGCTCACCAAAACCCCGCCCAACAAAACCCCACCTAACAAAACCCTGCTCACCAAAACCCCACCCACCAAAACCCCACCTAAAAAATCCTCCCCCCCCCAAAATCCCACCTACCAAAACCCCACCCAACCTCTATCTTCAGCATCAGATCTGCCGGTGGATCTTCCCTTGGGATGATCCCTTTGTCATCTGCTGGACAGGGGAGGTTGGGATGGGTCAGACACCTCCACCTGTGGATGGTGACATCTCCCTGCATCCCTCAGCTCTGGGGGAGTGCTGGGATTGTGGTCCTGGAGATGGTCCCACCATTACCACGCTGAGGAGCAACCCCAGGGTGGGGCATGTGGGTGATCCCAACCAGCCTGGCAGTGCCTGGGATGTTCCCTGCTCCTCCACTCCTCCAGGCACCACGTGGGATGTGGAAGGGGACAAGTGGCCTTTCCTCCCCTCTCCAAGGACCTACACGATGCCAGGGTACCCCTCGCTCCATCCCTGCTCCACAGAACACTGATCTCCCCCCACCCCCACTGAGTCTGGAGTTCCCAAACTCCCCCCCAGCCCCTCTCCAGACATCCACGGATCTCCAGGGATCTCCAGAGGATCCAGCCTCAGGATCCCTCAGGTTCCCAGAGCACGTCCCCTGATTTCTCCCAACATCCTTTCCCCTGCATGGGCAGGAGCTCTGCTGCTCTGCTGGGCTCTCATCCCAGACGTGCCCCTGGAGAATCCTCCTGGAGAAGCTCCTGCTCCAGAAGGTGAAGCTGAGGAGTGTCACTCACACACAAACGGGAGATCCATCACGGAGCTCTCCAGTGTGCACAGGCACAGGGAAGAACCTGTTCCCATTTTGCACTCCGAGCTCAGGTATTAAACACAGATTTGTCGGAATCCTCTTGTTTCAGGTGAGGCAAAGACACCTGGCAAGAGCTTGGCGCTCTCCTCACCTCGAGCAGACAATTCCCAGCCCCAGAGCAGGGAGGAGGCTCTGGAAAGGTGCTCCAGAGCGGTTCATGTGAGTCACTGCCGGGATAAAGACATCAAAAACGCCTCGAGATTCCTGCCAGGACTGGGAGATGAATCAGGGCCGTCGTGACCTCTCCATGTGTCTGGCAGGTTGTTCTCTTGTTGCCTCGTGACCAATCTGCTTTCCACGGACCCAAAATAACAATGTTGAGGAATAAAGTGCTTTTTTTCTCCTCCACTCCGGATGAGTCACTGAAGGGAAAGGAGGAGGAGTTCTCCACATAGACACGGATCAGGAGCTGGGAATTCTGAGAGGGAATAGTCTGGGTCGGGAGTGTCACCCCTGCATTACTGGGGTGACAAATGGCCCGAGGTGGCCCAGCTGGCCCCTCTGCCAGCCCCTGGTGCTGTGCACCTCTTCCTCCCACGTCATCTCCCGCTCTTGCTCCTGTCATCTCATCCCGAAAAGTGTCTGGCGCGGATCCCGTGGTAAACTCGCTGCTGCCAGCCCTGTGCCAAAGCTTTCCCTTCAAATCTCAAACAGGAGCAGGTTGGAGCCTTGACATTTTTCAGCAACGAAGCCAAAGTCGACGGCAAATGATATTTTTACCTTTTTTCTCCCTGCCCTTTTCTTCCCTTGTGTCTGTTTGCTTCTCTCTTCCTTTGCCGCTCCAAAAAACCAACAAAAATTCAAAATCCAGCATCACCAACTCAATAATTGCCCTTTCATTGTGTCCCTGTCCATGGTGACTCTGAGCCAAGAGGCTGAAAGGTCCAAGATTTGCCCTTGGAGACCCTTTAGAGCAAAGGGAGAATGTTTCAGGGATAAATTTCAGGTTGAAAGCCGTGTTTTTCTCCCTGCTTTCCACAGGAATTTCATAGGCACTCGCTGACAGCTCAGCTCTCACACGGCTGTTTGTTTGCAGTGGATGGATGCCAACTGTAACTTAGATCCACTTAAATATTTCATGGAAAACCAGAATTTCTTCCCTTCTGTGGCCACCCCACAAGAGCCAGGGGCAGGGTGACTCAGGGATGAGATTCCACTCTCCAACTGCCGGTGCAGGCAGGAGCCCCTTGGGCAGCACGGAGCTTCCCAATTCCTGGAATTGTTTTGTTTTGTTTTGTTTTTAACTCATCCATGGCAAGAACCAAAAATAATCTGAAGCAATCTGAAAGGTGAATGTGTGGGTTTAAAGAAGGGTCAGAGCTCCTTCCAGGACCTAAAGGGGCTCCAGGAGAGCTGGAGGGAGACTTGGAATGAGGGCTGGAGGGACAGGACCCAGGGAATGGCTTCCCACAGCCAGA